>CM042010.1:135210515-135943015 GCA_023525715.1 Cichorium intybus
GACAGAGGGGCTAGCAGTGGTAGGTAGCGGTGACAAGTGGCGGTTACGGGTTAAAGTTTGTGTGTTCTTGAAGATTGGTAGGAGAATTTGAGAGTTTGAGAGATTAGATTTTAGGATGAGTGTTATATGATTCAAGGGTTGTAATATTAATGTTGGTATTGACAAAAATACCATTAATGGAATTGGTTCATAAAGTTCCTAATCTTTTATTTAGCTTTTGGTACGTAGTACTAGATGTAACAAAACAGAACAAGTAACTTTTAAGTAGCGTTTGGCGTGGACGAGATTAGAAATATGACCAAGTCAAATGGGACTAATTCATTAAATTTTAGTCCCACCCAAAAAGGTGGAACAGGAAACCAAATAACAAAAAATTCATTTTACCTGACTCTCATCTATAGTCAATGGCTACTCACATCTACCCATACCCCCACCACCCACCCATCCAATCTGTTGGATTAGGTGTCTAAGCCATGACTTTATATTTATATTTATCTTGTTAATTGAAGCAAAGTCCATTTGGGTTGCCCTCATAGCTGGAGGTTAGGATAGAGTTCAGTAGAGTAAAAGGTTGATTTATTAATTGTTTAATAAATCAATAGAATTAATTAAATAGTTTATTAATATATTTAAGTGTTAATATATTAATTAGAAACTATAATAATTAATTAAGATTTAATCTAGAATTAATTCAGTGATTAAATTATTTAATTAAAAGTGCAGGGACTGGTTATGTAATTTTTCAATAGTTGAATATTGACTGGCCAGTAGACAGGGGGTGAAGATGGCGAGATTGTGGTGGTGACACCACAAAATCTCGAAACCCTAATTAGGGTTTAGAGAAAGCCTTGCCCAATTGGTAAAAGGCTTACCAAAGATGGGCTGTAGGGTTTCAAGCTGTACCACCTGAGATCTATAAATAGGGATCCTCTGGGAACCCTAATCCTGCGCCACTTTTGAACCAAGAGTACTCTGCTGGACTGTCTTCTCCATTGCTTGGGTGTGACACCATTTGAGGCAGGACATTTGTGCTGCTAGCTTCAAGGATCATAAGATCAAAAGGTTGGTTTTCTCAGTTTTGATCTTTAGAAATAATTGTTTCCTTTAGGCTTTAGTTTATTATCTTCATAGAAGAAAACATAGATCTTTCTAGGGTTGCATGTGAACCATAAGAAATTATTTGTTCATTGTTTGCTAGAAAACCCTTCACAATCCCCCCACACACCCTACCCATAACCACACCACTCACCCAATCCCTCACCCCTACCCTTACTCCCACCCATACCCACATCCACACCGCCACTGCCACCCTTACCCCCACCCCATCCTGCACCCATAACCACACCCACACCCACATCCCCACTCACACCCTACCCATGCATCCATATCCAAACCCCCACCTAATTGCCACACCCCCCCCCCCCCACACACATGCGAGGTTGCTTATTTATAATTATATTTTGGTAAAAATATTTTAGAAACATTTTACAAAGCAATGACAACCTAATAATTCTAACGTATTTTTATGTCTTGTCCTAGTGTGACCAAACGCTATAGATAAGAACTAATTTAGTCTCGTCCAGTCCAATCTAGTTCAGTCCAGTCCCGTCCCGTTTAGTTTAGTCCTGTCCATGACCAAACACTACTTTAATGGTTCTCATTTGAACACACACACACACAAACATATATATATATATATATATATATATATATATATATATATATATATATATATATATATATATATATATATATATATATATATATATATATATATATATATATATATATATATCAATGTTGCAAAAATCAGCATTGGCGGCCGATTAATCGGCGATTAGTCGCTTGACGGTCTTCAACCTATTACGATTAGGCCTAATCGGTCAGCTTGACGGTTTGCTGCAAAAATCGGTCAAATATCGGCCTTGGCGGCCAATTAATCGGTCTTGACGGTCAATTTTTCATTTTTCTTATTTGTTAATTTATTATTTATAATTTATTTATAAATAATAACACAAACACTCTCTAATAAATCAAGAAAAACTGAAAAAAAATCAATATTAAAGAATAAAAATAAACAAATGTATAATCTTTGATGTGTATCTCAGAATAAAATGAATGAAACTTTGCTATTTTGTTATATTTATATATTTTTAAATGAATCCCTTTATAATTTATTTAGGGTCTCCGATTAATCGCCGACTAATCCCCGATTAATCCCTTAACCTCACTTGTAACACCCGGTTTCTCAAGCCTAAGATACACCATAGAGTTTATAAAACAATCACAAAGTACTCAGTGTAACTCAAAAGTGAGTAACAAGTTATACAAGCAGTACAACAAAAACTGTGGACTAAGTAAGAAACTATTTACAACATAGTAACTACTAGTGTCCAAAATCGGGTTCAATCAAGGTACAATCCAAATAGGTCCATGTCCAACTCTTGCTACCCTTCTTTGATCCACTTTACACGATTTCTGCTGTCAAAACCTACACACAACAACAACAAAACTATGAGCTACAAGAGCTCAGTGAGTAATCATTATTAATCGAGTCTCAACACCCGATGTCTCTTTGAACTCTTTCTCAATAAGCTATCTCATTCGCTCAGTGTGATTAAACTCATTTCGAATGGATATCTCAGTCCCTCAATGTGATTAACACACCTAACTCTTTATACCAAAACAATATCAACACCTTATGAAAAATTCATTTAAAAAAACATAATTCATTTAAAAAAATCAATAAGTAACTACTAACCTGCAAAACATCTCATCATATATACATAAAGCAAAAAACAACACATATAAACTCATTCCACTCCCTACTCTATTCCAGCTCAATAGCCCTCGTGGCAATAATTTGACTCAAACTCTTTGATGCGACTACACTAACATCTACTCAGTTTATACAATCAATATGTATGCTCAACTCGTTTGTTGTTATTTACAGATAATAATGTTGGATTAGGTGTCTAAGCCATGACTTTATATTTATATTTATCTTGTTAATTAAAGCAAAGTCCATTTGGGTTGCCCTCATAGCTGGAGGTTAGGATAGAGTTCAGTAGAGTAAGAGGTTGATTTATTAAATGTTTAATGAATCAATAAAATTAATTAAATGGTTTATTAATATATTTAAGTGTTAATATATTAATTAGAAATTATAATAATTGATTGAGATTTAATCTAGAATTAATTGGATTTAATTTAATGATTAAATAAATTAATTAAAAGTGCAGGGACTGGTTTGTATTTATTCAATAGTTGAATAATCTAGCCAACCAGTGGAAGGGCCTAAGTTGGCAAAATTATGAGTGTGTACACCCATATTTCGAAACCCTAATTAGGGTTAAGGAAAGCCTTGTCCAAATGGTTAACAGGCTTGCCCATTTGGAGGCTCCTTAGGGTTTCAAGTGTAACCCTAGAGGCTATAAAAGGAGACTCCTGGCACTCCATTTTCTATGCCACTTTTCATCAAGATTACTCTGCTGGACTGTCTTCTCCATTGTTTTGGGTGTGACTTGCATTTAAGGCAGGACACTTGTGCTGCTAGCTTCAAGAACAAGATTCAAAGGTTGGTAATTCTTGTTTTAAACTTTAGAAATTATTGTTGGCCTTTAGGTTTTAGTTTATTATCTTCATAGAAGAAAACATAGATCTTTCTAGGGTTGCATGTGAACCATAAGAGATTATTTGTTCATTATTTGCTAGAAAACCCTTTAGTGGTATCAGAGCATAGGCTGTTTTATTGTGAAATTGATATAAACTGCTTGAATGATTTTTGCCTTGAGTGTTTTTGCCAAAAACTCTCTTGGAATGGCCTCAATTTCGTGGCTTAGGCTAGGGTTTCCTAACCCTAGCCGCCACCCCTTTATTCCCCCCTGATTTGCTTGATTTACTTGCTTTTTATAAGTAGGTTGTTATTTTTGGTAACTGTATCTAATAAATAACTGGAACCCTTATTCGTTGGCTTGTATTTTTCGAAAATTGAGGGGCCTTAAATAGATAAAGTTAATTTGATTAATTTATAATATCTATCATAGATTTAATTAGTTTAATTAATTGTTAATTAAAAGATCAATTAAATCAGCTTAAAGAATTAATTTAAATTTTCAAAAATTGTTTAAAAATTTGCGAAAATTATAATTAAATTAATTCTAAAATATTTTAATAAGATTAAAATATATATTATATATTTATGATTAAAAGTTAATTATTTATATATAAGAAAAATTGGTTAGTCTTACCGCAAGTAGGCCTCATTCACAAAACTGTCCTATAAAGAGGGTATAAGGCGACTGCCTATAAAATGGCAGTCTAATAGGTATCCACTCTTACCCACCGCTCTCCTGGTCAGTCGAGTGTCGTTAGCCGAACGGGTTTGATAAAACCGCTAAGCCTCTTAAAAGTATAATGCTATAATTGAAAGTACTAGAACCTCAAACAAATCCCAATCTAGTTACTTTAGGTTTAAAATGTGAATTGGTGCTAATCCATGAAATTGCACATTGCAATTTGTGAAACATTGGTGGAGCGTGTGTGGTTAACCGGCACACCAATAGGGGTTCACAAAGATTTGCAATGGGTTTCTCGATTTTGTCATTATTAACGGAGCGTGTGTGGTTAACCGGCACTTTAATTAGAGATGGCAATCGACTTCGAGAGTACCAAGCTAATTTGCATGGTTATTCACACCCGGTTTGTGATCCTCGGCATCCCAGTCACAAACAGTGGGGCACATCCGAGACTAAACATGCCATTGAACAGTTCAATGTGTCTCAACAGATCTAGGAATTTCATGAAATGAAATTGATAAGTGTATTATCTACCTTAATGACCATTATGTTGTGATTACAGAATCCCTCTTCACATCATAGTTGGGGTATTTTAGGTCCTAACCTTAATAAATAATATATTGGATAATTATTTAAAAGGATTAATTAAACTAATAAAATTCTGTTTATTGTAGATGTCTGAATCAAGTGTCTATTCTCCTCCCTCTCCTCCTTCACCCATTTCTGAGAGCTTCAGAATGCACCTGCTACATATGGTAAGCCTGACTTGTGACATCCGCCTAAAATGGATTCTGTTCAACCCAACCCAATTGGAAATTTAATAAACCCTACTCGAGATTTCTTGACGCTAATAGGATCAAAACCCTTACACTACGATATAAATTGACGTTAATAGCGATATATCATAGTATAACGTTATAACTATAATAAAATTAAATTATGATACCATATTAAAATCAAATCAAAGTATGATGCTCTAATTAAATTAAAAGAATCAAACTTGAATGCTATAATTAAACTTCAAATTAAAGTAGATTGTTATAATCAAATAATAACCTATTTTTTTATAAAACTCTATTTTTATAAATACTACATTAAATTTTATAAAACTCTTAAGATGCTTGTGTTAGTGGGGAATTATGAAGACCACCAAAAGTAAAAGGTTATTCCCATTGTCTCCCACTCACACCTTCCATCATCTTTCCTTTCATTTTTCTCCCAACACATTATTCTCATCACCACTCAAACCATTTCTATTCTTCCTCTCACTCTCAATCTCGAAATTCCTCCTAGAAATCTTCATTTTTCAGCCAAGAACACTTCCATATACTCAAATCTCCATCCCTCTTGAAGCATTCATCAATGTATGTTGTTAAAAGTTCCAAATTCATACATGAAACAAATTAAATCCACCAAAATATCTAAAACTAATTTTATGCATGAACCTGATTTTTCTCAGACTCTCATAAATAAAATAAGAAGTTCTGGAAATTTTCAGAAAATAACTTATTTTTATTGAATTACTATAATTATTGCAATAAAATATGGCAATAATTCACATAAAATACTTTTTGCAGTCAATAAATTCTGGAAATTTTTTGGAACAACCCATATATTGAGTAAAGTGGATTTATAAAGTTTCATGCATTTATATTACAGTTTGATGCTTATTTTGTATTTTATTGTTTTGTAGAAAAATAAATTGCAAAATATAGTTAGGTATGTTAAAATCTAGATTTTATATTTTTCGCACCTTATACACATTTGAAAGACTCTATGACAAAATTTACAGATTTTTGTAAGAAGGTTTGCTTATTGTTCCTGATTTAATGTTTACTTAATGGTTTAAATTGATAATAAATAGCTACACATGTCCAAAAAATATAAAACCTTATCAGAATATCATATATAACATGTTAATCATAAATAAAAAGTCTAATGAATTTATCTTAATATTTCCCTATTATTTATGATTTTATTGATTAGTTAATAATGAAAAACATAAGAAATACTTCCCATTGTCCAAAATATCCAACATATTTACAGTAGGCTCAATATAATGTTAGAAAACTATGATTAATGTTCCAGAATTTTTGGGAATCATTTATTAGTTTTCCCGAATTTTGTTGTGGTTTAATTATTAAAATACTAAATAAATACTAAAGCAGTTAAGAAAAATAGGAAAATTTTACAGTAATTACTATTTTATGAAATAATGATTTTCTGATAATTTCAGAATGTTTCATTACTGTTTAGTATTTAAAACCATTTTCCTAAATATCTAAGCATGTAAAAATGCATTTTTAATGATTATTTCATATAAATAATTGTTTATAATATATAAAATCTGTAAATACTTATAAGTTGACTAGTTATTATTTTAATAAGAAATTATTAAAATCTTGCCTAAAGTGAATATATAAATTAATTAAGCAAAGTAATTAATTCAATTTAAAATTCATTTAACATATGAATACATTAATATTCAAAACAAAATTTGGATTATTGTTAATTCATCTAAAATAAGAATATGTGTCTAATTATTTTTATTAATACTATATTCCCGTTTATCGATTCCTAAGCCAAACTATTAATTATATTAGGTTCTACGACATTTTGACTCGAGTCGTCTATCGTACAACACGCGTATTCCGTTTGGACTAATGTGAGTAATCTACCCCATATTTTATAATGTTCAATACTTTTGGGGTGTATCATGTGGTTTTAATATGTTCCAACTTCATTTTATTATTTTTCACCATTGAGACATTGTTGGGACATTTATACTTGAATCATTATTTGTATAATTATTGTTTGTTTACGCTACATGTACTTGTAGTGCATTATCATTTTAGTCTAATCTCCATGACTATGCCCGTATTCTTGAGGTACGTTATGGACAATAATAGCGCTATTGGGTTGACCACCCCGCCTTGGGACGCTAAGGTGATTGATCGCACGTGGTTGTGTGTGTATGATGATTAGATGCTCCATCCTATATATACATATATATGTATATATAGGGTGAGGACTTATTGTTGTTGTTATCATTTGTTAATCAATTTTTTGATTTATAAACTGTTATCTCAATAACAGTTGCTTGCCAACTTCAAAAGAAAACAAATTTCAAATTATTCAAACTCACAATTTTCTTTAATAAAACTAGATTACTCACCAACTCCCGTAGTTGACCTGTTTTTACCCATGATGCAGATTTGAAGAATGAAGTTGATGAAAAGTAGGGTGTACCTTAGAAACCCACAAGACTATTTAAATTTGATGTAATAAATGTTATTGTATTTTGATTTGTATTTGTATGTTGTGGATCTTGTTTGCATACTTAGTACTTAATTGAATCTAATCATATTATAACATAGTTGTCATGAGACTTTGAACAATATATCACGCCTTGATCGATTCCGCCAAGGATTGGGGTGTGACAGATTGGTATCAGAGCCCTTGACTATAGGGAATTAGGTTAATTGCCTTGACCTAGTCTATAGCCTCTAGGGTCCTCTCGTATGCTAGTTTATAAAATGCACACACAACTGCATGCAATTCGCACTTAGAAAATCCTTGGAATACCTTTGTGTGCTAATTGCCCCCTTATGTGCTTACGTATTATTCCCGACACTTATATGTGCGCATACACTTGTGAATTTTCTCCTCTTTCTCTTAAAATCACACACATACTCAAATGGTTTCAAAATAAAAATTTATATACATATATATTCCTTAGAGCTCATAGGAAATTAAAAGTCATCTACTCTAGTTGGGTAGGATCGAAGTAATGGACGCGTAGTAACTGGAAGGGGGAGGTGCCGGTAGCCCAAAAGTCCTGACTAGGTAAGCATTCGTATACATCCCAATCAACCGAGGGACCAGTTTGCTTACCTGGGGACCAAAGGCGAGAGTTCCCAAACCTATAGGCCAAAGCGCGTTATTCACATTACTTTTGAGCCATCAAAATACCCGACCTTATCAAACGTATCCGAAAGGATACACTCCAAAATGGCCAACTCATTGGACTATTAAGTTCCCTAATGGGCCTAGAAGTGGGAAAAACATGTGAAAACTTAGTATTGTGGGGGCCCACGCAATTGCTACATGCTTCACATTTAGTACCCATGGAAAGCCCAAAAGGTGCCTAACACTCCTAACCATGGCCCAACAAGTGTTTTACAATCATTTTACCCAACAATGTCTACAAACTTAATTTCCATAATCAATTTACAAATAACTCACAAGTCCATATGCGTGTTTCTCATAGATGGCATTACGACCTCCATACGCTGCTCGTAACAACCGAAGGCTAGCCGCCCTTATCGCTAAGGAGGTAGCAAATGTCATCCCAACAATTGCAACCCATCTTCAAACTCTTCAGCCACAAGCTCCAGCAACCACTCATCGTTGCTCGTTTAAGCACTTTCGTAGCTGTAATCCGCCTTACTTCAAAGGCATAGATGGTGCCACCGCACTCCTCACATGGATCGAAGAAATGGAGAGTACTTTCATCCACAGCGAGTGCCCTGAGGACCTGATGGTCCGTCACGCTACAGGGTGCCTCCAAGGACATGCTTTCTCATGGTGGAACCTAGAAAAACGGGCAAAAGGAGAGGGTGTTGCCTTGGGAATGACTTGGTCAAAACTAAAGGAACGCATGATAGAGAAGTTCTGCCCGGACAGCGAATTGCAAACTCTCGAGGAGGAATTCTGGAATCTGAAACAGGTGGGAGGAGACAATGCTACCTACACTAATAGATTCTATGATCTTTCAAGACTCCTACCTCACATGGTTCAACCTATGAAAACTGCAATACGCCGCTACATTAAAGGGTTACCGCGCCAGATCCGTGATTCGGTGACCAGCAGCAGGCCATCTACTCTGGAATCCGCTATTGAAATAGCAGGTCAACTCAACGAGGATAATATGAACGATGGTGTCCTCCTATGCAAGGGTTCAAAGATGACAACTGAAAAGCCGACCCCTGAGACCCCCCTAATTGTCAAGTCCGAGTCCTCACACCGACATGACAAAAAGAAGCGGAAAAGCCATCACCACAACCATGCTGTTATTACCCCAGCTGCTCCTATCACCCAAGTCACCCAACCAAACAAAAAGCCGTATACCGGACCTCACCCCCTCTGTAACCATTGTAACTATCACCATATGTCCACCAGCCCGTGTCGCCTTTGTACGACTTGTGGTCGCTATGGCCACTTGGCGGACACATGCCGTGCACCAAAAACTCAGCGACCATTCGCTCTACCCTTAAATCAGCAAACACAAACCCGGTATCCAACTGGAACATGCTTCAACTGTGGTGACCCCACCCATTTCAGAAACGCGTGTCCTAGGCTTGTCAATATCATTAACACTCAAGCCCAGGCAAATCCAACAATGCAGGTTCCAGCTCCCAAAGGCCGAGCATTTGTCATTACCGCAACCCAAGCATAGACTGATAACAAGGTCGTAAATGGTACGTTTCTCATAAATGACTGCTACGCGTCAGTACTTTTTGATTCAGGTGCCGATAAAAGTTTCGTGTCTTTGGAATTTGAACCCATACTTCACACACCTCGCACGATACTTGATGAACACTTTACCGTAGAAGTCGCCAATGGAAAATACATTCCACTCAATGCAGTCATCCAAGATTGCACTTTCGATTTTTGCGGTCATAAATTTTTCGTTAATTTAGTTCCTATGGAACTTGGTAGCTTCGACATCATCGTGGGAATGGATTGGCTATCCCAAAACCATGCTGAAATAGTATGTTTCGAGAAGTTCGTTCGTATTCCTCTTGCCGACGGTCAAAGTCTTCGTATTTATGGCGAGACTCGTTCGAAAAAGCTTAGTCTTATGTCATGTACTCAAGCTCGATCATATCTACGTAAAGAATACATGGCTTTCTTAGCCCATGTGGTGGAAACAAAGGTCACAGAAAAGAAGATAGAAGATATTCCGATTGTACGAGACTTTCCCGACATCTTTCCCGATGACGTATCTGGACTCCCTCCAGTATGTGAGCTAGAGTTCCGCATCGATCTCGTTCCTGAAGCTGCTCCCATAGCCAAGTCTCCATATCGGTTGGCTCCAACCGAGATGCAAGAATTGGCAAGTCAGCTCCAACAATTAACCGATAAGGGATTTATCCGCCCTAGTACTTCACCCTGGGGAGCCCCGGTTCTCTTCATCAAAAAGAAAGATGGTTCGTTTCGTATGTGTATCGATTATCGGGAGTTAAATAAATTGACCATCAAGAACCGATATCCCGTTACCTCGGATCGACGACCTTTTTGACCAGCTTCAAGGAGCTTCATGCTTCTCAAAAATCGACCTTCGCTCGGGTTATCACCAACTTCGAGTACGGGAAGAAGACATCCCCAAAACCGCTTTCCGAACCCGCTATGGTCATTACGAGTTCACTGTTATGCCTTTCGGCCTAACAAATGCCCCTGCCGCATTCATGGACTTGATGAATCGGGTATTTAAACCTTATCTCGACCGTTTTGTTATCGTCTTTATTGATGACATCCTCATTTACTCCAAGACAAAGGCAGAGCATGAAAGACACCTTCGCCTAACTCTCCAAACGTTGCAAGGAAATCGGCTCTATGCCAAGTTTTCGAAATGCGAGTTTTGGTTAAAGGAGGTACAATTCCTCGGTCATATTGTAAGTGACAAGGGTATTTTAGTTGATCCCGTAAAAGTTGAAGCAGTCAAGAATTGGAAAGCCCCACGTACCCCCAAGGAAATTCGGTCATTCCTCGGTTTAGCGGGATATTACCGGCGTTTCATTTCAAATTTCTCAAAGATCGCTTTACCACTTACTTCGCTCACTTGCAAGGGTACGCCATTTGATTGGGGACCCAAGCAGGAATACGCTTTCCAAACTCTTAAACAAAGATTGTGTGACGCTCCAATTCTTACACTCCCTAAAGGATCCGAAGATTTCGTGGTATACTGCGATGCCTCCAATCTCGGTCTAGGTTGTGTTTTGATGCAAAGGGGAAAGGTTATAGCTTACGCATCGCGACAACTCAAAATCCATGAAAGGAATTATACGACTCATGATTTGGAGCTCGGTGCCGTGGTTTTCGCTCTTAAAATTTGGAGGCATTACCTTTACGGCACTAAATGCGTAATTTTCACCGACCATAAGAGCTTGCAACATATTCTTAATCAAAAGGAACTCAATATGAGGCAAACACGATGGGTCGAACTCCTAAATGATTACGAGTGTGAAATACGCTATCATCCGGGAAAGGCGAACATCGTAGCCGACGCGTTAAGTCGAAAAGAACATGCCAAAGCATTTCATTTAATATGTTATTCTATCTTGTCCAATCTCAGCGACCGAATTTGAGGAGCCCAACACTCGGCAATTGACATGCCCACGGGAGTTGATGGGGAGTTGGAATCTAAGTCTGATGGTATTTTCTATTATCAAGATCGCATCTGGATCCCAGATCGCGACAATCTTCGTACATTCCTGATGGAAGAAATCCATAAAACTCGATATTCCATTCATCCGGGCGCTGACAAGATGTATCATGGCTTGAGAACCAATTATTGGTGGTCGGGAATGAAAAAGGATATTGCTTTATTCGTAGCCAAATGTCTTACATGTTCCAGGGTCAAAGCAGAACATCAACGACCCTCTGGACTATTGGTCCAACCAGAAATCCCCGAGTGGAAATGGGAAGCGATCACCATGGATTTCGTAACCAAACTTCCCCATACCACAAAGGGACATGACAACATTTGGGTAATCGTTGACCGTTTGACTAAATCTGCTCACTTCTTTCCCATCCGTGAACATTTCAAGGTCGAACAACTTGCTCGGATTTACATCGACGAGATAGTTAGTCGGCATGGCATCCCTCTCAGCATCATTTCAGATCGTGATGGGAGATTTCTCTCTCGGTTCTGGCAATCACTTCAAGAAGCCATGGGAACCCGCCTCGATCTCAGTACCGCCTATCATCCTCAGACCGATGGTCAATCTGAGAGGACAATTCAAACACTCGAAGATATGTTGAGGGCGTGTGTCTTAGATTTCGGAGGAAACTGGGACTCTCATTTACCGTTGGTGGAATTCTCCTATAATAACAGTTATCATTCTAGCATCGGGATGCCACCATTTGAGGCATTGTATGGCCGTAAATGCCGATCTCCTATTTGCTGGCATGAAATTGGCGAGTCCCACGTAATTCGCGCAACAGTGGATTCTACAATCGTTGGTCCTGAGCTTATCCAGGAAACAACCGACAAAATCACTCAGATTCGCAATAACCTTCTCACAGCTCGTAGCCGACAAAAGAGTTACGCTGACAAGCGACGCAAACCGCTTGAATTTACCGTGGGTGACATGGTCATGTTAAAAGTGTCCCCATGGAAAGGTGTGGTTCGATTTGGACGCAAGGGTAAATTGGCACCCCGCTACGTAGGGCCGTTTAAGATCCTGAAAAGGATCGGACCAGTAGCCTACGAGTTGGATCTACCAATAGAGCTTAATAAAGTTCACCCAGTATTTCATATAGCCAACCTCAAGAAGTGTTTAGCAGACGAGAACCTTCATGTTCCTCTCGAGGATATCCAAATCGACGAGACAATGCAATTTATCGAGAAACCCTTGGAAATTGCCGACCGAAAGGAAAAGCAACTCAAAAGAAGTCGCATTCCCCTGGTCAAGGTGAGGTGGCAGTCAGCACGTGGACCTGAGTATACATGGGAGCGTGAGGATCAAATGCGTACCAAATACCCGCAACTTTTCTCTTAAGGTACTCTCTTCTTAAATTTCGGGACGAAATTTCCTAAAGTAGGGGAGACTGTGACATCCGCCTAAAATGGATTCTGTTCAACCCAACCCAATTGGAAATTTAATAAACCCTACTCGAGATTTCTTGACGCTAATAGGATCAAAACCCTTACACTACGATATAAATTGACGTTAATAGCAATATATCATAGTATAACGTTATAACTATAATAAAATTAAATTATGATACCATATTAAAATCAAATCAAAGTATGATGCTCTAATTAAATTAAAAGAATCAAACTTGAATGCTATAATTAAACTTCAAATCAAAGTAGATTGTTATAATCAAATAATAACCTTTTTTTTTTATAAAACTCTATTTTTATAAATACTACATTAAATTTTATAAAACTCTTAAGATGTTTGTGTTAGTGGGGAATTATGAAGACCACCAAAAGTAAAAGGTTATTCCCATTGTCTCCCACTCACACCTTCCATCATCTTTCCTTTCATTTTTCTCCCAACACATTATTCTCATCACCACTCAAACCATATTTATTCTTCCTCTCACTCTCAATCTCGAAATTCCTCCTAGAAATCTTCATTTTTCAGCCAAGAACACTTCAATATACTCAAATCTCCATCCCTCTTGAAGCATTCATCAAGGTATGTTGTTAAAAGTTCCAAATTCATACATGAAACAAATTAAATCCACCAAAATATCTAAAACTCATTTTATGCATGAACCTGATTTTACTCAGACTCTCATAAATAAAATAAGAAGTTCTGGAAATTTTCAGAAAATAACTTATTTTTATTGAATTACTATAATTATTGCAATAAAATATGGCAATAATTCACATAAAATACTTTTTGCAGTCAATAAATTCTGGAAAGTTTTTGGAACAACCCATATATTGAGTAAAGTGGATTTATAAAGTTTCATGCATTTATATTACAGTTTGATGCTTATTTTGTATTTTATTTTTTTGTAGAAAAATAAATTGCAAAATATAGTTAGGTATGTTAAAATCTAGATTTTATATTTTTCGCACCTTATAAACATTTGAAAGACTCTATGACAAAATTTACAGATTTTTGTAAGAAGGTTTGCTTATTGTTCCTGATTTAATGTTTACTTAATGGTTTAAATTGATAATAAATAGCTACACATGTCCAAAAAATATAAAACCTTATCAGAATATCATATATAACATGTTAATCATAAATAAAAAGTCTAATGAATTTATCTTAATATTTCCCTATTATTTATGATTTTATTGATTAGTTAATAATGAAAAACATAAGAAATATTTCCCATTGTCCAAAATATCCAACATATTTACAGTAGGCTCAATATAATGTTAGAAAACTATGGTTAATGTTCCAGAATTTTTGGGAATCATTTATTAGTTTTCCCGAATTTTGTTGTGGTTTAATTATTAAAATACTAAATAAATACTAAAGCAGTTAAGAAAAATAGGAAAATTTTACAGTAATTACTATTTTATGAAATAATGATTTTCTGATAATTTCAGAATGTTTCATTACTGTTTAGTATTTAAAACCATTTTCCTAAATATCTAAGCATGTAAAAATGCATTTTTAATGATTATTTCATATAAATAATTGTTTATAATATATAAAATCTGTAAATACTTATAAGTTGACTAGTTATTATTTTAATAAGAAATTATTAAAATCTTGCCTAAAGTGAAGATATAAATTAATTAAGCAAAGTAATTAATTCAATTTAAAATTCATTTAACATATGAATACATTAATATTCAAAACAAAATTTGGATTATTGTTAATTCATCTAAAATAAGAATATGTGTCTAATTATTTTTATTAATACTATATTCCCGTTTATCGATTCCTAAGCCAAACTATTAATTATATTAGGTTCTACGACATTTTGACTCGAGCCGTCTATCGTACAACACGCGTATTCCGTTTGGACTAATGTGAGTAATCTACCCCATATTTTATAATGTTCAATACTTTTGGGGTGTATCATGTGGTTTTAATATGTTCCAACTTCATTTTATTATTTTTCACCATTGAGACATTGTTGGGACATTTATACTTGAATCATTATTTGTATAATTATTGTTTGTTTACGCTACATGTACTTGTAGTGCATTATCATTTTAGTCTAATCTCCATGACTATGCCCGTATTCTTGAGGTACGTTATGGACAATAATAGCGCTATTGGGTTGACCACCCCGCCTTGGGACGCTAAGGTGATTGATCGCACGTGGTTGTGTGTGTATGATGATTAGATGCTCCATCCTATATATACATATATATGTATATATAGGGGTGAGGACTTATTGTTGTTGTTATCATTTGTTAATCAATTTTTTGATTTATAAACTGTTATCTCAATAACAGTTGCTTGCCAACTTCAAAAGAAAACAAATTTCAAATTATTCAAACTCACAATTTTCTTTAATAAAACTAGATTACTCACCAACTCCCGTAGTTGACCTGTTTTTACCCATGATGCAGATTTGAAGAATGAAGTTGATGAAAAGTAGGGTGTACCTTAGAAACCCACAAGACTATTTAAATTTGATGTAATAAATGTTATTGTATTTTGATTTGTATTTGTATGTTGTGGATCTTGTTTGCATACTTAGTACTTAATTGAATCTAATCATATTATAACATAGTTGTCATGAGACTTTGAACAATATATCACGCCTTGATCGATTCCGCCAAGGATCGGGGTGTGACAGCTGGCCTTAACTATATGGTATGGCTTCATAAATAGAGAATAGTTCTCTGTTTTGCTGGCAAACCATATCTGACTGAGTGTCCGCTCCCCAAAGCATGACATCACACAGTAGCTTATGATGAGCATGACTCCTTGATTGTTAAGTCAAGGAAAGTTCGTTGCCTAATGCTATTGATCATTGACCCCGAGTTCCGCAGGAATTTAGAATTCCTGGGGTCAGATAAGTTAACACAGCTAGTTGTGGAAATGTTCCATGAACTGGTTGAGAAAGGACGAGCTAAGATCTTCAAAGAGTCTGAAGTGTGCAGGAAGTAGCACCAGCTCACATGTTCTCAAGACTGAGAGACACACAGGTGAACTGTATAAATTTGGTTCACTTTTTGATCGGGAGTTAAAGCATTAGCTCGACTCGCTGATCCGTTCATCCTGATGTACAGGAAGGGAAACCAGATGAGACAATCGTGGATATGCATTCAATGTTGACTCTGTATGAGTCGTTCATAGAAAAGCATAGTTCCATTGATTCAGCTGCTTCGGGATTAAGTCCAGTAATAGGACACATCAAGAAATGATCCAGATCGTCTGGACCGGTTCCTCAATGGTTCAAACTGGGAATCCACAGGGTGGGACACAGTCACGGAAAGAATGGAAAATGCTCCGAAGCCAAACAGTTTGGCAACTCAGGAATATCTTAAAACTCAGAACACCTGATCCTTAGTTCCTTGATACAGGATGTGTTTCTCACATTTGCTCTGTATGCATGGACTCTGTAGGATGTGGGATGTTGTTGCATAGGAGCATATTCAGATTGGATCTGAAGCTCATGCAGTTTTAGAGTTTAGTTAGATGTTGAAATAATGTTATTAGCTTATCAGATGCGTATGACATTGTCTATCATATAATACATTGTTCAAGGATTTTGTTTAATAAAATTGTCAATTTTCTTTTAACACATGTTGTTTGAAATATCCTTGAAATGTTGTATGATTGTGTTGAATGCATGATTAGTAATAACTTGAATATTGATACATCCAAAGTGTTTGGATTTTAGGAATTGTGCTCCTTATGATTGTTAAAGTGAATATTATAAGAATCAATTCAACCAAAGGTCCAGTTGGACAGGACTTTGGAATCATTTGACTTAGAGTCACATGATGAATTGAGTTCTTAATGTGTTAAGAAATGAATCAACCAAAGATCCAGTTGGACAGGACTTTGGAATCATTTGACTTAGAGTCAGATGATGATTAAGTTCTTTATAAAGCACATGTGGCAAGAAATGAATCACCCAAAGATCCAAAGGATAGGATTTTGGAATCAGTTGACTTAGAGTCAACTGAAGATTGCAAGTCTTGAACAGAATTAACAAAGTCATAAGTTTACATAGAGATGTAAAAGAGATTGAGATTAGGAGCAACGAACACATCAGTTGCTGTGTATTGCTCGAATCCTCAAATAGAACACAATTGGTTGTACTCCGCGATATTTGTGAATCAGTATGATGAATATGGCTTCGTTTATCAGAATAAGCGATTGAATTGAAACCTTGAACAGTTCAACGACTTCAAAAAAAGTACAAGATCCACAGAACCTGAGTGACAACACAAACTGGGAAAATGTTTCACAGTTATTCTCTTCCAAGAACATTAATAGTTATAATGTGTCTTAGGAAAGATGATGGAGCATTGGTCGAAATAGTTCGATCCTCGATGTATGAGATACATTGCCAATTAGTTTCCCGTAAATTAAATACCATACCAGTTAGACCATATAAACCATATTCCAACCACATCCTTCGACTAAGTAGGTTTTGCAGACACTGTCTGAAATGTAAAGCTGGGATTGTCCCACTTGTACATTAAAAGTCCAGGGTCTTGTAGTGTTCATCCGAACCTCATGACCAGCCTGAACCTAATCAGAGATGTCGTTTCACTGGCTATCCCGCTGTACCTGTAAAAGAAGAGCTCTTTTAGACAGAACTCATGTTCTAAGGAAACAGTGGGAGTTGGGACAGTCCTGAATGAGTTCAGTATTAGCCAAGTGAAAGAACCTTTAGTCATCACTAGGCTTGAAGCAGAAATCAGATTTCTGTTTTTGTACTGACATAATCTTCTCTTGACCAGTAGTTTTGATCACCATCATAAGTAGTTATGATCAGGGTGACATACCGAATAGTGGCAAAACACTATAGTTGGTACGGATTTTCAATCCGACTACTTGGAAGCATTGGTGAGCCCGGTTGCTGCCAATTAAGAGAACCTTAGGACGAGATACGGTCCATGTGACAGGTTGATTGATTTTACAACTGGTCTTAAAACCAGTGGGAGTAATCATCAAAAGAAACCAACATGGACAAAAACGTACCTTCAGAACATCTGGTTGAGTGAGACGATACTCAGAGTCAAGTAATTGACTCCGAGAGAAGCACTTTCAATAGAGGATGAAACCTGAAAGGATATTGCATAATGTAAGTCGTTAGTGGAGCGCGTGTGGATCACCGGCACACTAATGGGGACTCACATGAGTATGCCAGTATAAAGGTACGTGGGCTCGGGATTACCCATGGGCATCTCGCAAGAAAGGATATTCAGATTCTCAAAATGTGCCAAAGGATTGGATTTTGAGAAAGGGCTGAAAGATATCCATAAAGATGTCAGAAAGGTTTGGATTCTCAAAAATGTGCTATAAGCTTTGGATTTTGTGAATAGTCAATAACCGTGTCAAAGCCAGTGGGAGCGTCGCTGTTATCTATCTCCGTATGTGTGTTACATAATGCTTCTAGGAAACGTCTCTTTTCATTACAAAGTGTAACGACTTGGTGTTAAGAGACGGATCGCTATGAAAGACTTAATAGAGATACGGCAAGCTCAGGTGGTTACAAACGTCTATGAGATAGATTGAAACTCTGCCAAGATGATCTTGATGAGACTCAAGATGCATAACTCAGGAAAGGAGTTTCCTATCATTGCAAAGTGTGATGATTTGGCATGAGAGATATAAAAGGTGCAACATACTCACATAATCCATTGACATATATCAGATAGATGTTGTCATCAGTATAGAACTGGCCATAGTAAGCATGATCTTGATAAGATTCAAGATGCATGAGAAAAAGTCTCCGAAAGGATATAGTCATTAAAAGTCATGACACAAGGATTATAAGTAATCCTAAGGATTCCAAAAGATTTTGGAATAGGACTGGATCGAATCAACAAGTTTCTTGGATCGATTAGAAGTGTCATGAACATGTCTTGATGACTTAATGCTTAGAGCATAGTGAGTCAGATTCAGGATATGACCTGGCTGGGAATACTTAATGGATTTTGTACATACATGAGAAATCATTGGAAAATGATTAGGGGTGAATGTTGATAACAATTTGAAAAAAGTTTTTCAAATAAGGACTTAATGGTTAAAGAATTCCGTTGGCATTCCGATGGAGCGCGTGTGGCTCACCGGCACATCGCAACACCTCGAAATAGTCTTAGGGTGCAGTCGTGTGGACTAAAGATCCCGAGAACCATGGAAAGTCACAGTACATAGAATGGAGTTGTTAGTGAGAATGATGGTATGACCAAAATTGAGATATCATCGGAAGAATATCCGATCGGATAAAGTGTATAAATGTATAACGTTTGAATACATAGAAAGAGTGAAAGGTCAAGTAGACATAGATACATAACACGAATTAAATAGTTTAAAATGAATCTAGAAACCGATAATAGTTTTATGTAAAATCCGACTTGGTGATTACCTCGTGGAGACTTGGTAATTAGGCAAGAGTAGCCGCCGGTCAAATTTTATGTTTTAATTTTGCATGTTTCACTTCCCGAATAATTTGATTATTCAAAAGGTCCACAGTCGCTCATACTTTTCGGGAGTAAGTATGAACGAAGACTGTCGTGAATTGGTTTGTAGATTGTCTAAGGAGTTAGACATTGCAGTAAGACTGCTACAACGTTCATGAGTACTTAGAAATAGAGATTTGAGTATTGGATAAACCCGCGCTCAATAGATTGCTTCATGGATTACATCACGAGCAATGTTGAGACGATAATATCGTATGATCTTGAAGCGGAGACATATGAGTTGAAATTTACGAGTCGGTTGTGCATTGATAATGCGAAAACGCATCGGTAACTCGATGTTACAAAAACGTATTGTTGTGTACGATTTGATAAGTAAAAGACACAATCATATGAGTCGAAGCTTATTCGTTCCTTGACCCTGATGGGAAACAGATATCTGTAGGCCTCTCGATGATTTTGAAGTTGACTAAAGTGCTGGCCAGCCGGGACTAAATTGATGTGTTCAATTAGAAGTCCGAAAGTCATAAGCAGAATCGGAAATCGGGAAACAGAGTATCGGACAGAGATTGATCTCAATCCATGTCTCGTGTCTGAAAATATCTTGTTGGACGAAGGATCATATGATCACTTATCTATGGACAGAACTGACTGGGTCAGAGTTCGGCAACAGTTTCTTGGAAGCTGCAGATTGTTTATTAATCAGAAGATAAATTAAAGTCATAGACTTATCCAAGTGGGAGACTGTTGGATTATGTGTCTAAGCCATGACTTTATATTTATATTTATCTTGTTAATTGAAGCAAAGTCCATTTGGGTTGCCCTCATAGCTGGAGGTTAGGATAGAGTTCAGTAGAGTAAGAGGTTGATTTATTAAATGTTTAATAAATCAATAGAATTAATTAAATGGTTTATTAATATATTTAAATGTTAATATATTAATTAGAAACTATAATAATTGATTGAGATTTAATCTAGAATTAATTGGATTTAATTTAATGATTAAATAAATTAATTAAAAGTGCAGGGTCTGGTTTGTATTTATTCAATAGTTGAATAATCTGGCCAACCAGTGGAAGGGCCTAAGTTGGCGAAATTATGAGTGTGTACACTCATATTTCGAAAACCCTAATTAGGGTTTAGAAAGTCTGGTATAAGTGGTCAACAGGCTTGCCCACTAAGGAGGCTCCTTAGGGTTTCAAGTGTAACCCTAGAGGCTATAAAAGGAGACTCCTGGCACTCCATTTTCTGCGCCACTTTTCATCAAGATTACTCTGCTGGACTGTCTTCTCCATTGCTTTGGGTGTGACTTGCATTTGAGGCAGGACACTTGTGCTGCTAGCTTCAAGAACAAGATTCAAAGGTTGGTAATTCTTGTTTTAAACTTTAGAAATTATTGTTGGCCTTTAGGTTTTAGTTTATTATCTTCATAGAAGAAAACATAGATCTTTCTAGGGTTGCATGTGAACCATAAGAGATTATTTGTTCATTGTTTGCTAGAAAACCCTTCAAATAATTCACTCCATAATTGGATTACAACAATAACAACCTAACATATATATATATATATATATACCCAGTCTACCACAAGGTAGAATTCTACTCAAGTACATAAGAGTACTCACCTGATATCGTCTTAGTATGTGGAATCTCAAGCTACGCGTACCGGGCTCCTGTCCACTCGGCTTGGCTGTATCACAACAACCCAATCAATACATGATACTAATACATCTCAAAAGATAAATCAATTCAAGATGAAAAGGAATTATAACAATAGATAACAACAATATCTAGGTTATAGCTTTCAATTCCGCAAAACCTCATTCAATCGACCACAAAACGCAATAGCTACTACACCCATGGCTAGGGCTTGGGATTATGACTCTTAATCTCAAGAACTACTCCCTTCAACCATATAGTTATATGTGGTTTAGCAACCCAACCTGGAACTAACTCACCTTATAAACGCAAGATGACGATTCATACACCAAACCTTCAAGTTCTAACCTTCCAATTTGATCCCTAGCACTCTTGCACCTTTTCTAGGGTTTATGTTCGTGTTTTCAAAAGGAAATTCCTCAAAAACCTATAATTCTCGCAACTTATAGGATTTAAATCTGAGTCGGCACACGGGTCGTGTGTTTTAACACGCCCCGTGTCAGCATACTGCTTGTTTACTGCATTTGAAACACGACCCATGTATGCTCCACATGACCCGTGTAAGTTTCTTTTGACATTTTTCAAGCTCAAACTTCTCCCGAATAGGTTTCTAACTACCCAAACTCATATGACAACTTAACTAATCTTAATCACACCAATATTAGTACATAATAAAGGCTTCAACCTCTTCTTACTCATCAAACAACTCAAAACTCAAAGACAATTGCAAAGATCGCCACACCCCTACTCTAAGCAACTCATAGCTAGAACCATACCAACTATAAGTAATAACTCTACTTACCTTAATAAGCATCTAAAAAAGAAATGAGTGTTACACCACTCGACCGCCAGGCTACCGTCAAACGATTTTTACAACATTGATATATATATATATATATATATATATATACATATATATATATATATATATATATATATATATATATATATATATATATATATATATATATATATATATATATATATATATATATATATATAGACACACACACACACACACACCCTTTTAAAGTATAATTTCATTTTTGAAATAGGGCTTAAATATGAGATGAGACATGAGTAAACATGTTAATAACATAAGAAACTATATAATATTTTATATCTACAAACATAGAAATTGATAGGTATCATCATAAGTTGATGATAAATTACAATCAACAAAAAGCAACGGGAGCTATGAGCGGTTAAGAAACCTGTCAAGCAGAAGTCGTCTAACAAGAGAAGGAATATCGTAAATCTATGAAACAGAAAAGATACATGATATATAGAGAGTTAGAAGGGGTATACACAATGAAAATAGATATAACAAATGTAGATGGTTCAATAACTCAAGGGTTTAAGTTTTAAGTTCGGACCTTTTTAATTTTACTTTTTGAAATTTTGGGTCAAACAGGTTAATCTCTTGTCCACTCCTTCCAAATAATTCTGCTTAATAGAAGTGGTCATAATGATTGTGAGCAAAAATTAGAAGTGAATTTTGATGGAACCCGATAATCGTCCAAAAGAGTGACCATTGAATCATATAAGTTAACATTCAACCATAAAGAGTATTCATGATTCGCTTAGAGTTAAAATAGCTCATTTTTATATAAATTTTAATACTTGGTCCTTTCCGGTCTGTAATTCTTTGTAGTTAGGGTGAGCTTATAGGAATGAATCCCGATCCCGAACCGGTGTCATATCCATACCAATATTGTATATTTGTATTTGGGATGATATACGGCTTTTTATTTATACTAAATTTGGTATTTAGGAAAATCGGTATTGATACCATGTATTTTACCGAATTCCCGATTCAATGTCGAATACATTTGAAAATCATACCATTTAACATAGATAGCTAGATGGATCACATCCCTTATAAAAAAAGATAACATATGTAGGATTTCTCATTTCTGTAAATGAGACTAATTTGACCGGTCTTTTTCATACACATCGCTTTTAACTGTAAGCTTCAATTCTAGAAAAAGAATATTTTTACAAATGTCTCCATAATAGAACAATGATTTCGAAGTTCAAACCACTCATTTTGTTACATGCAAACTAACGATTCTAAAGGATATGTTCTATCTTTTAGGTGCTTGCAAGCTTTACATCTTTTTTTTTTTAAGTTCCATATATGAATGCTTAACATTTCATTAAAATTTCCATTAAACAACCGACTGTACATAAAGTCACTTCTTTGTATCCTTATGTATTATACCATTATTTTCCTTAATAATATATATATATACAAGTGTTCAACTTTTCCCTCTTACTTTTAACCTAGAAAGGGTCGATTATACTAAGTTTTATATATGGTTTTTGTCTCGCATGTTTCTTAGTTTAATTCCACCATCAGGAAACTTTTGAAGGATGTTAATCTAACGATTTCGGCTACTCGTGGGTCTAAAAGATAGAAACCAAAAAACACTTTTACAAACCATAGACTAGAAAAAAACCGGTTGGTACCGATTTAGCATCAAAATACATTCGTCGAGTAAAAGCGGTCCATGTGGTCCAAATACCGAATTTCCCGTACCATTCACACATACCATACGGGTCCCATACTCCCCTAGCCAGTCCGGTACTCAGTACTAACAAAGGGTTTCCAGAAACAACCGGTATCAACCGGTACAGTCAGGTTCCGAATAACACCCCTACTTTGTGGTATTTGAGTCTTCTTTATACCACTTATAAAGTTACATATTGGTCATGGAATTAATTAAATTGTTAACTAGTCACTATTTGTCCTGATTGTACGATTCAGTAGGTTCATATGACGATGACGGTAACTTAGCCCGTTATGTATAGGCTTATACTCTAAACAATATATCTCTTCGGAGTCAATTACATAATATAAATATAATTGAATATATGATACGTCATGTTAACTAGTTAGTTGAGTTACCTCAAGGCAGTATATCATTTTATACCAAAACACTAAAAACCGGTTATCAATAACTTAAAAATCATAACCACAACGGTGGTGCCGGATCGGTAAGGTGTGGAAAGATGTGGTGTATAACACATTGACCTACGTTTGAATCCTGACACATACGTTCTTGTAATCATGAATGTTCGTTTGCAGTGACTAGCTCCAAGACATAACGAGGCATAACTTTATGTTCACATGAATGATTAGTTGAAGTGTCCGAAAGCCGACCTAAACACCCTCATTAGATGAGTCTCTTTCCAAAAAAATCATAATAATCAATTTAATAATTAATTAGTAACAAGACATGTAAACACCCCCTCAGTCGATTGAAGAACATGCTCTACATTAAACTGTTGGAATCCTAAGTTACAGGGGACCATACAATGTTAATGGGAAACAAATGGTAGTGTTTGTCATTATGTCTAGCAAAGTGGTAGGGCTTGTCATGATGTCTAGGAGCGTGATATGTTCCTAGATAGATATATATTTAGTTGTTTAGCCTTGTTAGAAGTAAGACACAGAGATATGTATTTACAGTGAATCAGGTTTTTGAGTGAGATTTCCCGATTGTTAATCAAAGAGAGTTTGGTTTAATCGTGTTTATACATTGTGTGATCTTGAATTGGTATCAGAGCTAAGATCAGAAGGCTGTGAAATCATACCTTTCATCATGTCGGATGGAGGAGTTGGAAGAAACGAGCAGCAGCGAGTGTTGCTCACACAATCGACCGGTGGCGGTGGCGGATCGAAAACCGAAAGGAGGTGGAGCGATGCCATACTTGTCCGATCGGTTGTTGGCAGCGGTGGTTCGGTCGGGAACGCCGGTTACTCGAGTGGAGGCAGCGGCGGAGGATCGAATAGTGGCGGCTGCAGATTGAATCGAGAAGACGGAGGAGGCGGGAGGATCTCCGAAAACAAAAGAAACAGCCGCTCCAGTGGCGCCGGCGGTGGGTCGAGTAGCAGCGACGGCAGTTCGATTCAAGGAGGCGGAAGGAACGGCGGATCGAGAGGAGAAGAAGGGAGGAATACCGAGCAAAGGGTGTTGCTTACCCGATCCGGCGGCGATGGTGGCTCGAACGGCGGCAAAGGATCGAACGGCGGCGGCGATGGTGACTCGAACGGCGGCGATGGTGGCTCGACCGGTGGTGGCGGATCGAACGGATCGGAGAGAGAAACAGACGGAGGGTGGAGCGTGGAGATGAACAAGGGAGGGCTATGTTCGCACGATCCGGCGGCGGAGGATCGACCGGCGGTGGCAGCTCAAACTCCGGTGGAGGTCACGGCTCGCAAGGAGGAGGCGGGGAAGATCTTACGAACCCGATGGAAGCAGAGGCGAGAAGTGGGGAAGAAAAGGGGCAGATGGCGGGTTAAGTCAAAGAGGATCCTGGTCCGGGTCGGGTGGCTCCAGTTCGGGCGGATCCGGGTCAGGAAGTGGATCTTGGTCCAAAATAAGCCCAAATTACTTTAAAAATAAGCCCAAAATAATTCCAATTCGAATTCTGCCCCAAATCAAAACGCGAAAAAAGATCCGTCCAAAATCACAAAGACGTCTCTAGAAGGACTTAGAGATTCAGGGGTGATTGTTGGAATCCTAAGTTACAGGGGACCATACAATGTTAATGAGAAACAAATGGTAGTGTTTGTCATTATGTCTAGCAAAGTGGTAGGGCTTGTCATGATGTCTAGGAGCGTGATATGTTCCTAGATAGATATATATTTAGTTGTTTAGCCTTGTTAGAAGTAAGACACAGAGATATGTATTTACAGTGAATCGGGTTTTTGAGTGAGATTTCCCGATTGTTAATCAAAGAGAGTTTGGTTTAATCGTGTTTATAGATTGTGTGATCTTGATAAACCGCCTTCAAACTTCCGAAAAGAAAACATACATAGAAGTTTAACTGAAAAATCCACCTCACAAAATGCAATGATGAAGGAAAAGGCCCCCATTGACTTATAGGATATATTTCTTTTCGTTGAGCGTGATAAATCAACTTTTTTACAACTAGGTGGCATCGCACTTAACTCAAACCACATTAATATGCGAAGTCTTGTCAAAACGAAATTGAATTCCCAAGCAATATGCACGGTTTTAATGAAAACACTGACATTGAAGAAGAGGTAAAGGAATGTGAGTTGATATAACTATAAATGAGTTAGGACAACTTCAACGTACATTAGTAAGATAAATTAAAATAAACTGACGTTGAATTTATAAAGAAAAAAAGAAAAAGAAAAGGTAAGGATGTGAGTTAATATAATCGAGTAGAAAACAAAAACTAAAAAGGGTTATAGAAGTTTTATTCTCGTTATTATAAGACTGGTATAAAAAAAATCATTATTGTCTATTCAATAGAGCTAACAAAGAGTTAAACAACTACAAAATACAACTCTAAGATAAATTAAATTATGTAGACTTTGAATTCATAAAAAAATCAAAGATTATTTCTGCCCATAATTTATAATACAAGACATGCAACCATAGTCATCATGTCTCCATTGACTAACAAATATAATCCCGATAAAGAAAGAAGGGGACCGAGGGTATATCGGTCCTGAAATAAATTTTCGTTCCGAGCCCTTATTACAATATGAAGAAGTCAAACAAAACTTATTTAACTGATTAAGATTTACTAATGATAATTAAAGGACTTTGAGTTGCAATTCTTTTATTTATATGATAATAAATTTAAAGAAATATACAATAAACGAAACATAAGATGCGTGATCGTGGACGTTTGTTCTTATAATAATCTTTAAGAAAAAAGGGAGGCGGTTTGGCGTGAAGAAAAAGCAAATGTGTAAATGGAAGAAGACCGACCCACACTACAACAAGGTTGCAATTATTTAATTATAGCTATGGACATACACAAGACTTTAATTATAGATTTTTGTTTGCTTGTCAACCAAGGGATGGCACTTATTTATCAATTATTATCTATGAAAAAAAGATTGATATATCAGTAGTAATATACTTTAATACAAAAAATTATTAATAGCAAAATATTAAGAGAGTATTTTTATAGGAAAAAATATATAAAAGTAACATATTTTTATAACTTTTTCAAGTAAGCTATAATCAGTGGCGAATCCAGATATCAAACTTAAGTGTGTTCAACTTAATTGAGGTGACAAAAATAATCGGGTCAAAATACTTTGAGTTATTGGGCCGGATTTTCAATAATATCATCTAAGACAAACATATTATTAACACTAAAAGATCAAACACAAGAACAAAGTTGCACATTCAACAAAGTACAAACCGAAGAAAGGTGAAGAAGCGGTGGTCAGTGGGTTGGGGGAAAAATTCTTTTATCTTATTCATTTAAAAAAAGAGAAAATGATTAAAATAACCTAATCTCATAAGGGTTTTCCTCAAAACAGCAAAAAATTAGGGGTATTCCCCGAAATAGCCAACGAAAACGCAGGCAAGCCTCACGGGCTGCGTTTTCGTCACCTGGGCTGCGTTTTGCCCATTTGGGCCACTCATGGGCTGCGTTTTCGTCCTAGCGGCTGCGTTTCCGTCCTAGCGGGCTACGTTTTCGTTGGCTACCCACCCCTCAGCCCAGGTATATAAAACCGGAGAAAAAAAAACGACAAAATTTTTCGATCCCGTAAACGAGAAACACTCTGAAATGGCTTCGGAAGATTTCTCCTCATGGAAACAGGTAAGTCTCAAATTTCATGTTGTTTTTATGTATTACATATCGTTTTAGGTGATAGATTAGCGAATGTACAAAAAATTATGCTCAACGTACAAGTTTTTGATGCACAAAAAACTGGGTTTATGAATGTTATAGAGGAAAACGCAGCTGGTGGAGAGCAAAACGCAGATGGCATAGAGGAAAACGTAGCTAAGGGCCTTAGCTGCGCAATGCTCTGCGTTTTCCTCTGAGCAAAACCCAGATGATGCCCGGTAGCTGCTAAATGGTGGTTTTTTTTCCGAAAAAAAACTTCAACTCAATCCGAGTTCGTATGAACAAATGACGAGTGTTCAAAGTTGGTCAAAAATTACAACTAAACACATGAACCACCAAGATCCTCAAGAAGAAAATGGAGGAAAACGCAGAGGATGTGAGCAAAACGCAGGGGAGGAAAAATGAGGAGGAAAACGCAGGAGAGGAGAGCAAAATGCAGTTGGCCTCCCTTGGCTGCGTTTTCGTTGGCTATTTTGGGGAATACCCCTAAATTTTGGCTGTTTTGAGGAAAACCCTTATGGGATTAGGCTATTTTAATCATTTTCTCAAAAAAAAAAAAAATCAATATTAACACCATAAAATATTATATTGGTGGAATGAATAAACGCCGGTATAAAAATCGTAAGACCAAAATGTATGGTCTTTTCATATTTCTCGTACTTTCTTTACTTTTACGACTATCATCTAAATATTATGTTATTTTTAAAATTTTTAATTTTAATACTTTTTAAATAAATGTATATTATATAAGAGTTTCAAATAAATATATCAAAATAAAAATATTTTATTTTATTTATATGAAATAGAAAACCATAAATTTTGAAATATTATATATATATATATATATATATATATATATATATATATATATATATATATATATATATATATATATATATATATATACGACGGGAAGGATAAGAAATACATTATTTGCATAATTTTTGATAAACTAAGAAAATGAATCATTCAATAATAGATAAAAATATGTTTTGCAAAGAAACCTTCCAAAAAAAGTATTTTTATAGGAAAAACATAATAAGTAACATATTGTATAACTTTTCTTTAATAAGCTATAATCAATTCTATAAAACTTTATATTTTACTTGCCCATTTTGTCGGAAATATTCTTTTATCTTCTTCAATTTAAAAAAAGTTTAGTCAATCAGTAGCGAATGCAGCCACCTTCACCCATTGGGGGCACAAAAACATTTCTCATTAAAAAAATATTTATAAATTTTAATTTAATATTAATTCTATGTAATTTTTTTTATTGGGGGCACCGCCCCCATTGGTATAAGGTTGGGTCCGCCACTGTAGTCAATATTACCACCACAACATGTTATATCCGAAGAATGACTAAACTCACTATATAAATAAGAGAAGACCAGAATCTATGATCTTTTCATATTTTTCATATTTCATTTACTTTTTTTTACCATCACCTAAATGTTATGTTATTTTCTTTTTACCTTTTTAATTTTCTCAAGTTTAGACCTTTTTAACAAATATATATTATATGAGAGTATCAAATAAATATAAATAAAAATATATTTTTTATTTTATTTATATGAAATTAAAAACCATAAATTTTGGAATATATATATATATATATATATATATATATATATATATATATATATATATATATATATATATATATATATATATATATATATATATATATATATATATATATATATATATATATATATATATATATATATATGTTAGGAAGGATAATAAATACCTTATTTGCATATTTCAATAAATTTTATATCAATGATTCGCAAAGAAACCCTCCAAAAAAATATATCAATAATTTATTTTTCACTGAATCAATTTTTGATTAATTTTTCGGATAATTTTAGTGAATTAACGCAAAATTGAATCAATGAGATGTTCTTTTGGGAAGAAAAATCCAAATGATGTACTGTATATAGATTTTGACGATTTCGATTTTCGATCGTTTACGCATATGTGTTTTGTTATAAACACATCCTTGACCTTGACGTGTTGTTGCTTGTGTTCAATACAACAAAGATTTTTAATTATAATATTGTTTTCATGTAGATGGGGACCTAGGGTGGATAGAGGTGGACATTTGATCCCATTTAGTGTTTAGGATTGACGTTAACTTGTTTAAGATATAGCACGCATGATAATGTAACCGAAATTTGTATAATGTATAAAATCTAAAAACATAATTGTAAATATAATTAAGTTTAATTATATATAAAACTAGTTTAAAACTCGTGTGTAACACGGTTTGATTAAAATTAACAGAAATAATTAATTCATCTATATTTTAGGGATTTTTTGAATTTAGATGAATTCTATTTAAATTTATAAAGGATAATATATGTATTTTTAGGGGTTTTTTAAATTTAGATTGTGATATCCGGAAATCATAAGCCTGATTTATTGGATTTATTTTGAATTTAGATTGAATTAAACTTAGAGTGTCATGTGGAATAAATGTCTTAAAAGGATGCCACCTGGCACTAAAATGCTTTGTTTATTAGTATGTATAAAAATAAAAATATGTATAATATTATAAAACCAACTTAACATAAGTCAAATTTATAATATTATACATATTACGTTGTTAATTGTTAAAAAATAGTTTCCTTTTAAAGTAACAATAACTAAAAACAACAATATACATATTACGTCGTTACCTGTTTAAAAATAAGTGCCCCTCAAACAAAAAAAAAACACTTAAAAATAAGCATATTTAGTTATCTTTTCTTTCGAAGTAATAAAATTAAAAAAAAAAAAAACCAAAACCATTTAAAAAGATGCCGTCATTATTTGGGATTTTTTCAATCAAAACATGAGCAAGAAAAATAATTCTGAATACATATAAGACTGACACGTGGATAAATGGACTTAAAATAGTGTCTCCTTTATTAATATGTATATATATATATATATATATATATATATATATATATATATATATATATATATATATATATATATATATATATATATATATTATATATATATATATATATTATAAAAAAATATTTAAAAAATTAAATTTTTATATATTTTAAACACCTTACTTGTACGAAATTGGATATGTAAAAAATATTTGGAAAACTAATTTGTAAAATATTCTCTATATAGGTAATATTTTGTATTGAGAAAAATTATGAATACTTTCTATTGAATTCAAAGATTTATGACGATTACAATGTTATAATTAGTTATTAAATTGTACATAATTAGGGTATCAATTTCAATGAAAAATACACACTTTAAGGTGTTTAAAATTATTTTTCAAGTGTATTTATCGATTTATTGTCTTTTAAAAAAGTCAATAAATTTTTAAAAAGTGTTTAACAAATAAGTAAATTCTTTTTATAACTGCTTTCACTACCCTTTATTAAGTTATTATTCTTGAGTTATAAACTTTTATTACTTTTTGAAATAACTTATAACTTTTAAGATAAAAGAACTATAACACCCTAAGTAATCTCTCTCTCTCCCTTTCTCTCTCTCTAATCAAACACCTTCTAAGGCTGATGCGGTATGGGGAAGAAATCATCACCCTCCTGCTAAGGTGGCACCGGAATGCGCCTAGAACGCCCATGAAGATCCCCCTATCGCGTCCCGCGTGCTACGTTCTCACACGTTCTTGGGGAGACCACCCTGGAACGCCCCGTCCTTTCTTCCTATTGATCCTTCTTCTTCTCTCTCCCCCTCAATCGCGTTCTTTGCGTCTTGCACACCCCATAGTCTAAGAGAGCTTATCATTTTATAACTTGTTGTCATCACATAAGCTAATCCAAACATTTTTTAAAAACTTCTTTTTGCCACCATATAAGTTAATAAACACTTTTTATAAAAATTGCTAATTGAGTTAAATAAGCAATATCAAACATCCCCAAATTTCTATGGGTTCAAATGTTAAAAAAACATATTTTGAGACCAAACTTATGTAATGCCATATATATTGTGGGCTAAGAAAATATATATAGTTATGTAGATAAAATAACACTATCTAAGTGATATATTCGGATTTACACCGAGTATCACATAACAAAAGTCATTATAGAAAGACTAAAGTACTTAAATTAATTATAAAAAAATTAAAGGATATATTAAATTTAGAGAAAACTGCAAAAATAGTCCCTGTGGTTTGCTGTTTTTTGTGGTTCTGGCCCAAACCTTTGCGTTTTTGTGTGGATGGTCCTTTTTCAGAAGTTTCTTTGTGGAATTGGTCCCTGGCCAAACTGAAATATCTATTTTACCCTTTTAATTTCTTTTTCTATTATTTTTAATCATTTATTAACTTTAAATAAATAAAAAGAAATTAAATCTCACCCTCTCTCTCTCTCTCTCTCTCTCTCTCTTAAACGTCTCTTGCTAATCACCAACCTTTGTCTCCAATGGGCCACCATGGCAGCGATTATCGGAGGCTCTACTCACTCCCTCTCACTAGCTTAACTCTTGGCTCAAGTGGTATGGATCAAGCTGCTGTAACAAGATTATCCTCTGTAAATCGATACTCTTTTCTTTTCTCCAATGTCAAACTCAAGAACTCATGAAGAACACCCAGCCGATGGTGGTGGTTTTCGGTGGCGGGTTCGATGGCAGGAGGGCTGAGGAGATAGCCTGGTTTGATTTTGGTGCTGGCCCAAAAGAAACATCAACATAAGGAATACCCATCTGGGTTCTTCAAGAAACAAGATTCATGGCCCAAAAGCAACATCAACATAAGGAAAAATCAGGTCTTCTTGAAGGGTATGTGGAAAGATCTGATGAAGATGAACTTGTACGGGCTAAGAGGTTAACAGATGAAGATCTTGATGAACTTAAGGGGTGTTTGGATTTGGGTTTTGGTTTTAGTTACGATGAAACCCAGAACTCTGCAACACTTTGTCGACGATGGAATTGTGTTATTCAATGAGTCAAAAGTTTTGTGATGACCAACAGAAGTCGTCGTAGTCTCTGTCGTCGGCGTTGTTTGAGGAGATCATCACCCCTCCTCCGATAGCTAATTGGAAGATTTCTAGCCCTGGTGAGTGTTTTAAAAATATTGATTCCAAGATAATTAAACTTGATTTGGGATTTTAGAACTCGATTTACCAATCGGCTGTTCATAGTTTCTTGAATCGTGATCACGAAGATGATCATAAAGTTGAAAATTGAAATACTTGACCTGGAGATGGATGCTTGAATTTTGTCGATGATGGGTTGGGAAATTTTTTCTAAATCGAGTGGCCATTTTTAGCAGCTATAGTGGCGATTTTTCTAAACCGAGTGAACCGACTTCATGCTGAAATGGTGCTTCAAGTTTCATATTAAAAAGAAGCTTGATTTTTCGACCTCGATCGGAAGATGAAGATACGGGAGAGAAATGTCAACGGTGAAGAGAGAGAGAGAGAGAGAGAGAGAAATGTGAAGAGAGAAGAGAGAGGGGAGGAGGAGGAGGCGGGTCGGATGTGGGGTGGGTTGGGGTTTTTTAATTTTTTTTAATATTGAAATTATGTAAATAGGTAAAACTAATAGAAAAAAGAAATTAAAAGGGCAAAAAAGACATTTCAATTTGGTCAGGGACCAAATCCATAAAGAAACCACTCGAAAAGGACCATCCATACAAAGTTGCAAAGGTTTGGGCCAAAACCACAATAAACACCAAACCACAGGGACCAATTTTGCAGTTTTCTCATAAATTTAAGTCTCGAGAATGTGAGGATTGAAACGGAAATTGGTTTAAAACCAATAAACCATTTTTTGTTTGGGCACTATCTCAGCGATATACTCGGATTTACATAGATTATCACGCAATAAAAGTTATTATAGAAAGAGTAAGCGGGTTAAAAATATAAAGAAAAGTTAAATTTTATTAAATCTAAGACTTAGATTGTGTAATGAGTGAAACATAACTTAATTCAAAGCCAATTGCTGAAACATAATACTTATTTTGTGACTATATTAATCTAGTCATTATTACGTCATTTTAGGTCCGTTCCAATGGTTAGACTTACTTCATAAGCTTATGTAATAATCATTTAAGATTTTTTCAGTTTTTTGTCTCATTTTTTTGATAACGTAACCATATGTCTTGCAGACTTGAGCTTAACTCCATATTATATAGTCCAACCATATACCAATAGTGTTTCAAACATGTATATAGGTTCATATGACCTTTTAAACGAATACTTTTTACAAAGTTAACGAAATACTTTTTTCATGAGTTGTAGGATGCTTTTCAGTAACTATCAGGTTCTAACATGTTTATGAGGCAATTCTATTCAGTTTATTCAAAAATCCTGAATTTGACAAAAGTTAACAAAAATCAATTGTCAACTTTTTGATAGCACCATAATTTGGTTTGAAGTTAACTTTAAACCTCCGTAACTCTCACATATGACCTCCCAATGAGTTGATTATTTTTAATACACCTTCCTCTCAGGCTTTACTATATGTTAGGCTCAATAATAGTTTGATCTTGATAAGTATAGCCCGAGTTACACTGCCTGGAACATGGGTATTTTAAAACTTTAATTTTCTAGACTTGGCTTTTTTTCTCATACCAACTTCATGCATAGTTTAAAACTTTAATTTTCTAGATTAGGTTGTTTTTTTACTAGGTGTTCTTCGTTGTCTTGTTGACATGTTAGTATTAAGAATCACATGGGCTATTAGATGTAAAGTTACAAAAACTCTGTGACGTGCCATATTCAAAATGGACAACTCTTTCATATTAGGTCTAACAAGCATATTCAATTTGCATTACATTATTTGTTGTCACAACTATACATTAGAACCTTTAGGTCACAACTTTTATCCTTTTAAGTGCGATATGCAAGGCTTTAAAGTAGAGCATTTACCATTTTTTAATATTTTTATATTTCACTTGTTAATCACCAATTCCATTCCTTTATTCATCATCTTACCTTAATTTAACTTTGTATATCCAAGTTTCATACCTTTAGTTTTAACAAGTAAGTATATGCATTACTTTGAACATTTACACATAAACTAGTAAGCTTATATCGTGTGTTCTTTCTTTTACTTACTTGCGTAATACTTCCAAACTAACACATAATGTATTACGCAATACCTGGTTTAATTCCATCATGCATTTAACAACTTCAAGTTTCCTTTCCATGAATCAATTTCTAATTTCAATCATGCAATAAAATACTCCAAGCAGTTCTATATTTCTATTAATCAAAATTGACTTTATTGTCTAAATCCCAAGCTAAACAGCCATCTGTGAGCGTCTACAACCTACCATCACTGTCGCTTGATGGTGTGCTGTTATTGGCCACCAGCACCATCACCAGCTTTGTTGCTCTCATTCTTTGTGCCTGACTCATTTTTTCTCATCCTTATTTTCCGTCTCGTGATCTCTCTTTCTTTTGCCTCTTCCTTCTTCCTCTCAATGCCACTTTCTTTCCTTCCTTTGTTGTTGATTTCACACACTCACATACATATATCATATGCCATATGTGTTTCTTTTTCCTTAAACGATCATGAAGAACTGCACCTAGTTTATTTATTTTTTTCATTCATGTTCCCAGGAATACACACCCATAGTCACATTAAACCCAATTTACTATCTAGTTTGACTTGGTAAATATATATATTGTTAGTAATCTTCCTGAATAGTTTCTGAATTAAGCCTGCTAAATAACGTTAAAAATAAACGAATGTGACTAGGGCTCGTGTTTAACAGGATTCCTTTAAACAGATTCGCCGTGTGTTCGCAGGGTACAACAACCGAAGCAGATACTACTGCGAGAGACGACACTTGCCTGAATAGTTTGCCGGAAAAATGTATGCAGAGAAGAGGTGAGAGATCTAGTGTAAGGTCAGAATGAGAGCCTAGGACTATCTATATACTAGTTCTTTGTAACTGTCGTAATTAAATGGATTAATTACGTTTAATAACTGTCTTAATTAAATGAATTAATTACATTTAATATTAATACATCAGTTACAAGTCCTTAAAGTTGAACCAAAAAATTAGCAAAAAGCGGGTTGCACGAGCCTGGAATTTCGGAGCTGCATTCGTGTCCGCAGGTCGCGCCTACATGCAAGTTCGGCGAATTTAGCCTACGAAATCCAAATTTGCACCCCCCTGCGGGTACGTAGTTGTTGGAGTAAACAATACATAAAAGGTTGTAAGCCAGTTATGTGACATCCGCCTAAAATGGATTCGGGTCAACCCAACCCAATTGAGAAATTTAATAAACCCTACTCAAGATTTACTTGACGCTAATAGGATCAAAACCCATACAATACGATATAAATTGACGTTAATAGCAAAATAGCATAGTATAACGTTATAACTATAATCAAATTAAATTATGATACCATATTAAAATCAAATCAAAGTATGATGCTCTAATTAAATTAAAAGAGTCAAACTTGAATACTATAATTAAACTTCAAATCAAATTAGATTGTTATAATCAAATAATAACCTATTTTTTATAAAACTCTATTTTTATAAACTCTACATTAAATTTTATAAAATTCTTATATTAATTAGTGTATTACATAGAGATGCTTGTACTAGTGGGAAATTATGAAGACCACCTAAAGTCAAAAGTTATTCCCATGGTCTCCCACTCACACCTCTCATCATCTTTCCTTTCATTTTTCTCCCCACACATTATTCTCATCACAACTCAAACCCTCTCTATCCTTTCTCTCACTCTCAATCTCGAAATTCTTCTAAGAAATATCAATTTTCCAGCCAAGAACAATCTCTCATACTCAAATCTTCATCTATCTTGAAGCATTCATCAAGGTATGTTGTTAAAAGTTCCAAATTCATACATGAAACAAATTAAATCCACCAAAATATCTAAACCTCATTTTATGCATAAACCTGATTTTTCTAAAGATCCCATAAATAAAATAAGAAGTTCTGGAAATTTTCAGAAAATAACTTATTTTTATTGAATTACTATAATTATTGCACTAAAATATGGCAATAATTCACATAAAATACTTTTTGCACTCAATAAATTCTGGGAAAATTTTGGAACAACCCATATATTGAGTAAAGTGGATTTATAAAGTTTTATGCATTTATATTACTGTTTGATGCTTATTTTGTATTTTATTTTGTTGTAGATAAATAAATTGCAAAATATATTTATGTATGTTAAAAACTAGAGTTTATATTTTTCAAACCTTACTAACATATTAAAGACTCCATGACTAAATTTACAGAGGTTTTTAAGAATGTTTGCTTATTTTTCCTGATTTAATGTTTATTTAATGGTTTAAATTGATAATAAATAGCTACACATGTCCAAATATTATAAAACCTTATCATCATATCATATATAACATGGTAATCATAAATAAAAAGTCTAATGAATTTCTCTTAATAGTTTCCTATTATTTATGATTTTATTGATTAGTTAATAATGAAAAACATAAGAAATGCTTCCCTTAGTCCAAAATATCCAAAATATTTACAGTAGGCTCTATATAATGTTAGAAAACTATGGTTAATTTTCCATAATTTGTAGGGATCATTTATTATTTTTCCTGAATTTTGTTGTTGTTTAATCATTAAAATACTAAATAAATACTAAAGCAGTTAAGAAAAATATGAAAATTTTACAGTAATTACTATTTTATGAAATAATTAGTTTCTGATAATTTCAGAATGTTTCATTACTCTTTAGTATTTAAAACCATTTTCCTAAATATATAAGCATGTAAAAAAGCATTTTAATGATTATTTCATATAAATAATTGTTTATAATATATAAAATCTGTAAATACTTATAATTTGACTAGTTATTATTTTAATAAGAAATTATTAAAATATTTACTAAAGTGAAAATATAAATAATTTAAGCAAAGTAATTAATTCAATTTAAAATTCATTTAACATATAAATACATTAATATTCAAAACAAAATTTGGATAATTGTTAATTCATCTAATATAATAATATGTGTCTAATTATTTTTATTAATACTATATTCCCATTTATCGATTCTTAAACCAAAACTATTAATTATAATAGGTTCCACGTCGTTTTGACCCGAGCCGTCTATCGTACAACACGCGTATTCCGTTTGGACTAAAGTGAGTAATCTACCCCATATTTTATAATTTTAAATACTTTTGGGGTGTATCATGTGGTTTTAATATGTTTCAACTTCATTTTATTATTTTTTCACCATTGAGACATTGTTGGGACATTTATATGTGAATCATTATTTGTATAATTATTGTTTGTTTACGCTACATGTACTTGTAGTGCATTACCATTTTTAGTCTAATCTCCATGACTATGCCCGTATTCTTGAGGTACGTTATGGACAATAATAGCGCTATTGGGTTGACCACCCCGCCTTGGGACGCTAAGGTGATTGATTGCACGTGGTTGAGTGTGTATGATGATTAGATGCTCCATCCTATATATATACTTATATGTATATATAGGGTGAGGACTTATTGTTGTTGTTATCATTTGTTAATCAATTTTTGGATTTATAAATTGTTATCTCAATAACACTTGCTTGCCAATTTCAAAAGAAAACAAATTTCAAATTATTCAAACTCACAATTTTCTTTAATAAAACTATATTACTCACCAACTCTCGTAGTTGACCTGTTTTTACCCATGATGCAGATTTGAAGAATGAAGTTGATGAAAAGTAGGGTGTACCTTAGAAACCCACAATACTATTTAAATTCGATGTAATAAATGTTGTTGTATTTGGATTTGTATTTGAATGTTGTGGATTTTGTTTGCATATTTAGTTCCTAATTGAATCTAATCATATTATAACATAGTTGTCATGAGACTTTGAACAATATATCACGCCTTGATCGATTCCGCCAAGGATCGGGGTGTGACAAGTTACATATCTATGCTTATAAACCCACTAAGAGTTTATTCTTTCTCCTATGTGGGACACATTCCCACACCCACTTTGTTTTGCTAAATTTCTTTCCAAATACCCAACTTTGAGTATTGATATCTCATTCACACATACTCTATTTTGGATACGTTATATGTCGTCTCGAAGCTTTCACGGAGTAGAGTACGAATCCACTAAGAATTAGCAATATATATAACATATAAATGTATTTATATATGTCTAAAAATAGGAAAACCCCATAGCTTTTCCAACAATCCCCCACATGAATGGAGATTGATCTCTACATGCAAAAATTCCATACGAAGTTTCCAATAGTTGAATCATGCATAGGATAAGTAGATGTTACCCGTTGGTCATATCCTCATAATTGTGTTCGTTATGGTCATGAACGCTAGCCTGTTCTGCAAGAGCTCTTAGGAATTGCGCCCCCACAATTCCCTTCAAAGCGACCTCACTTCTCTCTTACATATGTGATTCAAAAAAAATTATTAAAAGCCATAAGCTTATCCTTACTTGTAAAAAAAAATCATTAAAAGCAATAAGTTCGCCAGAAAAATGTATGCAGAGAAGAGGTGAGAGATCTAGTGTAAGGTGTATTCAGAATGAGAGCCTAGGACTATGTATATACTAGTTCTTTATAACTGTCGTAATTACATTTAATATTAATACATCAGTCACAAGTCCTTAAAGCAAAAAGCATTCGTGTCCTCATGGTCGCGCCCACACGCAAGTTCGGCGAATTTAGCCTACGAAATCCAAATTTGCACCTACCCCTGCTCGTACGTAGGTGTTGGAGTAACAATACATAGAAGCTTGTAAGCCCATTACACATTTATGCTTATAAACCCACTAAGAGTTTATTCTTTCTCCTATGTAGGACACATTCCCACACCCACTTTGTTTTGCTAACTTTCTTTCCAAATACCCAACTTTGTGTATCGATATCTCATTCACACATACTCTATTTTGGAAACATTATATATCGTCTCGAAGCTCTCACGGAGGAGAGTACGAATCCACTAAGAATTATATATATATATATATATATATATATATATATATATATATATATATATATATATATATATATATATATATATATATATATGTCTTTATATTTATCCAAAAATAGGAAAAAATGTATTTATAAATGTATATATATATATATATATATATATATATATATATATATATATAATCCTTTTTCTATTTTCTTTAATTTTCCGATAAAATAATCCATTTATTTCTCTTTTTCATTTAAAAAACAAAAATACTGCCTAAATTATAAAATCGTAATGTTCTTTACCATTTCGTACTCAAATTGAATAATTGACCGATAATTTATCTCGCTTTAATTAATTTCATCTAATAGACTTTGGGTTATCAGTTTCGTTGTAACTAGACCTGGCAATGGAGCGGATCAGCATTGATCCAAACCCGTTTATCAAATTTCAAAAGTTAACCCAAACCCGATCCGTAACCCGCAGGGTTTTGTATAATCAAACTCATACCCTTATCCACGGGATCAACGGATACCCAAACCCGATCCGTAACCCGCATTGTAACAAATATAACATGAATCATATTTTTGCTCAATACTTATAAAATAATTTTTTCATAATAAAACAAATGTCTAATATAACTTAATACTTAAAATAACAATTCCAAAACAAAACAAACGTCTACTATTGGAAACATGCATGAGAAAATAATTAATTTATAACAATCAGGATTTGGAACGACTCCTCGAGGACCTGACTCTAGAGTATTGTGTTTGCGTGTGACTTCCTATACGCTATCGGCTATACCTCTATGTCCCGTAATTGTAAAATAATTAATTTATATATAATAAATTTATTTTAATATAATTTTATACGGGGCGGGTTATTAACGGAGCGGATCGATAGTGATCCAAACCCAACCCTTTTACTTAAAGGGTTAACGGGTACGGGTCATTAGCGGGTTAACGGATCATAAATAACGATTCAAACCCATATATTTTGCACGGGTTTGGAGCGGATCAGGGTCAAAACCCGCTCCATTGCCAGGTCTAGTTGTAACTATCAAAAGAAACAAGGTAGGTAAATCTAGAGCCCGATTGTCTAATTCTTGCTCTTTTGTATTAATCATCAAGCCCAATTATGTTTATTGAGCTTTGAAATATTTGTTAACATAAACGATTATGTTTATTGAGCTTTGAAATATTTGTTAAAATAAACGATTATGTTTATTGAGCTTTGAAATATTTGTTATCATAAACGATTATGTTTATTGAGCTTTGAAATATTTGTTCAACTTATGTTAACAATAGTACAATACCTTCCCATCAACAATATGCTGTCCTCGAAATCTATAGAGTAGGCATGTTTGCGTTTTCAAAAAATCAACACTTGAACTAGATGTTTGAATTTCTATCAACACGTGCTCTAGTTAAAATTTTCAATTCCATATCTACCATGTACCCTTGCACACTACTTCTTTATTATCGTTTCTTCCCAAGGTTCAAGTCCCATCTCCATTAAGGTCATTGCTTGTACTACAAGTACCATTCTATTTTTCAATTGCAGTTATCGTACAAGTCTATAAAGTATATATTTAATATGTATAAATCAATGTTTTAAACGAAAATATCACTTACCATCCTTATATCTTGCTCAACTTGGATTAGTTAGCTAACCAGCCTAACCCCATCATAATCACAATCTACGTTTCTCCGAATGTTACTTATCTTACCAATTCGATCATTATACTTTTTGACAATTTCAATTTCCGCCAACTTAGGTATTTTAACCTTGATGTGTTTTTTAATTCCTTGGATATTCTATTTGGCCATCTTGTTTCCATCTTCTTCATCCTGATGTCATACATTTTAGTAACCTTGAGTGTACTTAATTCTTTTCAATATTTTTCAAATAACTAAAATATAATTTATCATATTCTATAAGATTCCATGTATCTTTTAGTTCCCACAGTTCCATTTTTAACAGCATGTAGGCTCAACTTGTGTGCACAATGAGTTCCCTCGAAATCCCAATTAACAAACTTAACATTTGAATAAAATTCGAGTGTCTCGAAAGGAAGACATGAAAACTTAGGATAACATAAAAAGGGTTATTTCAATTGTGCTAGTTCTATTAATCAATTGAAACATCTTTCAAGTGATTCTTTAAATCAAAAACTAAATTGTTAATATTTCTCAAGCAAAACACCTTTTAATACTTGTCTTGATTTTATACTTAAAATCATTTTTAATATATATTAAAGCACTTTTAATATTAGAATTAAAACTTTGTTTAATTTTCATTCGAAGAAAAACAAATATTCTATGAATTTTTGTGTTATTTTGCATCGAAAGGCACATAATTATAATCATCACATAAATATAAAAACGTGTAAAAACAACAAAAACACAAATAATAGTGTCTAAACTAATCTCACAATCCATATAGAGTTAGATTGATCAATTCTTATACGACAAACTTAAAAGCTATGATATTAATATAATATAGTTAGAGCCTTCAAAAGCACTCCATGACTATCATCTTCGTTATTGTCGTTCCTTTTATTATTCTCTTCTTCTTAATTAAGTTTTACTACCGTCGTCGTTATTGTCCCTTCTTCATCAAAATTTTCCAATAAACTAAAAATAAATTAAATCTATACTATAAGATTCATAAATACAAAATAAAATGGCGTGCAAAACTCGAATGCAATCTAATTATTACAAATACAATAAAAAATGACAAAAACATGTCATCCAAAATTTTCAACGAAACAAATAAAACACAACCATAAAGTCTTGGGGCAACAATTAAACATGACTGAAAAACCATAAAATCATATTTATAAAATATACATGGATCAAACCAATGAGCACGAAAACAACCAAAACATGAAAATATATATGGGGTGGGGTAGTGCATCACTACGTACATACAAGGCAAAAATCATGCATGAGGACGCAATCCAAGTTTTTGAATCCGATATTGTTTTAATTAATATGGTCTTATTGGTCGGATATGATACAACTATTGGGGTTTGGTTTGTATTAATACAATAAATATACAAATGTGCAACAAGCAAATAAAACTAAAACTGATTCGTCCAATGTACCATGAAAATATAAATGAACCACATGAGAGAAACCAAGAGATAAAAATAATTCGAGGTGAACTTTGATTATTGTATGTTTGAATTCCATAAAAAATAGGATTAATTTGTTCCTGTCTATAGAGTTCACACATACACTAGACTGATCTTTATGCAACAATAGTCTGCTATAACTAAAAATTATACCTTGTAGTACAATAATCTTTAGCACTCAAAAAATGAAAGAAAACATTAAAAAAAACTCCCTGGGAATAACCAACAATGGAGGAAAGATTAGGAAGGTTAGATTTTACAAATGATCATATCCTTAAATATGGAGTATATAGGGTTTACCTTGTCTTACTCTTAGGAGTTATATACTTATCGCAGTTCGAAATCAAATAGCGGTGATTTTTCGTTATTTGAAATCGAGACGGTATAGCGGTTTTTTATATTATATAGAATTTATATCGTGTATGATTTCTATATTATAGTATTAATACTATATAGAATCAATATCATAAAATGTCTTATAAAAACATAACATAAAGCATATGTAATATTCTAATATAGTAAAATGGATATTAGCAAGTTTCAAAGTGCCAAATAGAGTTTAATTACAATTCACGGGTTCGGCTTTCGAGTCAACATCATTCAAAATCTAAGGCATTAACTTCTTCATCAATATCTTCAACCACATATCTAAGCTCATCATTACCGTCTTTATAACACTCTCATTTGCTCCTAGTACTGGGCCTAGCGTAACATTCCTTCCAATTGCTTCTCGTTCATCTAACCAAAGAAGACAATCACTACCACCCATGAAGTCTTAAAGCTCATCCTCCATTGGTATTATCTACTCATCATTCTCCTAAATATTTACCAACAATATGGGATCTAAAGATTTGTTTTCTAATGAATCAAAGCGCCTTTGCAACCTTTGTGTTGTATTGGATGAATAGCGCAAAATAGTGGATTATCACACAAAATTGTGACACTAATAACGCCACCTCTAAAACCCACCCCTTTAACAAAATCACGATTCGCCAAAAGGCGCTAACCGCTATAACACGCTATTAAGTGCCCAGCTTAGGAGGCATGGGTGGCAACTGACACCATCTATAGGCCAACTCATCTTTCTTATTTCCTGGTTAGTTCTCGGTTAATTATTTATTTGCTCCTTTAAGTGCTACATGATTAAAATTCTTTATAAATGGTCAAAAATACTAATCCATGTCATCCACTATATTCCCTATTGTGCAACCCTAATAGTGTCAAGTTGGCAATTCGGTAGTGACATTAATATGTTATGATTATAGTATTAGGAGCCGAATTTGACATATGTGCGGAATAAGAACAATATATCAATTAAGCGCAATTATTGTATAAATGAGAGAGTAGTACAAATGGGTAGGAGCATAGGCAAAGCTTGCTCAACTACATTAATTAATCATAACATGACTACTCTCTGAACAATAATCACAATACAATGTGAGATATCTCAACCCTAAAATGAATAGTGAATGTCTATATATAGGAGAGCTACACAACAAGTCATATGCTTGATAACCACATGCCAATGTGGACCTTCCAAGCCAGCAAAAATCTTCCCATGGAGAGCTTTGCACCCAACATTTCCTCTTAATGGATGACACGACTCTAAGTTCCCAAACGAGCAACTAGTGAATCAGAACACCAATCCTGACATGAAATGTAGAATTGATCACCAAGTCGCAACTCTTGGCAATATTCAAAAACGGGTTCCAGGATTGTGACAATACGAAACTGTGCCCAAAAGAAAATCTCAACCTTGAGAAACAAAAAAATACTCCCAAAAATAAGCATCTCAAGATCAAACCTGTCAACAAGACCCACTTCGGAATCAACACCTGAATCACTTGATAAACATGAAGAACTCCCCCTCAATGTCACATCGGTCTCAAATAATATACATGAAGTACATTCGCCAAATTATAACTCCGAGAAATATTATGTAATAATCCAAAATCTTGATTTTCACCCAAACTCAATCAATATAAACCAAAGTCGAATCGATCAAAGCGTCATGATACTTGGCGCAATCCCAAGTGCTCAATAGAAAACCTACTCGAAGTAGTCCCAGATGCTTAACAAGAGACCAAAAGATAATGCATCCAATCTTCAATAAATCTTTCCCAAGCTTTAATAAAAATCACAAGTTTTTAAAATCACAATCTTCTTTCAAACGGTCATACTAAATTCTCCCCTTTTTTATTATCGAAACAAGATCATAAAACCATAAATTGGGCGTGAGAATGTGCTCGAACGAATATAAAAATTATAAATTCCCCCTTGACACATGGAATAAAAATAGCATCCGAAATGTCGTTGACTTGTATAAAAAAATATAAGTACAAAATAGCAGAATATGCACAATGGGTGGCTTCAGCAATGCTTCGGTAAAAAGTAAGCTTCGGTAATAATATGAACTTTGACCAAAAGAATGAAGAGTATACTGAAGTGCTGAAGGATGTGAAAGTACTGAACTAATGATAGAAGCGTCAAATGATCAATGGTGAAAGGTTACAATGATAATGCTCAATTTACAACGAGTAAAGAGTAGTTGTGTAAAGCCTATGCCCACCTTTTATCAAGCTTCGGTATAGTAAAGATAATTTGGTCTAGGTGCCAAATATCTATCATCTTGCTCAATTTGTTAATACAAAATATGTTATCAATTTGGTCGCCCTTACATATGTTTTATAATAATAAAGGCAACTCTACCAACTAATACCAGCGATTGTCTGAAATATGTCATCTATGTGTGAAATGTATTATTTATGTTTGTTTTCAAATGATAGGTTTTAATGAAAGATATTTTGTTTTTTTAATTTTCTATCAATTGATGTTTTCTTTTGATCTCTCATTGATCCAGTAAGAACCATTTTGTCTAACGATAAAGAAGCAATCACTCAATTTTTTTTGCCGGTCCTTTCTAAAGATCATTCATTGAAGATGAAAGAATTGTATATTGGGGATTCTAAATATGAATAGTATCATATTTAACTTCATTTGACCAAAAACATCAAACTTCCATTTAGATTTTCATGGGTTTAACATATATCTATATCTTATAGATAGATTTTCAATAGACTCAAATTTTGAAGATGATTTTATATAGGTATCATATGCTTTTTTGTAATACGAAGCTAAACACTACTAGAAAAAAGGGTATCGGCTACGGAAATTTCCGTCTCTAATCCCTAGCTAAATCGCTGTTGCGACGGATCAGCGACGGAATCCCTCCATAGCAAAAAATAAGCCGTCCAAATTGTTAGCGAGGCATTTAGCGACGGAATGCTTTTTGATTGCTACGGATTTTGCGACGGACTGTTTTCTGGTTTGCGACGGATTAGCGACGGTATTTTACTCGCAAGAAACCACTACTTTAGCTGAATTTGCACATATTGCGACCGTTTTAGCGACGGAATTGCCGTCGGTATTCCGTCGCAAATATTTTCAGAAAAAAATTCATAGGACTGGTCCTTTTAAACGACCGAAATATTCACAGGAGTGGTACTCAATAGATGCAAAGAAACCTTTTATGACATGCTTTGGTGAAAAAAATTAAAATGTAAAAAGTAAAAAACCAAACCCTTGATTGTAATGTAATGCATTTCAATAATCCTTTTTCTAGATTTTTCTAAGTACCAGTGATCCATTGTCAAGAACCGTGGTTGTTGCTGTAAACTGACACTCTGCTCTACCAACTTCTTGAAAATCAGAATCCTTTAATAGCTGGAATAAGATGGTTTTGAATTACATATTCAAAAGATTACCAACATTTTAAGAAACTAAAATTTTATAATATGGTTACAAATATTATCTCCTACCTGAACATGCATACTTTGCAGCCTGATCGGACTGCGCCTACACTTTAAAAGATATGGTTGCAACTTGTTGTGGCTTCAAAATGAAAAATTGTTCATGCATTAAAAATATTTACTTTTCTCCTCTACAAATATTTTTACTATTTTTATTGCAAATGGTTTATACAAAAGCATACCTGCATCTTGTTATCCTTGTTGATACCTACTGAACAATCAAACTGCAACGATGGAAAAGAAAAAAATTTGAGGATGATTGTAAATACAATTAACTTGTATAAATAGAAATTTTTATTAGTATATCGTTAAGCTGTATGATGCTTCAACTTCACCAATATTTCTAGATGTGATTGTGGCAATCCCAAACTGATTAAGAGCTTGAAAAGTTGGAGTTGTGATTTTTTCAATTTATCCAGGACTCCTACAATATAGAAAAAAAATTAACAAGTTTCTTTTAGACTTAATGAGCTTAAGGAGTTAAGTACTTAATCTAAACAGCTATACATGGCTTTTCTTTTAAAATTTAATCTGCAGAGAATGAAGCCAAAAGTGTGGCTTCATGTATTAGGAGACTAAGTCTTTATGTATTTTCCCTTCTTCTATTCTCCTCCTAAATTTTGTATGTCATCAACACTTAGTTCTATTAAAATATTTGAATTAAGAACTTCAATGATCCCAATTAAGAATGATTAGCTTCCTGCATTCTGCATAACGTCATCAATAATATAGCATGAGTAAGAGGGAAAGGTAATGATACTTTATAGAAACTTAAATTCAACCAAAAACCATACTGGATGTTCAATAATCCTTTCAGATATCCCTTGAAGGTCAGCCTGTGTTAAATTAAGTTAAGAAACACAATTTGTAATCTAAATTCATTAATAAATATGCGGTGCAGTTATATATAATTACTCACTTCCCAAAAGTTCCACAATTGATTACGCAGACAACTCCAAAAAGGAGCATAACATAATTCTGGTTGGCCATTGAAAGCTTCATAATTGACACCACTTTTGTTACATTCAAATCCATCTAATGTGAACCTGACTCTCTCAAGAAGCATCCACATAGAAAAGTCCCTTCCCAAATTGTGTGGATAACCTGGGCTACCCTTGATCAATGATTAAAAGAAAACACAACCCACAAAATGATTAACAACACTACTGGATTCAATATGGATAATCTTTATAAACATTGACATCCAACATATTACATACCTGTCTTGGAATAACAAGAAAGAAATTCTCAAAAGAATGTATGTGATTGTACCCAAGATAGTTCCCAATTAGATTCACTCTCAAAAACTTATCATTTAACATAGCTGTTCTATTACTTCCTGTTAGAATAGAGTAAGTTGTTAAACATACAAAAGATTAATAGTTATGTGGAAACGACATACAGAGATTTTAGACCCTGTCTTGGCTTCAACTCGTATGTTGAGTCCTACTGAATATGGCCCAATGTCAAACACATGGAACCTAAAGACACATTACAAACTACTTTTGGTCACTAACAGAATTGCAAAACTGTTAAAAAGATAATATGTAAGAAAGAAAGACAATGTTGAAATATGTGAAAACAATGTCAGAGTCCATACCAATCACCTGGAAAACGAAGGTAGTGGGCGGTGTTGACCTTTTCTTTGACCATCTTATCAACCTGTTTAAACATAAAATAACAATGGATATTAGCAGATATGTTAGTTGTAACATATGGGGAGATGATAAAGCAAGTGAGAAACTATGTTAACAGGACTTACAAAAATTTCCACACGATAAAGGGACCCTACGCTGGCCCCCCACAAGGAAAACAAACTGGCTATACAAATTGGTGTTCTTCATAACTTCAAAAAGTCGATTTCCTGTAAAGCTTGCTTAGAAATCTTGAGCCAAGCGTTAATATTTGAACAATATAGATCGAATTCAGTGAAGAATAACCAATTTCATCTAAACCTTACTTACCTATGAAAAATAGCCAATTACATGTAAATCTTGCTAAGCAATCTCGAGCTAAGCAATGTCCTTCCTGTAAGTTTCGGTTCAAAGGATGAAGAAAAAAGATGAAGCAAAAGGAATGCTCGATGAATCGATTCAGTTTTAAGAACACATAAGCCAAATTACAAATGGATGGGTACCTTGATTGACGATGACGATGCGTACTACGATTTAATGACGACGAGGAAGTTAACAGCCCGTACAATTGTATCTAGCAACCTAGTTCATCGACTTTGTCAGTTCTTCGTCTTCGTCAGTTCATCGTCTTCATCATCAGTTCATCGTGGCCGTGTTGTTTCTTCCGTGAAATTAGGTTAAGAGAACAAGAGGGAATATGTCGCTGATTTGGGGGCAAAGTAAAATCTTTGGGGGGGGGGGGGGGGGGGGGGGGGGGAACGACAAATCTATTTTCATGAAATTTTGATTTGTTGAGCCAAATTTATCGAGGATTCAGCGATGGATAATGGATTCAACGAGGATGGAAGGTTTTAATATTTCAATCCGTCTCAATTTCACTCGCTATTTGATGACAATTTGCGACGGATTAGAGAGGGATTTTTTTTGTCGTTGATCCCTCTCTAATCCCTCTCTAATTCCCCCAAAATCCCTCGCTAACTATGCAAAAAATGTTAAATTGAACCCTTACGATTTCCGTCGCTGATCCCTCTCTAATCCGTCTCTGAATAGCTACGGAAAATTTTCCCTCTCTAATCCGACCACAGAGCGAGAGAGAGAGCCTTCGCTTACCTGTTTAACCGTGCGTCTCTGAAAACCTCCTTTCTAGTAGTGAAAGTATGCTAATTTCTTTCTTGTTGTGATGTTGGAGACCAAGGATGACAACTAGCTATTTTCATTTTGTCTTATGTGAAACTTTTCAACAAATTCAAGCCTATATAACATCAGTGTCATTGGTATTTATTGTTAGATGTGTTAAAATTTTTAAAATTTTCATATTTTGTTTCCAACTTGTAGGTTGTTGTCGATAATGACTAAGATATACGCTTACAACTTTTTTCTGATTCGTCTATTTTATTTATTTATTTATAAACTTATAGATTGTTTGCACGCTAGATTATATTGTTTGAACGTGTGACAATAGTTTGTGATCGGATGATTGTAGTAACAGAATGAGCAAATTCGCTTTCCCAATGTTGTTATCTTTCGATTAGCTTTGATGATCAAATCAAACAAAAGGAATGATCTATCTTAAAAGATGAATGTTCTAAACTACTCTAGATTCGATGAAGAAAAAGGAATGATAATTACCCGAAAAAACTTAATTTGACATAGCATTCGTGTGCAAAGGCTTGATCGATCTGAGACTGTTCAATACTATTGCACAATACCTTGAGGCCTAACTTACTCAGCATCCGCCCATGGTACCAAAACTCAATTTTCCCTCTCATCTTCAAATCCAACACCATCTCATGTTGTTTATAACTCGATTTCAACACTGTAGCATCACCATCATTCACTCTGGATCTCATCTCCTTCGGATGGATCTTCAAATCATGCGATGTGTGCGACTGCTGCCTGAATCCATCCACATGAACATTTGGCAAAGAGAATCCCTCAATCATCGTCTCCACACGCAGTCCCCCATACACTAACGTCATCTTGTTATTGTCGTTGGTCACATTAACCAAGAGCTGAACATCAATCGCCAAGTGCGTATCCTTGTTATTGTTATTGTTCTTCTGCTCAATCACGTCAAGCTTGTAAACATCAAGCCTATGGACTTTGACTTCCGGTAGACTAGATCTGACGAAAGCGAAGAAGGCGATTCCGAAAATTAGGAGGGAGATTACGACAGTCCAGATGAGGAACGATACCCAAGCACAAAACATTGTCCCACAGGTAGCTGATTTGCGACGGCGGCGACCCCCCTCGAGGTCGTCCATTTTATTCGGTGGTTGAAATATATGGTTTGCTTTGGTTGAAAATGGCGAGAGAGAAGTTGAGTTTGATAATCCGCCATTGCAAGGAATTTGGTAGGAGAAGGAGAAGACGGGATAAAGGCATATCGAGAAGGAAAAGGAACAAGGAAGATGAGTTTGTGAGGGAAATTGAGGGTGTTCTAAAATATAGGAGAGCCCTACATCAACATGGACATGGATGGTAAACATTGTCTGCATTGTTATGTTGTACCTTATGCAATTGTAAATGTATGCTTGTTACTACGACTTTCACATTAACTATAATATTTCATTATTAGTTTTGTAAAAGTAAAATAGCATTTAGTTATAAAGAATTGTTGTTAAAAAACAATTAAGTGACATTAAGGATTGATTTTGTAATTAGCGGGAAAAAAATTGTTAGTACATTTTTGAGAAAAAAAACTAAACTAGTCTATTCTCATGATGCTTTTCTTCAAAGCAGTACAAATTAAGTCACTATCCCAAATTAGCCAAGGATTACGCAAGTTGCTAGTGTCACCTGCGAAATCCCTCTCTCAGCTGCGTAATGATTGGCTATTTTGAGGCAGTGTACTTAATTATGTTGTTTTGAGGAAAAACCTTATAAGATTAGGTTAGTTTAGTCTTTTTCTCATATCTCAAAAGTCATATTTTATGTATTAGTTGTCCCTGGTTGATAATTTAACGTTTTAAGACTTAGATTAGGATATGTACAAGTGTTTATGCACATTGTACAAACCTTTAATGCACAAAATAGTATGGTTTATGAACCGGGGAGCATTTAGCAGGTGATGGGCATCACCTATGTTTTCCCCAGGAGAATTTCGCAGGTGGCCTATATACATACAAGTTTTGATGCCTATCGTACAAGCCTTTAATGCACAAAATAGTAGGGTTTATGACTGGAGAATATATATATATATATATATATTTTTGAACGGCTAACTGGAGAATATTTAGCAGGTGATGCCCATCACCCGCTAAATGCTTAGTTTTTTTTTCGGAAAACCTTAAAAAGAAAGGCACGTGACCGACAACCTATTTTAGAGTTTCAAAAGTAATACTTTCCAACATCAAAATTTTGTGTTATTGATGTCTAACAACACATATACTAATACACTTCACGGTTACAAAAAAATAGTTAAATCGGAGTTCGTATGAACAAATTATTAGGGTTCAAAGTTGGACAAAAGATAAATTTTCATATTACCGACAAAGTTATTTAGAGCTTCAAAAGTAATGCTTTCCTACATCAAATTTTTGTGTTTTTGATGTTTATGAACACATCTACTAATATACTTCATGTTACCAAAAAAATTAGGTAAATTAGACATCGTATGAACAAACTATGAGCGTTCAAACTCGGACAATCCTTAACTCTAAACTCATGAACCACCAAGAACCCTAACCCTAAACATGGAGCATTTCGCAGGCGAGAGTCCAAAAAAATAAGGTTTAGAAACTTTTCTTTATACTTGCTCATGAGCATTTTGTAGGTGAGAAAGGGATTTCGTAGGTGGCACTAGCCACCTACGTAATCCTTGACTGATTTGGGGCAGTGAGCTTAATTTGTACTGTTTTAAGAAAAAACCTTATGAGATTAAGCTAGTTTAGTTTTTTTCTCTATTAATAACACTAGTTATTGTTAACAGCTTTGTCAACCCTTTTACTTTCTTTTAAGTTTTAAATCTCAAAAATAGTTATAATTGCAAAAACACCTATATTCAACAATTTCTTATGGGTTGTGCTATATGTACCCCCAACATACACATTCATAGGGGTACACATAGTAATTTTGTGTGTATAAGTTGATTTTTTGAGGATACAAATAGAATCACCCTTTCTTATGCCTAACTTTTCTATGATACTATAATATATAACTCAAAATCTCAAATGACTAATAATCGAACTACCAAATGATGGTTAATTAGACAAAATTTAGAAAAACATTGACTCAAATCAAAATCACACATTGTTAATAATACCTTTTAATAAAACTAAGGGTTTTTTCGTCTATATCCTTAGAAACGTGTATTATTACGTATATATCATCGTAAACCTCAAAATTACACATATATCCTTATAAATCTTAGAAACTCACACATATATATCCAAAAAATTAATTTAAATAATAAATAATCTATTTAAAAATAAAAAAACCGATTTTAAATTACATTATAACTAAATAACCAAAGTACCCCTATTCAATGTTCCCATAATATGATCGTTCACGACCTTCGTGACTTGATTCACGACTTGTTCTCTGCGTTTCCATAATCTGGTCGTGAACGATCAAATGCTACCAAATCGGAATATCCATGTTTTCCCCCTTCACCTGGAACGGGAAGAAGAAGAAGAAAAACAACTTTGGCTATTTGATGCTTATCTTAAATCGATATAAATCGCAATAGTTAAATGCAAATCATTTTTGAAGTATAGATTTAACCTAATTTGTTCAAATATTGAAATCAAATCACACACAAAAAAAGATATGCTATCAAACTCAATTGGTGAAGGATTTTTTACCCCCAAAAACGGCCAAATGCTACCAAATCGGAATTGAGAGGTTCAATTCGGAATTCACAGGTTTAATTCGGAATTGACAGCTTCGATTGGAAACACTTTGGAACTGATACCTTGCTTCAAATCGGAATTGAGAGGTTCAATACACCTTACCTCTCTTCAATTGAGCTGCTTGATTTCAAGTTGGATTTGAGAATTTATAGGTTGAATCAATCGACTTAGGAAACGAATCTACAGATCGATAGTGAGGGAAAGGGTTTGGAGCTCAAACCTTGCTTCAAATCGCCCCTTCATTTACTTGCAATAGTCTTCTGATCCGATAGTACTTGGTTTGAACCTTGGATTTGTCGTATAAGATATAGAGAGAAGGGTAATGTTGCTTCAATCGATACTTGCTCCTTTCAGATGCGATTTTCAGTCATCAGATGCGTACAAGATATACAGAATGGTAATTTAGTAATATATTAGTTTTCTGATAAAAAAATCAATTTCATATTAGTTTTTTAATTTTTTAAATAATTAATTATTAAAAAAATCTAATATTGGGTATATACGTGAGTTTAAACGTTTTATAATGATATATATGTAATTTAAATGTTTATAAGAATATATATGTAATTAAGAATGTTTATAGGGATATCAATGAAATTGTCCCACTAAAACTAAAAGGGCAAATTTCATAAAAGACACTAACTTTTCAAAAAATTTCGATTTTGACACTGTGTTATATTTTTTTTCAATTAAGTCACTAAGTTTTCAATTTTTTTCAAATAAGTCACTATGTTTTCAATTTGGTTTCAATTTTGACCATTTGACCGGTCAACCCGGTAGTCAGCTGACGTGGCATGATGACGTGTCAGTCTTTGATGATGCGACGCTGACGTGGCATGCTGACGTGGCACTCGAGTGTCAAAATTGAAACAAAATTGAAAACATAGTGACTTAATTGGAAAAAATTGAAAACTTAGTGTTTTAATTGAAAAAAAAATAACACAGTGTCAAAATCAATTTTTTTTGAAAAATTAGTGTCTTTTTTGGAATTTTTCCTACATTTTTTAAAATGATAAATTCGTCTTTTTACGTTTTTGGAACGTATAAATATATTTTTTTTACAAATATAAAGACGTATTTTTATACTTTTAGAAGCATACATACATTTTCATACGTATATATAGTATATATATACGTATTTATACTTCTAAAGACGTAAAAAACGTATTTATTCTTCTAAAGACATAAAAAATGTATTTATACTTCTAAAAATGTATTATACTTCTAAAATATAATAATATGTATTTATACTTCTAAAGACGTAAAAACGTATTTATACTTCTTAAAATGTATTATACTTCTAACCAAACGAACTTAAATCAACATAAAAATATATTTATATTTCTAAAAACATAAAAATATGTATTTATACTTCTAAAGACGTAAAAACTTATTTATACAACTAAAATGTATTATAATTTTAACCGAACGAACGTAAACCAACATAAAAATATGTATTTATACTTATGACAATGTATCGATGTTTCTAAAAATATAAAAATACGTATTTATACTTGTAAAAAAATATATTTATACGTTCTAAAAACATAAAAAGACAAATTTATTATTTTAAAAAATGTAGGAAAAATTCCAAAAAAGACACTAACTTTTCAAAAAAAAAAATTTGATTTTGACACTGTGTTATTTTTTTTCAATTAAAACACTAAGTTTTCAATTTTTTCCAATTAAGTCACTATGTTTTTAATTTTGTTTCAATTTTGACACTCGGGTGCCACGTCAGCGTCGCATCATCAAAGACTGACACATCATCATGCCACGTCAGCTGACTACCGGGTTGACCGGTCAAATGGTCAAAATTGAAACCAAATTGAAAACCTAGTGATTTAATTGAAAAAAATTGAAAACTTAGTGACTTAATTGAAAAAAAATAACACAATGTCAAAATCGATTTTTTTTAAAAAGTTAGTGTTTTTTTTGAAATTTGCCCAAACTAAAATAGTAGTCTCCACTCTCCAGTCTGAATATAATTTTTTTTATTAAAATAAACGAAAGAATATTATAACCTTATTCATTCTTGCCATAATTCTTTTACAAACTAAAAACTACAAAACTCTCCATAACAAAATTCCACAAATCTCCAATCAAAACCATCTTCCAGTAAAGAATTAATGGAAGTAAAACTGAAGAAGTAGATCCACGCCATCTCTGTCCTCTCGAATTGGAGCAGAAGCAACTGAAACCACAGCAATAGAGCAGGAATTTATACAAAATATCAAGAAAAGGCAACTAGCTTTTGCTCTTTAATGCTCTTTTCAAATCATTTCAGGTGTTTCTTCTTTCATCTTTTCTGAAAATCGTGCTCTCATACTCCTTCACTTTTCTTTTGAGTCTCGATGGTGACGACGACGACGGCGATGAGAAGGGGTTTTAGATGAGATTATGGCAGCTGTGCTGTTGTCAAACACTATGTCTCAAAACCACAACAGCAATGCAAACAATGATGTGAAACCCACAATTTTCCATGACTTTCTCGGGCGTGAGCACACTCTAGTCCCCAACTGCGCGCCGCAGGCGATGCTACCACCGGCGGTTCCCCTTCTGCTTCCGCATCCCGTCCCGGCGGTCCCATTTCCAGCACTTCTGATCTCGGTTCTGGTAAGTAACACTGCAGCGCCCATCAACAGTTTGATTAAATTCCTGCTCTTCGTTTTCGTCAGATTCCTTTTCAGTTTCTACTTCTCAAATCAAATTGTTCCTCGATGTTCCAATTTCATCTTTGAAATCTCATTTCACGAGTACTTGATGGTGTAGACATCTTCGTAATGGAATAGTTCGAAAACCGAGTTTTATGTGAAATGAACAGTAAACATATGCTTAAACCTGTCAGAATTCATATACTATGCTTTAATGGCGATCATGGTGTGTTTCAAATAGTCACATTATTACACAATTTGATAATTTTCTCATTTTTAACTATGGTAGACAGACAGGTTGGATCTCATCTTGAAGGGGTGCCATTTTATGGTCAAAGAAGTGAATTTTCAGGCTCACATTTGATGAAGGTGTCTTTTCAATATCATCATTATTATTTGCAATTTTGTTTTAATATATTCGCATGGAAAAAAAAACATAAGAGATTAAAAAATACACAACAAAAAAATAATAGAGATCAAAGGATACACAAGAAAAACTAAATGAGTGATGATTTATGTCTGGATAAGGTGTGTTTCTTTTCTAGACTGAATAAACCGTTTCAACGAGACTAAATGACCATTTTACCCTTACATGCCAAAAAACAAATGTCCTTCCATTTCCACAAGTGTTGTAATGCTAGACATTTTTATTATAATTAGATGCGGAGAAACGTAGGGCAAGAACAACCAATGAGACCAATATTACAACCAGGCACAAGTGGAAAACCTGATTCCAATCCTTCCAAATGGGAACGAGCCATTCCGGTCAATGTGGGACCCGTACTGCAGTACCCTCTGCGTACCGGTCAACCTGTACCTTACCCGTATCAACCACTTTCAAACAGATTTAAAGATTCCACCATGGGTACTTCGGTCATTTCGCAATCAGCTGCTGATGAAGGATCAAGAACTGGAATCAAAGGGTCAGGAATTATGAATTCCGTTAATGTTAATGGTGTTGGTGAACCAAGTACCGGTAAACAGAAGTATGGAATCAGTGTTCCTGAGCCAGGATCGTCTACTTCTCTACGGTAAATTTTATAATACTATAAGTTCAAAAAAAAATTAACAATTTTGAACCATTTTTATTGTTTTTTCTATTTAATAACCATTGGAGTGGAAGACCCTCCTCTTAATAATATTTTCATTTATCTCACTGAATCATATTTTATATTCAAATTTTTATGATATTTTGACTAATTAAACTATTTTTGTTAAGTACGCAAAACAAAAATGAATATTTTTTGGGCAAATGCTAGGAAAACCCTTATATTTTAGGCATTTTTATGGAAAAGATATTATAAAAAAGTGTTCCATAAAAGCCATTTGAGATTTGTAAGTTTTCCATGAAAACCATTTCATAATTTTTAACTTTCTTTTAACCATCCAATATTAGGATAAATGATAGAAAAACGCTTATATTTTGGACTTTTCCAGAAAAGACCGTAAAAACTATAAAATATAAGGGCTTTTCTGCAACTTTTTCTAATACAAAGTGGTTAAAAAATAGTTAAAAATCTCTAAAATCTAAATTGGCTTTTACGAACGATTTTCTAATGACTTTAATGAAAAACTATCTTTTGGTTTTCCCATAAAAATGTCCACATGTTAGGGATTTTCTAGAATTTTGCATTTTTTTTATAGAAAAACAACATTAAAAAGCACTTTTCTAAAAGATGAGGATCAATATTTAGTTGCTAAAAAAAAGCTTCCAAAAGCCTGTGCATTGGAGAAGATTTATAAATATATGTTTTTGCTAAATAAAGTTATTGATATGGTAAAAAGAAAAAAAAAAAAAACCCTTAAAAGAGGTTAATCATTATTATTGCTCAAATGTTTTCCAGTCGACCAGGGTCAACATCTGTAAGCCATCATATGACCATATTTTATGGCAGTCAAGCTCATGTTTTTGATGATGTTTTTTTTTTCTTTCGAGTGGTGGATCATGGTCAACAAATTATTTATCAAAATTGGGCACAAAAGCATCGGGTGGTGAAAATGTTAGGGGAATTGGTGAAAATAATACAAATTTGCCAATTAGAGATATACGTCGAATGCCATTACTTCATGGTAAGTCTTAGTAGTTTTGCTGTTAAGTTGTTCTTTCTGCATTAAATAAAAAGAAACACTAGTATAGCTTAGTGGACTCTATGGGCTTAATGAATTTAACACTTAGAATGAAAAACCGACTTTATGTATCAAGACACTAAATGTTTACATATTTATCCCTTTTCCTTCCCAACTACTCACGTTTGGCAATTTAGTCTCATTCAGACGGTTTATTCAGTCTAAAAAAAAAAGAAAAATAAACAGACATTATGTATACAATACGTTATCCAGACATGCATCATTACGTATTTAGCTACTTTACCCATACATGACTTGGTAGAAAAATAGAGAAATGGTTATATTTCTATGAAGTTTATTAAGTAAAAAAGAAACAACATCTAAATTCTAAAGTACCCTCTTCACTGAAGGAGGTCACCGTGGAGTTATAATGACAGATGCAAGAAGGCCAACACGGCCTGTTACGGAGCAGAGTACGGAAGAGAAACGTGAGATGTAATCTTTTTTTGTTTAATTTGGATTAAAAGAGTTAAAGTGTTATGAAGCATATGATTAAATTGGTAGAAACTTTTTTGGTTGGTATATGGGTTCATTTTTTGATTGCTTAACCTCAACTAGATTTATTTGTTGGATCTTGTTGGCCAAATTCTATAAAAACCAATGTAGTTTTTTTGTTTAATCATTGGAAGATTTTTAACCACTGAAAGTTTGTTTTTTCTTAAACTACTGTAACGATTATGTAACGGTTATAGGGTAGTGAATTGCCAAGAAAAAAATCATTAAAAGAATAATTTTCTAACCAAAGCAGTTTTTTTATTAAATCAAACTTTTTGTGGTTAAATCTTAAAAATTTCTTTGGATGGTTAAATTGAGCAAATTCCAAAACTATAGTGGTTGATATGTTAAAATGTGGTGTTTTAGAGTTTATTTACATTCTGCAGTCGATGAATTCTTTTGCAATCTATAAGCGATCATTTTGCAACAATTTTCTTTTACATATTTTAGATTTAATATATCAAATTTGTGAATATATGTGTCTACGGGAGCTAAATGTGATAGATATGTTAAAAAAAAGTTGTGTTTTAGGATCACAATCGATGAATTATTTCACAATTTCTGAAACGATATATTCTATTGGTGTTTGGACCAAATGCACATGAGGGCTGATTATACCGATATGTTTGTTTGACCACTGATGGTTTCGGTAGGAGACAACTCCATATGAGAGCTGGTTTCTAGCCTATTCATTTGTTTGACTGATTGATGGTCTCGGCAGGAGACACTGTGTAAGATTATTTTAAATTTATGTAAAAGGTAAACACCATATGATTTCAAGAAAATGTTGATATTTGTACTTTATTGTGAAAGTATATACGACTAAAGATAGCCGAGAAACCCGTTGGATACAGTCTTGGACAATCACCGTATACGACAATATCAAACACTTTGGACTATTTTAAGTGAATGTAACCCAAATTTGACAAATTACAAACATATATCCCATGGCTGAGGTCCATAAACCATTGGGCGTATCAATGAATCAAGCATGTCCTGAACTTAAACTTCAAGCATACTCTTCATGGGGCTATTAGGTACCTCTCCTTAGCAGGTCGACTTTTAGGAAGACTATGGTGCTCTTTTGTATGTTTACGGGGCAATAAATTATGAAGAAAGACTTGATAACCCCAATATTGTAAAGATTAGGGATGTTAAAAAAATATTTGAATTTGAGAATCTGATTCGAAAAGAATATCTGAATTTTCAGACATCTGATTTTTCAGATTTAATTTGGGATAGTCAATTTACAATATTTCCAATATTCGGTATATGAGTTTTATATATTTACTTATTATATTCTATTGTCGAAGTGTGATCTTAAATCTAGAAAAGAGTTCAAGGTGATAACGAGTGATGCTTGTGCATCACAACGTAGATTGTTGGTTGTAGGTCTATTATTGGAAGGAGAATTAGAGGAGTAACCAAGGATCTTAGACCAATGATTATTTGGAAGAACTTGGATGCAACAACAACCGAGGGTTTTATGGATAGGGTGGTTATGGAGGCAGAAGTAAGGGATGGTCATGCGAGGAGTGCACATCAGTCATGGACTAGTGTGGCCAAATCCATCAAAGATGTAGTTAAAGACACTTTTGGGATGGCGTCAATATAGGCCAAAAATCATATGGTGGTAGTGTGAGGAGGTCTAAGCGAAGGTTAGGGTAAAACATGCTCATTTAAAGGAGTTTTAGAGTCTAGTAGAGATGTACGAAGAGGTAGGACAAAAGAAAGGTATAAGATGGCCAACTGTGAGGCAAAGAAAGCAGTAGTTATAGTTAAGGCCTTGGCTTACGTGGAGATGTATAGAAGATTAGAAAAAAAAGAAGGGAAGCATGGAATTTATAAACTAGCAATATCTAGATAAAGAATACGAAGAGACTTAGGGAATGTAAGGTACATTAAAGACCACAATTAGGAAGTTCTAGTGAATGATGAGGATATTAAAAGGAAACGAGGTAGCTATTTGCATACTCTATACGATGATTATTCTTTCACAATGAATGATAAAATTTTCGAAGGATTTTTAAGGAGCACCTACACACACGATGATGGATTTTATATGAGGATTAGCAGTAAAGAAGTTATAATGGCTTTTAAGGGAGATGTGGAGGAATAAAGCCATATGTCTGGATCAAATTCATATTAGTGTATGACAGTACTTTGGGGATGAAGGAGTTAGGTAGCTGAAAAACTTATCTAACATTGTATTGGATACCTTCATGATGCTAAAGTTGTAGGAACTATAGAGGTATCAAGCTACTCAGTCATACCATGAAACTTTAGGAGAGAGTACTGGAGGCTAGATTATAGCATCATGATTATACCCAAAAACCAATTTGGTTTTATGCCTATAAGAGGATGACGACTGATGTGATACATTTATTTAGACATCTTATAGAGATATATAGAGAAAAAAATAAGGATCTCCATATAGTGTTCATCAACTTGGTGAAGGCATATACCAGGTTTCCCCAGGAGGCGATTTGGCAGACCTTAGAAGCTAGAAGGGTCCCTAAAGGTTTTTTCATGGCTATTTACGGTATGTATTGTTGGTCTTGACTTATGTTTGGAACCCTTATTAGAGATACAATGTCATTTCCTATAGAAATTGTAGAAATTAGGCTCCATCATGGTTTGACCCTCAGCCTATATATCTTTGCCTTGATCTTGGATTATATGTTTCACAAAATCTAGGGGAAGTTCTCTAGTGTATGTTGTTTAATGACAATGAGTTGGTAGTCGAGTCTAGGATTGAGTTGAATGCATAATAGATTACTGGATATCGAAACTCATAAAGAAATGGTATTAATTAACACTATCAATACAAAGTCTCTTTGTTCCAATTTGAGAGGGGAGAGGAATAATAAACGATTAGATGTATTTATATGAGAAGAAGCACTTATCCTGAAGGATAACTTCAAGTATCTGGGGTAAAGTAGAAGGCGGCCTTGCAAGCTTGTATGAGAATAAGGTCCCATTGAAATGGAACTAGAAATTTTATAGGGAAACGACTTAGCCTTTCATGTTGTATAGGTCATATTGTTGGTTGAGCAAAAAGGACCATGAAAGGAATATGGAAGTAGCAAAAATGAGGATGTTGAGGTGGACTTGTGGTAAAACTTTTTTAAATAAGATTTCAAATACATTTATATAAACTCATTGGGAGTGACATGGATCACCAAATATTTGAGGGAATGATTATCGACATGTCCAAAGGAGGCTATTATGAACAATGGAACGAACGGTTGAATCAATGACATGGGGAGAGGATATATTAGAAGGAAGTGAGAGGATAGTGTAAGGCTAGACATGTATGTGCTTGCTCTTTCTGAGGACATGGCCTCAGATAGGAAGGTGTAAATATTAGACCTTAGGGTTTATGAGTAGCCTAACCGCTATGAACTATTTTGTTGATACTTACTTCATGCTTATATGCTTGTACCCTAATCTATTTAGGTATTTTTATTGTTCTTATTGGATTCCCCCATGTTTTCCCCCTTCTTTGTAGGTTCTTGGATCCATATCCTTATATTATGTTTTATCCATGTTTTTTTGGTTCAGTGATTATACTTAGAAATTGCTAAAAATGTTGATTTTTAGGTCTCTTTGGATTACAATATGATGTGACATGCCATGTGTGTACTGACGTGGTTTTTGGATGACATGGCATGCCATGTCAGTGTCTCGATTTAATAAAACATGGAGAAGTCCCCAACAAGGTTTCAACTCGAAACATGGTAGACAAGGCGACGTCAATGCCATTGAGCTAAGTCATGTTTTGGTAATTATTGTTTGCTGATGTTTTATATATTGTATAATTCTTTTGGTTTATTTAGAAAATGAAAAATTGAGGTCAATATGGATCAAATCCATGGCATTTCAATATTGGGGAATGTCCTTACTCCTAGGACAATATGAATTCTATTCTACACAAATTAAGTATATATTATTTTTCTTATAACACATATAGTACATGTTAATTTTATTATATAAGTACATATTTATTAATATAAATACTTATTTGTACGTGTTCTTTATATATATATATATATATATATATATATATATATATATATATATATATATATATATATATATATATATATATATATGCCAAAATACATATTTATACATACAAAATAAATTTTACTGTTACATGTTATAAAAAATGTCTATAAAAACACAATTTCAAATGTAGGTTATAAATATTTATATGTCAAAATATGTTTATATGTAACTAAACAGAGTAATATGTACATAATACATTTTTTTATGTAATTAGACATATTAATACGTAAAGAATACATAAAAATAGGTATATACTACATCTTAATACCCAGCCACCAAGGCATTTTCAATTTCCAACCACACAACACCTATAATTCTAGCCAAACAGGCATTTATATTTCTAGTGATACATGCATTTATATTTCCAGTCACATAGGTATTTACATTTCTAGCCACACAGGCGCTTGTATATTACATTGTTATCGGTATCAACAGGGCGAATGGTGATGGTTACTCACCTGATAATGCTAATCGGCATGTGTGTATAGATACCACAACACAATGATCAGGAGACACCATTTTCTAACAATACGCCTACATTAGTTTTCACACATACACAAGTATTCACAGGTTGTTTATGCCATTCTAGACAGCTTGACAATACTAGGGATCTTTAATAAGACCAATAGGCTTAAGACTAACTTCAACACAATATGAAGAAAGCTTTCTGTCAACATTACGCGTCGCTTCCTACTCTTAAACATGTCACTTTCAATGTATTACAATAAACTCCATATGGGTCTCGCGACCTATACGTCGCATTTTCTGTAAGTGACTAGGTATTGGTCTATTTTGTTTCAGGCCATTTCAGTCCTTTTATCACATCATCTTTTTGTTGGATTAGGTGTCTAAGCCATGACTTTATATTTATATTCATCTTGTTAATTGAAGCAAAGTCCATTTGGGTTGCCCTCATAGCTGGAGGTCAGGATAGAGTTCAGTAGAGTTAAAGGTTGATTTATTAATTGTGTAATAAATCAATAGAATTTATTAAATGGTTTATTAATATATTTAAGTGTTAATATATTAATTAGAAACTATAATAATTAATTGATATTTAATCTAGAATTAATCGGATTTAATTTAGTGATTAAATTAATTAATTAAAAGTGTGAGGACTAGTTTGTATTTATTCAATAGTTGAATAACTGGCAAAGAGAAGTCCAGGGGCCAAAAGTGGCGCCACCCTTGGAGGTTTCTCTAGGTTTGGCGAAAACCCTAATTAGGGTTTAGGGATCTGGTCCAAGTGGTCAACAGGCTTGCCCACTTGGAGGCTCCTTAGGGTTTCAGGTGTAACCCTAGGAGGCTATAAAAGGAACCCTCTGGCTCCCCATTATTCACGCCAATTCTCACTGTGATTACTCTGCTGGACTATCTTCTCCATTGCTGTGGGTATGACTTTCATCTGAGGCAGGATACTTTTGCTGCTAGCTTCAAGAACAAGATTCAGAGGTTGGTTCTTCTGATTTAAACTTTAGAAATTATTGTTGGCCTTTAGGTTATAGTTTATTATCTTCATAGAAGAAAACATAGATCTTTCTAGGGTTGCATGTGAACCATAGGTATTTTGTGTTCATTGTTTGCTAGAAAACCCTTCAGTGGTATCAGAGCTTAGGCTGTTTTCTTGTGAAATTGATATAAACTGCTTGTTTGATCAAAGGGTTTTCGAAAATAAACCCTTAGGAGGCCTAATTTTCGTCCATGGTGGCTAGGGTTTTAAAACCCTAGCCTCCCCTGCCTTATCTGCGAATTGCATGATGCCTAGAATACTTGGTTGTTATTTTTGGTAACTAGATCTTCTGAATAACTTGAACCTTTATTCCTTGCATGTTAATTTCGAGATTTTGGCTAGGGTTTCCTAACCCTAGCCGCCACCCTTGGTCCCCCCCTGATTTGCTTGCCTTTTATAAGTAGGTTGTTATTTATGGTAATTATTGGATAATTAAATAACTGGAACCCCTTATCTTTGCATGCTGATTTCGTGACCTAGGGATAAGGGTTAGGAAAATTAATTTGATTAATTTTTGTGATTCCCTTATTAGATTTAATTAGTTTAATTAAATTGTTTAATTAAAAGACCAATTAAATCACTTAAAGAATTAATTAAATTTTCGAAAAATAGAAATAAATTTGCGAAAATTCTTAGAAAATTAATTCTAAAATATTTTAATAAGATTAAAATATATCTTATATATTTATGGTTAAAAGTTAATAATTTATAATTTTATATATAAGAAAATTGGTTAGTCTTACCGCAAGTAGGCCTCATTCACAAAACTGTCCTATAAAGAGGGTATAAGGCGACTGACTATAAAATGTTTGTTTAATGGGTATCCACTCTTACCCACCGCTCTCCTGGTCAGTCGAGTGTCGTTAGCCGAACGGGTTTGATAGAACCACTAAGCCTCTTAAAAGTATAATGCTATAATTGAAAGTACTAGAACTTTGAACAAAACCCAATCTAGTTACTTTAGGATAAAAATGTGAATTGGTGCTAATCCATGGAATTTCACATTGCACTTTCTGGAACGTTGGTGGAGCGTGTGTGGTTTACCGGCACGCCAACTGGGGTCCGCAAAGAGTTGCAATGGGTTTCTCGATTTTGTCATTATTAACGGAGCGTGTGTGGTTAACCGGCACGTTAATTAGAGATGGCAATCGACTTCGAGAGTACCGAGCATATTTGCATGGTTATTCACACCCAGTTTGTGATCCTCGGCGTCCCAGTCACAAACAGTGGGGTACATCCGAGACTAAACATGCCATTGAACAGTTCAATGTGTCTTAACAGATCTAGGAATTTCATAAGATGAAATTGATAAGTGTATTATCTACCTTAATGACCATTATGTTGTGATTACGACATCCCTCTTCACACCATAGTTGGGGTATTTTGGGTCCTAGCCTTAATAAATAATAAATTGGGTAATTATTTAAAAGGAAAAATTAAACTAATAAATTCTGTGTATTGTAGATGTCTGAAACAAGTGTCTATTCTCCTCCCTCTCCTCCTTCACCCATTTCTGAGAGCATCAGAAAGCACATGCTAAATATGGAAAAGGCTGACTGGCCTTAACTATATGGTATGGCTTCATAAATAGAGAATAGTTCTTTGATTTGCTGGCAAGCCATATCTGACTGAGTGTCCGCTCCCCAAAGCATGACATCACACAGTAGCTTGTGATGAGCATGAATCCTTGATTGTTAAGTCAAGGAAAGTTCGTTGCCTAATACTATTGATCATTGACCCCGAGTTCCGCAGGAATTTAGAATTCCTGGGGTCAGATAAGTTTACACAGCTAGTTGTGGAAAAGTTCCATGAACTGATTGAGAAAGGACGAGCTAAGATCTTCAAAGAGTTTGAAGTGTGCAGGAAGTAGCACCAGTTCACATGTTCTCAAGATTGAGAGACACATAGGTAAACTGTATAAATTTGGTTCCCTTTATGATAGAGAGTTAAAGCATTAGCTCGACTCGCTGATCCGTTCATCCTGATGTACAGGAAGGGAAACCAGACAAGACAATCATGGATATGCATTCAATGTTGACTCTGTATGAGTCGTTCATAGAGAAGCATAGTTCCATTAATTCATCTGCTTCGGGATTGAGTCCAGTAATAGGACACATCAATAAATGATCCAGATCGTCTGGACCGGTTCCTCGATGGTTCAAACTGGGAATCCACAGGGTGGGACATAGTCACGAAAAGATTGGAAAATGCTCCGAAGCCGAACAGTTTGGCAACTCATGAATATCTTAAAACTCAAAACACCTGATCCTTAGTTCCTTGATACAGGATGCGTTTCTCACATTTGCTCTGTATGCATGGACTCTATAGGATGTGGGATGTTGTTGCATAGGAGCATATTCAGATTAGATCTGAAGCTCATGCAGTTTTAGAGTATAGTTAGATGTTGAAATCATGTTATTAGCTTATCAGATGCGTATGACATTGTCTGTCATATAATACATTGTTCAAGGATTTTGTTTTAATAAAATTGTCAATTTTCTTTTAACACATGTTGTTTGAAATATCCTTGAAATGTTGTATGAATGTGTTGAATGCATGATTAGTAATAACTTGAATATTGATACATCCAAAGTGTTTGGATTTTAGGAATTGTGCTCCTTATGATTGTTAAAGTGAATATTATAAGAATCAATTCAACCAAAGGTCCAGTTGGACAGGACTTTGGAATCATTTGACTTAGAGTCACATGATGAATTGACTTCTTAATGTGTTAAGAAATGAATCAACCAAAGATCCAGTTGGACAGGACTTTGGAATCATTTGACTTAGAGTCAGATGATGATTAAGTTCCTTATAAAGCACATGTGGCAAGAAATGAATCACCCAAAGATCCAAAGGATAGGATTTTGGAATCAGTTGACTTAGAGTCAACTGAAGATTGCAAGTCTTGAACAGAATTAACAAAGTCATAAGTTTACATAGAGATGTAAAAGAGATTGAGATTAGGAGCAACGAACACATCAGTTGTTGTGTATTGCTCGAATCCTCAAATAGAACACAATTGGTTGTACTCCGGGATATATGTCAATCGGTATGACAAATATAGCTTCGCTTATTAGAATAAGTGATTGAATTGAAACCTTGAATCGTTCAAGGACTTCAAAGGAAGTACAAGATCCGCAGAACCTGAGTGACAACATAAACTGGGAAAATGTTTCACAGTTATTCTCTTCCAAGAACATTAATAGTTATAATGTGTCTTAGGGAAGATGATGGAGCATTGGTCGAAACAGTTCGATCATCGATGTATGAGATACATTGCCAATTAGTTTCCTGTAAATTAAACACTAAACCAGTCAGACCATATAAACCATATTCCAACCACATCTTCGACTAAGTAGGTTTTGCAGACACTGTCTGAAATGTAAAGATGGGATTGTCCCACTTGTGCATTAAAGGTCCAGGGTCTTGTAGTGTTCATCTGAACCTCATGACTAGCCTGAACCTGATCAGCAATGTCGTTTCACTGGCTATCTAGCTGTACCTGTAAAAGAAGAGCTCTTTTAGAAAGAACTCATGTTCTAAGGAAACAGTGGGAGTCGGGACAGTCCTGAATGAGTTCAGGATTAGCCAAGTGAAAGAACCTTTTAGTCATCGCTAGGCTTAGAGCAGAAATCAGATTTCTGTTTTAATACTGACATAACCTTCTCTTAACCAGTAGTACTGATCACCGTCATAAAGTAGTTATGATCGGGGTGACATACCTAATAGTGGTAAAACACTATAGTTGGTACGGATTTTCAATCCGACTACTTGGAAGCATTGGTGAGCCCGGTTGCTGCCAATTAAGAGAACTTTAGGACGAGATACGGTCCATGTGACAGTTTGATTGATTTTACAACTGGTCTTAAAACCAGTGGGAGTAATCATCAAAAGAAGCCAACATTGACCGAAACGTACCTTCAGAACATCTGGTTGAGTGAGACGATACTCAGAGTCAAGTAATTGACTTCGAGAGAAGCGCTCTCAATAGAAGATGAAATCCGAAAGAATATTGCATATTGTAAGTCGTTAGTGGAGCACGTGTGGATCACCGGCACACTAATAGGGACTCACAAAGAATATGCCAGTATAAAGGTACATTGGCCCGGAATTTCCCCGCGGGCATCTCGCAAGAAAGGATATTCAGATTCTCAAAATATGCCAAAGGATTGGATTTTGATAAAGGGGCTGAAAGATATCCATTAAGATGTCAGAAAGGTTTGGATTCTCAAAATATACCAAAAGCTCTGGATTTTGTGAATAGTCCATAACCGTGTCAAAGCCAGTGGGAGTGTTGATGTTATCTATCTCCATATGTGTGTTTCTAGGAAACGTCTCTTTTCATTACAAAGTGTAATGACTTGGTGTTAAGAGACGGATCGCTATGAAAGACTTAATAAAGATACGGCATGCTCAGGTGGTTACAAACGTCTATGAGATAGATCGGAACTCTGCCAAGATGATCTTGATGAGACTCAAGATGCATAGCTCAGGAAAGGAGTTTCCTGTCATTGCAAAGTGTGATGATTTGGCATGAGAGGTATGAAAGGTGCAACGTACTCACATAATCCTAAGATTCCAAATAGGTTTGGAATATGACTAGATCGTATCCAACAACTTTCTTGGATCGATCAGAAGTGTCATGAACATGTCTTGATGACTTAATGCTTAGAGCATAGTGAGTTAGATTCAGGATATGACCTGGCTGAGAATACTTAATGAATATTGTACATACGTAAGAAATCATTGGAAGATGATTAAGGGGTTAATGGTTAAAGAATTTCGTTGGCATTCCGATGGAGCGCGTGTGGCTCACCGGCACATCGTAACACCTCGAAAAAGTCTTAGGGTGCAGTCATGTGGACTAAAGATCCCGAGAACCATGGAAAGTCACAGTACATAGAATGGAGTTGTTAGTAAGATTGACGGTATGACCAAAATTGAAATATCATCGGAAGGATATCCGATTGGATAAAGTGTATAAATGTGTAACATTTGAATACATAGAAAGAGTGAAAGGTCAAGTAGACACAGATACATAACACGAATTAAATAGTTTAAAAGGAATCTAGAAACCGATAATAGTTTATGTAAAATCCGACTTGGTGATTACCTCGTGGAGACTTGGTAATTAGGCAATAGTAGCCACCAGTCAGATTTTAAGTTTCAATTTTGCATGTTTCACTTCCCGAATAATTTGATTATTCAAAAGTCCACAGTCGCTCATACTTTTCGGGAGTAAGTATGAACAAAGACTGTCGTGAATTGGTTTGTAGATTGTCTAAGGAGTTAGACATTGCAGTAAGACTGCTACAACGTTCATGAGTACTTAGAAATAGAGATTTGAGTATTGGATAAACCCGCGCTCAATAGATTGCTTCATGGATTACATCACGAGCAATGTTGAGACGATAATATCGTATGATCTTGAAGCGGAGACATATGAGTTGAAATTTACGAGTCGGTTGTGCATTGATGATGCGAAACGCATCGGTAACTCGATGTTATAAAACGCATTATTGTGTACGATTTGATAAGTAAAAGACACAACCATATGAGTCAAAGTTTATTCGTTCCTTGACCCTGATGGGAAACAGATATCTGTAGGCCGCTTGATGATTTTGAAGTTGACTTAAGTGCTGGCCAGCCTGGACTAAATTGATGTGTTCAATTAGAAGTCCGAAAGTCATAAGCAGAATCGGAAATCGGGAAACAGAGTATCGGACAGAGATTGATCTCAATCCATGTCTCGTGTCTGGTAATATCTTGTTGGACGAAGGATCATATGATCACTTATCTTTGGACGGAACTGACTAGGTCAGAGTTCGGCAGCAGTTTCTAGGAAGCCGCAGGTTGTTTATTAACCAGAAGATAAATTAAAGTCATAGACTTATCCAAGTGGAAGACTGTTGGATTAGGTGTCTAAGCCATGACTTTATATTTATATTCATCTTGTTAATTGAAGCAAAGTCCATTTGGGTTGCCCTCATAGCTGGAGGTCAGGATAGAGTTCAGTAGAGTTAAAGGTTGATTTATTAATTGTGTAATAAATCAATAGAATTGATTAAATGGTTTATTAATATATTTAAGTGTTAATATATTAATTAGAAACTATAATAATTAATTGAGATTTAATCTAGAATTAATTGGATTTAATTTAGTGATTAAATTAATTAATTAAAAGTGTGAGGACTAGTTTGTATTTATTCAATAGTTGAATAACTGGCAAAGAGGAGTCCAGGGGCCAAAAGTGGCGCCACCCTTGGAGGTTTCTCTAGGGTTGGCGAAAACCCTAATTAGGGTTTAGGGATCTGGTCCAAGTGGTCAACAGGCTTGCCCACTTGGAGGCTCCTTAGGGTTTCAGGTGTAACCCTAGGAGGCTATAAAAGGAACCCTCTGGCTCCCCATTATTCATGCCAATTCTCACTGTGATTACTCTGCTGGACTGTCTTCTCCATTGCTGTGGGTATGACTTTCATCTGAGGCAGGATACTTTTGCTGCTAGCTTCAAGAACAAGATTCAGAGGTTGGTTCTTCTGATTTAAACTTTAGAAATTATTGTTGGCCTTTAGGTTATAGTTTATTATCTTCATAGAAGAAAACATAGATCTTTCTAGGGTTGCATGTGAACCATAGGTATTTTGTGTTCATTGTTTGCTAGAAAACCCTTCAGTGGTATCAGAGCTTAGGCTGTTTTCTTATGAAATTGATATAAACTGCTTGTTTGATCAGAGGGTTTTCGAAAATAAACCCTTGGGAGGCCTAATTTTCGTCCATGGTGGCTAGGGTTTCAAAACCCTAGCCTCCCCTGCCTTATCTACGAATTGCATGCTGCCTAGAATACTTGGTTGTTATTTTTGGTAATTAGATCTTCTGAATAACTTGAACCTTTATTCCTTGCATGTTAATTTCGAGATTTTAGCTAGGGTTTCCTAACCCTAGCCGCCACCCTTGGTCCCCCCTGAAACGACCAAAAATTTATAATATAAATATGTAAAATAAGATGTGTGTAATTTAAGTTTTGTATGTGGTTGTAAGGGTAATTTAGTCATTTTACCAAAAAAAGGGTAAATTGGTCATTTGACCACATGCAGAAATTACTATAAAAATTTATTTATAGTTTAGGACTAAAGATGTTAGAAACTAAGTTTTATGTAAATATGTTTGATTTTTGGTGGTCAAAGTTCAAGGAATGCAAGTTTAGGGACTAAAACTGTAAATATAGAAAATATAAAAATGAGAAAAATATCTCATTAATCAACATAAAATCAGAGGAGAGTTCTAGAGTACGGGAGAGAACTGGGAGATACGATTTCTGCAAGATTTCAAGCAATTGGAAGCAAGGTTTGAAAAATCTACAACTTGGAAATTGTGATTCCAAGCTTTCAAGGTAAGAAATTAAAACCTTAGCTTAAGCTCTTGAGGTGGTTCTTCACGGGATGAACTGAAATTTCAGTTTCAGTTATGATCCCAAGTGAGCTACATAATTTCTAAACCCTGTACATAGGATTATGTCAAGATTATACAAGTTATTCAAAGATTATGTTAATTTTGAGCTTTTAAACTCAAGAACCCTAGAAATGGGTTATGGGTTCAAAACTGGTTTTAAATGATTTAGTAGGCTTAAGATAACCAAAATGGTGGAAGAAATTAGTTCCTCCTTTGAAAATACCATAAAATGAACTTTTGAAAGAAAATGGGTAAACGGGTGTTTTGGATGATCTTATAAAAAAAATGAAGGAATATATGTTTAAATACATGAGGAAGTTGTTATTAGGGCCTAGAAGTGACCCTAAGACAATTAAGTCATGTATTAAGAACTTAAGGGTTGAATAGTGCAGCTGCAGATTGGAAAAAACGTCAGATTGGGCAATGCACTATAGATCGCGACCCGATCTACCCTATGATCGGGACGCGATCTCGCGGCAGAGTGAAAATGCAGTTTTGTTCCAAGTCCTCTGCCAAGTAGTTTTAGATTTTGGGATTTTATCCAATACTTGTCCGTTTGACCCCAAATTTTAAATATAGGTCTATTATGGTCCCAAACTTCATGAAAAATTGTCGGAACCGAAATACGACCCCTCGAGGGTACTGTAACGACCCAAATTTATAAACTAAATATGTAAAATAAGTTTTGTGTGATTTAAAGCTTTATGTGCATTTTTATGAGAAATTATGATTGAAAGGGTAATTTAGTCATTTTTTTTCGCATAAAGGGTAAATTCGTCATTTGACCAAATGAGGAAATTAATATAAACTTTATTTATGATTTAGGACTAAAATGCAAGAATTATTGTTCCAAGTGGCCAAAATAAGTGTTAGTGTCTAAAATTCAAAGAATGCAAGCTTAGGGACCAAATTGCAAAATTTTTATAAATAAAAATAAACATAAAAAGAGTGAATTACCACTCTTTCACCAGAAGATTGTAGAGGAATCGAGAGAGGAGAAGAAGAAACGGGAAGGAGCAAGAATTTAAGAGCTTCTACAAGAAATTTAAGAAGTTTTTGAAGAATTATAAGGAAATAAGGTAAGAAAGTCCCACTATTCATCATCTTCTCCACATAGAACTTGGAAATTCGTGAGATGAAGATCACGAATGTTTCCTGGAGTTCATCTTCATTAAGTCATGCTTAAACAACAACTAGATACACCTAGATTACAAAGAATCCTTGGAATTTTGATTAAAACTTTAGAAATGGATTTTTGAGCTCAAGAACCCTAGAAATTGGGTTTATGGGTTTGAAACTGATTTCCATTGTTTTAGCAAGTTCAAAGGAATATAAAGAGTGTAATAAATCAGTTTTAAACTTGAAAATCAAACAAAATGGTTTTTGGGTTAAAAATGGGCATTACGGGAATTTTTGAAACCTTGGAATGTAATTGATGATTCCATAGTTTAAAACTACAAGTAAGCTGCTATTTTAGGCCTAAAAACGACTTTAAAATGATTAAGGTACATATTAAGGACTTAATCCTCGGACCATATGACCTGCAGCACAAAAATCAGCCAAGGAAAAATTTCCCAAGAAACACACGAGTCGTGTTTCCCATAGAAGGCAAAACACACGAGTCGTGTGCCCCCTGGAATTCCTTCTGTCCATTTTTTGAGTTTGGAACTCGATGCTAGACTTGTCCGATCGACCCGTAACTTATACAATAGCCTTAAAATGGTATAAAAACATATGGGAAATTGTTAAATCAATAATCCGATCTCGCGGAAAATCACTGTAGCAAGCAGTGGCTAAAAATCAAGTAATTGTCCAAACTTGATTTTTGAGATTTTAGCTAGATTGGCCCGATAAACTTCAAACTTGAAACACAGGTCTAAATTGGCATAAGACTTCATGGGAAGTTGTCGGAATTAGAATACGATCTCCCAAAGCTACTGTAGCAAAATACGTACAATATACGAGTTAATTAAAAAATTAGTTAATTAAAGGTTAGACACTTGTCTTGACCCTTAATGATAAAGCAAGGACTCTAACATGTTATAGAGTCAACTAGAATGAAAGTTAATATATCTAATACCATATATATAGGTGCAAGTCAAGTAGGTGGACACCGAAAGGGTAAAGAACCGAGGGACGTCTAAACGACTTTCAAGAGTAAAAAGGTGAGTACATGGAGTATTTTTACCCATTCTGGGGTACATGGCAAGTAAGTATATTTAAGATTTCTTATACAATCTTTTTATGTGACATTATATACAAGAGTACTATTATCGATTCGTTTATGAAAGTATAATGCTATGTTTGAAGTTATGTTTTGACTATAAGTCAAATTAAATGATATAATATTGGTCTAAGAACCAATTATGTGAAAGTATGTTTTGGTCTAAGAACCAAATTATGTGAAAGTATATTTTGATTACAATTATATGTATTTTCAAATATGAATGGCATATAGCCACAAGATGTGTAAAAAGTATGTTTTGATTACAAAGTGTATATATTTTTGAGCATGTTTTGGCATAAAGCTTAGTATATTAGAAAAATATGTTTTAAACATATGATTATTATAAGATTAAAGCTATACTTGGCATATAGCCATAAAGACATATTATGATGAAGTTTGGTATCTAGCCACAAGTTATGTATATGAGAAATGTTTAAGCAAGCAGCAAGTATTTTTTTTATGACTGGTAATTGTAGCAAGCAGCATTAGTAAAGGAACTATGTTCCAACCTACCCGGGTTAGGTAAGGGATCTACTGGGGGCGAGCCCCATCGCGAAGTAGATTGCCTCAGCACTTCTATGGTAAGGATTGATCCGTTCTTTCTAGCCATAGAGACTTGGGGTATCACTTATAGTGATTAACGCCCTAAGTATAAAAATCCAGCAAGCTTATAAAACCAGTCAAAGAAAGTAAGAACAATGTTATTTTCGTAAAGTATGTCAAAGAATGAATTACTTGAAAAGTAAAAAGTTGTACTATGTTTCTATTATAAAGTTTTGAAAGAATGTAATTATTCAAAAGAAGGTTATGAAATGTTTTCAAGAAGTAGAAGTATAGTATGATATTTATATAAAGATTTGACAAAAGTTTATGTTATAAGTCTTATATAAGTTGGTAAAGAAGTTAAAGGTTGAGTCTAAAACTCATGTAACTCACGAGACATTATTGTCTTACGTATTCTATTTTATGCCATGTATTCCAGGTTAAATGCTATACTATAATTGGAAGAAGTTTAGCTGGAGTGGAGCCCACATAGCTCCTATTTTGGACTTAAGGTTAAATCCTTACTTGCTTACTATGGTTAGTTTTGATATAGATTTGTACACCCACGGTTTTAAATTTGAAAATAATCGGTTTTTGATAAACCGTATTTTTGTATTCATGAAATTTTATGAAAAACCATAGTATTTGCAAACAGTAGAAATGGGGTGTCACAAGTTGGTATCAGAGCCATAGTTTAAGCGAATTAGGATTGGCTTGTTCCACTCCTAGGCTTAAACTCATGTTATAAAAATGTTAGTTTATGAAAGTATGCTATGTGATGTCTTAAATGATTAAGACATCATGCATTATGTAAAATATGTAGATATATAACACTAAGAAGTGTTAAGTTAATGTTTAAAATGAGTAAAGATTTGACCGTTAGGAAAATTATATGATATTTTCCATAACTGTCTAAATTTATTAGAGACTACGTTTATAAAGTAGTAAGATTTCTATTAGTGATGATATGTATTTATATGGTGCTTTATGTTAAAGGAACCAGTGTCCCGTAAACCTTGTGGTAACAGCAGAATCAAGACGTATAGGTGATTATGGTAATATGGGCCCGTATTATCATAATCACAGGATATGTATTGAGACTGGTGGAATCACAAAGGAATAATGGTATTCTGGTGAGTAAAGTTTTAAAGAGAATGATAAGTAGAACATAGGAATTATATGCCTATGTAATAACAACCAGTAAGGTTATAAGTATTGAGTGTTAGTATGGTGGATATATACCACTTCGTATAGTAAAGTAAAAGAAATAATGTGATAATTAACATTTTAGACGAATTAAAAAAAAATAGTAAACTATGTGCCTGTAGAGGCGAGAGGAGGTATGAATAAGAGCGATATGGAGAAGAAACATGGGTACTGATTATCCATACGAGAGTTGTAAGACTCTTACATAAAGACTGTAAATTACCAGCGGAATGTATTAATAATATATACATTTCTATAAAAAGAAAAGAAGAAGTGTCCAAATATTGGACAAGTAAACAAGTTGTAAATTTCGTGGTGAGTCATGTAAAGTGACAAGTAGCAAGACAAGTGAAGAGTAAATGGAGGTGATGAATGAGGAACGATCGGTACAGAAGTCCAATAGCTTTGTTGTGCATAGTCGAAAAGAAAGAAATTCAAGTAAAGCACAGATATTATGTCTTGTTTATTACATCATGAGAATGTGAAAACCATATTAAAATGGTAAGTCGAATGCTATATTTACATATAGCCTTGAAAGTTGTTGGTGTGAATCGGCCTGTAAGAGGAGTGGTATTTAAAAGAAGATGCATGCTTATGATGTACCTGAATAGAAGTAACGTCACAATAAGTAAATGTGGATTATTATCCACAAAGAATATTACTTAATATAAATCAGTAACAGATAGTAACCATTTGTAGGTTATGTGAGACAACACAACATGAAAGGTGATTATAGAGATTTTTGGTTGTCTTCAAGGAATTTTTTTTATAACAAAAGTTAGAATTTAACCAAAGACAAAAGTTAATAAAACTAAAGCTTGAAAGTAGAGCATGCTTATTCAACAAGCATGGGAAGGCAGTTTGAATTGTATAAAGTGATACTTTATTCTTAAAAGAAAAATATTAAAGTTGTCTCTGTACAAATAATATATTAAGATAAGAGGTACCAGATTTAGTACCTGCAGATAAGAATTTACGAAGAAAAACATTCAAAGTATGAAGTATCATAAAATTGAGTTTGGAAATAGGAAATATTATATGGTTAAAAGTATCCAAAGATTGTGAGAAAGGTTTAAACATGACTAGTAACCATGAAATACAAAGAAGCGTATATATGTTTATACGTGCTTATAAATATAAAAGCATGAGAAAGTTATGAGATGTATGTATAAATAATGTGTAGAAAGTATAAAGGTGTTTATGAAATTAGTATTTTAATTAAGATATTGCAAGATATGAAGTAAAAGAGTAAAATAAAGTATTGGGCATATTGCCTCGAAATCCAAAAGAATGAAAAATGATGAGAAAATAAATGGCAAATGTGTATCGCCTAGAGATACGTAAGAAGGAAGTTTAAAAAGAAACATGAAATATATAATGTTGTAAAGAACTATATAGTGAAAAGTAATTGAGTATAAATGAAAGAACAATGCTATGTGTTAGACATGTAGTCTTATAACACATGACAGATATGGTAAAAGATGTAGAAAAATTATTATTTTAGCACTAGCTATAAAAAGTAAAGAGTAATAAGAAGTAATGGTAATTGAAAATTTATGACAATAAATTGTCATGGAACAAAAATGACTAAAGTGTTAATTTGAATTTTTAAACCAAAAGAGCATTAAGTATATAAAACATACATTAAGAACATGTATATATGAAGTTATTTGAGACAATGGGTTATATCATAATGTCAAGTTGGAATCATGTTATGACTGAATGTATACAAGGTTGGTAAATGAAATTTTTGACAGCTTTGACTTTTATAAGAGTCAAACAGAGAATATGTGTAAAAAAAAAAACAAAAAAAAAAAAAACAAAAATTTGAAGCATGTATGAATTATATTGAAATTGAAATTAGAATAATGAAATACTAGAAGGAATGAATTGGGAACACCAAATAATCCGCATGGTAAGGTCGAGAAGCTAGGCAGTAGTCAGGAGATAGTATTTATTTATAAAAGACTAAGGTGGGACAAGAAACTGAAAGTTTAACTTTGAAATCAAGAAATTAACAGATATGATTGTGAAACCTAATTGCTCCACAGGATAGTAATATCATGAAAAGAAAAATAAGTATGGAATGATACGGAATATGTAAAGAAAGTAGTATATGTAATGTACAAGAAGTGTTTAAGAGGAATATGCAAATGTAAATTCATAATCATTGACCAATAATATGGTGAGAAGGTAAAAAGATTCAAGACATGTATGAATAGATACATGTAAAATATAGAGTAGAAAATAATGACAGTAATAATAGATTGTAAATGTATGAAGGTGAGTAAGGATGTGAAATAAAACAAAAAAAAAAAGGAATGTATTCCTTATGTGTGTGACAAGTCGAGAAATTGTTAATAGAGGTAAAGAATAATAAAGTGAAGTTTAAAAGATCTAAAGAATAGTTATGTAAAGATAAGAAGTTGTAAACTTCTAAAAAGAAAAGAAGAAGTTATGATCGAGTAAAATGTCCATCAAGGGACAAAATTTATACAAGAAAAAGATTTTTGATGTATTTATAAATTTATAAAAATACGAGACATATATATTCATGTTTAATGGTATTAGAATTTTCATAAGTAAAAGAATGTGGTGAGTTTAATCTCACATGTTTTAATAAAGATATGAAGAGAATTATAAAGTAGATTGTTATTAATGATAAAGTATAAAAGTATGAAGCTATTTTGCAAAAAATGAAGTAAAATATGAATGAATGAATAAAAAGGATGAGAAAACAGATAAAATGACCGAAAGGGATATTTTGGTCATTTAATAAAAGTAATGTATTTTTCTTATAAGCATTATGAATATTATAAGGACAAGAAAGTAAAATTATCAAAGTGATATTTTAAAAAACTGGGAAGATATATAATGTTTTAAAAAGATTATGTTAATCCTCTATAAAGGATTGAAGGCAGGAATTGTTAAGAGCTGATTAAAGAATCAAAAGCAACCAAAGAAGGAAAGATTAAAAGATAAAATAATGAAGAATATGCTCATGTATTGGTAAAAAGAAAGTACCAACTTAGCGGAGAACATGTGAAAAGAAAAGGGAAGTGATTTCCTTAATTTATAAACTAAATATGTAAAATAAGTTTTGTGTGATTTAAAGCTTTATGTGCATTTTTATGAGAAATTATGATTGAAAGGGTAATTTAGTCATTTTTTTTCGCATAAAGGGTAAATTCGTCATTTGACCAAATGAGGAAATTAATATAAACTTTATTTATGATTTAGGACTAAAATGCAAGAATTATTGTTCCAAGTGGCCAAAATAAGTGTTAGTGTCTAAAATTCAAAGAATGCAAGCTTAGGGACCAAATTGCAAAATTTTTATAAATAAAAATAAACATAAAAAGAGTGAATTACCACTCTTTCACCAGAAGATTGTAGAGGAATCGAGAGAGGAGAAGAAGAAACGGGAAGGAGCAAGAATTTAAGAGCTTCTACAAGAAATTTAAGAAGTTTTTGAAGAATTATAAGGAAATAAGGTAAGAAAGTCCCACTATTCATCATCTTCTCCACATAGAACTTGGAAATTCGTGAGATGAAGATCACGAATGTTTCCTAGAGTTCATCTTCATTAAGTCATGCTTAAACAACAACTAGATACACCTAGATTACAAAGAATCCTTGGAATTTTGATTAAAACTTTAGAAATGGATTTTTGAGCTCAAGAACCCTAGAAATTGGGTTTATGGGTTTGAAACTGATTTCCATTGTTTTAGCAAGTTCAAAGGAATATAAAGAGTGTAATAAATCAGTTTTAAACTTGAAAATCAAACAAAATGGTTTTTGGGTTAAAAATGGGCATTACGGGAATTTTTGAAACCTTGGAATGTAATTGATGATTCCATAGTTTAAAACTACAAGTAAGCTGCTATTTTAGGCCTAAAAACGACTTTAAAATGATTAAGGTACATATTAAGGACTTAATCCTCGGACCATATGACCTGCAGCACAAAAATCAGCCAAGGAAAAATTTCCCAGGAAACACACGAGTCGTGTTTCCCATAGAAGGCAAAACACACGAGTCGTGTGCCCCCTGGAATTCCTTCTGTCCATTTTTTGAGTTTGGAACTCGATGCTAGACTTGTCCGATCGACCCGTAACTTATACAATAGCCTTAAAATGGTATAAAAACATATGGGAAATTGTTAAATCAATAATCCGATCTCGCGGAAAATCACTGTAGCAAGCAGTGGCTAAAAATCAAGTAATTGTCCAAACTTGATTTTTGAGATTTTAGCTAGATTGGCCCGATAAACTTCAAACTTGAAACACAGGTCTAAATTGGCATAAGACTTCATGGGAAGTTGTCGGAATTAGAATACGATCTCCCAAAGCTACTGTAGCAAAATACGTACAATATACGAGTTAATTAAAAAATTAGTTAATTAAAGGTTAGACACTTGTCTTGACCCTTAATGATAAAACAAGGACTCTAACATGTTATAGAGTCAACTAGAATGAAAGTTAATATATCTAATACCATATATATAGGTGCAAGTCAAGTAGGTGGACACCGAAAGGGTAAAGAACCGAGGGACGTCTAAACGACTTTCAAGAGTAAAAAGGTGAGTACATGCAGTATTTTTACCCATTCTGGGGTACATGGCAAGTAAGTATATTTAAAATTTCTTATACAATCTTTTTATGTGACATTATATACAAGAGTACTATTATCGATTCGTTTATGAAAGTATAATGCTATGTTTGAAGTTATGTTTTGACTATAAGTCAAATTAAATGATAGTATATTGGTCTAAGAACCAATTATGTGAAAGTATGTTTTGGTCTAAGAACCAAATTATGTGAAAGTATATTTTGATTACAATTATATGTATTTTCAAATATGAATGGCATATAGCCACAAGATGTGTAAAAAGTATGTTTTGATTACAAAGTGTATATATTTTTGAGCATGTTTTGGCATAAAGCTTAGTATATTAGAAAAATATGTTTTAAACATATGATTATTATAAGATTAAAGCTATACTTGGCATATAGCCATAAAGACATATTATGATGAAGTTTGGTATCTAGCCACAAGTTATGTATATGAGAAATGTTTAAGCAAGCAGCAAGTATTTTTTTTATGACTGGTAATTGTAGCAAGCAGCATTAGTAAAGGAACTATGTTCCAACCTACCCGGGTTAGGTAAGGGATCTACTGGGGGCGAGCCCCATCGCGAAGTAGATTGCCTCAGCACTTCTATGGTAAGGATTGATCCGTTCTTTCTAGCCATAGAGACTTGGGGTATCACTTATAGTGATTAACGCCCTAAGTATAAAAATCCAGCAAGCTTATAAAACCAGTCAAAGAAAGTAAGAACAATGTTATTTTCGTAAAGTATGTCAAAGAATGAATTACTTGAAAAGTAAAGAGTTGTACTATGTTTCTATTATAAAGTTTTGAAAGAATGTAATTATTCAAAAGAAGGTTATGAAATGTTTTCAAGAAGTAGAAGTATAGTATGATATTTATATAAAGATTTGACAAAAGTTTATGTTATAAGTCTTATATAAGTTGGTAAAGAAGTTAAAGGTTGAGTCTAAAACTCATGTAACTCACGAGACATTATTGTCTTACGTATTCTATTTTATGCCATGTATTCCAGGTTAAATGCTATACTATAATTGGAAGAAGTTTAGCTGGAGTGGAGCCCACATAGCTCCTATTTTGGACTTAAGGTTAAATCCTTACTTGCTTACTATGGTTAGTTTTGATATAGATTTGTACACCCACGGTTTTAAATTTGAAAATAATCGGTTTTTGATAAACCGTATTTTTGTATTCATGAAATTTTATGAAAAACCATAGTATTTGCAAACAGTAGAAATGGGGTGTCACAGTACTGTAGTAAAATACGTATAAAATACGATTTAACTAAAGTTGGTCATTCAAGAGTTATACACTTGTTTTGACCATTAATGGTATAATAAGGACTCTAACATCTTATAGAGTCAATTAGAATGTAAAAATTAATGTATCATATATTACATATAGGTGCAATTCAAGTAATTGGACACCGAAAGGGTAAAGAACCGAGGGACGTCTAATGGACTTCTCAAGAGTTATAAGGTGAGTACATGTGGTATTTTTACCCATTTTGGGATACATGACAAGTAAGTAAGTATTTTTTTCAGATTTTTATATAATATTTTTATGTGTGAAAATAATTGCAAGAATGATTTATTTTCTAGCTTATATGGAAAGTAAATTGCTATATTTAAAAGTATGATTTTGGCAATAGCCTAGATTATGGTAAAAGCATGTTTAAGTCACAAGCTTGACATTTAGCCATTATGTGTATAAGTAATGTTTCAGTTTCCAGAAAGTATATTTTTATATTTGACTGGTATTGTAGCTAGCAATGTAGTAAGGGAACTATGTTCCAACCTACCCGGGTTAGGTAAGGAGTCTACTGGGGAAAACCCCTTCACGAAGTAGGCTGCCTCAGCAATTCTACTGTGAGGATTGATCCGTTCTTTCTAGCTGTAGAGACTTGGGGTATCACTTATAGTGATTAAAGCCCTAAGTATAAAAAAAATCCAGCAAGTTTATAAAACCAGTCAAAGAAAGAAGCTAGTTTTAAAAAAAATATAAAATGATTTTTGAAATATAAAAGTTATAGTATATTAATACTATAAAGTTTTGGCGAATGTTTATGATATAAAATTTTTATAAAAGGTTGAAAAAAGGAGATTAAATGTTTGAGTCTAAAACTCATGTAACTTACGAGACATTTTGTCTTACGTATTCTATTTTTATGCCATGTATTCCAGGTTCAGGTGCGAGGTTATGAGATAGTTTGAAGATGTAAAATAAGTCCTAGAATGTAAAAGAGTGGAGCTGGATACAGCTATCATGTATTGGTATTGATTAAATCCTTTCTCTTAAACTTATGGTTGTTTGATATGTATTTGTAACACCCCTTATGTATTTAAACAAAGACAATCGTTTTTATTAAACCGTATTTATTCTGTAAAATATGCTTTTATGTAATATAAATGGTTTGTAAAAGTTTGGGCGTTACAAGTTGGTATCAGAGCCATAGTTTAAGCGAATTAGGATTGGATCATTCCACTCCTAGGCTTAGACTTATGAAATAGTCAGTTAGAGTGAGTCACATAATTTTTGTATCTTAAGGAATTAAGACATTATTTGTTAGTGGAATTATATGAGTATATTTATGAGTTAAAAGTAGCTAATTGGTACTAGTGAACACTGGAACCAAGCGGAACATTGGGAACAACATGCGTAGGTGATTATGGTAATATGGGCCCGTATTATCATAATCACAGGACGCGTATTGAGCCTAGTGTAACCGCGAGGGAATACTGGGAAACTGGTGGAAAAGTAGTAAACTAATATTTTGATATATTATGAAATACTAAAGTATTTGAAATTTTATAGCAAGATGCGAACTAGAAGTGGTCAAGGATCGTATGCGGAAAATCCAGATCCTAATGCAAGGCCTCCTATTCCTCCTCGACCGCCCCAAGCCGTTGGTGATGGCAATTCTAGGGGTGAGGCTAATCCACCTCCATTGACCTTGGAGGCAATCCAGAAGTTATTACACGACTCTCAATTTCAAAACCAGACAAGAAATGACTCGCCTTCTAGATGAACGATTAGGCGAAAGATCTAAATCACAAAATGAAGATAGTGAGAAAAGTGTGGCTCCTGAGGGTACTAACCCAACACAGAATTCTTCTCAGGGAGACTCTTCTTACAAATCGCAGCTACAGTTTAAGGCTAAAGGAGTTTGTACTTTTAAGGACTTTATGTCCTGTCGGCCTAAGGAATTCAACGGGGAGATGGACCCGCGAATAACTATTCGGTGGGTGACTGAAATGGAACAAGTTCTTCGCATCTGTCTTTGCGAAGAGGATATGAAGGTAGGATTTGCTTCTCAAATGCTAAAGGCGGAAGCTCTTAATTGGTGGAATACTCTCCGCCGAACCAAGGGAAGTGAGTTTGTTGATGCGTTATCTTGGGAGGAGTTTGTTCAGCGGTTGAAAGGCAAGTTCTGTTCAGCTAGGCATCGGGAGAACTTGGTCAATGAATTCTTCGCTCTTGCAAAGGAAAAACAGACAGTTGACGAGTACACTAAAAAGTTTTGTGAGATGTTGCCGTTTTTGGAAGATACATTACCAACTGAGGCTGGAAGGATAAACCGTTATGTTAATGGGTTGCCGGGGGACTACTCATTAGAAGTTGGCAAAGCTACTACTCTCGATGAAGCCATTAAATCTGCGGCTAGAGTTGAGAGTATGATAGAGAAAAAGGCCAACGATCGACAAGCTTTTGGGGAGAAGCGAAAGTCTTCAGGAATCTCTGGAGCAAGTAAGAAGAGTCGTTTTTCATCGGGATTTTCTAAGCAAAGTGAGGTCAAGGAATGTAAGAAGTGTGGAAAGAGGCACAGCGGGGAATGCAAGAAGGGCACTAGTGGGTGCTACAAATGTGGTCTTTCGGGCCACCAAGCTAAAGATTGCAAAGTGAAGGATATTAGCGAAGTAGAATGTTACATTTGCCACGAAAAAGGCCATTACAGTACCAATTGTCCAAAGAAGAAGAATGAAACATTAGTTTCCACTGCAAGTGATAAAAAGACGGAGCCGGCAAAGACGAAAGGGAGAGCGTTTCAGATGACCCTAGAAGAGGCCAAAGAGGATCAAGACGTGGTGGCAGGTACACTCATTGTAAACTCACAACCTGCTTATGTTCTTTTTGATTCTGGAGCACATTTCTCTTTTGTGTCCCATGAATTTCGTAAGCGTCTAAATATACCAATGAAACCGTTAGATGATACCTGTGTAATAGAAGTCGCGAATGGAGAGTTAGTTACGGTACGTCATGTGTATGAGAAATGTCCAATTGAGATTAATGGGCGAATCTTAAAGGCTGATTTATTACCTATCGGGATTAAAGGATTCTATATTGTTATTGGGATGGATTGGCTCGGAACTCATAATGCTAAAATCCTTTGCGAAAAACGAATGGTATCGATCAAATTGTTTGATGGTAGCAAAGTTTACATATATGGGGAACGTCAGAAGAACATGCAAAGTCTCATTACTGCTACTAAGGCCCGTAAATGCATCCGTAAAGGGTGTGAATCATTTATCGCCTATGTGATGAATGGGAAGAAAGAGAAGCAGAAGATGGAGGATATAAAAGTGGTTAATGAATTCCCTGAAGTTTTTCCTGATGACTTACCTGGGTTACCACCCATTAGGCAAGTCGAGTTTCGCATTGACCTTGTTCCTGGAGCAAGTCCCATTGCTCGTGCGACGTACCGTCTTGCTCCTACAGAGATGATAGAACTTATGTCTCAGTTGCAAGAACTTCTTGACAAGGGGTTTATTCGTCCCAGATTTTCTCCTTGGGGAGCTCCAGTGTTGTTTGTCAAGAAGAAAGACGGTACTATGCGTATGTGTATAGATTATCGTGAGCTCAATAAGGTGACAATCAAGAATCGATACCCTTTGCCACGAATTCATGATTTATTCGATCAGTTGCAGGGAGCTAGTTATTTTTCTAAAATTGATCTTCGTTCTGCATATCATCAAGTATGGGTGAAGGATGAAGATGTATGCAAGACTGCATTCCGAACTAGATATGGTCACTATGAATTTTTAGTGATGCCATTCGGCCTCACTAATGCTCCAGCCGTGTTTATGGACCTTATGAATAGGGTTTGTAAACCTTTTCTTGACAAATTTGTTATTGTTTTCATCGACGATATTCTGGTCTATTCGAAAAGTGAAGCGGAGCATGAAGTGCACTTACGTGAAGTGCTGTGTACCTTGAAGAATGAACAGTTATACGCGAAGTTGTCAAAGTGTGACTTTTGGTTGCGGGAAGTTCAATTTCTGGGCCATGTTGTTTCAGCTGAATGTATTAAAGTGGATCCAGCAAAAATAGAAGCGGTAATGAAATGGGAGCCACCGAAAACACCTACAGAAGTCAGGAGTTTTCTTGGATTAGCCGGTTATTACCGACGGTTTATTCAAGATTTTTCTAAAATAGCGGTGCCATTGACTCAACTAACCCGGAAAGAGGTGAAGTTTGTCTGGGGAGAAAAACAGCAAGAAGCCTTCGAGATATTGAAGAAGAAGCTATGTGAAGCTCCAGTATTATCTTTACCAGAAGGCACAGAAGATTTTGTAGTGTACAGCGATGCATCTAATAGAGGTCTCGGTTGTGTACTTATGCAACGGGGCAAAGTCATTGCCTATGCCTCTAGACAGCTAAAAGATGCAGAGACACGTTATACTACTCATGATCTGGAATTGGCTGCAATTGTGTTTGCATTGAAGATTTGGAGACACTATCTGTATGGGACGAAATGCAAGATATATACAGATCATAAAAGTGTACAATATATTTTCACTCAAAAAGAATTGAATTTAAGACAGACACGCTGGATTGAGCTCGTGAATGATTATGATTGTGAAACAATATACCACGAAGGAAAAGCTAACGTAGTAGCCGATGCTTTAAGCCGAAAGATTCGTGAAAAAGTTGTTAAAGGGAGATCCATGAGAATTGAAGTGGTCTCAACTTTAATTCAAAAGATTAAAGAAGCTCAAGACAGTGATTTAACTGAAGATAATATAAAGAAAGAAAAGCTTGGGAAAAAGGTGGTGTTTGAAGTGAATACTCAAGGGTTGCGTACTTTTAAAGGACGTATTTGGGTCCCCAAATATGGAGCGACCAGAAAGATAGTCTTGGATGATTCTCACAAATCCAAGTATTCTATACATCCTGGAAGTACAAAAACATATCAAGATTTGAAGCAACATTACTGGTAGCCAGGAATGAAAAAGAGAATAGCAAAGTACATATCCCACTGCGAGACTTATGCTCAAGTAAAAGCAGAACATCAGGTGCCGTATGGTAATGCGCAGTCGTTACAGATACCAGCAGGGAAGTGGGAAGAAGTGACCATGGATTTTGTCATGGGACTGCCGAGAACGCGAAGAGGTCATGACAGTATATGGGTCATTGTTGACAGATTGACCAAAAGTACCTTATTTCTCACGATCAAAGAAACTACACCACTTGGAACATGTAACATCCCAAAATTTTAGGGTAAAATTAAAAAAAAAATTAAACGAACACTTTAATATAAGAAAAGTCACTTAATTAATTTTGACAAAATTCCATAACTTATAAGTTTAATGAAAACATCCCAGGATTAACAAAAGTTAATGAAATCACAACATAGCGGAACTTCCATTCAAAAACAGTCCTCCAATGAAGCAGCACAGTGTATACACGTCACGCCTTGCCATTCATGGTACCTGATGTACCTAAAACAGTAGTTTATATAGGGAAAGGGTAAGCACGGAGCTTAGTGAGTTCCTCAAAATACCATACTATCCATCATACAACATACAACACATCATAACCATTCATATGTCTGTGAGACTCGTGGGCTATCCCTGTTCCGCTGAAGACTCACGGGCAGTTCCCGTTCTGTCTTATCGCTCACAGGCTTCTCCCGTTCCGTCTAATGACTCCCAGGCTATTCCCGTTCCGCCTATTGGCTCGCGGGCTATCCCGTTCCATCCACAAACAATCATTATCATAGCAATAATTCATACAATTACCATAACATGTAAGATCACCTTAGTCTTAAATATCTTCCTTCCTACGCATGCAATATCACCTATAGTATAGTGAGAAGACTCACCTGATTATAGTTGACTATATCGTTTATCTTTCTCGGCTTTGTATTTCCTTCAACTTTAACTGTTAACATAATAAGAAATCTATCATTTCTTAATCCTTAACTATATTATAGTCGCATCATTAAACCCTTCAATAATTCCAATATGATACTCCATGATTTATCAAGTAAAGAACGGCCAGGTAGAAGATTAGATGGGGTGGCAGGATCCTTTCAGCATTTTAGCCTTTCGGAAAATCCAACAACCAGATCCCAAGTAATCGGCCTAGTCACCGTCCTCGTAAGTAAATCAATCGGTATTATTTTCGGAAATTACGAATTTTTATAATAACAACATTTTAAGGTTTTTATTTACTATTGTTAGAAATGAGTATAATATAACATATGTTATACTTATTAAATATTCTACTTCTTAACAAAAACTATTTTACAATACCTAATTAAGCTATAGAAAGGTTTGTAGTTACCTTATGACCAGTCGTCGAGATCTATAACTCCTTCGTTAGGCTTTTAAGCTTCCTTCCGCTCACTTGCTTACACTCTAGTGCTTAGAAACCTCTATATATTGGATTGAGATTTAGTTGTGTGGTTTATGAGATGTTTTGAGGGTTATTTATACTTGAATTCTTGAATAAAAAATGGCATGACACTTTTGACAAAAGATTTTAATAATATAACTTTGTTGAAATTAATACCTTCTAGAATCAGTCTGTTCAAGACTGGTTTAGCCGACTTTAAGCCCATGAAATTCACGTTTTTATTTGGTATTCCAGAAATTTATCTCAATACCTTTCCAGGGATGTATTTTACGTATTTATACGATTTTTCTATGATTTATTATGAATTTTTGAAAACAGACTATCTAATCTGTCAATACCGAACTAATCAGTAAAGATTGCAATTTTTACCATAGATAATGTCATTTTCAAGCTTACTATTATTTTTGGTAATTGTACTAGACTCAATTTGTAAACTTTGTGCACTTGTTTGAGGTCCAAACGATTTTTCTAGAATTAATTATGATTTTTCTAAAAACGACACAAAATGCTGATTTTCATATGAAATTGTAACTAAAGTTTTTCTTAGCTTTATAACTACCAATGATCATATAATTCCTAACACTATTATTTTAAGTATATGTTATAATCAGGATACGGGTCTTACAAGTCTCCCCCACTTATTTGGATTTCGTCCCGAAATCCGTATTCTCGAACGCCTCTATGTATTTCCCATTGAGTCCTTGTGTCCTTCAAAAATCCTCCTCGTCTTATTGCCGAAACTTTACAAGATTTAATTATCTTTCCCTTTCAACATTCACATACCTCTGTAATAATGCTTAAGGTCTTATTATTCTCATTCACTCCATACTTCTTTTCTTCTAATTACTCTAGATGTACAAAAAAACTCTAACTATTTCTCACAGTCCCACACATCGACTTGACCGGCTACTATCTACAGTACATATTTAGTACTTTCTAATCTACCTATATACATAGTTAACCTAGTTAACTTGCAATACCTAATTTTAACACTATTTCGTATTTATATGAATTCGTCATATTTCAACACACATTTGCCTCAATTCAACATTTCTTTTAAATACGTTTTGGCTAAATAAGTCTATTTTTGTCGAATCTCCAAATTTTTGTGTTTCACCGAAATATAAAATTTACATCATCTTTTGTAAGTTTTTTTTTTTTTTTTTGGAGTACTGAACACTCTTCAAACTATTTCCATTATATGGAGACATAAAATTTTGTTTTATTTCAAAAGTCTTTTTATTATCTCGTTCTCACCAGAGTCAAGCAGGGAATTTTGAAAAAATGTCACTTGGGGTAGTGAAAAGTCGCATTTACAGTAGTTAGTTTGAATTTCGGTAATTAAAACGTGAGGTGTCCTTTCAGTTCCATGTGTCCTTTCGGTTCCAGCTGCAAGATACTATATATACAGGTATGTAGTATCATTCATTTTCAGTCTCATCCTCTCTTATCACTAGATTGTTCGTAAACAAACTCATATTTAAAGCCGAGTCATGGAAAACATATCTTCAATGGGCGATCTGTCGAACCCTGGACCTGGTTTTCCGCAAGGAGAGGGTACTTCAAACCAAGAATTCTTAATAGAGTTCGGTGACTCTAACATTCTAGACATCTATCATCCATACTTCGATTACCTTTCTAATGTTTTGTTTGATTTTGAATTATGGTACAGTCTTCCAGATATACTACCAATAGAGCATCTCCACGATGAGCCGGAAATTTTTCCCGAGTTGAACATTAACTCAGATGATCCGGTGCATGCATCTGACTTTGCACTTGATCAGACTCCATGCCTTCTACCAGGTTAAATTCTTTTGAATGATTCATTTATAAGTATTCTATTTTGTTTTATCATTTGACATGTGTTATTTGTAGACCCATTTGTGGATGGTCTAACTGAGTACAATCTATTCATGGACGTGCACCCAACAAGCAGTGAGTTTGTCCCCATGAATCAAGAATTCACGGCTGGTATTCAGGATGAGAATCAATTACAGAGGACTCATAACATAAATATTGAATTGAATCCCGAGTTTGGGGTTGGTTTTCAATATCAAGATCATCTTCGGCTGATTCAAAGGAATCTAGAAGGATTTCAGAATCCTGAGATTTTAGTTGAAAACCAACAATTATTACCGATAGAGGCCACTAATTTTGATGAATCAATGTCCATCTTTGGGTCAAAAAATCAGGATCATGTTCAAATGATCCAGAACGATAACAATACAATTGGATTTGAACCTTCTAGTTCAGAAAACATAGCAGGTGGCAGTGGAAGAGGTTTCAGACATTTATTAAGTAGGGAAATAATAGCTGAACACTTTAACGAACCAATTGAGAAAGCTGCGAAGGAACTCAACATTGGAACGACACAATTAAAAAAACGCTGTAGAGAATTAGGTATCAATCATTGGCCCCAACGACAACTTACGAGTTTGCAAACCCTTATTGATCGTGCTGAGGTAAAGAACTACATTTTTTTTAATTCCTTTATATCATAAGGTTGAAATTACTAAAGTTATTTGTGCCACAGGAATTTGGTAATGAATTTATTGAGGCAACAGAATTATCGGGAGATTTAATACCCAACCTAAAAAAAGAAAAAGAAGCGATAATTGAAGGGTCACAATCGGGTCTAACAGACGGCACAAAGAAGCTAATACAAGCTGCTCATAAGTTTGTATTTAGGAAAAGAAAAATTCAGGAAAAGGGGGAAACTTCATCAAGAACTCATACACAGCAGCAATCTCTGCCATCTAATTCTGGTATGAGTAGTATTAACCCTGGTTTACTCGAGTCTTCGAGTGAGGAGAATTTTTGAGGCTTTGTAGGTGACCTAGCCTGGTTTCCTCCTTCTTATAGCTACCCCCAACTGGTTCCGAATTAGAGCCCTACCTCATCACTGCCCTACTTACACACGCCCCAAATGAGTCAATATTTAGCCCATAATCATGCGGTTACAGGTTCCAACCCTATCGAGACCCCATACCTTGGAGCTCCTCCTCCAATAACTGAAAGCATACCACTTCTAAATCCTCGAGAAGGTACAAGTCAACCTAATGATGACAAAGATTGGAGTGTAGAAAATATTTTCTCGCTTCTTTCTGATTCTCTGGTTTAGGTTAGTAGTTCTGTAAACTTTTCTTAATGTATTAATATAAAGTTGTAGTAATGAATTAAATATATTGACGTGTTACTATATTTTTAATAATTTCATCGATTCAATATAATATTCATGTTGTTCCCTTAATTTTGTATTCCTCTCCCACTTGGACTAAAGTCCAAGTCTGTTTATTCGATTTATAACCTTTTTTTTTACGAGCCCTTACTCTCGAACAAAAACCAAGCCTACTCTACTCAGCCAACAACTTGCATCATGGGCAAACACCATCTCAATAAACATGTTTCGATAATGTAAAGACGTTTACATCAACCACCATATGTTACTCATCCGCTTGCGACCCTAGTCAACACCTCTATCGTCAGTTACCTCAATCACGAGCGAGTGATCCAGACTCTCAACCCACACCACCTGATCAATCACTCAAGCAAGATCAATACAAGGGTAGGTAGCCCCACTATTACACAGCAATAGGCATGTACAGAGTCGACTCAAAAATACCCGCTATCATCTCAGGCGCCGCTTGCACCTCTTTGACCGTGAGTTGGAAAACTCACCCTTGCATCCTCTAGTCCCTGTCTGACTTGTGCGCCCATTAGTTGCATGAAAATAGCTACCATAATAGCATTTTGGCATTCTCCCTTTCAAAAGTCTTTAAGCTCAGTAATCAACTTAAGCATGATCGGTCCAACCAAACTGGTATGATCGCATCTTAATTGTTCCTACTGAACCTCACAATCAACATTCAAAAATTGAATGGATAAAAGTTTACCACATTACACTAGCATTTAAGTTAATTATGCTAGACACTCACATACTCAGCTCCTTGGATCCTTCGTGATGAACTCCCGACTCGAACGTGGATCCTGTGCTTTCGATAGTAGGAGCTCTACTACTACCTTCCACACCTATCCATGTTCGTTCCAAGACCCGTCTCGAAATATCCAATTCGCTTCTCACCGATAATTTTAACACATATGCCCTTACAAGGCATATGTCAACCCTTCTAGGAATACTTGGAATCCCACCCCCACCCTGCTATTCTAACTAAGACGTAACTTCCTCCAGTGATGACATGTTGTTTCGCGAACGTAGTTGTATACAATATCGAACTAAACAGTCTTTCAAATAAGAGAATCTTCCCTAAGGCAACAACCAAACAAGGAACATGCAATAAGGTCAACTCACACATTCTATGACTATTCAGTCCATATTGTATACAACTTAGTGGAAATCTCTAAGCAACCTATCGGCACTAGCATGCAGTTCTATTAGCAAATAGCAGATAATAATACAACAATGTGTGATCTCTACCAGGCATTTCAGCAAACATATACCATATGTTTTTTAACATCCACAATATTAAATACTTAACCCTTTTCTCATACTGGCGTCGGCTGGCGGTACACACTGTGTCTTCAGTTCACCCTTCATAAAACATCCTTCTTTCGTAAAAATGTTTTAAGAAAACTCTTAAGCCTCAACTTGAGTCCAGAACTCACTAAGTGAGCCTGATTCTCTCAAGCTGTGCTCTGATACCAACTTGTAACATCCCAAAATTTTAGGGTAAAATTAAAAAAAAATTAAACGAACACTTTAATATAAGAAAGCCACTTAATTAATTTTGACAAAATTCCATAACTTATAAGTTTAATGAAAACATCCTAGGATTAACAAAAGTTAATGAAATCACAACATAGCGGAACTTCCATTCAAAAACAGTCCTCCAATGAAGCAGCATAGTGTATACACGTCACGCCTTGCCATCCATGGTACCTGATGTACCTAAAACAGTAGTTTATATATGGAAAGGGTAAGCACGGAGCTTAGTGAGTTCCTCAAAATACCATACGATCCATCATACAACATACAACACATCATAACCATTCATATGTCTGTGAGACTCGCGGGCTATTCCTGTTCCGCTGAAGACTCACGGGCAGTTCCCGTTCTGTCTTATCGCTCGCAGGCTTCTCCCGTTCCGTCTAATGACTCCCAGGCTATACCCGTTCCGCCTATTGGCTCGCGGGCTATCCCGTTCCATCCATAAACAATCATTATCATAGCAATAATTCATACAATTACCATAACATGTAAGATCACCTTAGTCTTACATATCTTCCTTCCTACGCATGCAATATCACCTATAGTATAGTGAGAAGACTCACCTGATTATAGTTGACTATATCGTTTATCTTTCTCGGCTTTGTATTTCCTTCAACTTTAACTGTTAACATAATAAGAAATCTATCATTTCTTAATCCTTAACTATATTATAGTCGCATCATTAAACCCTTCAATAATTCCAATATGATACTCCATGATTTATCAAGTAAAGAACTGCCAGGTAGAAGATTAAATGGGGTGGCAGGATCCTTTCAGCATTTTAGCCTTTCGGAAAATCCAACAACCAGATCCCAAGTAATCAGCCTAGTCACCGTCCTCGTAAGTAAATCAATCGGTATTATTTTCGGAAATTACGAATTTTTATAATAACGACATTTTAAGGTTTTTATTTACTATTGTTAGAAATGAGTATAATATAACATATGTTATATTTATTAAATATTCTACTTCTTAACAAAAACTATTTTACAATACCTAATTAAGCTATAGAAAGGTTTGTAGTTACCTTATGACCAGTCGTCGAGATCTATAACTCCTTCGTTAGGCTTTTAAGCTTCCTTCCGCTCACTTGCTTACACTCTAGTGCTTAGAAACCTCTATATATTGGATTGAGATTTAGTTGTGTGGTTTATGAGATGTTTTGAGGGGTATTTATACTTGAATTCTTGAATAAAAAATGGCATGACACTTTTGACAAAAGATTTTAATAATATAACTTTGTTGAAATTAATACCTTCTAGAATCAGTCTGTTCAAGACTGGTTTAGCCGAATTTAAGCCCATGAAATTCACGTTTTTATTTAGTATTCCAGAAATTTATCTCAATACCTTTCCAGGGATGTATTTTACGTATTTATACGATTTTTCTATGAGTTATTATGAATTTTTGAAAACAGACTATCTAATCTGTCAATACCGAACTAATCAGTAAAGATTGCAATTTTTACCATAGATAATGTCATTTTCAAGCTTACTATTATTTTTGGTAATTGTACTAGACTCAATTTGTAAACTTTGTGCACTGGTTTGAGGTCCAAACGATTTTTCTAGAATTAATTATGATTTTTCTAAAAACGACACAAAATGCTGATTTTCATATGAAATTGTAACTAAAGTTTTTCTTAGCTTTATAACTACCAATGATCATATAATTCCTAACACTCTTATTTTAAGTATATGTTATAATCAGGATACGGGTCTTACAGAACACTAGCTCAGTTGTACATTGATGAAGTGATCAGACTCCATGGAGCACCATTGTCTATAGTATCAAATAGGGATCCTAGGTTCACGTCTAATTTTTGGGATTCTCTACAAGAAAGGATGGGAACTCGAATCAAGATGAGTACAGCCTATCATCCTCAAACAGATGGGCAAAGCGAACGTACTATTCAGACATTGGAGGACATGTTGAGATCATGTGCCATTGATTTTGGAGGTAATTGGGATGAGCACCTACCATTAGTAAAATTCTCGTATAACAACAGTTATCACTCAAGCATCAAGATGCCGCCTTTTGAAGCCTTATATGGTAGAAAGTGTAGAACATCAGTGTGTTGGTTAGAAGCAGGTGAAACAAGGCTCACTGGGCCAGAAATTGTAAGAATGACGAATGAAAAGATTGGTGTGATACAGACCAACATGAAAGCTGCGCAAGATCGTCAAAGAAGCTACTCAAATTTGAAGAAAAGACCCTATGACCTAAAAGAAGGTGATTTGGTGATGATAAAAGTATCACCTTGGAAGGGAGTGATAAGATTTGGCAAGAGAGGGAAATTGAGTCCAAGGTATATTGGACCCTTCAAAATTTTGAAAAGAGTTGGTTTACAAGCATTCAAACTGGAACTGCCACAAGAACTCAAAGGAATACATGATACATTTCATGTATGTTATCTCAAGAAGTACCTGGAAAGAAAGAGTTAACCATTCCTTTAGAAGAAATCAGGGTGGAAACACCCAACAGACTAGTTGAAGAGCCAGAAGCAGTTCTAGAAAGGAAGACTAAGAAGCTGAGAAACAAAGAGATTGACCTAATATTGGTCAAATGGAAACATTCATTAGGCTCGGATTTGACTTGGGAAACTTTGGAAAGCATGAAGAAAAGATACCCTAATTTTACAGATTATGAAGCGATTCCGAGGACGGAATCCTAATTAGGGGGAGGTAGTTGAAACGACCAAAAATTTATAATATAAATATGTAAAATAAGATGTGTGTAATTTAAAGTTTTATATGTGGTTGTAAGGGTAATTTAGTCATTTTACCATAAAAAGGGTAAATTGGTCATTTGACCACATGCAGAAATTACTATAAAAATTTATTTATAGTTTAGGAATAAAGATGTTAGAAACTAAGTTTTATGTAAATATGTTTGATTTTTGGTGGTCAAAGTTCAAGGAATGCAAGTTTAGGGACTAAAACTGTAAATATAGAAAATATAAAAATGAGAAAAATATCTCATTAATCAACATAAAATCATAGGAGAGTTCTAGAGTACGGGAGAGAACTGGGAGATACGATTTCTACAAGATTTCAAGCAATTGGAAGCAAGGTTTGAAGAATCTACAACTTGGAAATTGTGATTCCAAGCTTTCAAGGTAAGAAATTAAAACCTATCCCAAGTGAGCTACATAATTTCTAAACCCTGTACATAGGATTATGTCAAGATTATACAAGTTATTCAAAGATTATGTTAATTTTGAGCTTTTAAACTCAAGAACCCTAGAAATGGGTTATGGGTTCAAAACTAGTTTTAAATGATTTAGTAGGCTCAAGATAACCCAAATGGTGGAAGAAATTAGTTCCTCCTTTGAAAATACCATAAAATGAACTTTTGAAAAAAAATGGGTAAACGGGTGTTTTGGATGATCTTATAAAAAAATGAAGGAATATATGTTTAAATACATGAGGAAGTTGTTATTAGGGCCTAGAAGTGACCCTAAGACAATTAAGTCATGTATTAAGAACTTAAGGGGGTGAATAGTGCAGCTACAGATTGGAAAAAACGTCAAATTGGGCAATACACTATAGATCGCGACCCGATCTACCCTATGATCGGGACACGATCTCGCGGCAGAGTGAAAATGCAGTTTTGTTCCAAGTCCTCTGCCAAGTAGTTTTAGATTTTGGGATTTTATCCAATACTTGTCCGTTTGACCCAAAATTTTAAATATAGGTCTATTATGGTCCCAAACTTCATGAAAATTTGTCGGAACCGAAATACGACCCCTCGAGGGTACTGTAGTAAAATACGTATAAAATACGATTTAACTAAAGTTGGTCATGTTGGTTATATGCCCATCGTTATAACAAGTTGGTAATATTATTATAAATAGTAGGGTCCTTTTGGGTTACACGCAAGAGACGATTTAGCTAAAAGAGATCGAAAATAAACTTGAGGGGTTAAGTTTATTAATATACCAAAGTAAAGGTATATTAATTAGAAACTTAATGGTTAAGTTTATTAATATACCAAAGTAAAGGTATATTAATTAGAAACTTAATAAGGATAAGGGACTAAAGTGAAATATCCACAAGGGAGGGGATAAGGATGAGGAGCACTATAAATACAACCCTATATCTGAGTTGTATAGGCTGCCAAAACCCTAATTTTCGTCACCCTCCTCCCACCCCTCGGTATACGGCCGATTTATTTCAAAACCCTAAGTATTACGTGCTAAAACTTCAAGCAAAGGTATATACTACATCAACGGGTGCTGGATCGTTGTCTTGGGTGCGATTACATTAGAGGAGTTCTACTTTGGGCTCTCGTCATCCTAACAAGATCAGATCTGAGATCTAAAAGGTATTTCTTGAACCCTCTTGATTTTACAGTTACAAAAGTGTGCATGATTCTGTGATCCTGGTTGAATACGATTTTGATTTCTGTTTCCGCTGCGTTGTTTTTATGCTATCGTATTCCAACAGGTCATTCAAGAGTTATACACTTGTTTTGACCATTAATGGTATAATAAGGACTCTAACATGTTATAGAGTCAATTAGAATGTAAAAATTAATGTATCATATATTACATATAGGTGCAATTCAAGTAATTGGACACCGAAAGGGTAAAGAACCGAGGGACGTCTAATGGACTTCTCAAGAGTTATAAGGTGAGTACATGTGGTATTTTTACCCATTTTGGGATACATGACAAGTAAGTAAGTATTTTTTTCAGATTTTTATATAATATTTTTATGTGTGAAAATAATTGCAAGAATGATTTATTTTCTAGCTTATATGGAAAGTAAATTGCTATATTTAAAAGTATGATTTTGGCAATAGCCTAGATTATGGTAAAAGCATGTTTAAGTCACAAGCTTGACATTTAGCCATTATGTGTATAAGTAATGTTTCAGTTTCCAGAAAGTATATTTTTATATTTGACTGGTATTGTAGCTAGCAATGTAGTAAGGGAACTATGTTCCAACCTACCCGGGTTAGGTAAGGAGTCTACTGGGGAAAACCCCTTCGCGAAGTAGGCTGCCTCAGCAATTCTACTGTGAGGATTGATCCGTTCTTTCTAGCTGTAGAGACTTGGGGTATCACTTATAGTGATTAAAGCCCTAAGTATAAAAAAAATCCAGGAAGTTTATAAAACCAGTCAAAGAAAGAAGCTAGTTTTAAAAAAAATATAAAATGATTTTTGAAATATAAAAGTTATAGTATATTAATACTATAAAGTTTTGGCGAATGTTTATGATATAAAATTTTTATAAAAGGTTGAAAAAAGGAGATTAAATGTTTGAGTCTAAAACTCATGTAACTTACGAGACATTTTGTCTTACGTATTCTATTTTTATGCCATGTATTCCAGGTTCAGGTGCGAGGTTATGAGATAGTTTGAAGATGTAAAATAAGTCCTAGAATGTAAAAGAGTGGAGCTGGATACAGCTATCATGTATTGGTATTGATTAAATCATTTCTCTTAAACTTATGGTTGTTTGATATGTATTTGTAACACCCCTTATGTATTTAAACAAAGACAATGGTTTTTATTAAACCGTATTTATTCTGTAAAATATGCTTTTATGTAATATAAATGGTTTGTAAAAGTTGGGGCGTTACGCCCCCCTTGATTTGCTTGCCTTTTATAAGTAGGTTGTTATTTATGGTAATTATTGGATAATTAAATAACTGGAACCCCTTATCTTTGCATGCTGATTTCGTGACCTAGGGATAAGGGTTAGGAAAATTAATTTGATTAATTTTTGTGATTCCCTTATTAGATTTAATTAGTTTAATTAAATTTTTTAATTAAAAGACCAATTAAATCACTTAAAGAATTAATTAAATTTTCGAAAAATAGAAATAAATTTGCGAAAATTCTTAGAAAATTAATTCTAAAATATTTTAATAAGATTAAAATATATCTTATATATTTATGGTTAAAAGTTAATAATTTATATATAAGAAAATTGGTTAGTCTTACCGCAAGTAGGCTTCATTCACAAAACTGTCCTATAAAGAGGGTATAAGGCGACTGACTATAAAATGTTTGTCTAATGGGTATCCACTCTTACCCACCGCTCTCCTGGTCAGTCGAGTCTCGTTAGCCGAACGGGTTTGATAGAACCACTAAGCCTCTTAAAAGTATAATGCTATAATTGAAAGTACTAGAACTTTGAACAAAACCCAATCTAGTTACTTTAGGATAAAAATGTGAATTGGTGCTAATCCATGGAATTGCACATTACACTTTGTGGAACGTTGGTGGAGCGTGTGTGGTTTACCGGCACGCCAACTGGGGTCCGCAAAGAGTTGCAATGGGTTTCTCGATTTTGTCATTATTAACGGAGCGTGTGTGGTTAACCGGCACGTTAATTAGAGATGACAATCGACTTCGAGAGTACCGAGCATATTTGCATGGTTATTCACAATATAACGACTTAATTCTTTTCATTACATTTATTCTGTCCTGATGTGTCACGTCTTCTTTCATGACGCGTCGTGTTTGCATCGCGACGTGTAATTTCCAACATACACATCATGTTCTACCCATGCTTATTTTATCATTGCACTTCTAAACATATCTCATGTCTAGCATTGTACTTTCGAGAACGCGCCATGTTCCTCAAGATTATGCATTGCGTAAATTAAACATATTCATCTACTTAACCAGTTTCCAACTTCATCCTATTTTCAAATTCAAGACATATACCAGGCAATTCAGCTGCAATACCACACATACTAAATAACATATATTGACACCTTAATAAGATGAGATGTTGTTTTTCATCATTTTCACGAAAATGACCCAATTACCTCTTGCGGCCATTTTAATCATTTAACACATTTAATAAAACTTTTAGTCATTCAACTAGTTTATTCGATATACCTTTTAGTATTTGTAGGCTACAAAGTCGGCAGTACAATAGACCTAAATTTTCGTTTTCCAATACACCAACAAATTATACGATATATTAGACATCGATAAACAATCATTACCAAAACATGACTTAGTTCCGTTGAATTGATGTTGCCTTATGTATAGAATGTTTTGAATTCGTACTTTGTTGGGGACTTCTCCCTATTTATCTTTTAAATTGAGGCGATGGGATGATTTGCCATATGTCATGCTATGCCAGCCAAAAAAACATGTTAATAGCCACACGACATGCCATATCAGATTGCAATTGAGAATAAACTTAGTGAACGACATTTTGGCAAATTTAAATAATTTTTGTGTAAAATTTGAATATAATCAACTAAAAAATCGATATTAGCAATTAGTACTGTGTAAATATTAGGTTGTTTATGTTATTTTCCGTATTATCAAATTATTATTTGTAGGGGTGAGCAAAACCGAACCCGAGAACCCGATAAAAACTGACAAAACCGAAACCAGTAGTACGGTTCAATTTTTCTAAAACTGAAAATGTCGGTTTCTGTTTCTTTTGATAAAAGCGACCCATAATAAACCGAACCGACCTAAACCCATAGAAATTGACTAAACCTTGTTACCGACCTGGAATCTCATTAATAAACTTTTAATATATGAATATTTATTAGTTTTTGATATATTATTAATTTTACAAAAGAAATTCAATAATTCAGAAACCCTTTCCTGTATGTTTCACTTTCAACTTTACGCTTTCTCAGCTTCTCTTCTCGTCTCTCGACTCTCGCTTCCCAATTAAACCCTAATGTTTAGTTTACGAGTTTTAGCATGAAGAGAAAATAAGAAAAAAGAAAATAATTAGAGAAAAGAAATTTATATTTTCGTGTTCCTAGCCGAAAACAATCATAAAAAAAAATTATGTTCCCAAGTAAAAACAAAAAAAAAAGAAATCTATAATTAAATGTTAATTTTATCGATCATTTTCTTTCTTTCTTTCCATTTTCTCTACAGAATCGGAGTATGCATCGCATTTGATATATTATTAATTTGTAGATTAGGGGTGGCAATTGGGTCGGGTTCGGGTTGGCGGGTCGCGGGTTGGCGGGTTAGAAAGGCCAACCCAAACACGACCCATATAAATATTCGGGTTGGCGGGTTGGCAGGTAACCCGGACACAACCTGTGTAACCCGTTTAATTATACGGGTTGGTGGGTTGGTGGGTCAGTTTCGGGTTGGTTGGTTATATATGGGTTGGCGGGTCATAAACGGGTTGTCGGGTCGCGGGTTGGTGGGTTGGCGGGTCATATGCGGGTTGGCAGATCATTTTCAGCTTCGTTTTTTATTTTTATTGAAAATAATAAATATTAAAATATATGTGTATATATATATACGGGTTGGCGGGTCAACCCGCGAACCCAACTAATGACCCGAACACGACCCATATAATAAACGGGTTGGCAGGTTCACGGGTTGGCGGGTCAAAAATCTCAACCTAAACCCGTTTATTTTCGTGTCGTGTCGCGGGTCGTGTTAAGAATTGCCACCCCAAATTTTGTACCCATTTTAACTGTGAACAGGTATAAACATAATCCAGTAAATTGGGGTTTCAGGGCCATTTTCTCCGTGGCTCACTTCTGTACAGCGCCTTGACGTTTGAAGCCCTAATCGTCCCAATAGAAGCTCCGATCTGGTATTCACTTCCCTCCCTCGTGATATATCTAGTGTTACCATCATTCTGGATGTTCTGCGTTTGTCATTTCTGTATTGTTTACAGTTGATTAACAAGTTTTTGTATCATTAAGGAAATATGTGAATAAATCGATGAAAACTTGCGTTTTTTTTTTGGTCGTTTCTGCATTCAAATTAGGTCATTAAACTGTCTTCAAATTTACGTTTCGAACGGGAGATGTTTGAAATTCGAAATCTGTATAGGTTTAAAACTTTTGAAGGAAAAAGATTGCGAATGCTTTAGGTCTTATTTTCGCAATATGAATATCAAATTTTAGTTGGAGTTTGGGAACAGTGGGAGAATTGCAAAATTTCTTGCTATCTAAATTTCAGATCCATTTTGACATTTCTGGTCAAACCACTTGATGATCTTCATGTCAAAATTCAAATTGTTGCAATTCTAGTTCCTACAAAGTTAATTTGAAACTTTGCGATTATCTCTCTTAACTTTCAGGTTCACCCATGGATCCAGATGCTGCCCGAACTGCCCGAGAATCCCTGGAGTTAGTTTTTCAGATGTCAAATATTCTGGACACAGGATTAGATCGCCACACACTTTCTGTACTCATTGCACTCTGTGACCTCGGTTTAAACCCTGAAGCACTTGCTGCTGTTGTCAAGGAGTTCCGTAGGGACCCACCATTAACATCTTCAACACCACCAACTCCATCCGTTCCTTGATCACACAACTTTATGTAAATCTTTTTTTGTTTCAGGGTTCCAATTTGAAATAGCAGTAGGACATCTATACGTTAACAAAACAACTTTAGCAAACATATTTCTCATTCAGTTATCTTTGTGAGATGATCTTCCAAGTATGGATGACTTCAAACTTAAACAGGGATCTTAGTCCTCATGAACTTTCATCTTTTAACATTAGAAGCCTTAATAATGTTTAGCCTTCAATAATATTTAATTTGTAGTGAACATAGGAATATACTGCAAACATGAAATAATCAAAAGTGTTTTGCATCTAATTTGTCATTAACAAATTCTAATTTGTCATTAACAAATTCTAAGTAATTGCCATTTGGTGCTAACTTTTGTGTGTTTAATGGAATATCTATCGCTTATTTGAGTCCAATGGTGGATAGAGAAGAAATCTAATGACAGTACGTTGACATATATGAATATGTTTCCACGTTTTCTTTAAATGAGTATTTCTCTATCAATATTTCCAATCCATTTAAGTTTTATGTTTATGACCTGGACATGTTTGTAATATTATAAGCACATGAAATGTTTGATATGACTTTTTCTTCTGATTCTCAAAATTGAAGGTATTTGTCCACATTTTGTTTTGTGGTTTGATGCTACGAAAAAAAATTCCTTTTGTTCAAGTGATTAAATTATGTTGGATTTGGTTAAACGAGCAAACATACAAATCAATTTTATAATAGGTAATGGCTTATGTTGGTGGTTATATTCTTCTACATGTTGGTAATTGTCTTTTGATGTGTTGCTAGTGAGAAGTTGATTTGGTAGTAATAATAAGGATGGTTGAATCATCTAGTTGTGAGTAGTAAAAGTATTATTGACTTGCTTTATTGGATATGTAATAACTCTTGTGTATTTAGAACACGTAACAACACGTTCATATAATTTCCTTATAGTGTATGTGGTGCGCAATGAATGTAACCAATCTCTTTCTAGCAATTCTTGTTATGCAATAATTATGGAAAGAATTGGAAGATGAATAAATATAAGTTGTACAACTTTGCTTCCTTTTTTTTTTTTTTTTCTTTGTCATATTGGGGTTAATGGAGGATGAATAAATAAAGATGTGGTTTTTTGGGAAAATTTAACATTTCAACAACACCACCCAAGTTATTTGTAACTTTTATAAGATACATAGAATAGTTTGTGAAGAAAAACAATTTCTTTATATTTGGATTCCTCTATATTTTACTTCTTTATATTATAATTATGTTTTTATTAGAAGGGTAAAATTGTAATTTTTATTATTCGATAGATCTGTTCCAAAAGTATGTAAAGCTAGCTGATAAAAAAGAACGTTTGGTAAAAACTAATTGATAAGCTAGCTAAAAAATTAAAATGATAAAAGGGTATGTAGAAATATGAGTTTTTTTATAACTAATTTAGGGTATATTTGTGAGAATTCTAAAAAATCTCAATAAGTTCATTGAACCGCTAGTTTAAGTAACTTTTTAAAAATGTAGCTTATAAATTATTTTTTGGCTTGTCAAACATGACAAACCTAAAAAATTTCAAAAAATCAACTAGCTTATCAGCTCAAATATAGTCTTAATGGTTCATGCCTTTTAATAGTTCAGATATATTAATGGTTTCAACATTGAATCATTAAGATTCTACCAAACACATCTTAATCCTGTAAATATACGTGAAACTCAATAATGTCTCTCCAAAAGAGCTCTTGTGGAGAGAGATGAAACTCCAACATATATACACACTTACAAGACTGTATTGCATTAATATGGAATACACTAACACTCTCCCTCGGAGACATAGACTCGATGAGGTTACAGAGGTGCGGGACGCCGGCTCTGATACCATGTAAATATATGTGGAGCCCAAGAGTATCTCCAAAAGAACCCTTGTGTAAAGAAAGGAAACTTCAACATATATATACATACATATAAGACCGTGTCGCACCAATATATGATACACTAACAAATCTTACATCATTTGCTTAGTTGGTTTTGCTCTAATATTTAAACATAATCCATATCTATGATTTGACATAAACATGGCCGCATAATTTAACACATCGAACTCGAGTTTCGCATTCATATTTATAACTTTTCAATCGAGGCCCTAGAACTAAACTCTTCAAATTGGAGGCTTTTCAGCCACGATGACCCCACAATGTTTGACCTTAAATAGTTATTCTCTAGATAAAGTTATAAAAGCATATTTAAGCACGAAACACATAAAAGAATTAAAGGCTTTATGTTAAAATCTTTCTAATTACTCGAACTTGTACAAATCAAACCAAATTCATTATTGTCTTTCTATCTTTGTTTCTCATTGCTTTTATGAAAAAAAAGGGTTTTCTTCTAAATGCCGGAGGATTTTGGCTCCCAATGTACCGATACCGCTTTTTTCTTTTTGGAAATTCCTCAAACGAGTTTCAAATGTTTTGCCAATTTGGCAAAAATAATACTCCGAGATCCACAAATGACATTCGCCCCCCCTATCTTCCAACCCTAATACGGTTTTACTCCTTACTCCGTCCAAGTTTTCTTTGTATTTTAGTCTATCGTTAATGAAAATAAATTTAGATAACGTTTTCAATCAATCAATCCGCTGTGAATATTCATTAAAAACAGCAACCGGTTTAAATAAAAATTCAAAAAGACACAAAAACCCTCCACGTTACAAGTAAAACTAATCCTAAAAATCATCGTCAAATATGCCCATGTACACAATCAAATGGGGGTAATTTAGACAATCAAATAAAGTTTTATTAATCTTTCTTCACAAACTTACAGTTTCGATTCACAAATCACGGCGTCTGCACACGAGAATCCTTCGATCTATTATCATCCGACGACGGCCGGTTTTCCGAGTCCGACGACCTCACCTCTTCAATCATCCTCACAACTTCATCCATCGTCGGCCTCATATCCGGCACCCTCACCACACACGCCATCCCGATCTGCAACATCTGCACCATCTCCTCTTCAATATTCTGAAACTTCATGAGTTCAACGTCAAAAACCTCCGCCGTCCATTCTTCCCGGACCACCGACTGCACCCACCGTGGGAGATCCACCATGTCTTCTCTCCCCGGAGACTGAATCGGCTGTTTTCCGGTGAGCATTTCGAGGAGGAGGACACCGAAGCTGTAGACGTCGGATTTGTGAGTGTGTTTTCGAGTTTCGAGGAGTTCTGGGGCGCGGTACCCGACGGCGTGACGGGAGGTGGGAGGAGGGAAGTTCATAAGCGGCGCGAGGCCGATGTCGGAGATGCAGCCGTTGGAGTCTTGGTTGATAAGGACGTTTGCCGATTTGATGTTGCCGTGAGTGAATTTTGGGCCGCCGATTGAGTGGATGTGGGCGACGCCTCTTGCGGCTCCTAGTGCTATTTTCACTCGGGTTTCCCAGTCTACTGGATTCCTCTCGGTGCCCCTGTTTCCTGTCATTTCAATTTCATTGCAATTATTCGGTTAGCAACAATGGAACCGGAATTGGAATCGGAGATTCCATTCCATAACATAAAGTGTCTATATTTTGTTCATGATTTCGGTACTATGACTTTAAGTAGAGCACCATGTTCAAAAAGTACCAGTAATGTGATATTTTCAAGGGAAAATGACTTATAAGGGTAATTATGTTTTAAAACTGTTCAAAAAACACCATCCAAGTTTGGTCTGCTCAAAAAACACCATCCAAGTAAGGCATTTGTAAAAAAAACACCATCCAAGTAAGACCTTTGTACAAAAAACACCATCGAACTACATGTTTTGTTCAAATTTTACCCGATGATAACCGGCTCTTGCAGGTTAAAGGATGACTTGGCCGGTCACCAAGTATTAGGCCAAGTCATCATTTAACCTGCAAGAGCCGGTTACCATCGGGTAAAATTTGAACAAAACATGTAGTTCGATGGTGTTTTTTGTACAAAGGCCTTACTTGGATGGTGTTTTTTGTACAAATGCCTTACTTGGATGGTGTTTTTTGAACAGACCAAACTTGGATGGTGTTTTTTGAACATTTTTGAAACATAATTACCCTTATAAGTTATTTTCCCTATTTTCAAGTAGAATTATCTTTGCTATAATTACATCATGTGCTACAAGGGTACATGAAACTTTATTAATATTGTCAAAGTAAAATCATCTTTTAGCTATTGTACTATAAAATTTACTTATTTTTGCCCAATGGTCCTACTTTCCCGCCAAAAAAGTAAACGACTTAAATGGTATAGTGTACTACTGTCAATCTATGACCGAAAACGTTAAGTATTAAGAATGTGTATGGTAGCATCTGAACCATTCAGCTCTGAAGCATTCAGAGGTCTGAATCATTTAGAGCCCATTCAGATTCATTCCTCTCTCTTTATGATTCAGAGCCCATTAAGAGGTTCTGTTTCATTCAGATGTAGTATTTTTGTGTATCAAACGGTCTGAACCATTCAGAGCCTCTTAATCATTTAGATTAAAAGGCTATCAAACACAGCCTAACTTTTTAAAAAAGCGTTCGTATATATTTTTAGGAAAAACAAAAAGAAAGAAAAACGTACCGTGCAAGAGTGTCAACAAGCTACCTCCAGACATATAATCATAAACAAGAAGTTTCTCATCTTTCGAATAATAATAAGCGCGAAGTGGGACAACATTCTGATGTTGTCCCACTCGCCCAATAATCTCCATTTGTTGTTCGAATTCTTTTTTCCCGACAACAACTTCTTTCAACCGTTTCACAACGACAGTATTCGACTCCTCAAGAACCGCTTTATACGCGGTTCCGAAACTACCCTTCCCGAGAACTTCAGCAGAAGCGCGTAATAAATCCTCAAGATCAAAGTTATAAGAACACCCTTCAAAGAAAACAAGCTTGTTTTTTTCAGGCTCTTGTACCCCACTACCAAATTCATCCCTAGTAGGCTTTTCACCTCTTGTTGAAGCCTTCCCTTTTGTCACCCTACTCGGATCGCGGTTCTTTTTCTTCACACAACAGAAGATTAATACGATAATTAAAATCAGAATAAAAACCGCACCTCCAACTGCAATCGCGATAATTGCCCACAATGGAAGTTTTTGTTTCTTTTTTGGGCTCTTGGGAGAAGGCGGGAACACAGGCGAACAAGGACTTAAAGGAAGTCCACATGAAAAAGAATTCCCTAAAAAAGATGAACTTGGGAATTCATGGAGAGATGATGGAATTGACCCGTTGAGATTATTATAGCTTAGATTTAAATGCTTTAATGTAGGAATTGTAACATTTGGGATTTGGCCGGAAAGGGAGTTGTTTTGGAGGTTTAATCCGGTCAATTCCGTCAAGTTCTGGATTCCGGCGGGGATGTTTCCGGTGAAGGAATTGAAAGAGAGGTCAAGAACGTCGATTCGGGGAGGAAAACTCGCCGGAATGTCGCCGGAAAAGTTGTTGCGTTGAAGGAAGAGGAAATGGAGGGAAGAAAGAGATAAGAGATCAGAAGGTAGAGTTCCATTGAGACGATTTGATCTGAGACTTAGGACTTGTAATGCGGTTAGGTTACCGAGTGTGTTTGGTGGAATTGGGCCTTTGAGTCCAATTGCAGGGAGTCGAAGGGCGAATACACGGGTCCCGTCTGATGTGCAGTTGATTCCTACCCATGAAGTGCAGATTTCAGTGTTGTTGTGCCAGTTGAGCTTTTTGCCATGAGGGACAAAATTGGAAAATGCTAAAAGAGCTTGTTTGTCCGAGTTTAAATCAGCTGAAGATAGAGGTAGAAGGAGAACTATGAAGAAGAAGATTGATTGAAGTAGTTGATGAAAGTAGAGTTCCATGAGGTATTTTCCTGTTTCAGATATCAAGAAAAAAATTAGATGACTACAAATTATAATTATTCAAAATAACAACATAATGAATAAGAAATATATATGCATATGAGGGACATTGTAACATTGTTCAATGTTATGTCCACAAGAGTGCCAGAAAACCAGGGGTTTTGTTAATGGATAAACAAGTAGTAAAATCTGGAGAATTTGTTATAATATTGGAGTTCACTTTCCAAAGCATATATTGCTCTATAAAGACAAAAAAAGATGGGAAAAGGTAGGCATTATGGAAAGCAAGAAGGAAAAAAGGTGTTTTTAATGAGGGTAATACTGGAAACAGCAAAGGAGTAAGACTTAATTTTCTTGTACCTAACTAAAATCATAAAAGAGAAGAAAAAAAAGAAAGTTAAAAAGGACTTGTGTATCTTTTGAAAGAGAAGTGGGATTCTGGGTTCCATGATATTGTTAGCATTAATTCGTAATTTATGACAGAAATCTGCTTACAGAGACTCAACACCGAAATCTTTAAACGGTATTAAGAATCATATCATCTGATAAAGAAATGAAACTCCCTTAGCAGAAAGTATAGATATAAAAGTAAGACTAGCAATTGTACTGGCCTTGGAATTTTCTATAATTGTTGTGTTAACTACCTGTGTAGCTTATTTTGTAATAATTCAATGGTGGAATGTAAATTAGGTTCAAGATTAGTTGGTTCTGGTGATCCACCAAATTCTATCACTCTAACAAGTTACCTTTGTATCACTAAAATTACAATTTACCTAATTAATTTTCTATTATATAAAGATAAAACTTTTGAACTTTCAGCTACCAAATTTCATCTCGATGTACTTTAGATCAAGTATTACCCCCTTGCACTCCCAACCAATCGCAATCATAATCACAGAATTCTATCCTTATATATTCAATTTGTGAAAGCACTCGAATAGATAATTCTAACCTAAATTGCGTAAATTATGAAATGCATAAACAGATTTTTACCTAGTATACTTAATTTGTATACAGCATATGAGTAGATGAACTTCTAGTCAAACAAAATCACACACATTTAACCTAACCAAACAAATTTGTAAAATTGCGTCTATGTGAAATGAACATTTTGTTGAAAAAATTCACAAGCATGGATTCATATAAATTATAATTAAATTGCATAAAAATAACTGAGCTTTTCAACGCAATGCACCTTGAAACATAACCAGACACTTCGCTTTTGAAGTTCTTATGCTCGAAAATTGAGCTCCGCTGTCGCCATCAGAGATGCGAACTCGAACTAACTACAACAACTGAAAATTTCCGGATAAAATGTCGATGAAACTCTCCGGCAAAGCTCCACCGGCATTTTCTTCACGGATATTAGTCGAACCTGAAGACAATAATAGATCTCAATTTGAGAGAGAGCTAAAATTAGCAGCAGGAATTGACTTCACTACCACGCATTTAAAGCGAAAAAAAAATCTCATCTGTAAAACTTCACCAGCATTTAATTATCCACACACAGACACGATATACTCCATAGTTGAGCTGGATTCCAAAATTTTATAATCAAATTGCAGTAGAAAATACACTGCGTAGAACACACTGTCTGTGTGTGGTAGTGTGTGAAAGAGAAGGTGGAACACACATGATGATAATTTCTTTTTGAGCGGGGCTTTTAAAGAAATAATTAAATTACACATGAGGACAGTATGTTATAATTATTCTCATTATTACCACCGTGTCAGGATACTTGTATTCTTGTGTTTGGTATAAAGCGGTCTTTTTCTTAATTTGGGACCAGACCCTGCTTTATCTAGAAATTACAAGTTCTACCCTCTAAAAGTTAGTGTTGACCATGTGGGACTTAATAATGGGCAGGTTTGACTCGGTTCTAGTCTCCGCTACATTCTTTCTTCACAACTTGCATTTGAGTTCATGTTTTTATATTTCGTTATGATTTTATACATATATTGTAACAGTAAGTTGGAATATATAAAACGGTTATTTTCTATCTATATCACTATTATTTAATATATAAATATTTTGATATTATAGATGATAAATATGAGTGTGTTATTGATAGGATAAAAAAAATATAAGTGACATGGTTTTATGAATAAATATAAAGTGTATATTATAAGATTCGGGTTAAAATATTAAATATTGTTATTATTGATAGATAATTACAAATACTTTACAATTATGATACAACGTTAAATATAATATTATCATCCAAACACCAAACATATTATAATGTTATTGTTCAAAACCCCGAAATTTTGATCCAAAACCCCGAACAAATGACCCAGAACTAATTATTGAGAATTTTATGCCTGCTTACGACAATTTCATAGAAAACAATTTGTTTATCATTATAAATAGGTAGGTTTTGACAAATATAATTATTATATAAGCCTATCTACATTATACTGTTATAACTAAGTAAATATTCAAAGTTATGATATCTTAACAGGAATAAAATGGAATGTGCAATTATAAAAAAAATACCAATACATAAATAGATAAAAGTAGGTCTCGTATCCACACTTAAAAAGACTACAAATATATACGTGATGAATGTGGACATTAAGTTACATATCACTTTGAATTTGAAATGTGTTGAAAAATGACTGACAATGGTCATATTATTATCGTCTAACTTTATGTATTTTGTTCATATAAGACAAGGTCATATACCAAAGTGACTTTATTGGAGTCGGGTCAAGTATATTGATATGGTACATATGGAACATATTTAATCTTAAAATCTCAAATCTTTTTTACATTAAAGATTTTCGGTTGACTATTTGGGATACTTTATTCATTAAAACATTCTCTCTCTCTCTCTCTCACACACATACACACATATATATATATATATATATATATATATATATATATATATATATATATATATATATATATATATATATATATATATATATATATATATATATATATATATATATATATATATATATATATATATATATATAGAGAGAGAGAGAGAGAAAGAGATAGATTCAACATAGAACCAAATTATACCACCTAACCATAGATACACGTGAAAAATGCTCGTATTCATTTATGAACATATGTAATTTTCATGTTCATAGATGAACATGTTGATAAATGAACATATGTTAATGAATGAACATGGTCAATTTTCATGTGGTTCTATGGTTAGGTGGTATAACTTGATTATATATATATATATATATATATATATATATATATATATATATATATATATATATATATATATATATATATATATATATATATATATATATATATATATATATATATATATATATATATATATATATATATATATATATATATATATATATATATATATACACACACACACACACTCAGCGGTGGTCTTGGCGGGTAAGACTCATGCCTCGCGTATGCGAGGTTGTGGGTTCGAACCTTGCCGAGTGCAAGTGGTGGCTAAAGATATTAATGCCCCACTTGTAGCCTCTGTGCTAGCCGGTGTTGTATGTACCCGGGGCTGGGTTTACCCAGTCAGTTGCCTGCAGGGCGTTCTTACGGGGTGGGCGTGTGCTATGCACCAAGGTTTCCCGGTTGCGCGTGTGGGTCTAGTCTTTGTGCAGTCTCCTCGGCAAAGGGTTGAAGACGAAGAACCGTAGTTAGCCTGATGTACCTAGTGTAGCTGTAGTATATTACGACTCATGTAATCGGATTCATCCTTAACTTGCAATATATATATATATATATATATATATATATATATATATATATATATATATATATATATATATATATATATATACACACACACACACACACACACACACACACACACACAGAGTTCATATAACTCGTGGGATACACAATTTTTTGTTGTAAAAAGTTCATGGGTTGTTTGATAGTTGGGATTGAGTCATACCTGACTGTGTAAGAGGTCTAATTGAGTTAGAGATCGGAATGAGCCGGAAACTTAATGAAATCATGTTGTTTGATTATGCATCTGATTTCAAAAAATGGAATTTCAGAAAAGGAAACACATGTAGATTTTCATATCAGATTTCAGAAAAATAGAATTTTAGAAGAAATGCATATCAGATTTCAGAAAAATTGTATATCAGATTTTAGAAAAATGATTTCGGAAAATGCATATCATAATTTAGAAAACGCATAATAGAATTCAGAAAATGCATATCATAAATCTGATATCATAATGATTTTAGTAATAAAAAACACATACATATTTCAAAAAATGCATATAAGATTTCATGTATTTCAGAAATCTGATTCTGTCAACATTATTTTGTAAAGCAGACACTTAACAAAGGATTGTGTTGGTGTTCCGCGCTATCTCAACTCCTAGTTCTAGCAGTACAAGCTCGAATCTGATATATAATAATAGATTTTAGGCGGAAATAGAGCTCTTTGAAATTGAAAGCAGTATTCCCCCTTATATATAGACTAAAATAAATAGAATCATGGAATTCTCTCCGAGAGCTGCTGAACTAACGACTCTATTAGAAAGTAGAATTAACAACTTTTACACGAATTTTCAAGTAGATGAGATTGGTCGAGTGGTCTCAGTTGGAGATGGGATTGCACATGTTTATGGGTTGAACGAGATTCAAGCTGGGGAAATGGTTGAATTTGTCAGCGGTGTGAAAGGAATAGCCTTGAATCTTGAGAATGAGAATGTAGGGATTGTTGTCTTTGGTAGTGATACTACTATTAAAGAAGGAGATATTGTCAAGCGCACTGGCTCTATTGTGGATGCCCCTGCGGGAAATTTCTTGGGAATCCTACAAGATCCGTTCGTTCTTTTTTCTCTGACAGATGGTCAGAACTTCATCCGGGTTCGAATCTAGCCAAGCGATTCACCTGATCCATACACGCCAATAGGCGGGTTTGAAGAGAGTAAGTAAGAGTAGTGGCATTCAATCAAAAGGATAAGTAAGTTCTCAATCCAGTGATAAAGTGAAAAAGGTGCTTTTTCTGCGCATATTCCCTGGTGAGGATATGCATATAATATTTTAGGTATTAGAGTGCATCAAGATTATAGGTTAAAGTTTCTAATATATAGGATTTATTCTGGCTTCCGTAGGACTACTAACTAGACTATGCTTTATCTCCGGGCCTTTGCTAAAAATAAAAAAACGTTGGAAGGAATCTGTGCGAAGGCTTTCCGCAGGTAAGGCAAAGGTAGATGTAATATTGCGATATGTGTCTGACCTTGGTAATTCCTTTATTTACCTAGTGGGTCTAACTTGATGTCTTACTCGGTCAGACGCATATCATAAATCCACCATTTTAATTTGCATCATTTTCTAGAAAAAATGATAAAGGTTTGAGCTGTCATTCGTCATATTTACTTCCTTCGTCTTCTTCCTCCTCTTCTAACTCAACCCCATAATGATGAGACTCCCCTTTGGAACTATACTCCACTTTATTAATCGATGGACACTAAGAAGCAATCTCACACACATAAGCAATCTCACACACATGAACTACACAATCCTTCCCCTCAATGGAAACAATAGGACTATTACAAATGCACCCGATAATAGTAGAGTTTACACATACCTTACCACTAATAAGTTTCTCATCCAAATCATCATTCGTGAAAGGTAATCCTTGGATTTCAAGCACATTGCCACTTCCTTCACAACAAAATTCTTGGCAACCGAGTCTAACTTCTTGAAATACAACCTGGTTTTTTTCATATTGTTTGAACTCAACACGATTTTAAGACAACATAAACTCAAACCATGCCTACGTCCCTCAACACACTCTATCTCCACTTCATGGAGTCCTTTAACTTGACACATGACACAATTGCGAGATTAGTGTTGCCTTATTAACCTTTCCAAGTGCAAACCTAACACTATCACCAATCGTATGAAAATTCCACATCACCAAGAACCACTTTTTTTTGTTGCTTATCTTCACATTCTCCTATCCCACTTCTCCTTTATTGCCTTGCAAAACCTTTGCATATGAAACTCCATGCATTGGATTGGGCCCAAGCATATTACTAATTCCCGTTGATCCCTTCTTAAACTACTCCCCCATGCCACTATTTTGATTATTCAATTTTAGATCCCAGTTAAACCTTGCAATGGACAAAAAGAGGTGGTAGTTCCCCACCAAATTGACGTAAGCTCATTCTCCAATTGTTTCTCATTTGTTACATTCAAGAAACGCACAAAAGAAAATTTTCTCCCGATCGTGGAAAGTTCCTGGGCAATATAGACATCTGCAATCTTGCCATATGCTTAAAATAAATTTCATATTCCTTTCTCCTCCATGTATTTTGGAAAATTGATTACAAAGTACGTTGCTGATAACTCCTTAACATCACACTAATTTGGTGTAATCCCATCCCTATTGGATTTTATGTTCCCTATCTTCTATTTATAACCTTTGTGAATCGTCATAAAAATCAATTAAACATGCAGTATAGATTTGAGTAAGAATGCTTGAATCTTGCGTTTGATCCCGATGAAAGATGTCACCATGGAGAAGAGCATCAATTTATTTTGTACGTTTTAATAAATTAAAATTTGTTAATAGTATTTGTAATTGTATAATATGTAATATACATTTATTAAATTATAATCTATGATCTAGTAAAAACACGCATCGAGCAAGTAATGAGTAATACCGTTTGTTCTGTTCGTCGACAACATTTACAAAATCACGTGACGGAGTTGTACAATTTAATGCCCCAATTCACAAGTTGTGCAATTTTAATGGTCCAAGTAAATTTGTGAGTGGTATATACGATTCGAGGTTTCAAAATTCACAGTTCATATAAGTTGGGTAACGACTAAAGAGTATGGGATACATTGAGGTAGAAAGTTTAACGGGTCCAGTTGAATTGATATATTAATGTGCTTTATTTTTTAATTTTTAAAATAGTAAGTATATTAAATGCGATTAAAAATACCTACACTGTTTGGAATAATAATATATATCTTTTAATAAAAGGATTTAATTTAGTATTAAACATTTAAAATGAAATTGATTCTTTAACATTTGAATACATGTTGTTGAAAAAAAATATATGTTGGTGATTGTATATTACCAATATGTATTTAAGTGTAATTGATTAATTTGTTGACTAAATGGGATATTGACAAACATTAAACAAGTAAGGTAAATGTGGAGTGCACACTTGTTGAGGTTGGTTAACATTCAAAGTACACTGTCATTTTCCCTAAACTAACGGGGTCCGGGGGCAACGCCCTTGGTAGCGGGGTCCAAAGGGCAGCAGCCCTTGGCTGCGTTCGAACTTTGTGGTCACACGACCCGTGTAGGATTACACGACCCGTGTGAGTACAAAGCTAAATGAAAACAAATTGTATTTTGACATCACATGACCCGTATGGGATCACACGACCCGTATGAATGTCAAGGCAATTTGTGACAGAAATATTTCTGAGAAAGTACACGACCCATGTAGATCTACACGACCCGTATGCGGGAAAAAACAATTTGAATCAGAAACATCACACGACCCGTGTGGAATCACACGACCCGTGTAACGCGCCCAGTGACAGTTTTTGACAGGTTTTATAGCCGTTTTTTGGTCATTTTGTGGGTACGAAAACTTCATCTTTTTCACATCCTCTAGTCTAGAATCAACTTTGAATCTTATACAATCAAAGATTCAATTGTACCATCAAAATACTTTGATTTGAAAGTATTCTACATGATTTTCAGAGATCCAAGCCTTTGTTTATCCCTAATTTCTAACATAATACACATTGATCAAATTTTGAGTTAATGGATTCATCATTCATCCGACTTATTTGACTCGTGTTTATTTTGAACTAGTTTTTAGATTTTATATATCTGATCTATTGTAGATAACATATCGTTTAAATTGATTCAGATTTAAGTGTTTAGTCAATTTCATCAACACTACATAAAAGTTTCCCAATTTCGTTCATAAGTTATCATAGTTTTAATATTCCTTTTAAAAAACTATCACAAATGTACCGTAAGGTTCCTCTATATTATTCTTATATAAAGTTCCTATTTTTTTATATTTTTGGTTTCATTGTTGTAAAAAGGCCGCTAAAATCGTTGACAAGTGTTGACTTGTATACCTTTTATGATGTCTCTATTGAGGAATTATTTTTCTTGAATTCAAAATAATAAGGGTACAAACAATATAAACAATACGTGAAAGCCATGGGTTGAGTACCTACAATATAATATTGGACTAAAATAGTTACAATAATAAACTCAATATCAAGCATACATTAGCATCCTCCTGTAGTTTGAACAGGAGGTTATCGAGCGCTCAAACTGTCTCTGAAGTCCAGAAATAGAGATATAGATAGTCCTTCGTGAAGATGTCGATGTACTGAGAGCTAGAAGGATCATGAAGAACTCGAAAAAGTCTGACAACAACTTTGTCCTCGATAAAGCGAATATCGATTTATATGTGTTTGGTTCACTAGTGTTGTATCAAGTTAGTAGAAATACATACTACACTGACACGTGGACAATGGAAGTTCGAAGGAAATAATGTATGAATACTGCTTTAACAAACTAGCCAAAGGCAGTAAGAGACCAACTACAGGAGCCAACATCACATTTAACTAACTTTGGTGGACACGTCGTATGGCCCAAAGGCACGATATGACTATCACTCACATTGCAAGACTCTTACAAAAAACAAAATTGCAACTAAGGAAATAGATTTTGTCGTAGTTCGGGTACCATCTCCACATAAAATCATCTTCGGAAGAAGTGAAATGGGGGAATTTGCGTAATTGCTTCAACATTACAAGGTATCGTTAAATTCAAAACGAGAAGTGGCACGTGGACCATAATCAGCGGCAAAATGCAGACATACAACAAGTCAATCAAAAAATAGAGGCATAGGAGCTTGTTTAGACAAGAAACCAGGAATAAAAAGAGACATCAAACGCAATCTAAATCAATCGAAAACATCTTGACCAAATTATCTGCATCGAAAACATTACCAACAAACCTTATGCAAACTTGCGAAAAGCAAACATGAAACTAAAACTGAATAATGCGTGTTTGGGGAAGAGGATGAAAGGTTTTCTGCAACTACGAACTAAAATTCCTAAGTTCACATGCAACCTATATAGATCTAAGTTTTCTTCTAGTTAAACATATAACAAATCCTAAAAGGCCCAGAAAATATAAACTAAAAGAAAAGATTAAGAAAAACCAACCTTTAGTGAAACTTGGAAGCAAAGCAACAGAAATCTCTTGCCTCAAATGCAGTCACACCCTAGCTGGAGTCTTGGCCGAAAATCCTTGGGAGAGAGAGAGACAAAATCGCAGGTTATGGGGGGTTTGGGGCTCCCTATTTATAGCCTCCATGTGGTTATCAGATAAACATTACAGATAAACCTTTTTGAATTCGAATTAAGATAAAACATTTATTTTAATCATTCAAACCATATTTATCTGTAAATATATATATCTTTCGAATATATATATATATATATATATATATATATATATATATATATATATATATATATATATATATATATATTTTCGGCCAACACCACACTCACTTAAAACTGTCACTTACTCAACTATTGAATAATTACAGTTTTAGTCCGTGCACCTTTAATTAATTAATTTAACCACCAAATTAATTCCAATTAATTCCAGAAAAATTTCTAATTAATTATTATAGTTTCTAATTAATATATTATCACTTAAATAAATTAATAAACTATTTATTTAATTTCTATTGATTTATTAATCACATAATAAATCAATCTTTCTCTCTACCGGACTTTCTACCAATCCTCTAACTATGAGGGCAACCCAAATGGACTGTGCTACTATTAATTAGATAAATACTAATTATTAGTCATGGCTTAGACACCTAATCCAACAGTCTCCCACTTGGATAAGTCTATGACTAAAATTACCAATTTACCCTCTAATTAATTTAGCAACTGTAGCTTCCTAGAAACCGCTGCCGAACTCTGACCTAGTCAGTTCTGTCCAAAGATAAGTGATCAGATGATCCTCCGTCCAACAATATATTTTTCAGACTCAGGACATGGATTAAGATCAATCCTGGTCTGATTCTCTGTTTCCCGATTTCTTATTTGCATATGATAAGTGATCAGATGATCCTCCGATTTCAATTTAGACCTGGTTGGCCAACCCTTTCAGTCAACTTCAAAATCATCGAGAGGCCTACAGATATCTGTTTTCCCGACAGGGTCAATGGACGAATAAGTTTTGACTCATATACTTATGTCCTTTACTAGTCAAATCATTCACAACAACACGTTTTATAACACCGTGTTACCGATGCATTTTCGCATTGTCAATGAACAACCGCTTGGTAAAACATAACTCATATGTCTCTACTTAAAGATCAAAAGATATTATCGTCTCAACATTGCTTATGATGAAATCCATGAAGCAATCTGTTGAGCGTGGGTTTATCCAATACTCAAATCCCTATTTTCTAAGTACTCATGAATATTGTAGCAATCTTATTGCTATGTCTAGCTCATTAGACAATCTACAAAACTATTCATGTCAGTATTCATTCATACTTACTCCCTAAAAAGTATGAGTGACTGTGGATATTTAAATAATAATTAAATTACTCAGGAAGTAAACATGCAAAATTGAAACACAATAATAACCAATCAACAAATGGTAGTATCAAATACTTATCAACAAAACTATATTATTAATTCACCAAAGTCAATTACATTTATATTGCAACAAGTTTCAAATCCTATCTAATTACAAAAACTAATATCATCTGTTAATCCTATGCGTCGTGCATGCTGATAGTGCTTAACCCTACTCAGAGCCTTTGTCAAGGGATCTGCAGGATTATCTTCTGATGATACCCTCTTCACTATGAGGTGACCTTCTTCTACCCTATGTCTTATGTAGTGGTACTTTCTGTCGATGTGTCTGGACTTTCCATGATCTCTCGGTTCCTTTGTCAAAGCAACCGCTCATTCATTATCGCAGAACCGTTCCATAGGCTCCTGAATACTCGGGACTACTCCAAGGTCACCGATGAAGTTCTTCAGCCAAGCCGCTTCCTTTGCCGCTTCACTCGCTGCGATGTACTCTGATTCACGTTGAATCAGCCACCGTCTCTTGCTTGGAACTTTTTCAAGTCACTGCTCCCCCATTTAACAGGAATACCCAGCCTGACTGAGACCGACCGTTGTCTATATCTGTCTGAAAGCTGGCATCAGTATACCCGTCAACTCTCAAGGTGTCACTGCCACCAAGGACTAAACCAAAGTTCTTCGTCTTTCGCAGATACTTGAGTATGTTTTTGACCGCTGTCCAATGTGCCCTACCAGGGTTTCCCTGTTATCGACTGACCATGCTTAAGGCAAAAGCCACGTCAGGACAAGTACATGTCATGGCGTACATGATCGGCCCCACAGCCGAAGCGTAAGGTACCCGACTCATGTCCGCAATTTCCTCGTCTATGCTTGGACTCTGAGTCTTACTCAGCTTAGCATTACTTTGCATTGGTAGCTCTCCCTTCTTGGAATTTTCCATACTAAATCTTTTCAGTACCTTTTCCAAGTATGTACTCTGGTTAAGTCCAATTAGTCTCTTCTTCCTATCTCTCAATATTCTTATCCCGAGAATATAGGCTGCCTCTCCTAGGTCTTTCATGGCGAAACACTTTCCGAGCCAAGACTTGACATCTTGCAGGGTCGGAATGTCGTTTCCTATGAGCAGTATGTCATCTACATACAACACCAGGAAAGTGACTATACTCCCACTAGCTTTGACATATACGCAAGACTCATCCTCGCTCTTAGAGAAACCAAATTCTTTGACTTTCTCATGGAAACAAAGATTCCAGCTGCGAGAAGCTTGTTTTAATCCATAGATAGATTTCTAAAGCTTACACACTTTGTCAGGATACTTTGCATCAACAAAACCCTCTGACTGATTCATGTAAATATCCTCAGTCAACTTCCCATTAAGGAAAGCGGTTTTGACGTCCATCTGCCAAATTTCATAGTCATGAAATGCAGCTATGGCCAGCATAATCCTAATTGACTTTATCTTAGCCACTGGTGAGAAGGTCTCATCATAGTCAATCCCTGGGGTTTGAGTAAAGCCCTTCGCAACCAGTCTTTCTTTGAAAGTGTGTACCTTTCCGTCCATGTTGGTCTTCTTCTTGAAGATCCATTTGCACCGACTGTCTTTCGACCCGGTACATTGTCAACCAAGTTCCAAACTTGATTTTCATACATGGACTTGATCTCGCTGTCCATTGCCTCTTTCCACTTGGCAGACTCAGGGCCCGCCACCGCTTCCCGGTAGTTAGTAGGTTCATCCAAATTTATCAGTGTCCTATCACTGACAAACGTATCTCCATCCGTAGTTATATGGAATCCATAAAACTCCGGTGGCATGCTAACTCTACTAGAGCGTCTAAGAGGTAAGGATATGTCAGTTGGACCAACAGGAACTTCTTCCTCTTGTTGGTTGCTAGTTTCTCCTAAGGTTGCATTATCGGGTGACTCTTGAATTTCTTCAAGGTCAATGGTACTCCCACTGTCCTCTTTGAATATGAGTTCTCTCTCTCGAAAGACTCCCCGTCTCGCTACAAAGACCACGTCCTCGCTCGGTCTGTAGAACAGGTATCCAAAGGACTGTTTGGGATATCCAATGAAAAAACATTTCTCGCTTCTCTCTGCGAGTTTATCGTGAGTCTCTCGTCTAATGAAAGCCTCACAACCCCAGACTTTGATATGTGCTAACGAGGAAACTTTCCCCGTCCACATCTCATGAGGTGTTTTAGCAACCTTCTTAGTAGGGACAAGATTGAGGATGTGGGCGGCAGTCTCTAAGGCATACCCCCAGAAGTGAATGGGAAGTGAAGCTCGATTCATCATGGAACGAACCATGTCTAACAAGGTTCGGTTACGTCTCTCGACAACACCGTTCAACTGTGGTGTCCGAGGAGGCGATAACTGTGAAACTATTCCACATTCCTTCAGATAGTCTAGGAACTCGATACTAAGATACTCTCCACCTCTGTTGGACCTGAGCATCTTTATCTTCCTGCCCAATTGATTCTCAACTTCATTTTTGAACTCTTTGAACTTTTCAAAGGTGTCTGACTTGTGTTTGATTAAGTAGATATACCCGTATCTACTAAAATCGTCAGTGAAGGTCACGTAGAACCGTGTGCCGTCTTTTGTGGTAGATCTGAAGGGACCACACACATCTGTGTGTATGATGTCCAAAAGACCTTCACCTCTTTCAAAGGAACCATTGAAAGGTGATTTTGTCATCTTGCCCAAAAGACAAGATTCGCATACATCATCCGATTTGAGGTCGAATGATTCCAATACTCCATCATTTTGGATTTGGGCGATGCGTTTCTTGTTAATGTGCCCAAGACGACAGTGCCACAAGCACACCTTTTCTACACCACTAGAAGAATCAATAAAGTTTAAACTATGACCTAAATTGTCTACACATTGCATAGTTTCATACACACCATCACAAGGTAAAGCAGTAAATACAGAAATGCCATTTTGAAAAACAGAGATAGAACCATTATTATTATCAAATGAAAACTGTAAACCTTGTCTGAACAATGCATGAAACGAAATAATATTCCTTGCCATTTCTGGCGAATAACAACAATTAAATAGTTCTAAACAAACACCACTACTAAGCACTAAACTATAAGTCTCGATCTTGGTCACAGGCGACGATCTCCTATTCCCCATGATCAGGTTGAGTCTACCGTGCTCCACCTCCCTGCTTTCCCTTAGGCCCTGCAAATCAGAACAAATGTGAAAACCACATCCTGTATCAAGGACCCAAGAAATGGAAGATGGTGAGTTCTTAGAGATAGTGTATATACCTGCTGAAGATGGCTTGACTTTGCCATCCTTCAAGTCTTGCAAGTATGTTGGGCAGCTTCTCTTCCAATGGCCCCTTGCTTTGCAATAGAAGCATTCAGCTTCCTTAGGGTTAGCATTGTGAGGAATGCCAGAAGTCTTGGGTTTTGTCCCACTGCCGGATGACCCAACATGGACCTTTTCCCTCCAATTCTGCTTAGGAGGGCCCTTTCTCTTCTTCCCCTTTCCACCAGTAATGGCCAGAACGACTTCATTAGCTGCGGGTATACTCTTACCCTTCATTCCATCCTCAGCGGTGCGTAGCATGCGATGCAGTTCGGCCTGAGTGGCCTGAGAGTTGTTCAGATGATACGCCAGCGTGAACTGGTCATATGAACTAGGCAGAGAATTTAGCACTATGTCTACAGCCAAATCCTCGTGAACTGGCATCTCAAGCTTCCTAAGCCTTTCCACGTATCCTTGCATCCTCTGCACGTGGTTGCAGATGGACTCTCCATCCTTTGGCTTCGCATTGATGAAAGCTTTGACTACCTCCCGCCTTTCTATGCGCTCCTGCTTGCGGCACTTTTCCGCCAGCTCTTTGTGCATTTCATAGGGCCAGTAGTCTTCATATATTATTTGCAATTCTGGGTTCATTGTAGCTATCATGATGCAAGCCACTTTGGTTGCATCATCAGAATGTTTTGAGTATTGAGCGTTTTCTTCGGGAGTAGCATTATCAGGGTCAATTTCAACTAGCTCGATTTCCAGAACATACTCTTTATGTTCAAACCTTAGAGCCATCTTGATGTTACGGATCCAGTCATTATAGTTGGTACCGTCCAACGTAACCTTGGAGCATAATGACAAGATAGAGGTAACATTGGAGTTTGATTGGGGGGCGGTTTGATCAGCAGAAGACATCTATAAAAGAAGATAGTTTTAATTAGATATTAATAATAATCCTTATAATAACCCAATAATAATTATAAGGCTAAGATCCTACAATAACAATTTACAATCTCGAAGAGGGATGCCGTAATCAATATTGTAAATTTTATAAGGTAGGCGAATGACGATTCAACCAATTCCACCGCAGAAAGATAATCATATTAAAATGGAATTCCTAGATTCTTTGAGATTTATTGGACTGTTCAATAGCATGTTTTAATCTCGGATGTGCCCCACTGTTTGTGACTGGGATACCGAGGATCACAAACCGGGTGTGAATAACCATGCAAATTAGCTTGGTACTCTCGGGGTCAGTTGTCATCTCTAATTGATGTGCCGGTAAACCACACACGCTCCATCAACAATGACAACACCCGAGAAACCCATTGCAACTCTTTATGAACCCCAATTGGCGTGCCGGTAAACCACACACGCTCCACCAATGTTTCATAAAGTGCAATGTGCAATTTCATGGGTTAGCACCAATTCACATTTTTCCTAAAGTAACTAGATTGGGATTTTATTAAGTGTTCTAGTACTTTGAATCATTATACTTTTAGTGATTATTAGGCGGTTCTATCAAACATGTTCGGCTAACGACCCTCCACTGATCAGGCGAGCGGTGGGCGAGAGTGTTCACCCATTAGACCGCCATTTTATAGGCAGTCTCCTTATACCCACTTTATAGACCAGCTTCGTGAATGAGGCCTACTAATGATTTAACTAACCATTTAATCTCATACATATAAAAATAACTTCCTAGTTATAATATATATAAGATGTAATTTTTTAAACCTTTAAAAAATACTTTCTGGTTTATCTTTTAATTTATTGTCGATTTAAGCTATTCAATTTAAAAATTAAATTAAACCATTAAAACCCGATTTAATTATCTTTTAATTAACCAATTAATTAAATTAATTAAATTTGATATTTTAAACCTTTTAAAATATTACTAGATTTTATCTATTAATTTTCGAAATTAAAAAGAATTTAATCGAAATTAATTAAATCCTTTTAATTATCTTTTAATTAAACAATTAATTAAATTAATTAATTTTGCAGATAGGTGTCACAAAATAATCAAATTAATTTAAACCTATCCTTATCCCCTAATTTTTGATTTTTTAGGATAAGAGGTTTAAGGTTTATCTATTTAAACAATTAAAGTTACCAAAAATAGAAAGCCTTCTAAACCTATCCTAAAATCACGCCAAGCAGGAGGGGAGGGGCTAGGGTTTTCGAAACCCTAACCCTAATTTTCGAATTGGCCACATTAGGGTTTAGAAACAATAAACCCTAATTTGCAGGATACAGTTATAGCAATTTAACAAGAAAACACACCAAATTGCTCTGATACCACTGAAAGGTTTTCTGCAACTATGAACTAAAATTCCTAAGTTCACATGCAACCTATATAGATCTAAGTTTTCTTCTAGTTAAACATATAACAAATCTTAAAAGGCCCATAAAATATAAACTAAAAGAAAAGATTAAGAAAAACCAACCTTTAGTGAAACTTGGAAGCAAAGCAACAGAAATCTCTTGCCTCAAATACAGTAACACCCTAGCTGGAGTCTTGGCCGAAAATCCTTGGGAGAGAGAGAGAGTCAAAATCGCAGGTTATGGGGGGTTTGGGGCTCCCTATTTATAGCCTCCATGTGGTTATCAGATAAACGTTACAGATAAACCTTTTTGAATTCGAATTAAGATAAAACCTTTATTTTAATCTTTCAAACCATATTTATCTGTAAATATATATATCTTTCGAATATATATATATATATATATATATATATATATATATATATATATATATATATATATATATATATATATATATATATATATATATATATATATATATATATTTTCGGCCAACACCACACTCACTTAAAACTGTCACTTACTCAACTATTGAATAATTACAGTTTTAGTCCCTGTACCTTTAATTAATTAATTTAACCGCCAAATTAATTCCAGAAAAATTTCTAATTAATTATTATAGTTTCTAATTAATATATTATCACTTAAATATATTAATAAACTATTTATTTAATTTATATTGATTTATTAATCACATAATAAATCAATCTTTCTCTCTACCGGACTTTCTACCAATCCTCCAACTATGAGGGCAACCCAAATGGACTATGCTACTATTAATTAGATAAATACTAATTATTAGTCATGGCTTAGACACCTAATCCAACAGAGGAAGATAAGTTTATGTGCTACATGGTAACCCAGGCAGTCATACAAGCCAACTCAAAGAAGGTGGAGGCCTTATGTAGTCACCAAAGTGTATTACAGAAGTCCAAATATTAAACGGAAAATTAGCAATGTTAGGAAAAATTCTAGCCAAATTGGCAGAAAAATCATTTCCTTTCTACAAGACCCTCAAAGGGTCTATATCAAAAAAATCCAGTGGACCAAAGACGATGAGGACGCTTTGCAACAGTTGAAACTGTCATTAGCAAGATTACTAGCATTGGCATCACCAATACTAGGGGAAACCCTAGCAATATGTGTGGCAGCAACAAAAGAACCAACGAGTGCGATCCTCATCTGCTATAGTGATAATAAAAATGCCAATATACTTCGTCAACATGACATTACATGGAGTGAATATAGGTTACCTAGGGATTGAATAGTCCACCCTAGCGCTAGTCCACACAACCAAACGTCTACAAAGGTATTTTCAAGCATATGGAATCGTAATGCTTACAAATGAGCCTACCCGACAAGTACTGTTTACTCAAGCCGAAGAAGTTAGGGAGGCAAGACAAGTAAGTAGTCGATTAGGGAGAGCACGAGATAGAATAACAAGGACGAAAATTAAGGGACAAGCATTATCCATTTCATTATGGAAATAACAGTGGAAGCACGTGCCACGAGCGGCCCCAAAACCGAAGAAGGGAATAAGCAACATAAGTGAAAAACCAAACACGCAGATGGATGAATATATATTGTACACCGATGGATTATTAAGCAACGAAGGGGTAGGTGTCGGACCGGTACTAACAAGTCTGGAGGGCAACAAAATAACATACGCACCCTATTTCAATTTGAAAGTGTCTAACAATAAGGTAGAATACGAAGCACTGTTAGCAATACTACGCTTATCCAACAAGATAGGAGCCTGAAGAATCAAAAACTACATCGACTCAATGATTGTGTCTAACCAACTCCAAGGGGCATATGAAGTAAAGGGAAAAAACTTAATAAAGTATGCCAACAAAGTTTGCCAGCTTGCACGTACTTTTGTAGAGATCAAGAAGCTCGTCCGGATCAGAAAATACGTCTTTCGGTTGGGCATGAGAAGAAGAAAGCCAAGATAGACAGCAGGAGTTGATTGCGACCGAGGAGGTTACCAGACCGATGAATTGTGACAAAAAAAGAACTCCATCGGATAGAAGATCCATATTAGAGGAAGCTTATCACCAGTAATCTTCTACGGACCGTAGTTCACCGTGACAGTTGTAGGTTGGGCTACAGTCACAGGAGTGAATGTATAAACAGCAGAAGAATGTGAGACCGCAGTGGCCTCTGACCAAAGCTCAGTTTAGACCGGAGAGTTTCCTCATGAGAAGAGTCAGCCTCTAAACGAAGTGTAGTCTGACTAGAGTGTAGAAGCATAGTCAGACACTTACACGGTCTTGTTGGAGAGGCATGTATCTCAACCACAGTCCAAGTGAGGGTCATCAAACCGAAGAATGAGTCTTCGGTTGTACCCTATGTTGGTATTGTCACATTCACTATCAGAATATCTTGGGAATAAGCGAGGACACACTATCAAAGTGTAAGGGAAGCATGGGGGCATGATATAGTCGCTTCTTAGGCTATAAAGTGACTTCGTGCTTAGGTCTAGTTTGGCGTTTCCCGCCCAATACCTTGTGTATTCGACCATATATATTATGCTTTATATACATCTCATTATCCTTCTCAATGTTATATGTCGAATTTTTAATATCCAATGATCAGGCTGTGAACATTGTGAATATGACAGTCTTAGTTTCTCTATTGTAAATCATTGAAGTTTATCAATAGGGTGTGAGTTTGATCGGTTCTCGCAGTGGACGTATCTTGACTCATCAAGTGAACCACTTTATATCCTTGTGTTTCTCAGCTTATTCTTCGTATTTCTCTTTAGTCTAGACAATTTTGAGGTTGATCGTTTGTTTTGAAGTACTTAGTCGTGGTTGATCGGTGACTCGGATCAGAAGGGTAGCGTATCGATCCCAACAGAAGATCGATAGACGAGCTACCAACTATCTTGTGGGCATATAGAACTACAAAAGGAGCAACCAAAAGAAACCCCATTCAGCCTAGTGTACGAATCCAATGTAATAATACCCCCAAATCTACTAATACCAAACGATAGAGTCATAATACACGACGACAAATCCAACGATATACAACTACATACTAACCTTGACCTGTTAGTCAAAAGATGAGAAATCTTGACTATTAGGAAAGCTCATTAGAAACAACTAATGGAAAATTACTACAATCAGTGGGTGAAACTCTAATCCTTCAAAATCAGGGAATTAGTACTCCGAAAGAATGAAGCGAACAGACAAGAGAAGCAACGGAAAATGTGCTCGAATTAGGAAGGCCCATATAAAGCAATGAAGGCCAACTGATACGGATCCTAAATATTGGATACCCTAGAAGGCGACCTAGTATCCAGATTCTAGAATGTAAGAAACTTATGGGAATTTAACTACTAATTCAATAGAATTACGGAAACCACAAATAGAAAAGCATGTGCAAGATGAGAACCCGGACAACCGGATACCATCACGGAGCTATATGCTCCAAATAGCCCAGTGGAACACCGGCTACCCAGAAACCACAAATAGAAACAAATAGGAAAGATGAGAAACCCGGATATCCGGATCCCATCACGGTGCTATACACCCCAAATAGCACTGTGGCACATCAACCACCCAGAAACCATAAATAGAAAAACATGAGCAAGATGAGAACCCAGACTGCTAGATACCATCACGGAGATATGCACCCCAAATAGCACAGTGGAAAACCGAATACCCAAAAACTACAAATAGAAATGAATGTGCAAGATAAGAACTTGGATAGGCGAATACCATCATAGAGCTATGCGCCCCAAATAACACATTAGAACACCGACTAATCAGAAACCCACAAATAGAAAGCATGTGTCAGATGAAAACCGAACAACCATATACCATCAAGGAGCCATGATTGCCTTTAAAAATAATACATCACCACTTAAAAATCCCGGTCAAACCACGATTCACAAGACATGTGCAAGACGTGAACCCAAACAATGGGAAACCAACAATGAGGTACGTATTCCAACAAAATAAATGAAAAAAAAAACAAAGGAACTAAAGCAAAGGGAGGAATGAGAACAACCCGGGAACCCAAAGTTAGCAATATGCAAAAGATAAACGCAGTGCCCTCGCTTGAGTAGGCAATGATGAAAAACAAGGACATACATAACAAACAACGAATCAATCCGAGAACCAAGCACGATGCTTCATAGTAAGAGATAAAAAATAGCACAATGGATGAACTACGACGAAATACAAGTGCCCCATGCAATACGTGCATACAAACCGGGAAAAAAAAAGATAACGAACATGCAGACACACCTACATAACCGGTCATGAGAATCTTTACAAACAAAAGCAAATCACTTTGGTAACTTCAAAAAACCCATGTCTACATGGCCCACAAACAAAACAATCACATACATAATCTCGGTAACAAAGGAAAATTATCGGTGTAAACCAATGAGTAGATTGCGCCTAACAAACAACATAACCAACAAAATCCATGATCCTATAGGCATAATGTCACAAGCAACCCTAAGATTCATCCAACCCTTTACACGCAACATCACCACGTAAACGAGATCTTTCAAGCTTTAAACGACTTACATCCTCCTCATTACTGGTCTCCAACACCTCCCACTAGGATTCTAACAATCTAATCTTGTCCATGGCACAACGTAGCCTCTGCTCCAACATACCCTACAATTGACCAACTTTCTGCAACACCCCATACCCATCAAGTTCCAAACCTTCTGTTGTCCTAACATTTGCATCAACTAATACATATTTTTCACAATTTGTGATATGGAAGCAAACAATGTCAACCCCCATCCACGGAAAGAGCTACGATGTGATGCAAATCACCCATCGCACGACGAAGAGAGGCATTCTCCTCCTTGTAACGTCTCATAATGTCAATAGAATACAAGACACTCCCCATGAAAGAGCAAAGAAAAGTTTCGGTTAAACAACACCTATAATCAAAGCCAAGACGTTTAAGGTGCCAGGAGGAAATTAGGATCTTAAGTTCGACACACTAACGCCCTGTCGTAGATTAGTGCATGTGTGAACATCCCAAAAGAGAACAAAAGGCTGGATGATGTACTTCTTGGGTAAGAAACAGAGTCATAAGAGGTCAAAGGAAACATCATAAGAGTGGTCACAAACTTAACAAAATATAAAAATTTCTCATGTGCAACAACTTGAGCACGTTTGGACGAAGATGAAGTCAAAGCCACATGCTCAGCCAGTCGCCATAATAAAAGAACCCCTTTTTCCTGGACTAGTGGAAAAAAGGGAAGAATTAGCAAGGCCAATCCAAGTTGGCCTTTGATCAAGTAGGTCGACAAAAGGAGAACAGGATCCAAATTCTTGATTATTCAGAAGGAGGAACCATGGAAAAGGCTTGGAATGACACAATCAACAACCAACTTATCTAAAGAAACATCACCAGAAAAATAAGATGATAAGACGAAAGGACATTTTTCTCCATCTGCAAAATAATAAGGAGACAGGATAGTAGAAAGGAAATCTAATGGTAGTAAATAGTCGGCAAAGACATTTATTGCAGATCATGGCATTAAAGACATAAACCACTGCATGGATTGCAGCCAGATTAGAGAATTAATGACAAAAATACGCATTTATTACAGGAAGATCATTAGAATCATTTGGATAATTGACCAACAACCACGAAACAACGCTGAAAGATAGCCAATAAGTGCTCATTTCAGCGTAGGAAAGGACAATGTCAGGAAAAATTTGTGCTTTTATACAAAACCTCGTAAAACGAGGTACGAAAACACACAAGGAAGGATCAAGGACAGGCTCGTCATCATTCAAATGATAGAAGTTAAATGAGTTTTGAAAAGCAACAAAATCGGCGTCAAACCAACAAAACATTCATTCCAATTATTTATGGCACTGGGAAAATTCTCAATAAACTGGAAATGACGACTATAAAACGAAAATCATTCTGCCGCTTTCCTTATATCGCAAAAATAGAAACAAAGAAACACTTTTGGGAATTTGGTGAGCAACAAAAAAGCTCGAAGGCAATAAGCTTTTTCAAAGCATTTAGTCACATCTGTAGGAAGTGTATCTTGTAATATTCTACTACTTTGGAGAAAAACATGTAGGGGATAAGCGAAGCACACATTTAGGGATGGCAACAGGCCGGTTTCGGGCCGGGGATTAACCCTCCCGTCCCCTTCCCCGTTTAAAAAACCCGTCCCCGTCCCCACTTAAAAAACCGCGGGGATTTAATCGGGGATCCCCATCGGGTAATCGGGTAAAACCGCGGGTAATCGGTATCCCCATTTAACTTAAACGGTTAATTAAATGAGTAATCTCACCACGGGGAATCCCCGTCACCATTTATATTTAACCGCGAGTTTTGAATCCAAACATATCCATAGAAAGGAAACTAAAGTTTTAAAGTTCAAAATACATCCGAATTATCAAAATTAAAGTAGTTCTAATGTCGTCGAAAATATCAAAAGTAAAAATCCAAACAAAATAACAATACGATCAATAATAGCATTTTTAAACGTTTAAAAACTAAGGAGTACACTAAACCCAAATGTAAAATGCAAAAAGCCTATAAAGTATAAAATAACCGGGCCGGGTAATCGGGCCGGGTAAACGGGTATATAGCAAATACCATCCCCGTCCCCGTCCCCGATAAAAATTATGGGTTTTCCCCGTCCCCATCCCCTTCCCCGTTTATTGTCCCCTAACCCGCCCCATTTAGTTCGGTTTTCGGTTTTCGGTTTTCCCCGTCGGTTTCAGTTTTTTTTTGGCCATCTCTACACACATTGGAAATACTTCAAATAAAACCAACCTTACCAGGAGGAGGTTGGGTTATAGTGGATAAAGCATCAGGCAAACGAAGGCCATTAGGAGAAAGTTGATAATCAACTACATACCAACCTAACATCTCATAAGTATTGACACATTTGTAAGATGAAATATTTACAACCATGATTAACAAAAGTGGAAAAAGGGCCAACGTACGGGAAAGTAGAAGGCGTTCAATAACCAATGGGTATAAACATATAATAGGATAGGCATGTAATGCGATGTGATGAAGATATTAATGAGATGGATTTGTAGCGGCGTGATTTGAAATGCACTGCCACACATCAAATCCAAATCATAAACCATCAACTGTCCGGCTCACACTTTGGGTTTGGGGGCTTAATGGGGGACCCCACCAGATGCAGACCTGACTAATCAGGAAACAACACCCCAACCGAATAAAGTATAGATAGATAACTACCAGTCTGCATTGCAAAGGCCCAAAGACATCTATTGGCAACAGAGTAAGAGCTCGAATAACTAACACAATCCCAAGAAGCGTAGAAAAGGTTATCCGATAAGGACAACTACAACCTTAAAATATAAGATATGGTACAACCATATCTTAGGAAATAGGGGAACCTATCTAACTGGTACACATGCAAAGAATGACCCGGTAAAGCCACATCTCCTCTATAAATACCTGGCAATGAAAAAGGAAAATGCACGCGACATACATAAGAGTATAAGACACGACTTACGAAATACATAGACTCGATTCTGATTTAGATATCAGAGAGTATTATTAGGAGCTATCCTGGTAGTACTTCTGAGCTCCCCGGACTAAACGGGTATTCTTAAAATGGACTTGGTGGGCCGGGGTAGCATAAGTATGTATGTGAATATTCTTTTTGCCGAAAAAAACCCACAGAATTCAATTAATTTTATCACATAAATCAGATATATAGTATCCACTTATAAATGTAGGTTTGTAAGAGGAATATAAGCCTAAATAGTTAATGGTGGCATTGTAAAGGATTCGCGGCTCAAGTGGTGGGTAAAGAGTGGTTGAATTGGCAGTTAGCCCTTGGCTTGGAATACAATTTTCAATATACTATTCTAAAAGGAGGATTTTATCTGCACTAACATTTCCTTATGTACACTAAAAATTGATTAGTTAATAATTGTGATGTGACTTGCCAATCGATCGAGTATTATATATGGCGTCATTTAATACACTAAAAATTGCACTAACATTTCCCTATTGGAATGTATCATGTCATTTATATATATATATATATATATATATATATATATATATAGAGTTAGGTTCTTTTGAGAACTCATATATTCATGAGATCTTGAGAACTCCTAGGCTATAATTTTTTTTTTCAAAATTGTGACTTAATGCATTAAGTCGCTTATATATAAGACATTTCGTCAAAAAAAATCTTTAAAAAAATTTGATTTTTTTTGAAGATGCACATATACACAAAACGTGCACATATGCACATGTGCACAAAAATGCACATATGCACATTTCGTATATGCATATTTTTTTTTTCAAATTTTTTTAAAAAATGTCTTAAATATAAGTGACTTAATGCATTAAGTCATTTTTGTTGAAAAATAAAAATTAGTTTAAGAGTTCTCAAGATCTCACGAATATTTGGGTTCTCACAAAATCCTGACCCTATATATATATATATATATATATATATATATATATATATATATATATATATATATATATATATAGTTAGGATCCGGTAGGAACCCAAAATCCGGTAGGAACCGTGAGGACTCTTCTCGTCCAATCATTCTCATAAGGGCAATAACGTCAAAACGTCTTCCTTCGACGTGATGTAATCACGTGCGATGCACGTCCACGGAACGAAATACAAACTCGAATATTTAAGTGGGTTTTTTAGGTGGGGTTTTTTTCAACGTGATTTAAGTGGGTTTTTTTTTTCTCGTTTTTTTCCTTTTTCGTTTTTTTCGTTTTTTTATTTTTTTATTTTTTTATTTTTTATTATTTATTTATTTATTTTTAAATTATTTTTTTTTCAAATTTTTTTTATTTTCGATTATACTTGGTTTTTAGATTTTAATTTTTTTTTATTTTTTTGATTTTTTTAAATTATATTAGGTGCGTATCCGGGCAATGCTTCGGGCGGCGAATAATTTTTCAGCGAATAATTTCCGGATGCCGATTAATTTACTTACAGGGGACGACAAATGTTATCTTTTCGTTGAATGGTTTACTTACAACGTGTAGTTTTATTTTTTTTGATTTTCACATTCCTTACCACCTGCACCACCTTCGTCACCACTACCACCACTGTTGTCGCCGCCGCCGCCACCGCCGCCATCTTTACCATCACCACCACTGCCACCGCCACCAGTTTCGCCACCTCCCCTACCGTCATGCCACCTCGCCATCGCCATTGAACACCACCACCGCTAATGACACCTCCACCACCTCTATCACCATCACCACCACCTTGATCACCACCGCCACTACCAACTTTACCACCACCCCGACCACCACCAACTACTGTCACCACCACCACTATCAGCACCACCTTTGCCACCACCCACCGTCACTTCCACCTCCACCAACACCACCACCTCACTAATGCCGCCACCACCATAATCATAATCTCTCTCGTCGTCGTGAAGCGGCACGACAATATAGCGCATCTATTGGTCCATATCTATATCTTATGAATATATCATTGTATTTTTTAATTATATAGTTTATATCGACATGTGTATAATAAAGTTTGTCTAATTTATATAATTTTATATTAACTTACTGACCATATTGTTTGATAAATTGAATAAAATCAAGTAAATATATGTCTATACATACTATTCTACATTTTATGATTTGTATTTTTTTATATTAGATATTTTATAATATATAATATTTTTAAGAAAATCTTTTTTTATATGTAATTCTAACACATACTAAATTTATTAAAATTATAAATAAAAAAATTATGTTTCAAATCGTTTGCGCAAGGCAAGGAGTAAATACTAAGATATGTTGAATTAGACATGGGTATATGTAATTCTAACACATACTAAATTTTATATGTTGAATTAGGCAAGGAGTAACACCCATTCTAAAATAAATGAATAAAAGAGAATAACAATAATGATTAGTCTTAAACATAACATAGACTTAATTTAATACTAATCAAGAATTGTGTTTCTTTTCTTCCTAATCGGCAATTATTCCGACGCCTATGTGCATAACTTTACAAAAGAAAAAAAGGAAACTTAAGTTTTTACTTAATAGTTTGATAAAAAAAATTACGTATTAATTGTTTCATAATTTTAATTTCATATCTTAATATAAAAAATACGTATTGGGTAACAAACTATATTGCATTTGTATTCGTTATAAAAGAACCATCTTTTATTCTTTTGTAACAACAAAAATATAAGAAATATCTAATTTACTTTTGATGCGATATCAATTATTCTTACAAAAGATACTATTATATAATGTTTCGCGAGAAAAAAAAAAGTTTGGCTTGTTTTGTAACATACAACCTCTTCCAAAAATAATTTACTAATTAAATAATCTTAAAAATAAAGTGACACCAACGAAAAGGGACCGAGAATTTAAAAAGGGAAGGAAAATATGACCTACAAGACAGAATCAAAACCAAAAAGAAAATAAGTAGACCGACACACGAATTGTCATGAAATAAAAAAGTCTACTTTTTTATTATCCATTTGTCTTTGATGTTGGTTGTATTGTTATTATTTATCAACCCTTTAAAAATCATGCTATTAGCTATTTAATCCAAAAGTTGATTGGATTATACATGATAAATATGTTTAAATTTGCTTGGATTATATATGAATAAGATATGTTATTTGGAAAGAATAATGTTAGCGCATAAACTATGTTATCCCCAAGAAAATGAAAGCACTGACCGTTAGCTCATTTGTCTACGGTTGCAAATAAAGCAAGGGTTTGGTTATTGACTTATTTTGCTTCTTATAACAGAAATGGTCAAGTCTGAAACGAAGGTACAAACTTCAAATTTGGTTTTTTTCTTTTCTCAGTTGCGTCTTACACGGATCTGTACACCACTTTCGTTTGTAACTATAAAAAAGTTCTTTTATATATAAATACCATTTTTACTATTTAATGTATCTTTTGACGATATATTTATTTCATATAATTGAATGTCAAGTAAAAGAATTTTAACACAGCTTTTTTTTTAATATTTTAAAAATGTGTAGTTAGATTTTAAATCAACAATATCAAAAGTATCATCTAAATAACTAATCACCATAAACCATAAGTTGCTTTGATTGATGATAAAAGTATGAAATATAATAAATTAATATATATATATATATATATATATATATATATATATATATATATATATATATATATATATATATATATATATATATATATATATATATATATATATATATATATATATATATATATATATATATAGAGAGAGAGAGAGAGTTAGAGAGAGAGAGAGAGCGCGCTAGGTTATAATAAGAATTACAATTATTGTGTTACTTTGTAACCAAATCCTGGCTATCAGATTTCATTATCGTAAGAATGAAAAAACTGAAAATTTTTCATTCTTAAAAGAATGAACTAAATTTTGTACATCAAAACAACAAGAATGTAATGAATTGTTTCAATTATGACAAAGTTACTGGAAAATTTACATCACAACAATAAGAATCTACAAAAATTGTAACAATTTTGTAAAGAATGAAAATATTTTACATAAAACAACAATATTCTAAATGAACAGATAAGTCATTCTTAATAAAAAAAAATGTGTTTTAAATGAATGGTCCATATTGAGTTTCAAGGTTACACAATATTTATCAGGATATATTTGATCCGGGCCATATATATATATATATATATATATATATATATATATATATATATATATATATATATATATATATATATATATATATATATATATATATATATATATATATATATATATATATATATATATGAAATGGTTCAAATGAGAACCACTAAAAGATTAATAATCATGAGAACCGATATTCACACATTAAAAATCATGTTTTTTTGTTTTTTTTTCACACTTGTTTATTATCTTAAAATACATCAAACTTAATAAATTTTCTTATTTTTAACAGGTTTTATAATATTCATAATTTCATAAAATTTTCTAGTTATTAAATTGTGAATACTATAACGTAAAAACAAATTTCTTGAAAACACATCAATATTGATTTCTAATAACAAAGGAAGGTTAATTATATATTTTTATGTGTTTGGTAATTTTATTTTGATAAAAAAAAGTGTTAAAATAAAAAATACGACATTATTAAACTGTAAATTTTAAAAATTACTTCAATATCCTTATAAAAATTAAAACTACATATATATCCTTTTAAAACTATAAAACTCATATATATATATATATATATATATATATATATATATATATATATATATATATATATATATATATATATATATATATATATATATATATATATATATATATATATATATATATACAAAATCATATTTTAATTAAGATTAAACTGATTTAATATTAAAAAATTTGCCTATAATTGAAATACTATATTAGATTACCAAAATACCATTTCCAAACTACAGATAAATAAATAAAAATGACCACATATTAAACCAATTTCTAATCTTCTACTAACTATTAAACAAGATCATTCGTAAATTACAAGTCACACGTCCTCTTAATCACATATACAATATCATATTCTACTAACTATTAAACCAATTTCTATTATTCTTCATCGCATCCTCATCACAACAAGAATTTCGATTCTGTATTCCATTAACTGTGATTCTGCATTCCATTTGGGGGAGAACATCATGTAAATTTTTACTAATATCATTGTCGTGAATATGCTTACTATACAAGGGCAATTTTGTCATTTGTCATTTGACAATACCCGGTAACCTTTCCAATCTGGACTTGGTGGGGGGATGTTATGGCGAATGCAGCAGTTGGGTCTGGAGTTCTTTGAGGTGACCATGGGGGTATATTTGGAATATGTCCATCATTCCCATACATGGTGGCCCGGATTTGCAGGAACCATTACGCATTTAGTAAGGGCATTCTTTCTCTCCCTGTAAGGAGAAATAACAATAAAGATTGCAAAAGGGTAAATTGGTAATACCGGTCTCGAATTGGGAGGCCTAAGAAGTTGTACTCTACCACTGGCGTTACAACGGCTTTCCCTTTACCATGATTTTCCATATTTGCAACCACCGGTTAATAGATAAAACTGCAGCAAAATCAAGTATCAAGATTATTGTGATCGAGTATACAAAGGGCCAAATGAAAGAGGGTAATCTGAAGCTGTGTAACAATTGAAAGTTGAAATTGTACAACAATATATTGGAATGGATAGAGATTATAAGAAGATTGACAGTAAATAACCTTGCAGTCAAATTTCAAAGAGACCCCAGTTTGGGTTCAAGTTCACCCTCGAGATAATTGAAGTTCATGTCCAAGTAACGTAGACATGTTAACCAGAAAAGTTAATGGGGTATGGAGCCATTGAAGTTGTTCATCGTCATGTCTGGATGAACCAGTCCGATGATGTTACCAAACCCATCTCCGGGGATCTCACCTACCAACGAATTCATCGAGTTATCCAGAAGTTTCAATGATCGGATTTTGAAAAGAGGATTTAAGACATCGGAGAAAACCAGAACCAGATCAATGAACGGAGGTACGATGCGTCTAAGTGGAGGGTTTCACGAATTAATTGCAACTAGTGGGACCTCGTGCTCCGCACGAGTTTTTTTTTTCCAGGGTCGGACTACGTAGGGTTATAAATTGGATTTCTTTTACGATTTTAGTAATACCTGTTCCTTTCCCTTTCGTTTGTGTTCTTCCTACGGTTGCATCGATAGTCCCTGTGTTTATTTTGTGTTCTTCCTTGAGTGCTCATGTGCAAAATTCCCGTCGTAGCGATGAAGAGTTTGAGAACTCTATCCCCCTGCAAAATGACACTTTTGGTGAAAATAATTTAGATTGTATGTGTCTAAAATAAACTTGTGAGTATTGTCAAGGTTGAGAATAAAATGACGAAAATACCTCTGTTATAAACGTATTTTTATATGGCTTTGAAAATTTGATTTTTTCAAAAGTAGTCCTATAAATATATTTTAATTTGTTTTGCGGCCCAAAAAGTTATAAATACATCGAATAAGGAATAAGATTGAAATATAGCTTTTGGGACTAAATTTGCAGAAATCAATCTGATGCTCAGAGGAAAAAATTTGTGTTTTTTGAAATACGCATAAAAGCCCTTTAATCTATAGTACATTGTTTAAATGAGCAACTTATTTGAAAGTATACCATCCTGTCCAGGATTCTGTCCACATTCTGTCATGTCAATTTTCCCAAAGACACAAAGATTGTTTCAGAAATTTGCGGAAATTAGGTCAAACTTTAGTAAACGAAAAGAAAGTTGAGTAACTTTGACTACCTGCAATAAGATAATTAGACCACCTTGAGTCTTGTACAGTCTTTTTGCTTTGAAAGGACACCTTGAAAGGACAGAGAAGTATAGGTTTTTCATTAATCAATATGCAATTTTTTTCATACTTGAGATACCCACAAAGCATGTGATTTGGCCATAGATAAACTCTCCCATGCATCGGAATCAAAACATTTGGTGACAGATCCGCAAATTTGTAAATCGTTTGGAAGTAATCCTACAAAAACAATACAAAAATAATTAGTTATTTGCAACAACATTGTATAAAAAATAATATAGTTTTTTCTAAGAACAATATAAAACATATAAGTATACGTACAGTCATATTACCACCATAGTTAATATCCAAGAACGCGCTTTCTTTTCTGAAAATACTACCAATAAAAGAGATTAAATTGGAAAGTGCGAATATTTGCTTTATGAATAAATTACAAATATGGTCCCTGTGCTTTCTGATTTTTACCAAGTTTATTCCAACCTCGAAACTTTTTTCAAGTTTGGTTCTTATTTCAACGCTTTAGGGACCAAAATCGATATAAAACCTTATAAAGACCAAAAATGAAAAAAAATTCGAACTAAAAACGGAAAAATCAGAAACCACATGGACCACTTTCATAATTTACTCTTGCTATGATTAAAATAAGGGGTAAGCACAACCCCACAGGGACCACTTTCATAATTTACTCTTGCAATGATCAGAAAATAATGTAATGGTTAACCATGAAACTGTTGTCTGTAAAGAGCGGTAAGCACAACCCCACCCCTGATATTTTAATAAAAAAATTGATCAGACAAACCTCGAAACATTTATACTTTTTTCGTAAAATATTGCGATTTGCACCTTCCTTTGAAGTCAACAGGTCAATGGCGCATGCAATTCTGAAGAGAGGACAATCTAAAGGTAATCCCAGTCAACGATCCATCCTGAAAATAAGTTCAAAAACATTTGAAGAACATGAATAGTGTGGAAAAAACTAAAAGTTTAAGGATGTTGAAAGATAACCCAACAAAAACTTCTGGACAAATCATTTCCTGAAAAAAAAACTTGGGAACAGGTTTGTTGACATGAAAGCTAAAAACCCTGCAAAATGATCAAAAGTATCAAATAAGATTAAAGTTCTTGAAGAATCGTCAAACGTGAATGTTCATTCATGGTTCTCGAAGGCTTGATATACAATCTATTACCGTTTGTTATGAAATTATGTGGGTTGCAAATAAGCAAGTAAATCTAGGGCCCACAGAATTCGCGATTTCATGTATTTACATATCTACATGCTTAAATAATATATGTTTGTCATATATTCCTAATATAAAATTATGTGGTAGTGTATTCACTCAATGCTATTTGGTATGCAAACATTTAGATATACTTATAAAGAATTAGTGGTTTAGAAATGTGTTTTGTGCCATGAATCAAAGAAATGAAACAATGTACCAAGAAAAGAGGCAACACTCAAATCAATTCCCGTAATTTTTGCGTTTGTGACATGCGGATTCTTTGCGTTTGTGACATGCGGATCTTCCGCCGGATCCGGGTCGTGTTATTTGGACATTCGGATCTTCGACGATTTTGCGTCTTCTACACCACCGCTTTATGTTAATATCGTTTGTCCACACAATATATTATTCACCCCCCTCTCCTTCACAATAAAAGATATAATGAGTTTAAAGAATTAGAAACTTGTTAAAAGTAAAGACATAAGAGTTTGTACCTTTATGGGATCATTGTACCGTGGAAAACGGATGATTGTTGAACATGCATTCCAACGGGTCCAATTAAATATATATATATATATATATATATATATATATATATATATATATATATATATATATATATATATAAGAAAATAAAGAAAACAAAGGGATTAAACAAAAAAATATTCTCTTTATACCGATAAAGTTCAACTCGAAAGGTACCATAAGCAGTCTTTGAAGAATTTGGTGTACCCATTCCTTTATTTGCATTTTCATTGCCACAACCTTCACAAGGAGGTGAATTCACCCAACTAAAATATTTACATCACCAAAAAGTTACAAAGAAAGAAAGAAATAACAATGTACTTTCTAAAAAAGAAAGTATTTAGCATTGTACTTTCATTTCTTCTTGTTACATCATGTAACTTTTAAATTATTTTCTATTAGGGCAATGTACTTTCGAAAGTGTAGCTATAAACATGTTACGAAATTGTTGTAGCAGATTTTCAAAGTATAGTTGCAATGTTGTAATAAGAAATGAAAGTACAATGCTCTAACATACTTAAAAGTAAAAGGAAGAAAGTACAAAAACATACTTAAATGTCTGTTTGAACCAGAAAAGAAGTTGCAGCAAGAATGCATGATGAAGCTGACTTTTTGATGGTTTAAAGTTCCCTTCCTGAAAAGAAAAGGAGAACATACATGTAAGGAAGATGCCATATCAAAAGACCAAATAATTTGTTTTAAGGGAATTAATGTATCTACTCACAATTGACAGTGAAAATATGGAAGTAAGATACTATGATAAACAAAATAATGAAACCACATTTCTTGCATTTAACCCTATTTATGATGTACAAGTAAGGCCAGAGAGAGTGGAACTTACCAGAAGAACCTGCGTAACAAATCTTTTTAAATCTTGCTAATCTCTGTTAGTTGAACCCGAGAACTCAGTGTAAATAAGAACATCATGTTGAACTATTTCCCTAATTACCTTCTTCAATTGTACTCCTTTGATACCTTCTGACAGTTTTCATCTACAATACTTCGTATATTTATATTTTTCAAATTCAAATGCGTTTAGTGTATCAACAAAAAAAACACGCAGACGGGTTGAAAAGATAATCCCTAATTACCTTCTTCAATTGAATGCTCCAGTTAAATATCACCAAATTTGAAGAACGCACATGCAGTAACAGAAAATGCTGAAGAAATAGAAAAAAAAAGAAGGGCCTGAGCTTAATCAATGGCGTTCTTTCCATACCTGCAACATTGGAGCTAGCTCGTCATCGGATTTCACTGTCTCATAATCCAATTAAGGGGTTTCATCTTTAATTAAAACCAATCTAAGGTTATCGAATATTGCAATGAGATCAGAGTCATCGGAAACAATTCGACAGTAAAGCGGTGGTGTAGAAGAGCGGTGGTGGAGAAGAGGGAAAAGCCACGAAGCACGATGATCATTAAGCACAACCTTATAATCTCTCAATCAAATCAGAAATTCAACCTCGTAGAACAGAGAATTACATTTCGATTAGATCGATTGAGAGTAAGGTTCACGTGGGGACGCTTTGCTTTTACGTCTGTTTATCTGTGTATAACCTTTCTTCCATTTCAGTCGCGATAATAGGATCCAAAAGTAAACCGACGTGACAACCGACCCACCACCAGCAACCGTCGGTGTTTGAGAAGAGGCAGTGGAGCAGTAATGGTGGCGGAGAAAGGGGGGTCGATTACGGCGCCCTTGGTCGAAGCCGCACCCCACAGAGACAAATTCCACAAAGTGGCCATGCAATCGATCAGAGAAGAAGCCGCAATCGATGAGCACCTGGAGGACAGCGTGTATTAACCGGAAACGGTGGAGCGGCTATGCTAGTGGAGAAGACGAAGACGTAAATTGTAGACAACAACATCAAAACGCGATACGCCAAATCCAGTAAGTCGATACGCTTCGACCGACAGAAAGATGGAAGAAAAAAGAAAAACGAAGAACCGAAAGAGGAAGAAGCAGAGAAAACCACGTGTAGTGGAAATAAAGGAGACCCGGCCGTCGGATCCGAACCCGGCTTTAAAGGCCCATCAACCCGCGTTACGTCACCGGAAACCAAAAAACGTACACAATGTTTGAGAAAATTACGGAAATTAATTAATAGAGTAATTGTAATCATAGTTAAATTTGGTTGTTCTAATCTTAAAGTTATTTTTTTTATTGAAGTTTGGAATGGGTATTTTGGTAATCTAATATAGTATTTTCAATTATAGATAAAAAATTTAATATTAAATCAGTTTAATATTATTAAAATCCAATTTTGGATATATATGTGAGTTTCATAGTTTTAAAATGATATATATGTAGTTTTAGTTTTTATAAGGATATTGAAGTAATTTTAAAAGTTTATAAAGATATCAATGAAATTATATATATATATATATATATATATATATATATATATATATATATATATATATATATATATATATATATATATATATATATACTAGGTGTTTACCCGCGCAATGCGGCGGCGGCAAACAATTCGTTTTGGTAAATAATTTCTGGGATGTTGAAAAGGTAAATATGTTGTTAAAAGGCATAAAAATAGTAGAAAAGTATATTTACCTTTTCAACATCTTATTTTCATTCGAAAGCAATATACAAGTTAAAAGGCATAAAAATAGTAGAAAAGTATATTTTGGCAACATATTATCATTTTTAGCAACATATTAACTTTTTTCAACAACATTTTTACATTTAAAATAATTTTGACAGCAAGATTAAGGGCTTCTTGCAAAATTGGATTACAACCGTATTTTTATAGATGAAATCTCACTGACCCCCAAATCCACCTGCGGTAAAATAAGAAATGCAATTGGATTATGACCATATATCATTCACCATTATTCGATCAAGCAATTACAAAAAACCAATAAGATTAATATTGCATACCTTTCTGTTGTCACTTGCTATTGACCACCAAAAAATAAAAATCATCACCACCAAAAAATATTGCATCAAGTCATCACAAACATTCACGTACTAAATGAAGTTAAATCAAAAATTGTATCCACTAAAAGCAAAAAAGAAAAAAAAAGTAATTTTGGTATTTCTCCTTTTTCCACACAGAAGACACCCCTCACATCACTATGCACATGTCAATCTGAAAATTTTCGATCACACATGCATATACATCAGATAACAGAGAGAGCAAATCACACACACACATAGCATGAGATCAGATTAGACACATGTCAAGATTAGATAATATAGTCACGAAGAGCATATCACACATACATACGCCCCTGCCACCTAAAACACACAAATCATCAGAAACAGCAATAGCAACTCGTTATATGTTAATAAATTATTGTGAGAACAAAATATGAATATAAATAAAACAATGGATACCATTAAGGGCTTGTTTGTGAAAACTCTGAATAGATACATGGGTTGAGTGTTCCAAAAGCTCTCAATGAACCCAAAATCCCAAATTCAGTTCCTGCACCCAAAATAAAATTAATATTAGAACTACACAAAAGTGTTTTGTACCCGAAAACTATACAGAGTAGACTGGTTGCAAACAAAATTAAAAGAAATAGATTGTACCCGAAAACCCAAAATCCCAAATTCAGTTCTTTAAAAGAAATAGATTGTTTTTTTTTTTTTTTTTGCGATTTCAGTCCTGGTTGCAAACAAAATTAAAAAACAAAACATGTTTCTTCAGAGTAGACTGGAAAAAGATTAATCTTTTTTGCAATTTTAGTCCCTGATTTGAAGCAATTTATTTACTATTATTTATATAATTAATGTAGTATTTAAAATCATAATGATATACAATATACAATGGATTATGGAAAATTTTCAAAAAAATTCAAATTATTCAAAATTTTCAAACTTTTAAGATTATTCAAATTTAAAACTTTTAAAACTTTTCAAATTATTCTAATTTCCGAAATTTTCAAACATTTCAAATTATTTTTCAAATGATTCAAACTTTTAAAAATCATTCAAATTTTCAGAATTTTCAAATTATTCAAATTTCTAAAATTTTCAAATGATTCAAAATTTTCAAACTTTCAAAAATCATATTGTAATTTTCAGACTTTTCAAATTATTCAAATTTCTGAAATTTTCAAATTTTCAAATTATTCAAATTTACGAAATTTACGAAATTTTAAACTTTTCAAATTATTCAAAATTTTCAAACTTTCATAATTTTCAAACTTTTAGTTATTGCTATTACAAAATTACAATATGATCCTTTAGAGTTCTTGCAAGAAGCTTTTCAAAATCAAAACTACAGTGCTTTAAAAGAAATAGATTGTTTATGTGTAGGTCCATGCTAGTTTAAAGAGTAAGCCACAACCTTTTCTGTTGCGATGTATAACAAAAACTGTCAAAAGGACCAAAATTATAAAAAAAATTCAAATCTGTCTAAAGGACCAAAACTGTCAAAAATTTTCATATATCTCAAAAGGACTAAAACTGTCAAATTTGTTCAAATCTGTCAAAATGACCAAAACTGTAAAAAAAATTCATATCTATCAAAAGGACCAAAATTGTCAAAAAAAAAATCAATAGGTCAAAAGGACCAAAACTTTCAAACTTTTTCAAATCTGTCAAAAGTACCAAAACAATCCATGTTAGTCTAAAGTACATTGCCATTACTCTAAAAAGGTCCAAAACTGTCTAAATTTTACAAATCTTTCAAAAGGTCCAAAACTGTCAAAATTTTACAATTCTTTCAAAAGGACCAAAAATTTTCGAATCTGTTTTTTATAATCCATGGGAGTCTAAAAAATGCAGAAAAAGATAGATAAAATGACCAAATAAATGCAGAAAAAATAGATAAAATGAGAAAATAAATGCAGCAAAATATTAACGTACTTTTACATTCCTTTCGATAACTAAAAGCCTCTAGAAGAGGATATCGGAATTATGTTTGATAACTAATTAATTGTCTTAAATACTTTTTTAATCATGGAAAAATTACTTAAATTTCTTGAAAAAATCAAGATCATCATACCTGTTGCTAGGATAGGATCTACGACAAAGACTCAAGTTCCTGTAGAATATTTGGCTGGTAACCTGCATAAAGGTTCAAGTGCCACTTCCTTTCTACTAACACCTTATTATAAAAATTAGATAATAAGAAAGAAGCAATAAATGTTAACTTTACGAAAAATGTATAAAAAGTTAGCATTCAATGGGGAGGAGAGTCTCATTTCCCTGGTATGCCTTGGTTGCTGGTAAGATAGATGATACATGCTCCACAAGAGCAAGACCAGCTCTTAGAATGGGAACAACCTGCAAGCAATAAGCAGCATATTATGGATGGCTATTTGAGGAATTTTATAGAAAATATAATAGGATAGTGTAAAGATGTCAGTATACTAATCGCTACAGATTTTCATGGATCGATAAATTCAACTATAGCAACCCCGAGTGGGGACTGAATCTACCCTGATTATGTAGGCTGCAAAAACCGATGAACTTACAATGTTAAAGAAAGAATTAGAAATATAGTTTCATATATTTGTGCATTATTGCATCCTACCTTTTTCATTGGATCTGCTTCTTCTTTGGATCCACCAGGAAGTTTACAGAAAATCTACATCAAGAAAGAAAAAGAAGCAGAAAGTATAAAGTCTAACCGTATAAGGGAAATATTGTGGAACTGGGATGAAGTTGTATGAAAATTTACGTAGTTTTACCTCCATTTAGTCACCACTGACTGTAGGTTTTAAAAACTGTTGAATGAATATCTTGTTATTGCTAAGAGTCTCTAGCAATCATGTATCAGTCCCCAGCCTGCTTTTCCAGATCGATGATGGTGGAGAGAGGTTGTTACCAAGAGAAAAAGAATAATTGAGATCATACCTCATAAATCAAAACCCAAAATCAAGAGAGCAATTCACCACAAAATGTAGAGTAATTCAATTCCATCTCTCCTTGTTCTAAATTGTTTGTTTAAAACAATTTTGGTTACCTCGTTTGAATATCAGGGTATGCTTTTAATTCCATTTAATTATGCTAGAAGTAATAAACTTCTTAGCATTCAGTTCGTATGTTCTAAGATAAATATGAATCACATTTGCTAAGAAAATAACCCAAATATCTCAGTTTAGAAAAACCTGTGGTCTGTTGGATAGTAATGAAGGTCAAATTCGTATCTTCATACTGAAATTTTAAACACATATGCTGAAAAATATCCCAAACATTAAATCTATGAAAAGGAAAAAAACAAATCAAATGCATAAAGATTACCTGGTTTCGTGGATTATGATTTTCAGGAGACCGTGAGATCGAGAGATAGAGAGAGGGGGGATGTGGCTAGGGTTTCTGGAAGACACCGAAAGATGCAATAAGGTACAATCCAGGGTTTCAGCATCGAGGGAAATTGGGATTCGTGGTGGTGATGTGGTGGTTGCTTGAAGGAGGAAGAGAAGCGACGACTTGAATCTGGTTCCTGATCGTGTGGTGGTGTGATGCGGCAACTTGTGCATTTTCGTGCGGAGGTGGCGCGTATCTGCGTTGGTGGTGCGGTGATTTGTTCGTGATCGTGCAACGTTTAGGGCTACTTTAAATGAGAGACAGATAGAGATGGAGAAGAGTGGAGACGGTACCTACAAGAACCAAAATAAATCACAACATCAAATGTTATATTGGCAAATAAAAAAATCACGGAAGGTGAAGCAAGTAGCAGGTAGATTATAAGAGATTTACTGTCGTTGGAACCGGCGAAAGGGAAGCGAAGGATGGGAGCGCCAGAGATCTCGAAGGAGGAAGAGAAGATTGGGGCGGTGGTAGCAGGGTAAAGTGGTTTCTCTCAATTACTTAAAATGAGGTAATCGAGATTTATGAACAAGCGTTAAGTCAAAGCGTAATAATCGAGATATTTCAAAAAAGTTAAAAATGAATTGAAGCTTCACAGCGCTTCATCATCAGCTTCAAAATTTGAATCGACCGCCCAAATTTCATCGCATTATAAGGTTGTACTGTCTTAGAAATTAAGACATTTGTGCATTAAGATGGTTGTAATTTATATATGGTTTATAGTATGGTATATATATATATATATATATATATATATATATATATATATATATATATATATATATATATATATATATATATATATATATATATATATATATATATATATATATATATATATATATATATATATATATATATATATATATATATATATATATATATATATGAGTTAGTATTAAATAAAAATGGTATTTATTATGTGATTATAAGACCATTTTTTGCCCACGGGATAGGAAAAATGAGTGTCTTAGATGATGGTGATATTTTTGTAAATAAATTGAAAGAATACTTAAAAAACTAATAAAATACAGTTGAAAAGAGCATAAAGGTCAAAAGCTAATGCCTACAAATTAGGGAAATATTTTGTTTTAAATATCAAAAACTACAATTACGGAAACACGATCTTTTCAAACCCTATTATTACTTAAAAACGTTTACAGTGAACCAAGTTTAGGTTTACGTAACTTGAATTTTCTGGATTACGTTTGCATTCTTTGAGAATTAGTGAACATGTATACTAGTTCTTAGCATTCTTTGAGAATGACATGTTTAAAGTCTCAAGTTTAGGTTTACGTAACATGATATATATATGGATTACGTTTGCATTCTTTGAGAATTAGTGAAGATCTATAATAGTTCTTAGCATTCTTTGAGAATGACATGTTTAAAGTCTATTTTTTATAGGAATAACATAAAATAAAACCAACGCAGTAGAATTACAAAATTCCAACAAATCAAGAAATTATAGAAGTTTTATTAAGCTCTAGGAATAAGTATTCTTAAAGAACTTTTGTGAATGTAAATTGGTATTTACAATTAGTATTATGTCCATGTTTTTTTTTTTTTTTTCTTTTTTCTTCCTTCTTTATCATTAATTTTTATCAGATGGTTCTTTTAGTTTTTATTTATTTTTTTAATCGTCCATGGCAGGCAAGAGATAGGCATGTTATGCACTCCACAATTCTAAAAGAAAATAATCTTTTTGAATTCAATCGTACAATCTTTTTTTTTTTTTTTTTTTGAATTCACCGACAAATCACGTTCCAATATACAATAATCATTTTATGGCATTCAAATGGTGATGTGTGAGGATGAATATGGTGGTGAAGGGATGTGGTGATATAGAAGGGTAATTAATATTGAAGGTTAGCATGTATTATTCTTCGAGAATTGAACGTGAAATTGAAACCGATTTTTGAATAATGGAATGCACAAAAATACAAATTATTGATACATCATCCAAGTTGATTTTGAAAAATGGAATGCAGAACTGAATATAACGCAGAACTGATCATATCCAAAAAATATATTTCAACCCAAGTTGATTTTATTTCGAAATGTCACTAAGGTTAAAATGCAGCATTAAGAAAACCCCAAATTTGGAGATTCTTCGTACATTTCATACTTTCTTTTTCTAACATGTTTGAACTCTATATGGCACATTGGCACCTCATGCTACTGGATCTGTAATTTCAGATTACATACATTTTGGACAAGATATCCAAGTCTACATAACACCATGTCCAAAATCCGAACCCAGATCCAGAACACGCCATTTTTGGACTCCAAAATGCTGCATTTTTACTAGCATTTAACAAAAACTTTAAAAAATAAACAATTATAAAAAAAAAACTTACAAAGTCATAAAAAGCTGTCGTCTAATTGAAAACCGGCTTTTAGTAAAGCATTTAAGATTAAAAGCCAAGAGAATTTACAAATGTTTGATGCAAATGGGAACAACCTACAAATTACATGCAAAAATGCAAAAAAGTTTTGAGTCATTACTTCGATTATCAATAATCACAATGTCATTTTTGTGAATCTCCCGTTAATATTTCATTTCACAACGTAATAAAAAAACTAGTTAAAGAATGAAAATTAACAAAATCTAACAAAATGGTCAAACAAGCAAACACAAGATTTTTGTTTTACTTCAACAGAATATACCATTTCATTGTAACTCAAAGTGCAATTCATCAAGAGATAAATAAGACAAGATTAAAACATGATCCATAATTTCCCGTGTCACTTTTCTAAAACAAATATAAAAAATTATCCGAATAATATAACAAACAACGACTTGTCACACAAGTCACAACAGTCTTAAAATTGCAAATACATGGAGTAGATTACTTGTAGAAATCAAAGTCGGTATCGGGCTTCTTCACATTGGTCCTGTACCCCTTCTCAAAGTCCTTTGGAAGAATAACATACCTGTTCTTGCGCACCGCATGCATACCCGCCTCTTGACAAATCGCTGTTATCTGTAACGCAAATAAAACACGATGAGAACGAAAAGGGCGTTTACGTCTTTTCCACAAATGAGACCGTTTATTAAAAGTTACCTCGGCAGCACTAATTTTGTCGGGTCGAGAAACGTAATCCTCCAAGTCTACTTCGTCACTCAGATTCATTTTAGCCGTGCAAACCTACATAACGAATATGTTCTTTACTTGTCAAGTAAACGGTTTTGGTTTTTATTAGAAGGGTAAAATAGTCATTTACATGGGGAGTGAAATCTGACCTGAAATACAAGCCTCTTTTGGCGTCTATCGGGTAACGGGAACTCGATCTTGCGGTCAAGTCTTCCAGGACGGAGAAGTGCGGGGTCCAAAGTGTCGGCTCGGTTAGTTGCCATTATCACCTTCACGTTCACTGTTTGGTCAAACCCATCCATCTACACACACACAAATCAGTTATAAACACTATTATTTATGATGAGGGTGAGGAGGGCATTTATGTCTTTTGTTTACCTGATTTAATAGTTCCATGAGAATTCTCTGGACTTCTCTATCAGCTCCAGTCTGAGCATCAAATCTAGCAGTAGCGATCGCGTCCACCTCATCAATAAATATGATTGCAGGGGCGTTTTCTTTAGCAAGACGGAACACATCACGAACCATCCGTGGGCCCTACAATACCCATCAAATAAATAATATTACACTTACAATGACATAATTTTGAAGAAATTAGATCAGGTTTTCACTATTTAAAGTCTCTGTATTGTGGATAGAGGTAGTATTTATCAAGATTCAAGATAAAAAAGTTGGTATGTAGCACAGTCAGCATTTCTGCTGAAAGAAAGAATGGAGGTTTTTGATATGCAGAATAGAAGCATACCTCGCCCAAATACTTCTGAACGAATTCAGACCCAACCACTCTAATAAAGGCTGCTGTAGTATGATTTGCTACAGCTTTAGCAAGCATGGTTTTCCCAGTGCCAGGTGGACCGTAGAGCAAAACGCCACGTGGAGGGTCTATGCCTATCTGTTTGTAAAGGTCATGATGAGTCAAAGGTAACTCGACTGCTTCTCGAATTTCCTGCTTTTGAATGTCACATCCCCCAATATCCTAGCAGAATTACAGAAGATACAAGTGTCATGACAAAGGGCACATCAATGGTGAAAACTTAGTATGTTATATAATAACACTAAAGCAATGATATGATTGGCCTTTGAGTTGAAGAACAATATGTTATTCAACATGTTCTTAGTTATTATCTGGAAATAAGTAATCAAATAGGAGTCGGCCTTATTAAATGAACCCCTGTACACTACCTGTTTACACTAGAAGTATCATCACAGTGCGTAAGACTTTATAATGGGGTATGTTTGTCTATAGTCATATGAACTAATACGAAATACTTTTTTCTAAAAATTTAGGGTTTCCCAAATCCATATCTTACTATCAAAATACATCCATACTTTTGGAACACTTAGGTTCTAGGAATTGTGTCTCGCGAAACCCTAGGGAACCAAAACCCTAAGCTAATGATCATTCCCCCAAACCCTAAGACATATCCGAAATTCAAAATTCATGTATGCAAATTACTCACGTTATATGTGACATCTGGTTTCTCAGACTGGCTAAGAAGCGAAATACTCGAGTCAGCCTCCGGTGGCAGCACATCAACTAGAGCATTGGAATGGCGGTGCAAAGCGACGGATGCCGAGGGTTTCAATAGCTCACGGTTGATGGTGCTTAAAATTCTAACATAGTAATTAGAGCCCGTAGTGGAGCCGACGATTCCGTTATTCTGATCTATCATCTCCATGAACTGACCAATCACGAGCGGCACCGATTGGATCCGCTTTACCTCCTCTTGCGACCTCAACAGTTCGCGTTTGAGGTTTTTCTGCTCATCTTTGACATATTCTTCTTGGATTTCGATGAATTCGATTTGGCGTTCTAGGGATTTGAGGCGAGTGTAAAGATCGTCTTCGGAGTCGGTGAGGACGGTGTCGATAGTGGAATAGGGCGAGGGGAGGGTTGGTGGTGGGGACGATGATGCGGGTTTAGGATCGAGAACCATCGTTGCTGCCATTGTTGGTTGGCGATGGCGGAAGATTTAGAAAACTGAGTTAAGGAGCAAGGGAAAATGAGAATATCAACGATTTCTTGAGGAATACTTCATCGGTCTGTAGACGGTGGAAGAAAGGCCTTTTTATTATTTTTTAAAAAGAAATCTTTTAATACATTAAGAGGATATAACATTTTTTTTTTAAAGGAATTGTCAAAAACATACACCATTTATATTAGATATACAAATCTATATAGGGTCAACTTCTTTTTATTTGTTGGAATTACAATGTTTTCTGTAAAAATTAGATATGATTGGTTGACACTTTTCTTTATAGGTGTATATGAGGTGTTTATATAGTAGCACCCTTAATCCTCGAAATCATATGATCATATCAATATCAAGTGTTATATTTAATAAATTTAATAATATTTTAATATATTTGTCATTATTTTACATGGTTAGGATGATGAGTAGGAGGAAAAATTAGAAGGATATAAGATTTCTCTTTTTTAAAATATTCCAAAATTAGTTTAAATAAACCGTAAATGTAATTATCTATTTTTTGGAGTGATTCATTGAGGTAGCATCTTACTTCTAAGGCCGTCCGGTATGGGTGTGAGGAGAAGTGCGGGCGTGTATTTTCCTAGCGAGGAACAGCCCCCCCCCCCCCCCAATAGCACCTCTCACTTTTATGGGCATCGCGCGATGAGATGCATTGATATGTTAATTGCTTGTACCATGTGCATGATCACTTGCACCAAATGTGAGGGGAAGTGATGAGTGACCATTTACAGGGGTGTGAGGATGAGTGAAGGTGCTGACTGGTTGCTGATGTAGCATGGAAAAAGTGAGGGGAAGTGAGTGAAGGTGCTGATGTTGCTGATCTGGTGACTATTTTGATAAATTTAGGCAAATAAATAAACTCAAACTTAGCCCACTTGCCCACTTGGTAGAGGCTTTGCCCTCTTAGACAGGAGGTCCCGGGTTCTAATATCGGCATAGGTGTTTCTAACTTGGAGTTCTAACCACTAACTACTAACTAGCCGTTCAAAAAAAAAATAAACTCAAACTCTTAAGTTCACATGCAACCTAAAGAATCTATGTTTTCTCAATTGAATCTATAAGCAATAACATCTAAGTAAACCCTATTAAAATTCATAAAAGGGTTTTAAAATTACATACCTTATTGTTATTATAGCAAATAACAATTATTCCTTTTATTGTAGCTTTCTTTTGAAGCAATCACCACAAGTGTCGTGCCTCTAAAGGTTCACACCCAAAAGTCCAAATGTCAAGGTTAATTATTTTCTTAATTATTTCCTTAATTATATTATTAAGAAAAGCTGGCTATAAAACCTGAAGGATTATAAATTCTACTTGAGAGAGAAGAAAAAATCCAGAGGAATGTCAACTCTAAATTGGCGCAATTTATGAGGCTCCATGAGGGGGTATTTATAGCCTCAAGAGCGATTAAGGATAAACCTTAAAGATAAGCTTTATTTGAATTTAAATCGGATAAACCTTTTATCTTTAAATTCAATCCCTTTTAGCTGTCATATATATATATATATATATATATATATATATATATATATATATATATATATATATATATATATATATATATATATATATATATATATATATATATATATATATATATATATATATATATATATATATATATATATATATATATATATATATATATATATATATATATATTCGAAAATATAAGGATATTAATCCTTTATATTTCGTCTAAATATAATTCCCCAAATTATCCATTGCTCAACTATTTAATAATTACAATTCAGCCCCTGTACTTTTAATTAATCCCTGCACTTTTAATTAATTCTAATTAATTCATACTAGTTTCTAATTAATTTATCATCATATAATAAATTAATAAACTATTTATCTCTCTCTTTCTATTAACCTTAATACTATTTGGACTACTGAGGGTGGTCGACTCTGCAGGTGGCCTACTCATCAGGTAGTCGGTTCCATACGGGTGGTCGGCTCACTAGATGGTCACCTCTCACATAGGTGGTCGGCTCTACTGCCAACACTGATAGGTTTTATGCAAATCAACTAAACTTAAACCCTAAGTTCTCATGCAACCTAATTGGATTTATGTTTTCACTATTTGAACATATAATAAATACCTAGAGGCCAATCAAAAATTACTAGAAGACTTAAAAAGAAATTACTAACCTTTAGTTCAATCTTTTGGAAACTAGCACCACAAATGTCGTGCCTCTAATGGAATCACACCCAAGCAAGCAACAAGAAAAACCAGAAGAGCAGAGAGAGATGAGAGAAGTGGCGCAGAAAAATGATGGCCAAAAGGCTCTATTTATAGCCTCCAAGGGTTTAGCAGATAAGCCTTATAGATAAACCTTATTTGAATTCAAACGGGATAAACCTTTTATCTCAAATTCAAATCCCTATTTATCTATATATACAATTTTGAAATTATAGATAAATATATCCTAATTTCCGCCAATTATATATACCCTGCTATAATTGTTTACTACTCAACTATTGAATAATTACGTTCAGCCCCTACACTTTTAATTAATCCAATTAATCCCAAAATTAATTCCAATTAATTTCTGATTAATTATTAATTAAATAATACTATTTTTAATTAATATATTATCCTCATAATATATTAACAAATTATTTATATTGATTTATTAATCACATAATAAATCATTAATAAATCAATCTCTCTCTCTAAAAGTTATTCTGTCAAATTGCCAGCTATAAGGGCAACCCAAAAGGATTTTGCTACTATCAATCAAATATATACCAATTATAGTCATGGCTTAGACACCTAATCCAACAAACACTACCCTGCCAACACTACCTAGCCAACACTGCCTATCTTGCTAACACTTCTTGTTATACTAGTCATAATCGACTATGACTTACTATCTCAGCCAATAGCTCAAATGACTATAACATATCAAGCCAGCTACACCAGCAAAATCAGCTATAACCTACTAGTCCAGCTATCCTCGCCAGGACGGCTATATATAATAACCCAACTATATCAGCCACATTCAACTAAGATACATAATTAAATCACATATATACATACCATACATCACCTCAGCTAGAAATGAGAATCATTATCATTAAGGTACTGGAGATTACTCACCTTGGATGTCAATCTAATTGTTGCGATCTATACTAGCTTAACCCGTCCTTTCTCTTGCTCCAAAAGCTGAAAACACTTTATATATGACTTCTGAGTATCATAGCTCAGATACAAGACCATACACTTTACAAATCTTATTCATAATTTAAGCAACATATTAACTGTTCGTAGTTAGCATCGCAACCACAATGTAATGTCACTGCTACCGAAGAACATCGAATCATAGCCCCATGACCATAAGGTCGTCGCGCCGCTACCCAAGAACACAACACATATTTTGGTTTGTAATACTTCATACCACTCTCCAACTTAATCTGGACTCTTTTTTCAGCTTATTCTCATTATTAATTACACATACCATTACTTCCAAATTCACCCATAACATACTTAGGGTAGATAATTAACCTTTAATCTAAAAAATATTCTGAATTTCATGACATAATTGTTGGGATATAATAACATAAAATAACAACACAATGGAAAGCAAAATTAAACGACTGTATTCCACCAAGGATCATAAAATCATGTGCCTTTTGTAACTGTAAACTAAAAGTGAAGTTCAAGAATTACCTCTTGTGTAGATCTGATGTATCTATCTAGGATGAACATGGCCCAAACCAGAACCCCTCTAATATAGTCGCACCCAAGACAATGATCCAGCACCCCTTTACGTAGAATAGCTAGTTGCTTGCAGAACAAGCAACCTTTCTTTAGGGTTTATGAAGAAGGTCGACCAGGGAGAGAAGGGAGAGGGAGGACCACGAAATTTCTATGGTTTGATACGTTAAAATCGTCCACCATGATGGGTATTTATAATACCCGTTATGCTTATCTCTTCCCTATTTGGATAAGGTCCATTTGAAATTCAAATTGTGGATAAGGCTTATCCGTTTGTGGATAAGGACGTTTAAAATTCAAACTATTGATAATTTCACTTTAGTCATTTATCCTATTTTAGTTTCTAATTAATATACATTTACTTTGATATATTAATAAACTTAGCCATCATGTTTACTTTCGATCTCTTTTTCGCTAAATCATATATTGAGTGTAACCTAAAAGTACCCTACTATATATAGTAATATTACCAACTTGTTATGACCATGAGCGCATAACTAACAATAATCATATAAAGACACACTATCCACCTTTATTCAAGCCATATACTTATTTTACAAAGCACATAAAACCTTAAAACAGTCGGGGTTTACAAGCCTACAACTCAATTTCACTAAAATCATAGTTTTCACATGAATTTCCATTACTTACCTTCAAGATGATAGTAAAATGTCCCAAATTCTTTTTTCCTAGTGCTTTCCTCCAATCCCAAGCTACAGGGCCTCTAAGCCTCGTGCCTTTCGTTATACTAAAGTAAATAACGGTAAAGGGACCAGCTAACCAACTTAACGCCTTAAATGGTTTCTGTCCAGGCTGTTTGTGTAACACCCGGCTTTTAAAACAAAAACACCCCTGAAAAATTTTTCATTTAAAACACAGGTTTCAATACATAAAACCATAACAAGGGGTATATTTTAATAGATACGGGTACAAGTGTATCAAGGAGAGTATAAAATACCATAACTCCTTTAAAGCCGGGCTGCTACTGACAGCATCTACGAGTCTCACTTCAAAGTCACGGACTCTATCTTGTCCCCTATCAGTATCATGCTAACATGCAGGGACAGTAACAAACGGTATGAGCTACAAAGCTCAGTGAATAATCAAATCTGCAGATAACACGTATCAAAACACAATCATATAACTGTCTGGATATCGAATCCAAACTCCTAGCCTTACTGGCTGACCAAGTATCTCTTAGGATTTCACATCCTAAATTATAGTCTTACAGACTATAACATGATAACCTGCAATTATCAAACCACGTCAGTTATTTGCACATATGACCATATACAACTATTTCTGTCCCATCTCTCTCAGTCACATCGGACTGCACCGTATATCATGGCTATTTAAGCCGCACACTGTATCATATATTATGGCTAACAGCCGCACCCTGTCATAGCTATATAAGCTGCATCAAAACATTATCAATATACAATTCATAGCCCGTAGGCTGTACCAGCTGGGTTTGATAACCCGATATCATAGCCAAAAGGCCGCACCATGTATCTGTAACAAAATCATAGCCAAACAGGCTGCATCATGTACCTGTAACAAAATCATAGCCAAACAGGCTGCACCAAATATCATAGCCCGAAGGCCGCATCGGAGACATAGCCCGAAGGCCGCACCGGAGTCATAGCTAACAAGGCCGCATCGGAGACATAGCCAACAAGGCCGCACCGGAGTCATAGCCAACAGGCCGCATCAAATCATAGCCCGAAGGCTGCATCGGAGACATAGCCCGAAGGCCGCACCGGTTGGATATACAATCCAAAAATCATAGCCATATAGGCTGTACCCATTGGATATTAAAAATCCAGAAATCATTGCCCGTAGGCTGCACCCATTGGATATAAAATCCAGAATTAGTTATGGCTCACGGATTAGCCGCTATTGCCTAGACTCACGGTTCCGTTCTTGTCATCGCAATGACTCACGGCTTATCCGGTCTTGTCCCTTCAAACGTATCTTTGAACCATCAATTTCGTCCCACAATCAGTTTCAACCTGTAACAACTCAATCATCATATATCACATATGGTATCAGTGAGATTACTCACCTGGATGCTAGCTGCATTTAATTCCCGGTTGTTTCTTGCCTTTACGTGCACCACAACCATTTTGTCCCATACCTATTTATCCATTTATATACCAAATGATAATAGGTTAATAATCATCTACATTGACTCTAATACACTAGAGTTCAATACAATATCATTACAAACAATGCCTAGTTAATAAACTTTACGTTTACTAACTTTTTATGAATTTTACTATTCACCGAGGCATTGGAATCGTTCTACAGTGCCCCCGAGGGGTCGTAAACTCAATCTAAAAATTTTCCCAAACTTTTCAGACCATAACGAGCCTATGGTCCAAATTTGAGCTAAAACGGACAAGCCAAGCAAAAGTTAGCATTTCAAAGTCCCTGCCTGAGGGGCGCACCCCGCCCAGACATGGGCGCACTGCGCCTGGGCGCACCCCGCCTGGCACCTGCAGGTGCCTCCTGTCCAGCCGCGATTTATGCACTGTAGCAAGCAGTTTTGGTCCATTAAGTCCTTAATCAGGTCCTTAATCGATTGGGGTTTGTTCTAGGACTAAAACCTTATACTTTAACAAGGTTTTCAACCATCTAAAACAACCAAATCAATCAAAATGAAGAATTAGGGTTCTTAGTTCTAACAACCCCAAAACTTCAAATTCATCACTAATAACAACCTACTTCCATTTTCTTGAGTTAAGTCCTTTCTAGCATGACTCAATGGAAGTAATAAACCAATTTAACCACATAATCACAACTGAAATTCATAAATTTCAGTTTCTATAAAACCTTTATAGAACACCATCAAGAACTTGGTTAAAACTAACCTTAATTGCTTGGAAATCACCCATTCCAACCATTGTTCCTAGTTCTTGCTTCAATTTCATGATCTCCTACAGAAATCGCACCTTGAAACCTTCTCCCGTTGCTGCACAATGAGCTGGTCAAAGAGGAGAGTCAAACTCTCTATATTTATACTCCAAAAATTTACATTTTTGGTCCTAAAGTTCCATTTCTTGAACTTTGACCACAATAACCAAGTTTTATTACAATAAAACTTCCATTTCTTACATTTTGGCCACAACCAACAATATTTTTACATAATTGGTCGTTGACTTGGTCAAATGACCAAAATACCCTTTTTCGGTAAAACGACCAAAAATCAGTTTTTATAACATTTTAAGTCCAAAACTTAAAATATTATTTCAAACCAAATACTTTTCTGTCCAAAAGACCATTTTACCCTTACAAGGTAAAATGACCAATTTACCCTTTTATTATAATTATATAATAAAGTATCTTGGCGTTACAAATTCTCCCCTCCTTCAAAAGATTTCGTCCCCGAAATCATACTATCACGTGAGGGTATTTCTTTCTCGTTACAATTTCGATTTCTCATATCATATGGAAACCTTTATGGTATTGCCTAAGCACTTAACCATACTAGTTTTCATATCTCGTGGTTATATCACCACGCGCATATCACTCATCCGGTTGTCCCGGGTACCTTAATCACTTATCTTCCTCATTTCAACATGAGGGATTCGTTAGCATTTATCAATCTATGTTCTCAGAACCCTGAGACCCATAGAAAACATTACAATCATCTTGAAGTTCATCAAGGATATTCAATCATTACACCGCAATTCTTGCTTTTGGAATATATGGAAAGGTCCAATCAACAAGGACTCAACTTTCCTTTTTGTCCCACATCAACTTCTAGTCCTTCTGGAGGGTCACTTTGAGTTCCACTATCTTCCCTTACTTGGGGTTTCAATGGTTTTACTCGTCAATCCGCATACTACTCTTGTCGATCTTGGTCTATTTCCAAGCTTTCTCGACCTTGCCAAATCTTTTCTTCTGTTTGAGATACAATCTCAAGTTTAATCAACAGCTTCACCCCAACTTCTGTCTAGCAAATCAGCGTGCAACACGGTAGTCTATACAATACTTCCTACGAGTCAATAAAACGCTAGTATAATACCTATACTTATCTACAACTTCTACCAAGGATAGACGGTCGTCTAGTTTCCGCTAGGGTCTGTTATGCCGATTTCAGGCATAACTCCTAAGGTCTGCATCATTATCCTACCTCATCAATCCATCTGGGATTCGCACACAGTACTTACTAGTACTTTTGAACTAATAATTCTAAGAATTAATGCCAAATTCAAAGAATAATTCTGTTATCTCTGTTCGATACAATTCGTGCCGATAACTCACGTCGACAATTTTCTTTATCTTTGTAGTTTTTCACTACTTTTCCACTCTTAATTTCTTCTTTGGTCAGTATAAATCTACACTGACTTCATCAATCAACCTGCAATCATCCATATGGTGTCATACCCATGCGGTACTTGCAAAGACTTTACTACAAAGTCTATGATATTTTTCGTCCCATTTCATTTTTGGGACCGACAGTCCACATACTTCTAATGATTTGACTGTAGTTACACATAAGTCAAACATTTTTCACATGTCTTTCTTCAGCCCCGGCCACCAACACATAGGTTTTATCGACCTATACAGTTTGGTATTGCCCCGGGTATGCTGCATATCTGATACAAAATGCATCTTTTCAAGATGATCTTTATGTTTCGTTTGACTTTGGAATTCACATTTACAACCGCCACGGGTGTTAAATCACTGTGATATTCCAACTAACTTCTGCTACTTTTCAATCATTTATTCACTTTTCACGTTTCTAGACTTGCACACATCTTTCTGTGCTACCCGAATCAACTCAGGTAATCAATTTGCCACGTTCATACATGTGGGTGTAAACTACAAAGGTTACTCTTTCTAATTCAAGGCATCTGTAACCACATACGCCTTTCTGAGATGGTACAAGATTTCATACTCGAAATCTCTAAATAACCCATCTATCTTTACTATCTCATCTTCAGCTTCTTTTGATCAATTAAGTATTTCAACTTTTATGATCTTATCGCTATAAGCTTTACACCATACAAGTAGTGTTTCCAAAGCTTAAACGCCACGTTCATAATTGCTACCGCAATATGATGCATCCACAGTCAACATTGGATACATTTCAACGATCCAATCCATCTTCTCTACTTAGCATCATTGCTAATGTTAGAGGTTCACACAAGGTTTATTCCAAACCTTTACAACCTATCTGTGGTCTTTCTACCACTCAGATTTTACACTTTTTCTTGGTCAACTTTAGTCAGCTAACCAGCAATCAAGGAGCAGTTTTCTATAACTCTCCTATAATAACCCGCCAAATCCAAGGAACTACAATGTCAGTCGGATTCCTCAGGCGGTTCCAGTTTTACCACATCATCTATCCCACTGGATTTATTTCATCATCTTTGGCAGTATTATCATGCCCAAGGAGTTGAAACTTCTTTTAACCAAATTTTTCATACTTGGAGAATTTACATATCACTTAACTCGGTGAAGTAACTCCAGTATCTGGTACAATGTACCTCATATTCAATCTGGTTTCGAGAATATCATATTCTCAGTAGTCAATGCACATATGCATCAACTTATCTTTCTTCTTTTCAAACAAGATAGGGCTCCATATTATGACACATACAGTCATATGAGATCCCAATTTAAAAACAATTTCTTCCAATTGTTTTACCACTCTGCCATCTCTGTAGAGGCCAATCAACACAGAGCCTAGATAACAAGAACGGCTCCCAATACCAGCTTAATCATAAGCTTTTCTTGCCAATCTGGCAGAAATCTTGGAAGTTCTTTTCAAAAGAATCATCCGAAAATTTATTTAAAGTAGTACACTACCATCACCACTTTATTAAGCTTGGCCCATACCACGTATGCCAACTACAACATCATTCCTTTACTAACTCTTTTCCGAGTTTAAGCAAAGAAGCTAACCGGTATTCTCTACAACGGTCATTTACCATGGATTTTCATCCGCTCATTTCTACTTTTTGAACCATCATGTTCATATTTCTACAATTCATGTTAGCATAATGCATTGCTAACCAATTCATAAGCACAATTGCTTCAGATTTACTGGTAGTCATCGGCTTCAGATTCATAGGAAAAAATGGTCCCGTAAATCTTAGGCAGACTACTTTCCAGGTGTTCAATATTTTGAACATACTTGCTATCTACTATAGCTATTTCAAATATTTCATCCAAAATCATTGATGAAAAATTCAAACAAGACATCAAGTCATCGATCCAAAGCATAACTTCATGGATCAAATATAACATACACGAGTTATATTCAAAACAATGATATCTGCGACCATATCAGTCTCCTCACGAGCTTCTTCCAGAATCTACTGGAATGCTCATGGTACCACGGGTCCTTTTTGACCATTCGTTCCTTCTTTCTTTCCTGGGTTCATCACCCGTTACTCCACATTTAGCATGTGAGTATTTCAATAAGAAGTGATCTATAGTTCCACGCTGGAACCACTTCCGTCCCATACAATAAAACTCGAGCAATCTGCTCCTATCATCTGCAATTTCAGCATGTCAACGGTAGAGTCTCAACTCTACAATTTTCCTTAGTGCCTTTCCTGCACTGATCACTATACATAGTGGCTCTGTTTTGGTCCTTTCCCTATAAGGTTGGACCCAAATTTGTGACAACTTCTTCTGAGAAGTCCACTTTTATTTTCTGTTTTTCTTGTAGTCTTAACTACTGTTCTTTCACCTTGAATATCAACTAAGGTGAGCAACCGATTCATTTATCTGACCACATCAGCTAACATTGCTCGTCATGTGGATTTTTCCGCTACTTGTCTCGTTGCCCCTCGTTCGATGGAGTCTTGAGAAAAGGCTGATCCGCCTCTTACAGTTACACGCACTAAATTTCTCCCAGTAACATCCGCTGCTCATACTTCTTATACGTTAGAAGTCAGCAATAGTTAGGTTATATATGTATAATAACAACTATATACACCTAACAGTTCATCATGTCTACTGTTTCAGGGTTTAAGTCCAGGAATCTACTCTATAGACACCTAGTTCACTTAAACCTCGGCTCTGATACCAACTTGTAACACCCGGCTTTTAAAACAAAAACACCCCTGAAAAATTTTTCATTTAAAACACAGGTTTCAATACATAAAACCATAACAAGGGGTATATTTTAATAGATACGGGTACAAGTGTATCAAGGAGAGTATAAAATACCATAACTCCTTTAAAGCCGGGCTGCTACTGACAGCATCTACGAGTCTCACTTCAAAGTCACGGACTCTATCTTGTCCCCTATCAGTATCATGCTAACCTGTAGGGACAGTAACAAACGGTATGAGCTACAAAGCTCAGTGAATAATCAAATCTGCAGATAACACGTATCAAAACACAATCATATAACTGTCTGGATATCGAATCCAAACTCCTAGCCTTACTGGCTGACCAAGTATCTCTTAGGATTTCACATCCTAAATTATAGTCTTACAGACTATAACATGATAACCTGCAATTATCAAACCACGTCAGTTATTTGCACATATGACCATATACAACTATTTCTGTCCCATCTCTCTCAGTCACATCGGACTGCACCGTATATCATGGCTATTTAAGCCGCACACTGTATCATATATCATGGCTAACAGCCGCACCCTGTCATAGCTATATAAGCTGCATCAAAACATTATCAATATACAATTCATAGCCCGTAGGCTGTACCAGCTGGGTTTGATAACCCGATATCATAGCCAAAAGGCCGCACCATGTATCTGTAACAAAATCATAGCCAAACAGGCTGCATCATGTACCTGTAACAAAATCATAGCCAAACAGGCTGCACCAAATATCATAGCCCGAAGGCCGCATCGGAGACATAGCCCGAAGGCCGCACCGGAGTCATAGCCAACAAGGCCGCATCGGAGACATAGCCAACAAGGCCGCACCGGAGTCATAGCCAACAGGCCGCATCAAATCATAGCCCGAAGGCTGCATCGGAGACATAGCCCGAAGGCCGCACCGGTTGGATATACAATCCAAAAATCATAGCCATATAGGCTGTACCCATTGGATATTAAAAATCCAGAAATCATTGCCCGTAGGCTGCACCCATTGGATATAAAATCCAGAATTAGTTATGGCTCACGGATTAGCCGTTATTGCCTAGACTCACGGTTCCGTTCTTGTCATCGCAATGACTCACGGCTTATCCGGTCTTGTCCCTTCAAACGTATCTTTAAACCATCAATTTCGTCCCACAATCAGTTTCAACCTGTAACAACTCAATCATCATATATCATATATGGTATCAGTGAGATTACTCACCTGGATGCTAGCTGCATTTAATTCCTGGTTGTTTCTTGCCTTTACGTGCACCACAACCATTTTGTCCCATACCTATTTATCCATTTATATACCAAATGATAATAGGTTAATAATCATCTACATTGACTCTAATACACTAGAGTTCAATACAATATCATTACAAACAATGCCTAGTTAATAAACTTTCCGTTTACTAACTTTTTATGAATTTTACTATTCACCGAGGCATTGGAATCGTTCTACAGTGCCCCCGAGGGGTCGGAAACTCAATCTAAAAATTTTCCCAAACTTTTCAGACCATAACGAGCCTATGGTCCAAATTTGAGCTAAAACGGACAAGCCAAGCAAAAGTTAGCATTTCAAAGTCCCTGCCTGAGGGGCGCACCCCGCCCAGACATGGGCGCACTGCGCCTGGGCGCACCCCGCCAGGGGTTTGGGCGCACCGCGCCTGGCACCTGCAGGTGCCTCCTGTCCAGCCGCGATTTATGGACTGTAGCAAGCAGTTTTGGTCCATTAAGTCCTTAATCAGGTCCTTAATCGATTGGGGTTTGTTCTAGGACTAAAACCTTATACTTTAACAAGGTTTTCAACCATCTAAAACAACCAAATCAATCAAAATGAAGAATTAGGGTTCTTAGTTCTAACAACCCCAAAACTTCAAATTCATCACTAATAACAACCTACTTCCATTTTCTTGAGTTAAGTCCTTTCTAGCATGACTCAATGGAAGTAATAAACCAATTTAACCACATAATCACAACTGAAATTCATAAATTTCAGTTTCTATAAAACCTTTATAGAACACCATCAAGAACTTGGTTAAAACTAACCTTAATTGCTTGGAAATCACCCATTCCAACCATTGTTCCTAGTTCTTGCTTCAATTTCATGATCTCCTGCAGAAATCGCACCTTGAAACCTTCTCCCGTTGCTGCACAATGAGCTGGTCAAAGAGGAGAGTCAAACTCTCTATATTTATACTCCAAAAATTTACATTTTTGGTCCTAAAGTTCCATTTCTTGAACTTTGACCACAATAACCAAGTTTTATTACAATAAAACTTCCATTTCTTACATTTTGGCCACAACCAACAATATTTTTACATAATTGGTCGTTGACTTGGTCAAATGACCAAAATACCCTTTTTCGGTAAAACGACCAAAAATCAGTTTTTATAACATTTTAAGTCCAAAACTTAAAATATTATTTCAAACCAAATACTTTTCTGTCCAAAAGACCATTTTACCCTTACAAGGTAAAATGACCAATTTACCCTTTTATTATAATTATATAATAAAGTATCTTGGCGTTACAATTTGTCGTGCCGCCACCGTTCGGTAGCGTCGATACCCCCGTTGCGTCGTGACCATAAGGTCGTAGGATTGCTAAATACTAACAACCCTCCACTTTCAGATTTCTTCCCATTATGACATTGTACTCCCATAACACTGTGACCCATAGGCTGTAGTGCGGTGAAACCCTCTTCAACCTTATTCCAACCCAGTTTTTACCAAGTCCTTCTCCAAAACACCATGTAATCATTTCACCAGAACCTCATCAAAATCAAGGGTTATAGGGGAGGGGGAGGGTGGGATGGAGATCATATTTATTTATTTTTAACTAAGATTAGTTAAATATATTAAAAAATTAAATAAGAGCACCCTAGTCATTGTCCATGGTTTAGTAAATGACATGTACATTCTCTCAAATATAAGGTCTATACAGTTATAATAAAATGAGTTTGACTGCTAATGTAAACTTTGGGACAACCACATGGACAATTTTTGTTTACTTTTATATTTATTACATATATATGGCTATATGGCATACTCTCACCATGCATGGACTGTGGTCTGATGTGGCTGTAGGGTTTACATGACAACACAACACAACACCCTTTTATGGTGTTCCAAGCCCAATTCAATGCTAGACCACCGATCTCTTTCTCTTTCTTTCTTTCTTTCTTTCTTTCTTTCTCTCTCTCTCTCTTTTTCTCACCCTAAAAGGGTGTGAAAGTGTTGAAATGTGGGTGTTTCCTTGAAAAAAAGGAATGAGAAGTTGAGGAGGAAACCGATATGGTGCTGATGTGATAAAAAGAGTATGCACATAGCCTAATGTTAGATTTGTTAATAAAAGACAATTGTTGTTTGTTATTTGTACATTCAGATCTTTGGTCAAAATTATAAACAAAAAAGAAACATGAAAAAAATAGAACTGAATAGCATTCGATTCCTTCCATTCCTTTAAATCCCAATTTCTTTTATAGATTTTAAAATCTACATACAAATGTCTTTTAGTCTATATGGCGTACCAACTCCACACCCCATATCCCGAGCTCCACCTCATCATCACATCCTTTTCCCTTTATTGAACATATTTTTCCCAGACCCAGACCCAGACCCAGACCCAGACCCAGACCCAGACCCATTTTATTTATTTATTTTAATATGTAAATAATTTTAACTAAAATAAAATTAACCATTTCATTATAATTAAAATTAACATACATTGTATAATTGAAAATACAAAACACGAAATACGAAATACAAAATACAAAAAAACCAAAATAGGAAAAAATGAAAAATAGAAAAAACATAAAAAATGAGCTCACAAATTTGATATTTTCTTGCAATACTCAATTGCATCGCTCGAACTGTCATTTGAGCTTCTTTGATGTCGTTATTCAACGCTAAAATTTCAACTCGCGCTCCTATTTCTTTCTTCATACTTTTGTTTTCGAATTCCACTTGGTCTTTGTAAGTTTTAGCAAACAAGTTTATGTTGTCGGATAATTCGGCAACCATATCTTCGTACAAACCCAAATTTCTTGATGACGAAATGAATTTTCTTGCTCGATCTCTCTTAATATGACGTTGCAATTGTTGTGGTTCTTCTTTGGAATCATCAGACTCGTTGAGATCATAAAAGCATCGTGCGTTGGCAGATCCCGTTTAGCCATCGGAATGCGAAGTCTTGCTTCGTTTAGAAGCCGGTTTCATATAAATGGGAGTCGGTGCCAACCTCATTGAAATTCTAACAATATTTCAAACTTCGAATTGGAAAAATGGCAACCTGTTGCTTATCATACGATACTCGTTGAGAGCTTTCCTCAAGACAACTTCTCTATTTTCCTTGTTTTTCCGATTCAACTTTAAGTCGTTGAAAATGTCTGTAAATTTCAACAATTTTTGGTTCAAATATTTCTACTTTGCCGTAACTTGGTGTTTTAACATGTACGGTTCGCGCACTAATGTGAAAGATTCCTTCAAAAGCAAAAACAACACAAATAATTTATGTGGGCCCCACATGAATAGTAATAATCAAAATCAAATTCCAATTTGAAGTTTGAACGATGACTCTACGCTTCAAAAATCTCAGGCGCCTGCAATATGTTTTTCAATCTTTACTGCAAATGTTTCGGCTGATCATCCCTATAAATATGGATGATCATTTTCCAAATGAAATCGTTCAAAACCATTTTGAGTGACATATATACATAGATATATATTGTGAGGCTCTGTGTATTAAAGAAAAGAGAGATATATATTTTTTCAGTTCCAAATCTTGTAACCTCCTCATTTTTCTCATATAGTGATTATCATCGGTTGTGCCCGTGGTTTTTTCCCGAAAGGGTTTTTCCACGTTAAATTCTTGTGTCCACATTTATTTTTCTTTATCGTATTATTATTATTTTATTATTGTCGATATAATTCATTCATAACAAGTGGTATCAGAGCCACGTTGTTTTCTATACTCATTCTCAATTTATTGAGTATTATATCGACATGGCTACTTTGAAATACGATATTCCATTGTTGGATCGAGATACAAGATTTTCATTATGGCAAGTAAAAATGCGAGCTGTATTGGCCCAGTTGGACATTGATGATGCTCTGTTAGGCCGAGACAAAATGCCTGCGTCTTGGTCAGATGAAGAAAAGGATCGTAAAGATCATAAGGCTCTCTCTCGTATCCATCTTCATTTATCTAACAATATTTTGCAGGAAGTTTTGAAAGAAACTACTGCAGCATCTTTATGGCTAAAATTAGAACAAATTTGCATGACCAAAGATCTCACAAGTAAGATGCACCTTAAACAAAAATTATTTTCGCTTAAGATGCAAGAAGGTGGATCGTTGCTGGATCATCTTTCGACATTTAAAGAGATCATCACTGATCTTGAAGCCATGGAGGTAAAATATGATGAAGAGGATTTGGGTTTAATTCTTTTATGTTCTTTGCCTAGTTCTTATTCAAACTTTAGAGATACCATATTATATAGCCGTGATACTTTAACACTTCAAGAAGTTTATGAAGCTTTGCATGCCAAAGAAAAGATGAAAGATATGGTATCCACTGAAGGTTCAAGTTCTAAAGGAGAAAGTCTGGCAGTTCGTGGCAGACCAACAGATAAGAATGATTCCAAAGGCAAGAACAAAAGAAATTCTAGAAGCAAATCTAGATCCAGACGTTCCAAGTCATGCAACTATTGCAAAAAGGAAGGACATGATATCTCTGAATGTTACAAATTGAAAAACAAGGAGAAAAGAGCTTCTAATCAAAATCACAAACCAAATCAAGATGATGAAGGAAAAGCTACTTATGCTGCTGAAAATAATTCTAACGGTGATGTTCTTGTAGCTTTTGCAGGAATCCTAAAAACCAATGATGAATGGATTCTTGACTCAGCTTGTACTTTTCACATGAGTCCAAACAGAAGCTGGTTTACAAACTATCAATCTATAGAAGGTGGCTCCGTATTGATGGGTGATAATGCACCATATAAAGTCACTGGAATTGGTTCAATTCAAATCAAGATGTTTGATGGTGTTGTCAGAACTCTGTCTGATGTTCGACACGTTCCAGGTTTGAAAAGAAACCTTATTTCTTTAAGTACTCTTGATCTTAAAGGGTACAAATATTCCGGTGAAGGTGGAGTTTTAAAGGTTTCAAAAGGCGCTATGATTGTCATGAAAGCCGATATCAAATCAGCAAACCTGTATCATCTTCGGGGTACAACAGTAACAGGTAATTCTAATGTTACTTCAAATTCATCTAATGATACTACTAACCTGTGGCATATGCGTCTTGGGCATATGAGTGAACTTGGTTTGACAGCATTAAGCAAAAGAGGATTGCTTGATGGCCAATGCGTTGGCAAACTAGAATTCTGTGAACACTGTATATTTGGCAAGCACAAGAGGGTGAAATTCAACACCTCGATACATACTACAAAAGGCATTTTGGAGTATGTACATGCTGATTTATGGGGACTATCTCAAGAAGCATCACTAGGAGGTGCTCGTTATATGTTGACAATTATTGATGATTATTCAAGAAGAGTTTGGCCATATTTTTTGAAGCTTAAATCTGAAGCATTCTCTGCATTCAAAGAATGGAAAGTCATGGTGGAAAACCAAACTGGTAAGAAGGTCAAAAAGCTTCGCACAGATAATGGTATGGAGTTTTGTTCAAATGAATTTAATTCATATTGTAAACTAGAAGGAATTGTTAGACACTACACCGTTTCTCACACACCTCAACAAAATGGTGTAGCTGAACGTATGAACAGAACCATTATTTCAAAAGCCCGTTGTATGTTATCTAACGCAGGATTATCTAAGCGTTTTTGGGCAGAAGCTGCTTCTACTGCATGTTATTTAATTAACATGTCACCTTCTATTCCACTTGATAAGAAGACTCCTATTGAGGTATGGTCTGGCTCCCCAGCAAATTATTCAGATTTAAGAATTTTTGGTTGCCCTGCTTATGCTCATGTTGATAATGGAAAATTAGAGCCTAGGGCAATTAAATGTATCTTTCTTGGTTACAAGTCTGGTGTGAAAGGATATAAGTTATGGTGTCCTGAAACTAAAAAGGTCGTGATTAGTAGAAATGTAGTATTTAATGAATCAGCTATGCTACATAAAGATTCTCCTACTAACATTCCTGTTGAGAGTAAACAAAAGACAACTGTGCAGGTGGAGCAATCTGTTGACTCAGAACATACACCAGAAAAAGAAAACTCTATTGATCAAAATCAATCAGTTGAGCAAGAGTCTTCTACTCCTACTCCTACTCACCAACCACAACGTTCTATAGCAACTGATAGACCTAGGAGGGTCATTCATCCTCCCAAGAGACTTATAGAAGAAGCAAACATTGTTGCTTATGCTTTAAACGTTGCTGAAGAAATTGAAGGTATCAAAGAACCTTCAACTTACACGGAAGCCATTACTTCAGAACATTGCAACAAATGGATAATTGCCATGCATGATGAAATGGAATCTCTTGAAAAGAATGGCACTTGGGAGTTGGTAAAATTACCAAAAGAAAAGAAGCCTATCCGCTGCAAATGGATTTTCAAAAGAAAAGAAGGTATTACTCCTAATGAGGAAGCAAGATTTAAAGCAAGGTTAGTTGCTAAAGGCTATAGCCAAATTCCAGGCATTGATTTTACTGATGTCTTCTCTCCTGTTGTTAAGCATAGCTCAATTCGTACTTTACTTAGTATTGTTGCCATGCATAACTATGAGCTTGAGCAGTTAGATGTCAAAACTGCATTTTTACATGTTGAATTGGAGGAAGATATTTATATGGAGCAACCTGAAGGCTTCATTATCCCTGGAAAAGAGAACTTAGTATGTAGATTGAAGAAATCTCTTTATGGGTTAAAACAGTCCCCAAGGCAATGGTATAAGAGGTTTGACTCTTTTATGCTATCTCAGAATTTTAAAAGATCAGATTATGATAGTTGTGTTTATTTTAAGTCAGTCAATGGTTCATCAATATATCTGCTTCTTTATGTTGATGATATGTTGATTGCTGCGAAAGATAAACTAGAGATAGCAAAACTGAAAACACAACTAAGCAAAGAGTTTGAAATGACGGACTTAGGTCCAGCCAAGAAAATTCTTGGTATGGAAATTACTCGTAACAGACAGCATGGAAAACTATACCTAAGTCAAAAGAGGTATATTGAGAAAGTTCTTCAAAGATTCAACATGCATAAAGCCAAGCCAGTGAGTACTCCGTTAGCTGCACATTTCAAACTGTCTTCAGCATATTGTCCAAAGACAGATGATGAAATTAACAACATGGCAAAAGTTCCGTATTCTAGTGCAGTTGGTTCTCTAATGTATGCCATGGTATGTTCTCGCCCTGATTTATCTCACGCTTTAAGTGTTGTTAGCAGATATATGGCTAACCCAGGAAAAGAGCATTGGAAAGTTGTTCAATGGATTCTTAGGTATTTATGTGGTACTTCCAATGCATGTTTACAATTTGGAAGTTCTGGTGAAGGACTGGTGGGCTATGTAGATTCTGATTATGCTGGAGATTTGGACAAAAGAAGATCTTTGACAGGTTATGTCTTTACCATTGGTGGATGTGCTGTGAGTTGGAAGGCAAGTCTACAGACCACTGTTGCCTTATCCACAACTGAAGCAGAATACATGGCAATTTCTGAAGCTTGTAAGGAAGCTATTTGGTTAAGAAATTTATACGGTGAACTTTGTGGAGACACATCTCCCACAAAGATTTTTTGTGATAGTCAAAGTGTTATTTATCTCACAAAAGATCAAATGTTTCATGAGAGGACGAAACATATTGATGTCCGTTATCACTTTATTCGAGATGTTATTTCCAAAGGTGATATTCGAGTTCAAAAGATTAGCACTCATGACAATCCGGCAGATATGATGACGAAGCCGGTTCCAGCAACTAAGTTTGAGCTTTGCTCAAGCTTGGTTGGTATGACAATCTAATTCCAAGGATTGTCGGCACACGATGATTTTATAATGAGGAGTTCTACAAATGGAAATTCGTCTCAAGGTGGAGTTTGATTACTTATTGCTTTTAAAGTCAAGGTGGAGATTGTGAAAGATTCCTTCAAAAGCAAAAGCAACACAAATAATTCATGTGGGCCCCACATGAATAGTAATAATCAAAATCAAATTCCAATTTGAAGTTTGAACGATGACTCTACGCTTCAAAAATCTCAGGCGTCTGCAATATGTTTTTCAATCTTTACTGCAAATGTTTCGGCTGATCATCCCTATAAATAGGGATGATCATTTTCCAAATGAAATCGTTCAAAACCATTTTGAGTGACATATATACATAGATATATATTGTGAGGCTCTGTGTATTAAAGAAAAGAGAGATATATATTTTTTCAGTTCCAAATCTTGTAACCTCCTCATTTTTCTCATATAGTGATTATCATCGGTTGTGCCCGTGGTTTTTTCCCGAAAGGGTTTTTCCACGTTAAATTCTTGTGTCCACATTTATTTTTCTTTATCGTATTATTATTATTTTATTATTGTCGATATAATTCATTCATAACAACTAACACTTTGTAGAATTTTTCCTCCACCGTATTTCAAAACTTATCTTTTGTGAGTTTTCATGTCTCGATTCCTCTGTCAAGTCAATGTAAGCGGTTGCCGACGCCGTCTCGTCTTCGAAAGTCCACTTTTTAGGAGGAGTCAAACCTCCTAGATTAGCTTGAGATCCCCCCCCCCCCCATTTTCTGTCGGGAACCCTCCGCTAGGGGCTGTGGTTCGGGTTGGGTGTCGTTAATAATACGGAAGCGGTTCGAATTGGGGTTGGGTTTCCGGTATGACTTGAGATTGAGTTTCTGATTGGGATTTGTTATAATTGGAAAATGTTTCAGAGTTCGATCTAAAGAATTGATTAAAAGTGAAGTCGGATAAAGTCACAACACCTTAAATTTTAAAAATAAACATAATTCAAATTAAGAGGTTGTTCGTTCCTATATATATATCTTTTCCAAATTATAATAACTTATTTAAAATTTAAGGAATTATATATAGTGATATAATAAAAGAAAAACAATACAATAAAAGTAAAAAAGACACTAGTGTTTCTTGCCTTTACAAACTACACGTTATCCATTTAGGGGAAGGAATCGAATTGTGGAAATCCTCCAAATTATGACTACATCATGCATGTGATCATTTTGATTCCTTTTCAGATATGTCGATCAACTCGATCTTGATATCTTCAAAGGTGACATCATCGCACCCTACTCTCGGCACAATGGTCACACGAACAGACTCATCACCATCAGCGTTTATGTCTTCCAACAGCTCTGTTAACTCTATCCTCACTCCAGTTTTGGAATCCATAATCTCACTATTCTTATGTGGAAGCAGGCCAAAAGCACCGGCGTATTGACTGTCACACGGGGAGATCCTTGTAATGTCGCCACAAGCATTCACAAACACGTCAAATTTGACAAACTTCCCACCGTCGAATTTAATTCCGTTCAACAACATGATCTCTTTTATTGTATTCTTTTGGTCCTTGGGCCTGTTTGTTTCAGGCCTCTTCACATGCACGGTCACAGTCTGACGTATACTCAATGGAAACTTCATGTCCGTCACATTTTCCGGCGACGTGGTTTCGGTAGCGAAACTCATGCAACGTGGTTTTGGCGGACTACTCTTCCATGGGGTTTCTGAAACCTCGTATTCGTATTTCAGGTCTTCCAAATTCACACAGTCTTTATTGTATACACGTACAGGTTTCCGGTTCTCGTCGTAAAACACGTATGATGCATCTTCCCAGTTTTTATCCGTCGGTTCCTTGCGCCCTTCACCCCCTAAACCTTTCCAAAGGGTCCACATCCGGTCAACATTTGCATGGTGTACGTAGAACAAAGGATCATATCCGGCGGAGTAGAAGTTTCCCAAATCCTCGTTATTTGGAGTTCTAGGGTCGCCCACCCATCTGTGAATCGCCGTATGACAACCAGCCTCTATGGATCCAACTGAAGGGTCTCCCCTAAAAATGGGATTACTACCAGCTACATATTTTCCACCAAAGAAGCTTGCTGCATCCGAGGCGTTGCGCTTCATTTGCCTATTCATAATACACAGATTAATGCGTATCTGATCTAAAGGAGAATGGTTGCGTTCTTCCATTTGATAGTCGAGATCGATAATAGCTGGTCGGAGGTGATTGACGTTCCGGTAGCTAGTAAAAAGAGGGTTAGACTTTCCTCCCTCTTCGAACACAGTCGGAATTTCCATTCCGGCAGGGTTGTCCCAGTTCCAGTAGGGTAATCCAAAAGTTTTATCTTCAATCAAATCTCCCAATATTCTCTCAAAGAAATAAAGGTACCAGCGATGGAAAGGAAAAAAGAGCCAGGAGTAGTGAACATGGAGTACTTTTTCCGGGTAACCGCTTGCCATTTGAGTGTAATGGCCGTTGCAGTAAGCGCAATGAACTTTAGCTTGGTTCTTGAAACTGCACGGGTCGTCATCTGGGAGAGCCCTCATTTTCTGAATTGCTTTCTTAAACTTCTCAATATACTCCGGCGAGGCACTGTGTATCGGCTGTCTGATGCGAGTTTCGCCTGTTGTAGGGAACTTGTAGTCTATCTCCAATTGCTTGGACAATGGAGGGCAACAAGCACCACTTCTTACACCTTGTTTGAAATCCAAGTTCCATCCGGAGTTCGCGCATCCTGGCACGAACGATGGAGCCTTGATAGGGTTGGCAAGGACCGATGGCAGACTGGTCAAGTTGACGGTGCTGTAGAGGCCGCCGAGCCCAAGGATCAAATTCCGTCTGTCTACGGTCTGCCTGTCGAGTGATGTTTCTGATGGTATTATAAGCTTTTCAGGTTTAGTGTTTGTGGTGGGTGTTTTTTCATGATCATTATACAAGGATTTGCATGATCGTTTGATGACTATTTTAGAAAAGAACGGCGAACAAGAGGGGGTGGCGATAGCTAAGGTGAAGCTCAAAAAAACCATATTGTTTTGGGTGCTCGAATACTCCCTTTCAGCTTCCCTTTTATAGAAGATTTCATGTACCTTCTCTTTTGTGAAATTAATAATGATTAGATTAGAAACCATGACAATTAACATTGCTTAGATTAGAAACCATGGTTTACCTCGCACAGTAAATTTAATTACATGAACGTAGATTAACATTGCTTAGATTTGTTATATAGTATATAGTATAAGTGATCATCAGTTATTTGACACACTTATTTATCTTCAATATTGAAAGGGTGATGCTAAAGGGACACCCTTTTAGACACATTTAGTATTAAAAAATGTGTTATTCAGATCTGTCATGCTGTCAGCTTTAACTTTTCAGTATTCTTTTTTATATTTTCTAAACAATTTATAGTTTTTTTACAAGTCAACAAATTCTCAAGTTACTTTCACATATTTTTATATAATGCAGTAAAAGAAAGTCAAACATTCAAAATCAATAAAAATTAAATTAAACACCTAAACAATCTTTAAATTTACAGTTTTACAAATTAATCAAAACAAATCCGTTTGCTGTTCGTGAAACAAAAAAATCGAGTATAATTCTAAAACAAAATCAAAGGTTGATTCTTGTTTCTTCTTCAAAATATTTTGGTATACATCAATGTTTCCTAAATACGGTTAATAGATCCAGAGAAAAAATGAGAAACAGAGAGTAGTAGAGGCAGCCCGAGTTGCTTCTGGTTGTGGCCGGAGGAGATCTCGGCTGTGCATAGCCTGAAAGAGAGTCGATCGGCAGGCGACGTGGTGCAATAAGGAGGCGACGACGGTGTTCGCCGAAGATGCAGAGAGTCGAGAGTGAGAGGGAGTCGAGAGTTAGATCTGACCGGAGGTGTGCATCGCCTGAAAGGAGAAACAGAGAGCATAGAGCAGCAGAGGCAGGCGGCGGTGTGCGATAGGATGCGGCGGTGGTATGCGTCGATGATGGAGAGAGTCAAGAGTGAGTGGCTGTCGAGAGTGAGATCTGACCGGAGGCGGCGGCCCTCGGCTGTGCGTCGTCTGAGTAGCTGTGAAACATGGTCGCCGGCGTCGGTGGGGCAGTGTGGTCGCCGGCGTCGGCTGGTGGCTTGGGAGACTTTGAGACCTAGAGTGTTTAAAGAGAGGAAGATATGTGGCAGCTAGGGTTTTTTCAATTTATAGGATTAGGGTTTATTTTTATTTTTTACTATTATACCCTTCTACTTTTATATCTTTCATTTTTATATCTTTTATTTTCACAGATTTTTATTTAATCTCCTTTAGTTATATTATTAGTCAATTAATAATTATTAATCAATCATTACACCTAGCAACCTAGCAAGTAATTATCTAGCAACCTAGCAAGTAATTATGAAACAATTAAAAAAACAAATAAGCAATGATTAAGCAATCAAAGAGTGTCTTATTGGTAAAATAGGGTGTATTTTTAGCCAACCCCTATTGAAATACAAATATATTAGGCTATACGGAGTGGTGGCCAATGGCCAACGGATGGCCAAAGGATTTTTGTGGGTTGGCAGGCGTTGGCCATTTTGTAGGGAGTGGTGGCCAATGGCCAATGAACTGTCAACAGGGGGTGTTTTTGCCATTTCTTGAAAGTTTTATACATGTTGGCATCTCGCCAACAGGTTGGCGAATTCATCTTGGCGAGCCGATGGCGAGTTCGACGACAGTGGAGATGGCGAGTCGCCAAGAGGGTTGGCGACCTCTTGGCGAGCCATTGCTCCGTCCAGCCTTATAAATTTTAGAAAAGCAAAAGGAATCGTAGATTTCATTAAAACTTATCTTTTGTTGTTTAAAAGGCTAGTATTGTTTTAAATAGATAGTACTCTACGATACATAAAAAATCTATTTTGATTATTTATAATCTTTTTGTTACATTTTAGTTTTCCTTTTTATTCATGGTTTCACTAAATTATAGCTTTAAATATTAATGAACTGATTCCGCCGTATTATCTAGCTAGCATTAAGTTTTTAATTTAACCAACTGATTCCACCGTATTAGTTTTCAATTTAACCGAGTCTTTTGTTGTTTTAAGAGTATGGGACATTGAAATTTCACTAAATCATAGCTTTGGCTGAGCGTTTTTAGCTTTTAAGAAAAGCTCAATTTATAGAAAAAAATTATATGGGACATTGAACTTTTAATTTTTATTTTAAATAAAGTTTAATAATTCAAAAACTATTTCAAGTAGTTTTTGAGAGTTTTTATTTTTTTGTATGTTTTACCTTTTGGTTTTATATGATTTTACATTTTTAAAAGCTCATAACTATTTTTACCGGACACTTCAACACAAATAAAGCTACAATTTTGAGTTACCAGTTATAGGTCCTAAGTGTTTCATCTTTGAAAGTTAAAACAAATTTTTATACAAATAAAAACTACAATTTTCAACTACCAACTACTAGCTAGATTATTTCGTGGATTGAAAGGGTATATATAAAAGCTTGTTAATAGTTAAGGTTATTTCGTGGCCAAATAAGAAAAAAAAAAGAAGTATAAGTGAGTTTCATTCCCAAGAACATGTGTGTACTTTACATATATACTAGGTGTGTACCCGTGCGATGCTACGGCTGACAAATAATTTTTTTTCTGTAATTAATTTTTTAGCAGACGTTTTCCACTACTAGAAAATAGGGGTATTAGCAACAGAAATTTAGCGACAGAAAAAATCCACAACGACCGTTTACCGACGGACTTCCAACATATAGAGAAAACCTAACTTTCAATATTTTAGCAACAGTTTTGCTACGGTTTAGAGACAGAAGACGATCCGTTGGAAATCGGTTACCATATTACCGACGGTTTACCAACGAAATTCAATAAATTTAGAATCCGTCGGTAATCCGTAAATGAAAATGTTATCTATTTTGTAAAATCATAATTTTAACAACGGTCCGTCGGTAATCCGTTACAATATTACCGACAGTTTACCGACGACATTCAACAAATTCATAATCTGTCGGTACTTCGTTGGTGACGATCCGGTGGAAATTCGTTACTATATTACCGACGGTTTACCAACAACATAATTCAACAAATTTGGAATCACCAGTTATGAAAATTGAAACAAATCACGGTAAAATATGATAAATCAATCACTTAGAGTTTTTTTATATAAAAAATAAAATATAAAAGAACAAAATTTAAGATGATTTTGAATTAACAAAAAGAACTTTCAGTTAACACTTAACAATCAAACTTTATTTTCAAAACCATTTAACAAAACACTAAATACTGGCCCAATAAAACAAAACCCATATGGATTCAGGAAGATAAAACATCGTGAAGGTAAATAGAGAGACGGAAGGTTCTTTTTATTAGTTACGCTGGTCGCTGGATACTAAAATTTAAAGTGGGTCCATTGTTATGCCAAGACCCGACCCAATTCCTTTTTTTTTTTTTTTTTTTCCATTTGTCACTGTGCAACGCTACTCGTTCTGCACTCCCACCATCGCCACTATCTGATTGCTTACCATAAGCTTCACCCGATCCAATACCTCCGACACCATCGTAGCCTCCGCCAGCTTCTCTCTCCTCTCACTTTTCTCTCATCGATTTCACTATCCAGTTACACTTCCTTGCCCTAAATTGTTTTTCCTTCTCTTCCGCCCCTATGCATTGTGTTTCGAACTCACACCGACGAACTCGCATTGATCTCACTATCTCCGGAAGTAGATTCTTCGACTCAATTTGTACTGCAAGGAGAAGAAGCTTATTCTCATAACCTCAATTTCAGGAAATTTGATCTTCGTTCGGCTGTTCGCCAGGTACAAGCGAGTTTATCTTCTACGCACGGATCGTCAGTTATATTAACGAACTGGTTATAATCTGTACAGTAAAATTAGTATATAATCGAATTGTTCAGATACATTCATTCAGTTTGAATAAAATTCGAAGTCTGAAACGAGGTAGCTATGATCTATAAAATAAGCTCATTTTCGAATCGACTAGTCCTTCTGTTACAACGAGCAGCATAACTGAAAACTAGTAATCTCTGTATTCAGAAAGCTCTAGAGTTCAATCAAGTAAAAATACATCAGTTACTTGAACCGAGGTAGATTTAGCAATAGTTGCCCTTAATGCTAACGTAACCCCTTTTGCACTATTATCGAATGTTTTGGGACAAGTGGGTTTTGGATCAGTTAGTGCAATACAGTGGAAGTTTCTAAGGTTTATGGAAGAACCTAATTTTGGACAAGGATTTATTAACACTATGTATGTTACAGGGGACATTCTTCCTGAAACTTTGAAAGGTTAGCATGTAGTAATATTAATGTAATCACTCAATTCGCCATTTCAATTGGTCCTCTGAGTAACAGTAGATTTATGGTTCAGACCATTGTCAATGGAGTTCCAATAAATTGAACTTTGATTCTCTTTGTTTCCAGCATTGAAGCTTGCCAGGATTTTATGTGTGAGATCACTGTTGCCATCTAGACTTCCGCGTTTGATCTTCAGTATTCATGGTGAGCAGGTATGGTTTGTCTACAGTTTTCACCTTAGAATTTCACATATAAATGCCTTTCTATCTGCTTTCCCTCTTCACACTCACAAATTCCATTCTATTTCCTACCTAACAGTTGTATAGTCATGGAGTTCCTGAAGTTACATGGCTTGATTGATGCTAAGAAGGTTATAGAGCTGCCTGTGATTGTAAGTATAATCATTACCATTGATTGATGCTAAAAGGTTTTAATTTATAATTTTTATCAAATAATCAGACACACGTATATACAGGACATGTCATCTCCACATGGAATCCATTATTGGAAGCAATTTCATAACACCGATAATTACTTAAAATTTTAAATTCATGCCAGCATTGAGGATTGATCACTATCAGCAATTTTTGATGGCATTCTGTTTTAACATGTATTTTTTATTTTGTGCTCTTGATAGGTATGAAATGGTTTGTGATATGGCCAATCATGATGCAATTGAACATCTTCAAAGGTACATGTTTTTGTACTCCCCCACATCACACAGATAAAGTCAAAACTCAAAATCGCATGGTTCCTCTTGTAATAACTGTATTTTTTGATTTTTATATTTTGGTGCAGATTAAAAGAAGTTGAAGCTTCAAAGGCAATCGTTCATTATTCTTTCTGCTCCAGTGTTCTTATGTCTTCTCAAAAGCACTAAAAAATTGTCTTTGTTTTTTTTTTTTTTTCCTTTTTTGCAGCCATTGAGTATTTTGTGTCGTTCCCTCCACGACATAGATACATATACAACCGGGTTTCCTCGTAATGGTATTTCATACATTTTTCGAGCTGTGAAACATTGCTTGCCTGACCTGTAAGTATGTTTTGTCTCTCTTCTGTTATTAGTAAAAATAAACAACCCCCAAGTCTATTACGTAAAAAAGAACCTCACCTAAGAGCGGTTATGCCAGTATTCCTAAAAACTTATATATAAACCCGATTTATTAAATTTAAATTTTATTTTCTCTTCCTTCACCCTATTTTTTTCCACATTTTTGGGCTTCTATTCTTAGTATGGCTATAATGCTTTCCTTTTCTTTGTGTTTGTTGATGTAACAGCACACTTTCATCTTAAATGCAAGCAAAGCGTTACCAAAACAGTGTATAAAATATGGAACTACAACTTCTAAATACACATCCAGGAAAAATTTGGGTATCCGCATACCTGATGATGTGGTATGTCAAGCCATATTGGAGAAGATGGGTGCACCTCTAATTTCCACAAGGTCCCTCTCATTTGGAAGGTACTCATTTTCAATGCTAATTTTGACCGTTAAGAAAACTGTTTTTTTAGTTTACTCATTTTGGAAAAAGGTTAAAATAATGAAAAACACAAGGTATTAAACAGTTATATGTTAAACACAAGATTTATTCATTGATAATTATTTTTGTAATAGAAATACTTTTGTAATATAGATTTTTGAGCTTTTACAAGTGTCGGCTAATAAGAAATGCACCCTTTCGGTATTCCACACAATATGAATGGCCGTTAAATAAACTAGTTCAAGAACTAAACTCATAATATCTTAGAGTAAATTACACTTTTAGTCCATGTGGTTGGCAACTTTTTGCAGTTTTAGCCCAAGTTTTTGATTATTTTCACCGGAGGTCCTTGCCCTTTAACACCATTTGTAAGTTATCTTTATCCATTTTAGATATAAAATTGATGTATTTAATTATTTTCTAAGTGTTTATAGTAATAACGATTATGTTGTTTTTGGTAAATTGTAGGACACATATGAGAAGGCAATGAGTGAGAAGTATGGCCCCGACCCCACTCAACATCCATTGGGTGATGCTGAAATATGGGAGCATACCGGTGGCGGGAGAAAGAATCCAAGCTATGTTGTGTCGGGGACACTTTACGAGTGCGGCTCGTCCTCTTATGATCATGCCCTTATCTCAAAATAAGGTATATTTATTACTTATTGTAATTTACTTATTGTGTTTTTATGGATAAAAAAGGAAGTATGTTGCCATTATAGATGAAATATGTAGGTACATTACCTATATATTTATTATAGATCCTTCATGTTTTTCTATTACAACATTGTATTTTCAATATAATTTTTCTTGTTTAAGCACTGTACTTAAAATCTATTGAATTATAGCACTATATTTTTAAAATTTTCTTATTTGGACAATATACGAAAGTACATTGCTATTTCCTGCATTTGATTTATTATTTATTATTATTTTTTTGTCACATAGGTGTGGCAAATGGAGTGGGACATGGACAGGCAAGTGAGATTATGGAAATCAAATCTTAATGGAGTTTGGCATGAACAAGCAATCATTCAACCCACCACATAAACATGTTAATGTACCAAAATACCCCTCATGTTGAACAAATTTCATACCATAATAAATATTATTTCTAGATCTTCAATGTTTCCTGAATCTTTTCATTTTGTACAAGCACAATCTTGGATGTAAAAAATTCTTGATTTTGTGAAATTCTAATTGTATTTAAAATGCTATTTACCGACGGTCTATAGAGTAAAACAAAAGCCGTTGGTAATATGTTGCCGATATTTCCGTCGTTAATTCGTTACGAAATATTTGTCGTTGATCCGTTACAACTATAATCCGTTGGTAATCCGTTACAAATATAATTCGTCGGTAATCCATTACAGATATAATCCGTCGATAATTTGTTACTAATATTACTATCGTTTTGGCCGTTGGTAATCCGCTACTAATGTTATTCGTCGGTATTCCGTTGCTAATTACCGACGGCAAAATCCGTCGCTAAATTTTGTCTTATCCGTTGGAAATTTCGTTAAAATCAGCGACGTAAATTAGTGACAGACTTTATCCGTCGCAGAACTGTCGGTAAAACCAATTAGTGACAAAATAGTGACGGTTTGTGCCATCGTTAATGCCCTATTCTGTAGTAGTAATTGTGTTAAAAAATCCTTTTCGTTTTAGGTTAAAAATAAAAGCATGTTGTTATGTTTAGTTCAAAATAGGAAATCTTGTTGATATTGGTTAAAAGTACATTGTGTTTTTGGTTAAAAATAAAAATACAATTTTGTTTTGGATTGAAAATAAAAATACATTGGTGTTTTAGTTCGAGTTTCACAACGTTTAACATTGAGTTGACATGACATTATAAAATGTTGTTGTTTTCGGATAAAAAGAAAAATATATCGTTATTTTGGGTTAAACTTAAAATTAAAATAATATTTTTGGTTGAAAATAAAATGACATTATCGTTCATATTTATTTACAAAAATATTGTTCGAAGCGACAAGTAAACCTGAATATATATTCTTTAAGTAGTTTGAATATGAAAATTAAAAATCATCATTACATTTAACACCCAAAAATATTGAAGATATGACGATTCACCATGGAAACCCATTGTCATCAATTAGTTAAAATCTTGTTCATAGATACCATATTAGTTGGCGTATATTTTTTTCAACTAAAGACGTCTAAATTCTAATAATTAATTTCTTTAATTCTATAAGTGTAATGTTATAACAGGAAATGTGTACAAATATTGTAATCGAACGAAATGAAAATAAGGAAAAAAAAATTAAAATAAGAGTAAACAATCACTCATTCCGCAATTCTTTATTTGGAGGCATATCGGCTTAATAGTTATGTTAAAATACTTAAATTAATATTAATATATTTTACTTTGAAAAATATTGTTTTGACAAATTGTTATCAATATATCTTACTTTATAACATAATTAGCAAAATATGGGTTTCAATTTATTTTGGTTGAACGCGGCATGGTTTGAATGTATACGTCATAATTATAGTGTCACTTCTAAAAAACAAACTTAAAAATAATAACAAGCCCATTTATTTTTTAATTAAATTATTATCTTTGGTCATCGATCTATATTTTAGGGATTTATTGAATTTAGATAAATTCTATTTAAATTTACAAAGGATAGGATACCTATTTTTTGGGGTTTTTTGAATTTAGATTGTGATATCCGGAAATCATAAACCTGATTTATTGGGATTTATTTTGAATTTAGATTGAATTAAATTTAGAGTGTCATGTGGCAAATAAAGGCCTTAAAAAGGATGCCACGTGGCACTAAAATGCTTTGTTTATTAGTATGTATGTATATATATATATATATATATATATATATATATATATATATATATATATATATATATATATATATATAATCCTTTAAACTCTCTATATTTTCAAATCTATATGCATAACTATATGAATACTATATGTAATATGTGTGTATTTCAATAAATGATTTTTATTAAGACATACTGCAATAGGGACAACTTGATACTTTTGAATTTGAACATGAACATGATAATTATATGCATTTGTCTAAGATGGGTTGAGACTTTGTGTGATATTCATAGGAACCCAATTTGGGACAACTTGATACTTTTGAATTTGAACATGAACATGATAATATGCATCCGCCTAGGATGGGTTGAGACATTGTGTGGTGTTCATAGGAACCCAATTTGGAACTTTAAGAGTTGGTGACAACATTATAGACCGCCTCAAATGCATAAGGTATTTTAAACCCCTTGTATGGTACTTGTATAATGCCTCACATGTACATAGTTGAATGCATATGAGAATTGTGACATCTTTACATAGGCCCAAAAGGTATAAGAAGTGTGTGGTGTGATATGTGATATCCTCACATGAGCTTACTTTTTAGCCATCTTTTTATATTAGACTTTGAGATTGAACTTGGGGTTGAGTTCTAGAAGCATATGTATTGCATTCTTTGATATTATAGATTTGTAATTATTGGGTTTTGAATATAGTTTAACAATACTTATTTTTGGAATGCTTCTTCCCTACATACGTTAGTTACTAATATTTTGATGTTTTAAAATGATATTTTTGGGGTTTACTTTATATTTGGAATGTGAAAGTTCCTTAACCTCAACAAAGATTAATATTGGTAAGGATCACTAGGCTTCCCAAGTCTAACCTATGCATTTTGGCATGTGTTCAAATTGTATGTTTTAGTTGAAGACTGAAGATAGAAACAATATTGGATATTTAGAAGACTTCTTATTTGAAATTTAAGATGTATTAATAGACATTTAGTTTAAATTATTGTCTCTTGATCAGATTGTTACATTCCTACACTTACCAAAGTACTTTGGAACTTAAATTTTGGGACCCTAATCCATAGTTGAAATTTTAAAAGTGCTTGAAGTGTGTTAAATTGGTTATATCAACTAGCCTATATGAGGGATGTTGCAATTTATATTAGATCTTTGTTTTAAGTGAACTAGGTACTTATAATAATGATTAGACTTAAACTGCAACGCTTAGGGAGGGTTGTGTAGTTAAGTAGTATGTCTATTAAGTGGAAGCTTAGTTGACCTATATTAAATCACGTGTTTTAACTATAAATTTTATTTTATTCTTTTAGAATTTGCATATGGGAATCCTAGGGGGTGTTAAACACAAAAATTCATTCGATCCTAATAGGTGTAACTATGTTAGTAGGAATACATATGGTTAAAATTTAAGAAGCAAACACTAGTATGCTTTAGGTTGAACCGCTTTATGTTATATTATATTATACCATTTTCCTTTATATGAATCATGTTATTGGTATGAAGAAGAAATAGCGGTGTTTATGAGACAATACAAACCACTCGATGATTCTAGTTCTTAGTTTTATGTTTTAAAATCCATAGTTGAACAACTGTAATTTCTATATGACACTTTTAATGTAACAAACGTTTTTATTGTTTGTACTGTTTAACTAGATTTGTGTTTTAATACGAGTATCACATGCCCTTTTTTCCAACGGATTTGGTTTCGTCGCGAGTCCATCTGTGATTAGGTTTAGTGACGATTTACCGACAGTTTGGGCCATCTAAAATACCATGTCTTTCTAGTAGCACTATGTTCCTTTGTAAATTAAATACTCTCCAACTTCTATGTATATAATAACAACTAGTAGGAATGTCTACGTGTTGCAGTGACTTTATTAATATTCACTTACACAGGGACCATTTCTATAATTTTACAATTACACCAAGAAAATTACAATAATTTTGTCTTATATGAGGACCATTTCTATAAGTTTGATATTACATAGGGATTGATTAACTAATTTCCCTATTACATGGATGATTTCTCTAATATCAACATTACATAGTGTAACCCTGCATTTTTGACTCGTAAGTAATTTTACTATTACATCAGGAACATTACGATAATTTTGTCTTATACCGGTGGCCATTTCTATAAGTTTGATATTACATATGGATTGATTCACTAATTTCCATATTACGTGGACAATTTCTCTAATGTCAATATAACATAGTGTAACCCTGCATTTTAACTTGTAAGTATATTTGACCCATTATAGTAGAATTCGTGATATAATACTTTGTTGCGTATGGTGTTATGTATGTAGGGTTGATAAGAATGTAGTGCTGCAAATGGTATTGTTTAGAAATGTTATTAAGCAGGAAAGATGGCTAAGAGGAATGTTTCTATGTGAACTTCGTGGCACAAATGCTTATACTCGTGACATGGTCGTAAGAAGATGACCTAATGCATATAAATCTGAAAGTTGAGAGTTGTGTGAATTTCATGACGTGGTGTAGTGTGGGTAGTGGCACGATGGGAACGTAACGCAACTGATTCCCATAGCGATGCGATGTTACGTCAGACTTAAAACAAAGGAAAGGTCTTAAGTCAGTGACTTTCATCCCTTTCACAAAAAAACTCGAGTAGCAAAGTTATAAATGCGAATTTTGAGCTCCTGTAAGCAATAAATAAAAGGGGAACATCAATAATCGAAGGATTAAGCTTGGTTAACATCTTTTGGAGGTAAAAATCCAAACCTATTTTAAGAAAGGTGTTGATTATGCTTCAATTGGGCTGAAGAATTGTAAACCCTAGTTACCTTTGGTCATGTTTGATTTGAATACATCTTATGTTAGTGAGAAAAAGTTACTTGGTGTGTCCTTTAACATGATTAGGTTATGTCTTATGGATTTAGCCTTGGTTTGGGGTTTTAATCATAAAACTTAAGTTCATCAACCAAGTAATCGTAATATATATATATATATATATATATATATATATATATATATATATATATATATATATATATATATATAGTATGTGGTGTTGAAGTAAGCAAGGAGAAACCAGAACATGGCCTTGGAATGGTCTGAAATGCTACAGAACAAAACTTGACCAAGTTGTTAAGGTCACACAACTAAGACCTATCCGTTTCCACGCGGCGAATCTTAAGACCCTGATAGTGTCTTTTGATTTCGAGCATATGTACTCTTCCACAACTATTAGATTGTAGCATAAGGTGAGTAACCTTCTTCCCCCACTCCATTTGAGTTAATATTGTTGTGAAAATGCATGTATATGGCCTTAGTGCCGAGTAGTGGGCCTTAGTGGCCGGGGAAGGTCGTATTAGGGTGGCCGGTAATGTGGCATTGGGGTGGCCAGATGCAGTGACCTTGGTGGATGGAGATTTAATTGTTGAGTAAAGGACAAATGTTGATTCCTGGGTCCTTTATGAATTTATGTCTTGCTATGTTGATATATTGTAATTGTATCTATAAACTCCTTTAATGCTAAATGTTACTGGTTACTCAATAAGCTTTAAAAGCTTACTCTATTATCTGACAAACATTGCAGGTTCTAGTAACCTTGCTAATGGGAAAGAGAAGATCGATACTTAATGTAAATGGATAGTGGATAGGTGTTTTGATGTAGCGGGCCGGCTCGTGATACACTTGCTGTTATGGTTATGTGTATCATATACCATGTTATAGACGTTGTTTTTGATGAAATGTTGTAATATTTTCAAAAAGAAATTAGGTGTACTTTATATTGGGAACCGAGTGTTACACATAGGTACTATTTATGTAATATTTTTTGTATAGAGGTTGTTACTGTAATTCTATGTTACACATAGACCATTTCTGTAATTTTTCTATGACACAAGGTCTATTCGACCATTTTGTAATTTTCTCAAATATATAGACCATTATATAAATTTCAAGGAACTTTTCAGTAATTTTCTCAAATATAGTGATCAATTTAATAAAACATAATTTTTACAGAATACCACTTCGTAATTTCTCAAACATATAGACCATTAGATAATTTTATAGTGACCATTTCTGTAATTTTCTTAAAAATTAGAACTATTAGATAATTTTGCAGATACCATTTCTCTAATTTTCTCAAACATAGGGGTCATTGGATAATGGTGTAGGGACAATTTTGTAATTTTCTCAAACATAAAGACCATTAGATAATTTTTTTAAAAACCAATTCTATAATTTTTTGAGACATTAAGACCATTTTTGTAGTTTTCTCAAATATGAAGACTATTAGATAATTTTGTAGAGCCTATTTATGTAAATTTCTCAAAGATGAGGACTAATTAACAATTTCAAATAATATCTAATAAGAAAAAATCACACATTTCCTAAATGTATCTGCTAACCATTTTTGTGATTTTTCAAATATAGGGACCATTAGATTACTTTTCAGGAAATATATTATGTAATTTGCTCACACATAAGGACCAATTAGATAAACATAATTTTTACATAGAGACCAATTCTATAAAAAATTAAGACTATTAGATAATTTTACAGAGACCATTTCCATAATTATCCCAAACATAATGGCCAATCGATAAATTGCATAGACTAATTATGTCATTTTCTCAAACATAAAGATTATTAGATAATTTTATGAAAACCGATTATGTAATATTCTAAAGTGTAGTCTTAAATAAACTCCCCGTATGTATGTGGGTGGGTGTATGTGTGCGTGTGGGTTGACCTCTCTACACATATGTCTCATCATAAGTTTTTTTAGCACACTCCTATTCTAAAACATAAGGACCATTTTATTTCTATAATTATCTTAAACATAGAGGCCATTGTATAATTTTTTAGGGATCATTTATATAAATTTTTCAAAAATGATGACTAATTACTAATTTAAAAAAAAAAATTCTAATAAGACAAAATTACAGATTTGTAAATTAGTTATATTTGATAATGTAGGATCTATTCTATACTATAATTAAGGTCACTCAAACTCATATGGTTAGAGATATTTTGATATCTCAAACCACATTGATTTGAAATCCCTACAACTCCTGAACTTATCTTATTTATTTACTACAACTGAAAAGACTCTTTAACTTATGATACTTAATTAGTTTATTGAATTTTGATGTTAAGTACCATTCAAAAGACTTTTTCCCGTAAGTTACTAGCAAATAAAGCCTATATAACATATTGCAACATAAACATTTGTATCTTATTGGAATCAAAGTCAATGGAATGATGATGGTCATGGTCATCACTTTAATTACACTTTTTAACATCTTCAATATAATAACTTTAGAATATTCAAAGTATATTATATATTTTTATTATAAAATGACGTTTTTGGTTCAATATTGGCTTTGTTGACCCAAAATTAAATTAACATTTTTTTTCTTTACTTGAACTTTAATATTTGTTATTTCGATAAACTTGTAAAAATGGTTGAGAATCAAATTATTAGTTTAAAATTAGACATATTTGTTTTAGTCATTTTTACCGATTATTACAATGGAAAAATAAAAAATGACAAATATCATAGGAAATGACGAACGATATCGTCGTTTTTAACTATTTTATTACTACAAGTTAATATAAAACTTTCCAATTACTCTATAATTTCTTTCTTTATATTTTTAATATTATATTATTAATTAAAACAAATACATATATTTTTTAAACATCATTATTTTTTTATATAAAAGGTTAATATTGTTTCACAATTATATGCATGTTATAAAAGTATTATAAATTTTCTATTTTATAGTTTTTTTATTTTAGTTGTGAGCATGATACAAATAAACATATAGTTTGTAACCTAATAAACCTTTTAAGCTATTTCCTACTTTATTTATTTATCTATTTATTGAAAAATAATTATATATTTCAAATTAAAAAAGTACATAGATTTTATTAAACACCATCATTTGTTATTTAAGATGTTATTATTGTTTTTAATTATCTACATGATTAAAATGTATTACATATTTCCCATATTAATCTTTTATTCAAATTGCTTTTATGATTAAAATAAACATACATTTTAAACTAAAACATTATTAAGAAAAAAACTAAAACATCAAAATGAAAAACTTACACAACAAAAACCCAATAGATATTGAATGATATTTAAAAATCGGTCACCCTTCTTTTAGGTGTTTTTCTAACTACTCATTCTCTAAAAACATAAATAAACATTCCTTATTTCTATATCTTTCAACAAACAAATTAGTAACTATTCAAAGAATGCATGAGATAATTAATTTAATTTACTAACCCCAATTAAATAATTTTAATTTTATTCAATTAAGTATCATTAGTATCAACTAATTATCATTAGTTAAAAACTGAATTGTAGTGGTTTAATAAAAAAACTAACCTTACTTAGAATTAGAGAATTGTAATATTAATATGCACATTCAATGTAATTAAATGTATGATTTAAGATAAACAATTATAGTGACTAATAATATATTGCCGGTATGATCACAATCGTAAATGATTGAAGTTATAGTTTTCAATTATTTAGCAATAACAATAGTTAAAGTAATATTAAATAATAATAATAATTAATAATGTTATTAATGTATAGTTTGCAGGAAAAAACTATTCAGATTGTGTAGTTATAGATAAATATTTATCTTGAATCCCAATAACGTAAATTTTATTTTGTAAATGGCATTCAATACTTATAAGTACCATATATTTTCAACTTCTAATATTCCAATAAATATCTCATTTGTCATATAATTTAAAAAAAATAACAATATTGTATAGTAAAACAATTTATTATTTCTTACTTAATCAGAATTATTTTATTTCTAATAATACATATTTTTAATTCAATTTTCAACTTTTGGAATTAAATTTCATTTTCTTTTAAATCCTACAACTTACTAACCAAACACTTATGAAAATTATTTTGAATAATATGTAATCTTTAGTTTAACTATGTAATTTTATTTTTGCGGAACGCATATGCGTTCGCCTAGTTACGTTAAAGAGTAATGATACTACGAAATTCCCAACAGCTTTCATAGCTTAGTCGAACATTTTAATGTCATTGACTAGAGTCTCAACAATTATTCATTATTCCAACAAAGAAAGTACTCCATTATTCAGAATATGACTTATTAGACTTCATATCTAAGACATAGAAAACCTTCTCCTACGAGGCTTGGTAAGATCTATTCCATCGTCAATATTCGAAGTGTCTTTCGATCCCTTTTTAAATGGGTTCAATTTTCCCAAAGTCTTGGACACCGATGAGAATAGAGTAGGCTTCTTCATGTTCTTCATTTTACTAGACGTCGCACCTTGATTCTTTTGCATATCAGATATGTACTTCTTCATCTTCAATAATTCAGATCTTAAGGTTTCATTTTCCTTGGCCAATCCCACATCCGATTGTACCTGAAACCTCATGCTTTGGGCACAGGGTGTGCTTTGCCCAGTACTTCTTATTTGTAACTCATCATAATAAAGTGTGTGTAAAACTATTTGTAATGGAAGTCTTTTGTTTTGGGAAGCGTGTGCCCTTGCTTCCATGGATAGTTTTAGTGGATCCATCGAGCTGCAAACTTTCTCTCGCTCGATTTCGTCCAAGTTTGGGTGAGCCTGAAAAGTGAAAGTTAGTGTTTATGAACTATTTGTTTAATATCTTGGCGCTAAAGTTACCTGGAGGTATCTGTCAATCGCGCGGTAGAGATCATCTTCAACTTCTCGGGCATTTTTAGGTACCAAATTAGCAATTCCGTTGAACTTTGAAATGCTCAATTCAGTGGTCTTTGCGATTTCAGCTAGATACGCGTCAACCGTCTGCGCAACCCTAAGCATCGCCGGGGATGGAGCCTCTTTGAATCCACCGGAGTTAAATACCGGCATACTCTTCTCCTTCTCCATGAATCCCGTCACGATCCTCCTTACGCTTTCTATATCACACAATTTCTCTCCGTCGAGCGTGTATGACAGGGTGAGTAGATCATCGACGGTCACTTGATCTAGTATGACTGATATCCGCTTCTCGAGCTGCTTCTTGCAATCAGTATTAGTTTCGAGGAAGATCGCAGTCCGGAGGAGGCAACATAGGAAGTTGATTGAAAAAAGCGCTTGTTGATTTTCGGTAGGGAATAAAGCGACGATTGACTCTAGGAGCTTTCTTTGTTCGATTCTGGACGTGGAGGAGTGATTGGATATCGGAGATTTTACGCCGTTGACGGAATGGTCGCGAACGAGGTCCGGCAACGATCTCTTGGCGTAGGTTGTGATTAGGCTTGCGATTGTTAGTCCCTTGGCGCCGCCTGATTTCATCGAAGCGATTATTTTCTGAAAGAAGGTTATTTGGACGATTGATAGTTCTTCTGTCCACCAATTCGGCGGTGAACGACTAGGACAATTGGCTTCGTCACAAGCCTGTAAGAGAACAATGATTTCATTATTCTTCTGCAATTTTACAGTCTAATAGATCCGATTCAACTATCCTAGATTAACATATTAGGAGTTGTTTTGCACGAAATGAAGATCTAAAAACACATTAATTAACTCATATCTCTGAAACATTTAGATCAAAATGTCGAATACAACATCGATTTTGAATCCGTCAAGTAAATTTGTCAAAGATACCTTAGCGCTGGACACTTCGACACATTTGTTAACGATGTTGAGCCGTTCAGCTATCGGAAGAAGATCTTCACATGATTTCAGAACAGTAATGGCGCCGGGAAGGCTCGTTAACGCTACTTTCTCCAGGAAGCCATACGTCCGGCTGGCAAGGTTGCCGTCACAGAACTGTTCAGTCATTTCCAGGTACTCTGCAGCACAGTGCAACGCTGCCACGTTATTTACAGTGATTTCAAAATTGACTCCATAACAAAACCTTGCTGCTTTCTCGAAGATTTCTGCTCCTCCAGGTATATCCGAGAGATCTATCATTCCCAAATTTGCCTCTCCTGATTCTAGAACTAATCTTCTTATGAGATTACTTTTTGCTAGCAACATAAACTACCATAACAATCCATGATTAATTAGTTGATACATACAAAGTCATTCTTAACTTTCAGCATAATTCTATGATCATATATACCTTGTGAAGGGGGAATTTTGCTTCACCAACATGAACCAATATGTCGGTTGGAACATCTTCAGAGAAAACGCTGAAACCATAGAAAGAAACGAATAAGTTTTAGATAATTTAAAGTTAATAGATAATTCATAATAGCATGAGTTGATGATTACCCCTGTCCAGTTTTATTCTTTGCATGAGAAAGCCTTTCGGTGTTCTTGAGTTGGGTAGACATTTCTGCAATTTGTTACAGAAAATTGTTAGGATATGGAGATGATGATCTCTTGGTCTTGTATCGTTATATAGAAGGTAGTATTTACTAAAAGTAGACAGTTGCGCATGTTGGCCGACACTTGGTCTTTCTTTTATCAGGTACATGTATGTTAGATAATAATATATAGAGGTAGTATTTTGTAGTAATAAACAAGAGATGTCCTATCACGTCGCTTAGGCTGGAGGGAGTGGTTAGCATGTTCAGCATGTGCTAAACTATGCCACGTCAGCATTCAGCGAGTTTAGCACATGCTGAGCAAAAATGGTGGTAGTGGTCAGCACATGCTGAACTTCATGCTAAACTATTTTATTAAATCTTTTTTTTAAATTATTTATATATTATTAAAACATAAATTAAAAACATAAATTAAGCTACAAATTAAAAACATAAATTAAAAACATAAATTAAAATTAAAATGCATTACATTAAAATTAAAAACATAAATTAAAAGCATAAATTAAAAACATAAATTAAAAACAATAATAAAATTAAAAACAACCATTTCATTAAACTTAAAATACATTACATTAAAATTAAAAACATAAATAAACAACTTAAAACAAACTAAATTAAACTTAATTCTTGTTGTAAATGAGCCGTAATACGCTCTATTTGCTCGCCTATTTGTTCTTCCAATTCATCATCATCTGACGATGATATCGAAATTGACGAGTCGGATGACATAATTTTTGAAATTAAAATTGGGGGAAAGAGGATATAAATTCTAGAAAGATGATATAAATTGTGTGGTAAAAATGATTTGAGGGTTTGGTTTATATAAGAGAATAATTAGATTTTTTTAAATTAATTTTTTTTTTTTTATTTGTGACCGTTGCCAAGCGTTTGGCGAGCTCGCTGGAGAAATGGCGAGGACGGGTTAGCGAAGGCGAGGGCGACTTTGTGCGGAGTGGATGGCGAGGGCTAGGCGAGGCGGTTGCGAGCCTTTGGCGAAGCCACACCGCCCAGCCTTACTAAGATACCACATAAATAATCCTTGAAAACCAGGCAGCCTAACGTGTACTTTACATTCCATTTTCATCTTTCACATCATCCAACTATAGGAGAAACTTGTGGATAGAATGGCTGTATCGAAACAAACAAATTTCATTGGTTTAAAACCCCGTTCGCCTTTGTACATTTATTTCTCCAACTGCTTTGTTTTTGTAGTTGAGCTATTTTATAATATTTGACTCGGTTGGTTTATGAACTTCATATTATTCTAAGAATTCGTACAACAAACTATTTCTTTAACAGCTTAATGTAACGTATCGTTTTTTGTCATGTTATGTAAAAAGGGTATGCGACACATTTTAGATAATTTGGAATTTGATATTGCCAAATGTTAGTTTTAGGAATTACAGAATAATAATAATAACTTGGATAATTGCTTGGATTATGTATATACACTTTTCTAAATATGTAATTCGACCCTGGCATGGGGTTTCACAAATTCAGATATTGGGATAATCAAAGAAAAAAATTCTGATTACAGGTCTAATCAGAATTCAAAAACACAGAATACCTTGATGATTTGCTTTTTTTGAAGAGACAGAGAAATTGCAGAGAAGAAAGTAGTTTTCGTATCTTCTATATGGATTCTGCAACGTCTATCTTCCCTATATATGAGGAAGACGACAAGTTTTCAAGGGAAACTTCCATCAAACCAGAAAACGTAACCCTTGGGTATATGTTTGGGAAAATACAAGAGGATCCATTTTTCTCTATAGAAAATCGGTTTCGAGTCCCTAGACCCCGCCAGGGGAACTGGCCTTGGAACCCCATCTCCAGGGGGGCTACCCCCGAACCCCCGTATTTCCGAGTCCACATTTATCTAACCGAGTGTGCACCCCGCATCTCCTGTTTCAGAACGTAAATTGAACTCAGCTTGTCTCGATAGTAATACCGACTACACTAAAATATGTCGATAATACTAAAATTACCTACACCAAATGAGATGTTAAGTTAAGCTAAAGTATGAATCACAATGTATAAATGCATAATTATACTCGAGTAATTTGATTCGACACAAGGTACATATGCATAATTATAGTCGAGTAGTTTGATCTAAATATGACAAAGGAACAAATAAACTATCCAACTGCCATTGAAAGTAGGGACAAACATTTGTACCTGATTTCTTGAATTGAATCGGTAACGTATTATATACTTCGGTTTGGTAGTCGATTCTCTTTTTTTTTTTACCCAAACAGTTTCGGTACCAATGAGATCTTAATTTTTATATAAATAAAGACCAACATTAATGTATTTTCTTACTATTTTATAATAATAAAAGGGATATTTAAAAAACTAGCCAATAATTAAGTTTTTTTATGTTTTGAAAAATGATCTCTGTATCCGGAATAGTCAACTCTGGACAACCCATTTGGATTCCAGATTATGTGACATTTTGGATTCCGAACTACACTACTAATATCTCATTTTTCGTTGTGAATGTTTCAAAGGGATCTTATGTTTAAATGCATTAAATGTTTAAAATCAAATCCTTAACTTTTATAACTCCCACCAATGATGTTATCCTCATCTACTACTTTATTATCACACCAGCACTCATATAACTCCTTATGAATTCACTAAAATCCTCACCTAACACATTATCCAACACATATTTAAACTTGTTATCTTCATAAAGTAATACACATCAAAACTACATTGAGTCATTCAATATCTTGATTAACTTGACAGCGCAACTATGTCTTTTGCATCCAAAATGTCTTCCAATTGGCCGATATTCATCCACAAATCTAAATGTCCTTCAAGCTCCTCGAATGAACTTAGAGTATATATATGATTCCTTTCAATTAAGAACATTGTACTTGCCAATGAAGCAGGGTATGAAAAGATGAAAGTGGAATCTAAGCAAGTCGTTCAAAAAATAAAGGATATTATAGGAGCTATTGAAGAAAAGAAAATTGGATAAGTGACACCAAAAAAATCCATAATGTTAATAGCTAGATAAAACAAGTCGAATGTAAGGATGGGATTGTAGAGTCTGAGTTCTGGGAAATAGTAAAGAAAATGAATGGAGTGAATAAATGGGCTAATGGAGCAAAACTTTCATACCAGTTCTAGAATTTCAGATCAAAAAATAAAAGATAAATGATTTCATATTATGATCAAATTTAATGATCATTTCTACTAATGACAAGTATGCATGTTTTAAAGTTCTATTTTATACTTATTTGATAGTTATGTGGTGTATATGTTAGATAAAACCTACACCAATTTTCACATTAAGATAACTTGAAAAACGGACGATATATATATATATATATATATATATATATATATATATATATATATATATATATATATATATATATATATATATATATATATATATATATATATATATATATATATATATATATATAGGGCTAGGTTATAATAAGAATGACAATTATTGTGTTACCTTGTAACCAAATCCTGGCCATTAGATTTTATTCTCGTAACAATGAAAAAAACACATTCTTAACAGAATAAATTTTTGACATAATGAGTTCTAACCATTCTTAAAAGAATGAACTAAATTTTGTACATTCTTAAAAGAATGTGTTTTAAATGAGTGGTCCAGATTGAGTTTCAAGGTTACACAATACTTGTATGTATATATTTGATCCTATATATATATATATATATATATATATATATATATATATATATATATATATATATATATATATATATATATATATATATATATATATATACTACTTTAAAAAGGAAAAATGGTTTCTAAAAATAGAAACTCTTAAAATTAAGAGGTCCAAATAAATATGCCCAAGGTACACGTAATTATGCATAAAAACAATCCTAATCAAAATACAAGTTTGAATACGCAGCTATTGTGGGTTTGAATACGCAGATATCCAACAGATTTTCCTGATCAATTGAAATTTTCAATTCCGCTATTCTCTCAGTATCCCCTTATATCCGCCCCAACCTTTCATCTCTTTAACTCCGGCCCGATCTTCGCCAAGAAGGAGCGACACTTGCTCCCCTTATGAACTATGCTTTGCTGATTCTGCTTCACAACGATGGAGTATCAAGAAAATTTGATTCCAAAGTATAGAAACCCTAATCGAAACAAAACAGAGGCCGGACCAACAAGCATCGTCTTCTCCGACATCTTACGCTCTCACCCTCTCCCAAAAAATTTCTCAGCTGCATCACCGCTTCGCTCCTCCACCCCGTCGTTGTTCACTACCGCCTTCCATACCTTGTTAGCCGCCATCGAGGTATCCCTCATTCTGGTACTATTTTGCTTCTTCACTCCGTCATTGTTCAACACCGTCTACAGCCGCCATCAGTAAGTTTCCGTAAACCCCTCCCTTTTTCTGGACACTCGATTGCAACACCACGTCTCTTTCTTTCTTTTTCCCTCTCCACCTGTCAATAACGTCTCTTTTTTATTATTCCCTTCTTTCTTCCCTAGGCACGGTTTTTAATTTGTTCTTACGTTCTGTGTGATTAGGGCTTGATGAAGACCTGGTAATTCTTTCTAAACTTGTTGGTGGGGATCTTTTGGAAACGTAGCAGCACATGCTGTAATTGGTCGGCTGATTAAGCCTGGCCTTGCACAGGTAAAAAACCCAATTTTCTTTTCATATTCTTTAACATGAATCTACAACCTTGGGTTTGAAAAATGTTAATGGTGATGCACCATACATGGTAGGTGTGGGAATATACAGATCCAAAACATGAGAAAACGACCTTATGTACTGAAATGGCAAATCTACTTGACCATGTGAAGGTACTTCCATTTTTTTCGTTATACTCTTCTAGATGTCGTGTATCTGGGGTGTGTGTGTGTGTGTTAAACTAAGTACAATGCTATCAGTTGATTTGACTTTTTTTTGTTACAGATTCAAGGAAGAATGGTGTAGATATGTTAATACACAGATGTTGGATCCATCGCTGAGAAGCTGCAAGAAATAGCATCATTCTTTTATGTTTGTCCTTATTAGAGCATTTTACTTTGAAAAAACATAATGCTCTGTTAGATATGTACAACATATATATTAGATTTTTGTTCTTATTATAGCATCTATGAATATCTTTTAATTAGTATCTTATAATTTGGTTTTGTGGCACTTGTGCAGGATTAAACAAAATTTCACAAACTAAATTTAAAGGTAAGAATCAAGGATTAAACAAAATTTCTCATATTAGATTTTTGTTTTAAATTTAACTAACGTGTATGTTTGCTCAACCATCATGCCTTGGTCATTCTGATTCTACAAATATTCTCCCCAAATGAATTATGATGATTTACTTTGCGGCTAAAGAGAGTTGTCGGAGGTAAATCGCTTGAAATCTATTTATAATTATTTTATATATACTTTTTACTTATAACTAGATATCTTATCTATTTTTGTTAATATGTAATTAAAATTTTACTTCAATTTATTTTAACTTTCTTACTGTTATAGCAAACTCGGGCATTGATGTTACCATACAAGCACACAAATATTTATTTAATATAGACTAAAACCGTTTGCGTCTTTTGTCTTATGATATCCTTTTTGTACTTATAATTATTGTTTATATTCTATTTTCAGTTAATAAAAGCAATCCTTTTTTAGGATGAAGTAATTATGCTATATTGTATTTTCTTTTTTATCTTAGGACAAACGAAGCAGTATGATCACTCCCCATGTTGATACTTGAAAAGTCAGTATAATGGTGTTTATGGTGGACTGATTCTGAAGCTGACATAATGACATTAGTTGAACTCAATGAGGTGATTTTTGGGTTTGGTTCAAGGGATTATATTTGGCATATAGTCTTTCTGGATCACTATGATCGATATATTCTTTTGGTGGGGCTCATCTAAGATCCACTAATAGACTGTTATCTTTCTGGATCACTGGATAAACATTTCATTGATTTGTTTATTATTCATCCCACTTGCTCTTAGTACCTGCAATTTGGTCCAAAGAAGTCTCATATATCAGCATGCTTTTACATTTGATGCCCACTAAAGTGATCCAACTTTGTACTTTATATTATCATCCAGTTAAGGCATTGTACTTGGAAAATGAAAATTAAATTTAACGTTATACTTACAATATTTCTCTTATTAAGACATTACTGTGAACTTGCTGCTGTGTTTACATTTATTTTCTTAACAAGGCATAATTGTAGAGATGCATTAGTTTTTTTAGCACCGTGTTGCTTCAAAAATGTTTATGGTAATAAATTTCACAAGAATATTATAACATGTGAAGCAGAGAATGTGGTGATGCATCTAACAGGTCTTAAAATGGGTCTATCTCCTGCTAATAGCTAAACCTTTATACCCCTTGACAAGTTGAACGGATATCATGAGATGCAAATTACAAACATCAATCTGTTCCAGTGGAAGAAGAAATCGCTACTTCTCTGTCTGGTGGTAGTCTTCCAGTGGAAGAGGACGTGCTCTACCGATGTATGTTTGTAGAACCTTGCCAGGAAAGTGGCTAGAAAGGGATCGTTCTATTCTGTAAATAAATAGATAAAATTCTAATTATGGTTGGAGTAAAGCTTATAGTAATAGGTTAATGATGTTGTTTCTGCTTTCAAGATAAATGTTTTAAAGTCTTTTCTTGAAAACATTTGGAATTAATGTTTCTTAAATATATAATGTGTACAAGAATTGAGTATAACTTTTAAAAGGATTTGAATTAAGAGTGTTTACTTACGCCGGGTGTTAAGAGTTGGTTGTCATAGAGTTCGAGAATTTGTGAAGTCCATACTCTTAAGGACAAGTTATATTCTAAAATCATACAAGAACATTGAGGAACTTTTCAACAATCATGTTTATGTAAGCCTGTGAATCTCTTATGAATTTCATTGATGTACAATGTATGAAATTAGGTAGTATATGCAGCACGTTTTCATCATTTGGGTTTGATTCTAGATTACTTTTTTCTTACCTTTATTGTTAAATTTGGGTTTGATGAATAATCCTTTCAAACATAGTTTCATTTGTAAGTGAAAATAATTATTTTTTAATAGGGAAACAAGCCACAATATTTCAAAAACATATTTTCTAAAGCCTCCAAAAATTGACATTTCAACTTTCCTGAACACCAAAAAAAACTTCAACTTTTTTTTTAATATGCAAGTGCTTTAATTAAAAGTTCAATGCTTTAATTTAGTATATTCTCAAAATAAAAATCTTTTAATAATAATGAAAAAACATACTGTCATATACAAAATCCTATAAAAACAATAAAAAAAATAAATGAGTTAATTTGCTATCTTTTCCGGTACAAAATAGAAAAGGCATAGTCGTTGACGTTCTTGGAATATGACGTTTACGAAAGGAAAATATTTCATGAAACAAAACTACTTAGCGATAGGAAAATATTTGTTGTCTGCTGAAAGAAAACTAATCATCACCCGAAAAACTATTCATCGAAAAGAAAGTAATCGAAACCCTAAGCTCCAAACATACTTATGTGTCCGGAAACAAACTATTCGCCAAAAGGAAACACTCGCCAAAATATTGAAATTCAACCCCCACCCCTCTGGCCCAAAAACTAAACTAATTACCGAAAGAAAATTACATGCCGAAAAGTAATTATTCACTATCCCTTCACTGACGCCCGCCGCTTTGCGCGGGTACACTACTAGTATATATATATATATATATATATATATGATGCAAACCCCATGCTATCTGTGAAAAGTGGTTATGATATGCCCCAGCCCGTAACCCATTCAATGGTGGAACCCTTAATGGTCAAAATCTGACCAGAGGTCAACATCTCAAGGAAATTAAATACACCCACCCGGATGTATTGTTGCAGTACATCCCTACCTTTCATAAGTCTAAGATTTAATTGTTGAGAGGGATAGGATTGGTTCATTGCCTACTCTAAAATTAGATACCCATAAAATGACGTGGTTATAGGCTCTTATAGTTCTAAAACAGGTGGCAGTTTTTGAAAAATAGTTCCCCATCCAATAACTATCGTAGATGGTCACTGCAAGTCCAAAACCCCCCAAAAACCAATGCATCATTTGTATATTGATAGTGATATATACCTACACAAATGAAGGATAACTTAAAATTTACATTGTAGTTGATTATAGTTTACATATATGTACGTAATGTAATATAAACACAAACATACCAAATCAGCATCACATCGAGATTAATAAATCACCCTATTAGCAAGCAAACCCCAATCCATATTCTAGACATAGAAAAGTGTAAATACAATCTTCCACCGTGCATCACCATGTCTACACTCAAGAAGAAATGATATTCAGAGCATAATATGATGCCAATCAACACATATATTATGACAATAATAACTCAACCAAACATTTGTTGTATAACAAAAATAGATAAACACAAAAAATTTATATTACACAAGAACCACCCTGCATCATAGTCCCCAAAGATGGTTATCAAAAGATTAATAACCAGCCACCCTAAATAAAAAAGGTGAGCAATCAATACCGATGGATCCTCAACCTATTTATAGTGATAATACCCTCATCCAGGAAATTTTCCAAAGCATAGAGACATAGGAGGGTATGACCTCTTTACTTCATCTGGCTCCAATAAGACCCCAACTAAATTGAAGGGTTTTCAAGTTATTATATATGCCTATGATCAACTGTTGTATGGCTACGTCAACATGACACTATAATAAGTAATAGGTCAGAAATTGGTAAATGATCAAGAATGACGTAAGCACTTAATACCAAAATACTTTACCTCGACATCATCTGAGGGCCCCTCAGCTTGTGTGATACCCTGTTGAATGGGTGCATCAGCAAGGCCCTGTAATAAGTAATACGTTACATATTGTTAAATATTAAGGTTGATGTACATCACATACTAATACTTCACCTCTTTCTTTTCTGCATATGGTGCAATTATGGTGTTCCTTCATGTGGTGTAATACGTGGTGTACCTACCTATAGTAGTGTTTGTGGTCATGAGGGTGGACGTGCATGTAATCATGGCGGTCTTGTGATCTCGCTGCATCTACTTATACGCGAAAGAGGATGTGACTGTGTTAGGGGTGTCTTGATATGTGGCGGCAGAGGTAAATTAGCTCTCTCATTCCAAGTCGAGCTATATGACAACAATTCGGCAAGCCCCTCCTCCGGAGTCTGCTCTAACCTCACCATGGGTCGATTATCCACCTAATTAAATACTAGCATAGTAGTTAACAACATATGTATATGATATAGACTAAAAGAAAATTCTAAATAAAAATCATATTCGATATTCATTTCATAATCGATTGTAAGTAATTGTCTGGTGGTTGTCAAGGCTAACAAATAAATGCTCGTCTTTTATAGGCTTAATCCAATTAAGATTGTTGATAGCTTGTAAATATGAACTAGGGAGTAGGGATACCGGTGTAGTGTGTACTTTAAACTTTTGGATGGATTTGTATATTTCATGCCTAGCATTAGGTGAAAGGAATGTGGCTGATTTGGAGGTGGGGTCTGTTTGGTCATGGGCCAAAGGGAGTGGGTAGAGGAATATTGACCCAAGATGTGGGTCAATGATGATGTAAGGGATGCTTGTCATGAGGCTGAATCAAGGGAGGTAGGTGTTAGGAGACTAAATGATCAGCCAAGAAGGATAGTTGTATTGTAGCCTCACACTAAGGAAAGGACAGAATGAAATGGCTAAAGATGAGACAAATTTGGTCAATGTAGTCAAGGAAGTCATATGATGGTGTGGAATTTGGTGTCATTGAGCTGAAAGGAAAAATAGACTTGCCAAAGGTGACATGACGAGAGATGATGACTTTATTAAATAGCTAGATTAAGGCATCAAAAACCATAGTGTTGGGTGGGAAACCTGACAAATATACATTGAGAGGTTCGAGGTGAGTGTGTATGTAGGATGTGGAGGTCGGGGTAGCAAAGACAACCAAAAACGTGTAAGTGAGAATACGTAGTCGGTTTATGGAAAAGACGAGAAATGGTGTCCCATGACGGGTTACTGAAGATGACATGATGTCAATAAGGTGGTAAGCCATAAGAGGAGCTTTGACCAAAAAAAGGGATGAAATTAGGCTTGGAAGATAAATGTATGTATGACATTATTGACGATTCGAATCATATGCTCCGATTTTCCATTTTGTTGGGATGTATATAGGCACACAACAAAAAGTGGAAGCCATTTTTAGTAGAAGAATGTGTAAATGAAGAGTTTTCATATTCGGCAACATTATCACACTGTAATGTCTTTGCATTTAAATTGTGTTTGAACATAATTATTAAAATGGGTGGTAAAGTTGAAAAAAAAAACATTCGATTTGTGTTGTAAAGGAGACACCTATAAAAAGTGAGTAATATTAAGAAAGATAACATTGTATTTAAGCTCACTTTGACTAACAATAAGAAAAGTCCAAACATTGGAAAGAATTATATCAAAATGAGCAGAACAATAAAACTAGATATATATGGGGGATTAACATGTTTCCCCACATTAACACACATGGCAAAGAGTAACATGTTTTTGTTTATTACAAAATATAAATTTGTGGGAAAGTAAATACTAAAAAACTTTCGCATTGGGTGACTAAGACGTAAATGCCACGAAACCATGTTGGAATATATGAAAGTGTGTGGTATCTGAGAAGTAATGGGAGATAAATCGTCAGAGTTGTCACATCGGAGTAGAAGTTGGCAGGTTTGGTAATAGTTCACACAAAACCAAACTCGTCAAGCATTGAGCAGTTGCCAGGATGGGTAAATTGACAACAGAATTATGATTTTTGATTATATGATGGGTAATAAGGAAATGATGAATGTGAATGGGTCAGTGAGGATTGATAATGTGTGTGTGTGTGTGTGTGTCTTCTTTGGTATGTATTACAGGTGCTAAGGACCTGTCTTCTCTTTTCTGGTATGTATTACTGGTGTTATGGGATTCGAGTATACGTGGATCGATGTGGAGATGAGTGGCGTCTCTACTGTCTATGTACCATCCATAATCTTCTTAGTCAACGAGGGTAATGGTGTTAAACAATTAAGAAAGCACCATGGCTTGATTGTTCATATCGAGGTTAAATCAAGTCTAAGGAGTCGGGATTTGTTAGCCTGAGCACCATGGGCTTAAGGTGTTGGAGGGGCCCACATATAGTATGATTTTTAGCCAAGAATGTTGTTGTGGTTGGCCTTATTCCTATTGAGAAGAAGGACTGAAGTTGGGTCAAGAAGTGGGTTGTCATGCCCACTGTTGCTGCTGAGACATGACCAATAGAGTGGCAATTGTTGCTGTTGTGGCATGGCCCATTAAGACAGTGACCACCTCGAATGTTGCATTTATCCCCTCAATAGTTTCCATGGTTGGTAGCCTTGATATTGATTACATGTGGAGATGAGGATGGTTCTTAAGAATGTTAATTGACTCCGAGATTGACACATTTATTGTTCTTCAAAAATAAGCACCGTGCAAGCCTCCAAGAACATTGGGAGAGGGGTAAGATGACCAATAAGGCTTGTGATGTAGTCATACTTCAAAGATAACCCATTAATCATGTAGGTAACAATGTTCTCTTCGGGAATCATGGCATCAATATTGTTGAGGAGGTCCTTGATAATTTTGATTCGACTAGTATAGGTGATAACCAATGAGTCACCAATGCTAGCATTGTGGAGTTCAAATTTAAGTTGAATGATCTTCCTCCTTTTTGTCACTGAATATGGTTTCCAACAAGGAGGAAGATCATTCAAAGATACTAGTAATCAATGCTATGATAACTAGGGTCCATACAAGGATACTACTCATCATTCAAGGATATGTTGCATGCGTTTGAGAATAATTTGGAGAAGAAGACGATAACTAGGGTCCATACAAGGATACTAGTCATCAATGCTATGATACCATGTTGGACAATGCATTTCCCATAATTGATATATTCTCATTAAACACAATAAATACAATACAATAGTGGGGCATATGCTAAAAGTCTAATAAATAGGTCTATACACTAACAATTTTTACACCAACGCAACTCGGCCGTAACCGTTCATTCATCCCGTGAATAGCTTGAACAACTTTAACCCACAAGGACCTTAAATCCATAAAAAGTCTCCAACGTCCTTTTCCAATAATGCAGGGTTAAATGCGAATAAACTTCCACTAACAATTTCAGTTTTTATCTTTTTTGCAGAAATAAATTTTTTATTTTATTTTATCCGGGAAATTTTCTTCTAGTCATTATCTCCTCCCCAGAAGAAAAACGGTCTCTCAAAATTTCCAGTTTTCTAATTACTTCGTGAACTTTAAAATAAACATAAATTGAAGTTGCAATGTTGTTGACATCTTAATTAGATTATGAATAATCTATTTATAACACATTAACCGAAATATCAAGTAAATAGAAACATTCCTCAGTAAGATTTATATAGAAAACACAATATTGTAGGCTGAAAATTTAGTATCCTGTGTCCAGAATTTTAAATTTTAAGACCGTGAACAAAATTTTAAATCAATACAAATTTCGTAAATTAAATTTCGACATCCTAATTCTTGAAATCTGATAAATGAACAATTTTTCAAAAACGAAATTTGAAGTAATCAAACCAAGAAAAGTTTATCAAAGCAGTGGCAGGGTTGTTACCAACGAGTCGACATGGTATGCGGTATCGGCCAGGGCCACGCGATCTCATGTTGTGGTAAACAGCGTTTATACGTGGGTCATAACACCAATGCATAGTAAAGGGTGTTTGTGTCTTTGTTAGTTGAATTATTGTTAATCGTAATAAAATGAGTAACGTTCAAGACAATTACAAAATATTGATTTATTAAATTAAATATTATTTTGTTGCAATAATTTTTGTATGCTTCATGGAATATATTATTCAATTATAATAACTGAAAATCAAAAGGAATTTATCAAGAATAACCAAAGGATATATCATAATATGTAGGATTAATCACCAGATACCAAAATTAGGATTCACGATTAACAAATTCACTATACTTTAGATCCGTTTAACAAAATAATCATCCATTTCTTAATAAGATCCTCAATCCTTATGAATAGGGGTGTAAACGAGCCGAGTCGAGCCGAGTATTGCCAAGCTCGTGGCTCGGCTCGACTAAAATACTCGAGCTCGAAGCTCGACTCGAACTCGACTCGAGCCTTGATTTCAAACTCGAACTCGAGCTCGTGAAATACTCGATACACTCGAGCTCGGCTCGGCTCGGCTCGACAAAAGTTTAAAAAAATAAAAAATCACCAAATTGAGTGAAATCTTGAATGCATTACACTTGCAAGTATTTATCCAAGGTAACAAAAATCACAAATGTCCAAAATACCAAAAAACAAACATTCTTCAATGCTAACAACCATTCAACCATCTATGTCCTAGTTTGTACGTACTTCCAAAATACCAAAAAGAAACATTTTTCAATGCAAAACAACTTCTAAGACATCAAAACAAAACAGCAAAAAAACAGGTCCAAATCAGCACCAAAAACAGCAATGTACTTCCAAATCAGCACAAAAAACAGCAATGTACTTCCAAATCAGCACCAAAAACAGCAATGTACTTCCAAATCAGCACCAAAAACAGCAATGTACTTCCAAATCAGCACCAAAACAGCCCCACCTGTTTAAACAATAGAAAAAACAAAAAAACACGTCCAAATCAGCACAAAAACAGCAAAACAAACAACAAAATAGGTCAAATTAGCACCAAAAACAGCCTAACCTCACATACCAGCAAAACAAGTCCAAAACAGCAAAAAACAATGTTTTAAATGCACTTACTCATCATGGAATGGGAAGGTTGATCTCTGTTTGTAGCTTCTGTTTCTGAAATACATAAACACATGAACAATTAATATAAAAAGTAATGACAAACAAGTAGTCATACCTTGTTCTTTCTTTTCAAACCATGGAGACTTCGACACCAATCTCCTCTGCAAAGCAAGACTTCTACAGTCTCGGAAGCCAAGGATGCTCTATATGTGTCAATAACTCTACTACCCGCACTAAAAGTAGCTTCCGATGCAACAGTTGTGATAGGAACAGCAAGTATATCTCGAGCCATGTGTGACAATATACGATACTTTAACGAATTTAACCGCCACCATTGTAAAGCATCAAATGGCATTGGACCGGATTCACAAATGTAACAACCCTCTTCAAGATAATTATCTAAATCTGATTTTTGTGGTTGTATATTTTCAACTGTTAGTGTTGGACATGCGATCTTTCCGAAAATGATGCATCAAACTTGTTGCATTTTGTATCTGAAGTTTTTTTTATTTAAGGCAGCCTTTTATGATGGGTGATGTTTAACACATTTGAACCGTTTTTAGGATTTTGTTAGATGTTTACATATAGGTCATTATAATCCGTTTTTCATACCATTTTATTTTATTCTAACCCATTATTATATTCCTTCAAGTAAGCCCTTCTAAACCTATTAAACAGGCCCGGTCATAAACATGTGTGCCACTCAAAACTTTTGGGGCCCAAATTTCCTTTGGTTGATTCATAGATTGATATGGGGAAGGAGTTCAAGAATATGGAAATAAATCGACAAATTTGGTATGAATGATTTGTTCGTGGAAAAGGGGAGGAAATGTGCATTCTTCACTTTCTCTCAATCTGAATTTTAATTCTCGTCTCTTACAAGCTACCTGGCTGCTAAACCGCTACCCCTTCACGACTCAATGTTGCTCTCCGTTGTTAGTGTTGTAACAAGTTCGTAGACTTCGTTCCTTTTTGTAACTTAATTTTTGGATTTGCTTTCTTCCTATTTTCAGTACATAAGTTATAAATTAACACGAAGTTAGATTGATTAATGGATTTTTCTTTGACGTATAAAAGCTTGTATTGAATGGTGAAGATGGAGACACACCTCAAGAATGTACTAAGTTGTGCAATACAACCAACAAGGATGTTGACAAATCTTTATGATCAAAATGTTAAGCCCAGTGTTATAATAATGATTCAAAACTGAGCAATTGACCATTCGAACAACCAAGACGAATGAAAAAGCAAGAAAGAGAAAAGAACACGAACATTTTTACTTGGAAACCTAACCGGGAAACCCACGGGTAGGGGATGTCGAATATCCCGTCACTATATCAATTGTGGTTGCAATGTTTCGCATAAAAGACATCAATAACAAGAAAGTTAATCATCTATTTATTAAGAGGTTGTGTAACGTCTCAGTTTTGGCACCAAAAATTTTCAGCATTCATTTACATTTATTACAAAATTCATATATCGGGCCTTGGAACCACAATTGGATATATTCGCGATTGGTCAATGATCTGATTCGGACGTTACTATCTACTAACATGCACACACATAACACACACACATAAGATACAAAGCTTATTGAGTAACAATACCATAACATACAAATAACTCGTCTAATAATCAAGACGTCTATGTGACGGAAGAATAACCATAACCAAGTACTTAGCCACATAAATAAATAACCACAATATAACCCACATCCACAATCCTCCACTTCCACCACAACCACAACAACAAATTCTCGTCCCATCCTCGACCCCTGTGGACTTTTGCATACAGCTCACCACACCCCTCGCGATATAATATCGCCAGCCACGACAGCTGAATCACCACAAAGCCACATGGTACTCGTTACTGCAAGGTACTCGTTATGCGGTCACTATATCCACCATCGTATGATCACAATGTACTGGTCATGTGATCATTTAGTATACACCACAAGCCATAAAGGCTATAAAAGAAGCCACAAAGGCTAATACCACATATAAACCGCCACATTGCTGCAAAATGCTCGTTATGCGGACCACTAATAAGGCCTAAAGCCACCTGGCTACTTTCCATACAAATGAAGACGAGGTTCTCGTCTCGGTAACCACTCGTATCTAGGGCCTACTATTCTTATATATATATATATATATATATATATATATATATATATATATATATATATATATATATATATATATATATATATATATATATATATATATATATATATATATATAGGGCTATGTTACATTACGAACCACAATTATTGTGTAGACGTAAGGACAAATCTGGTGCGTAGGATTATAATTATCAATGGTTGTTATTAATAACAGAATATTATTTTTTTTAATTGAAAAAATATCAATTTTCTAATTATATCATTGTAAAGGGTAATATGGACTTTTTATATTTTTCAATTATGGAATGTGAGATTTTCATGGGATTAAATTCCGAATTTAAATTTCATTTCAATTTCAAATTCGAAATTATTTTCAAATTCAAATTTTAATTCTGTTACATTTCTAATAAAATTGTATAATTAATTTTAGTTCTTAATCGTTTACATTCTATTAAAATGAAATACAAGAGCATACATCAGAATGACTGGTATTCTTAAAGAATGGTACTACATATATTGAAAGTAGGTTAAACATTCTGATAGAATGAATTACAAAATCATACTTATATGAAATACAAAACCAGATTTACATTGTAAGAGAATTACATTCTAAGCGAATATACAAAACAGAATGACATTCTAACAGAATTATATTTTGTCAGAATGACAGCCTTGAAATCAAACTCTAGATCTTATTCTATATTCCTTATATGTTTTGAATGCACAAAGAATGAACCTGCAACATCAGAATGATCTTCCCTGTTAGAATGAATTGATCCCAAATTACAAAATCATACAAAAACATTTTAATAGAATGATACATATTCCAGCCACAGAAGAAATCGAAGATGAGACCGAAAGACGACCATAAATTTGTATGCACATAGTGAACCCTATAATCGCAAGGAATGGGAGGCTGATGGCGGCAGAGATTTGCGACCTCCGATGTCCCCCTTCCGGCGCCGTTCAGTGGCGGAACCAGAAATGTACATCAGTAGTGGCACCAATTTTTTTTCGTGATGCAATATACTAAGAATCACATACATAAACGCCATATATATGCCTTACAAAGACACGCATGCTACTAAATAAATAAAGGAAAAGGTAACCACTAACACATGTCTACTACTAACCTAATACAAACAACTAACCCATTCAATATCTATCCCCTGTAATAGCTATGCATGCTAATTGCTAACCAAAAACAAAGCAGGAAAATGAAATGCATAACAACAATACAAACAATACAAAAAATTGCGTTTGTGAATATGTAAAATAAATGAAACTTACAATTCGTTCATTTTGGTGTCGAATTGACGAGTGTCTAACTGAGATCCTTCTGCTGCTACACCTGCCATGACTGCATAAATAACAGAAACAATTTTTTTAAGTAGCAGTCATCCGGAAAGAAAAAGTCCTTTTAGCCATTCAAAATGTTCTTTAGCAAATATAAGTATCCCATCGAATAATGACATATAAATTTAAATAGTTAACCCCACATTGTACCTACTATAGATTTCTATAGAATGTGAATGCTTTACTCTACGTTTGACATTTTGAACCACTCAAATTCAATTGGATTTGGATGGTGTGAATGTGTGTTTAAAAGTTCAAATATTTCGCTGTCTTTTTGGGTTTAGTCCAAGGGTAAAATTGTCATATTAAGAAAATAACAGCCAAAAAGTAATGTTGTAAAGACTTGGGCCAACATAGGAACGAAACCTGCCAATAAGGACCTTTTGGCAAAAGATTCTTTTAGGGAATGAACTCAACAAATATATACGCTAATCTATCGCAAATTACTATACCACTATCTAAATCTCTGATATATCACCTAAAACACTTGAATGCAAATCATTTTACTTACGAACTTGAAAAAAGAAGAAGACTTAATCATCCATAAACATCGAATCATATTACGCACGGAAAAATCGGACACGTGCATATATATAAACAGGGAGAAAAACAGATCCAGCTAATCGGAACCCGAAACAAAGAATGAGCGGGTTAGAAATCATATTACCTTATAGTGATGAATTGATCGATTGAAAGATTACAACCAAATCTTTTGTGGATGAACTTCTTAGGGTTTTTGCGAAGCTCCTGGTGTTTGGGGAGAATCAAGTGTTGCTACTTCTAGAAAAAAATTGAGGGGGTCCCGTGCCACTGTGGGACACATAGTAGTTCCGCCTCTGGCGCCGTTTCCGGCCAGCAGCAACGTATTGCTGCTCGATTTATCCATCTAAACTTCTCGCTGTCTCTTCTGACATTCTCTGATACAGATGTGATGCAAACATAAGGCTCACCTCGGTTTCTCTATCTCTCAGTCTATTCTTCTCCTTCCCGATCGAACCATAAAAACACGCACACACAAACCAGCCTCGATTACAGCAATCAACCGCCTGTTTCCAATCTCATTAGTATTCCTCTGCCTCGCTCCCTTCTTCTCTCGTCCCACTGCTCTCGATCTCTTGCTGTTTACCAGAGGCGTGAATGTGGCAGATGTTATTTAGGGATGTCGATGCAGCTAGGGTAATAGATCAAGATTCCATAATTATAGGTTCAGTTACCTTAAATATAGGAATAGATTTAATTGAATTAAATGATTTATAAATCAATAGACAAAAATACCCTTGGCTGATTCTCGTCTTTGATTGGTCCTTACATCCACACAATAATTGTAGTTTATATTATACCCTAACTCTCTCTCTCTCTATATATATATATATATATATATATATATATATATATATATATATATATATATATATATATATATATATATATACATACACACACACATACATTACCACCAATACTCGTTTATAGAATTATCCACACACATTGATATACACATACAATCAGCATACAAATATCACTCCAAAAACAAGGCATGCAAACATTGCCACAACCACCATGCTAGGTAAGGTTATTCACCTCGATAAACGTGCATTATAATTCCTCTCGACTTGAGCTAGGTTTCTCGTTTCTGATAACTCCAAATATTGTTAATTACCACAATGAACATCCACATTTAACCACTAAGACAACCACCTTAACTTTAGGATCAAAACTGACTTCTTATTACAAACAGGCTACATAGCCCCACTATGATTACATATAGCATCATTATTTATAAACTTCAACCAAAGCGTCCCTAAACACAAATACAACACCAGATTCACGTTCTGAAGTGCTTCATACCATTTTTCAGATATAGGTTAGTCTTCTTTCATCACCTTTTTGTCCTCAGAGGTACCACAACCTCAAAACTCGTTTATAACAAGCTAGGGTTAGAATTAAACCCTATTTTTTCACCAATATACTCAAGTTGAGGCAAAAATACACCAATAATAATATTTTTATCAACTCACTACTCGATTTACTGATCAGAAGGGATCATCAATATCTAATGTTTACTAAGATCAACACATCATAACTCAAGGATTAAACACACCTCCAATAATTAGAATATTACATTCAAATTAGCAAAATAAGATGACTAGATCATATTCTTTAGTCTTCCTTCACCATTATTTGGCATTAAAACACCACATATTCAGCCTCTCCTTCTTTTGAAGTAGAAAGTGAGTTCATTATCTTCTTCTTTTTATTAATATTATTAATGATTTTTTATAGATATTGTCACTATTTTCGAATCTTTATTATATTTGTGACTTTGAGCAACCATTTTTCTTCTCTCCCAATGTCCAAAATATGTTTTAGATTGACCTTGAAAATGTTTCAGGAGTTTCAGAAACTCGTATATTGATGTGGTCAAGTTTGTTATAGATTGGTTTTACGCATTTTATATGTTTATTAGACAAAACATTACCGCCTATTTCGACCATGTATCATTGGAAATCATCTATTACCAGTTGTGACATCAAATTAACAAAATGTTATCCCTTTATAACAAGACAATTAGCACCTATAAATAATCATTGTCTATTATATGTTATCTAATATCCCTGTCTATTATATATATATATATATATATATATATATATATATATATATATATATATATTCAATATTAACCCTTAGTTTACATATTATCTCCTTTTTATATTGTGTTGTTTCATTCTAGGATGTTGTAATCAAGATTCAAAAGTATGACAAAGGTGAAAGAACATACACAAAATGACATCATTTATTATGGCTAAATATAATAAGACAACTCGATATTATTCACCATCTAGTTGTTACAGTTCATTGGTCATTGTTTTCTACCTTAGAAATTAAACTAATTAGTTTATGCTTAGGCTTTGTAACTATTAAAAGTTTAGGATTTGTTTAATATGATAGAATGGAATCATGAAGTAATAGAATTGACAACGTAATTGAATGAGTAAGGTAATTGAATGAATCATTACATTATATTGACATGTTTGGTTGGCTCGAAGAAATGAAATGAGTCATTCAAACATATTATTTTTTTATTAGTATAAAGAAAACTAAGTAAAGTAAATTTAATAAATAAAAAATGAATGTTATTTTATAAAATAATTTTCTATTAAATAAAGATATATCGTTAAATAAATTACATGTAAATATATTTCATTTTCTTCAAAAAATACATATTATATGCTCTGTAAATAGTTGGAAATAAATTTTTATAATTTAAAAAAAGTTACAAAATAAAAAACTAGATACCATCAAATCTTAAAAAATAAAAATGATAACAATTTATTTATTATTTAAAAATAAAAAATTTATTCAAATGATGTTTTGAAATTTTTATAAAGATTAATATTTATCGAATATTATAAAAATAAAAGTAATTAAATTTATTATATTACATTTCCATTCCTTGAGGGAATGTTAAAAAAAAAAAAAAAACCTTCCCCATGGAATGAAATTCAACCAAAGAGAATGAATCACATTCTATAAAGAATTGTCAATTTCATTCATTCGAGCAATCAAGCATTGTTATTTTTCATTCCGTCGTAATGCTTCATTTCATTCTCTCTATGATTACTGTATACCAAATACTACGTTAATCTACTTTATAAACTAATAATTATACTTTTTAAATGTAAAAGATACCTTAAAACATATCATAATTAATGTTTTTGGGCAATATATGTTTGTTTATTGTAACTAAAACTGAAGTACAATAATTAAGTTGTTTAATGTTATATACCTTAATGTCATCTAATTTTTAACTAGCATAAGCATAAGGGCCAAGTATATAACAAACTATATATAATAGAAAGCAAGTCTTAAAAAAGTAGGCCCAAATATACGTTGGATCAAAAATGAAGCCCAACGCTTTAAAAGGGCGAAGACACCATATTAGGGTTTGCACACTGAGTTTATATCTGCTGTTATCTATCTCGCTTTCTGCATTCAGGTATTCTTCGTTTACTAGGCTTAAACATCTATCTGTTCGTATTGTTATCCTGGTTGTGTTCAATCTGTAATTGTTATTAATGCTTCATATTGGAGTTTTTTTAGGGTATCAGTTGGTTAAAAGTCTCTTTTCTCTTTCTATTTCCAAGTTTTCCAAACGGTCTCAATGAGCTGGTTTTGAAACACAGTTTTCCCTATGTATGGTTACACTCAGTGTTCAATATTTCAAAAAGGTTTGATTTTAATCTCTCAATACTCGACAGTGAAGTAGGAGAATCTTAAATGTCAAATTTGCTCTCTTTTCTGTTATCGATTGTAAACTTGTGTAACGATTTTTTTGAGGTCGCTTTGCAGTTCTTCAGAATCATTTGGGATATTCAGATTTTGAAAAATGGGTATCGAGGTAGCAGATTTTCTACATAACTTATAGCAATCATGACCAGTACTAATAGTTTGAATTAATCGGTAATATTTAAAGAACATTTCTTGATTTATTAGTAAAATGCATATCGTTAATGGCATATTGGATGATTATAACTTGTGATCCAATTTTGTTTATCACGAGTTTTTCTTATGTGCCAATAAAGATTTTCGAGCGGTATATGCTTGCATGTGTTGCTCTTTTTATGCGTCAATGTGCACTAATACCCTCGTATATTTACATTTTATATTATTTTTTCCTTAAAACTTATATTATTTTTGCGTTAAAACAATGAGTTTTTGACAAATACGTGGTCTTTGAAATTTTATTTATCAAATAGGGGTATTTTAAAAATGTTTACCAGACGTGTTGTTACAAAATTTTATACTTTTTTGATAATTTTTTTACTTATTTTAATAATTATGTTGATTTTTTTTAAAATTTTGCTATTAATTTTTTTCAAAAATTATTTACAACCAGTATCATAGGTACAATGGTTTAGGTATAAAACCAACATCGGCTTATCGATAACCACCATTTGTCATTTTTTATTCAATAAGGGCTCTAAATTTGGAAACGATTCTCTGAACAATGATTGTGGTCAAGTGAAGAAAACTCAAATGTTCAAGACATGAGAACACGGATATTTAAACACTTCCCACTTACCACATGTGCAAGTTTTTTCCTTCAAATTGCATATTTATTTCTCTTTGAATTATCAACACTTCCCACTTACCACATGTGCAAGTTTTTTCCTTCAAATTGCATATTTCTTTCTCTTTGAGTTATCAACTCAAATATACTTTTCTTTTGATTGAAAGATCTCAATGAATGTGCACTTGCTTTTGATATCAAAGCTACTTGTTTTTCAACAATATGTGGTATATGCATCTCTATTAGCTTGTTTTTAAGGCCTAAAAGACGTCTCACCTCAAAATAATGCATCAATCTATAAAAAGTAAGTTAGACACAAGCTGTAATTAGTAAAAAAACGAGTTGTGGGCAACCCATATCAACTCCCTACCATCATGTGTAAGTTTCCATCTATCAGGTGGATGTCTTTCTAGCCATTGTCGTGCTTGCGGATTTAGGTTTTTGATTTCTACCATCTTAGTGTCGAAATTTCGAATTTGATTTTGACTGCCGACACGATAAGCTAAAGCTTTCAATTCTGAATTACAAAACCTGACATAAAAGTTGTTTATAAAATGTCATAAACAATACCTATAACATAAACGAAATAACTATTATAAAGATGTACAAATAATATAAGTTATAAATATGTGATTTGTAACGGTATCTATGAAAACCACGTGGTTCTAACCATGAATATCCATGCTCATTAACTACTTTTAGATTTCCGATATGACGATCATATATTAAACAAATGTTTTCACACTCTTTCACCACATGACTCTTGATATAAGAAAGAAATCAATCTTAATTATCATAAGATTTATTTTTTTTACTATAGAAAATGATAGTGGCAAAATTTGATTATTACTGTCAACTCCCATTGCAATCATCATTGTTCCCTTGTATTTACCATACAAATGTGTGCCATTAATGTTAATGACCGTTCGACAATGTGCAAAACTCTTGATAAAAGAAGCAAAAAACCCAAAATACGTGTCTAAATTTCATAGGTTCCGCATTGGTTGATCTCAAAACACACCATTGGACTATAGTTCCTAGTTAATCTCAAAACACAACTATAGTTGAATGATATGTTTTGAGATAAACTAATGCGGAACCTACCGAATTTAGACAATTATTTTTGCTTTTGCTCCTTCTATCAAGGGTTTTGCACATTGTCGACGATCATTAACATTAATGCCACACATTTGTATGGTAAATACAAGGGAACGATGATGATTGCAATGAGAGTTGACAGTAATAATAAGAATTTACCACTAGCATTTGTTATTGTAGAAAATGATCTTATGATAGTTGGGATTGGTTTCTCTTATATCAAAAGTCATGTGGTGAAAGAGTGTGAAGGCATTTGTTTAATATCTGATCATCATATTGGAAATCTAAAGGTAGTCAATGAGCATGGATCTCCATGGTTAGAACTACGTGGTTTTCATAGATATTGTTACAACTCACATATTTATAACTTACATTATTTGTACATCTTTATAATAGTTATTTCGTTTATGTTATATGTATTGTTTATGACATTTTATCAATAACTTTTATGTCAGGTTTTGTAATTCAGAATTGAAAGCTTTAGCTTATCGCGCGGGCAGTCAAATTCGAAATTTCGACACTACGATGGAAGAAATCAGAAACCTAAATACGCAAGTACGACAATGGCTAGAAAGACATCCACTTGATAGATGGACACTTGCACATGATGGTGGGGAGTAAATATGAGTTGCTCACAAAAAATTTGTTGGAGATTTTTTATAGTGTCATTAAAGATGCTCGTGTTTTACCAATCACAACTTATGTCCAACTTACGTTTGACATGATTGGTGCATTATTTTTTATAGTGTCCTTAAAAATGAGCTAATAGAGATGCATGTATCTTTGATCTGAAAAGCAAGTGTACATTCCTTGAGATCTTTTAATTGAGAGAAATGTATATTTGAGTTGACAACTCAAAGAGAAAGAAATGTGCAAGTTGTTAATTTGGAGGGAAAAAATTGCACATGTGGGAAGTATTAAATATCCATGTTCTCGTATCTTGAGTGTATGTGTCAAACTTTCTTTGAATTAGTTAGCAATATGTAGATAAATGTTATTCAATTGTAAAGTATTGTGATACTTGGATATTTGAGTTTTCTTCACTTCCTCATGAAACGTATTGGCCACAATCATTGTTTGGAGAAGTGTTTCCAAATTTAGAGCTTTCACAGAATAAAAAAGGCCATCCGTGCTCAATGAGACTACGAGATGGAATCTATTCTAATAAATAAAAATCTCAATACCACATATCATATTCTAACCTTTCTAATGCCATATCACATTTTCTCCTATTTCTGAATTTTTCTTTTTTAAAATCCTTCTGGATTTCAATTTTGCATTCCTAATTATTCGCCCCTTAATCTCGCAACCTTCGTCACCTCTCGTTCTCCCTCGTATTGTACATTAACAACACGGTTACAACATATCTATTCCCGATTCAAATCGGAAGAGAAGATAGAAATCAAAAGTCTAACCACCGATGGCTCCTGAGCTACAATGGCGAAAGCGTTGTCGTTGGCCTCGATATCTCTATAACCTTATGTCTCCGAACTGATTTTAGATACTTTTGATTTGCACGGGTTTTTCAATTCTCACCGTCTTGAATCTAAAAACTAAATGGCTTCTTCTTTATTTGTTATCGCTATTTATTGGGTTGTACCTTTGTGCTTTGTAGTTGTATGGCGTCTGGTTGTGATGTCAGTTTGGTTCACCATCATCATCGACCAAGATTTCCCCTTTGATCGCCATTCTTACTAACTATCTAGAGCAAAAAGAAGCCACGCACCGTACATTATCAATTCCAGTAACATAGGAATACGACGTGATGCACAAATCTTGACCAAATCAATGTACATAAAGTGTGATCTATTGTTAGCCTTCACTTAATTATTACTTATTTTTAATCAATGTAGTGCTCTGTATTATAACATCCAAGTGATTCCGATAATAAATTCAATTGATTCTGAAGCTTGATGGAATTGACAAGCTTTAATCAATTATTAGTCCCTGTGTTTCTCTTTCACGCTTGTAAAGCATTCATTTTGAGGACTCATGTTTTCAGGACTAGGTTAGTCAAGGAATTTGTCTTTTTTCTGATTTTTGTTTAGTGAATATATATGGTGCAAGCAATGGAATCACATTTCCCAGATTGGACACACTATTGACGATTGAGTAATCGGGATTTTTATAATTTATATATATATATATATATATATATATATATATATATATTTAATTTGCGTGTTTTTTTGGTTCATTGTAACGTTTTTTTTTGTCACGCTTCTTTTTTTCCCTTCCTGATTACATTTCTGTTTACAAAACGATGACAATACCGGATTTATGTAGGACTTTACTAATCGACTGAAATGATGTTATCGTCGGCGGCGACTTCATCTTCTTTCTCATTCTACCGCCACAACCACAACCACAACCACCGCAATGTTCCTCCTCGATTAGTAATTCGATGTGCAATTGCCTCAGCTTCTTCGCCAAAGAAGAAAATGTGGAAGCAAGGCGAGCATCCTGGACAGTTATCGGAGAATTCAACTTCTCGAAAATCCAACCGAAGAACGCCCATTAAGAACATTAAGAAGAAGCTCGATCGTAAAACTAACCTTAATCCATGGGTAAATACCGTTACTGAAGCCTTATCCGAATCTATCGACGTTAAGCAGTGGTCAAGAGCCCTTGAGGTAATCATATCCTTCAATATAATAGATTTATTTCACGAATTAGGTATTTTTGCATTTACGGTTTAGCGTATCTGTTTGTGTATGGCTTGAATCCGTAGGGCTGACTACTGAAAGTGGTGGATCGAAATTCTCCAGGTATTTGAGATGCTAAAAGAACAGCCATTTTATCAACCCAAGGAAGGGACTTACATGAAGCTCATAGTTTTACTCGGAAGATGTGGGCAACCAAAACATGCCCGCCAACTGTTCGACGAAATGATCCAAAAAGGACTAGATCCCACATCACAAATCTACACAGCCTTACTCGCTGCTTACTGTAGAAGTAACCTAATCGACGAAGCCTTCAAAATCCTAAACCAAATGAAGACCCTCCCTTTATGCCAACCAGATGTTTTCACCTTCAGCATCCTAATGAAAGCTTGTGTTGATGCTGCAAGATTTGAACTTGTCGAATCCATATACCAACAAATGGCTGAAAGATCCATCACTCCAAACACAGTAACACAAAACACAGTATTAGCTGGATACGGAAAAGCAGGAAAATTCCAAGAAATGGAGAATGTACTTTTAAAAATGCTCGACAGTGACACATGCCAACCAGATGTATGGACAATGAACACGATTCTCAGCTTATTTGGCAACAAGGGCGACATCGAATCAATGGAAAGATGGTATGAAAAATTCAGAAACTTTGGAATCGAACCAGAAACACGCACTTTCAACATTCTAATAGGTGTATACGGAAAGCAAAAGATGTATGACAAAATGTCATCTGTAATGGAGTACATGAGAAAGCTTTCATTTCCATGGACAACATCCACCTACAACAATGTGATTGAGGCATTTTCAGATGTGGGTGATGTCAAGAACATGGAATACACGTTTAAGCAAATGCAAGGAGAGGGAATGAGGGCAGACACCAAGACTTTTTGCTGCTTGATTAAAGGGTATGCAAATGCAGGGGTTTTTCATAAGGTGGATAGTGTTTTGAAGTTGGCTAAAGAAATGGAGATTCATGAGAATACAAGTTTTTATAATGCGGTGTTATATGCTTGTGGAAAGGAAAGTGATTTGATGAAAATGGAGGAAGTTTTTAAGAGGATGAAAGAGGAAGAATGTAGACCTGATGTGGTGACTTATTCTGTAATGGTGGATGCTTATAAAAAGGAAGCCATGGATGACAAGGTGTATGATTTGGAACAGGAAAGACTGATGGTTTTTGTTTAAGGTGAATGAGTTGTATAAATGTGGATGGTTTTGTTTAAGAGAATAGCAGATCATGTGTTGTGTTAGGTATGACAACAATCCCAACCATTTTTATGCTGTCATTCAAACTTGTCTCTCTATTTTTTTTTGCCATGTCATTTCATATTTTTTTGGGAAATCTACAGCTATATTCAAGTCCGAGTTGCAAGGAATTATATCCGCATGTCGATTCACTCGTGTCTATGTTGACCAAATTTGTTCCACTTTGATTAATCAAACCGTGACTATTATGCCAGTAAGTACCTATTTGTTTCTACTATATTTCTTTATAGTTTTCAATTTCTTTATAAAGGCTAAATGCAAAAAATAACAACACACTTTCATTTATTCGTTTATTATAGCATGCTACTTTCCTTTCGTTCGTGACACTTGTACTTCCGATTCATTTCATATTACAGCATCGTACTTTGAATAATCTGCCCAATTATTACTTTTAATGTTTATTCTACCCAATTATAGTAGTAAAAAATTGCGATGATTTTGGATGATATTTCTATAAATGGATAGATTTTTAAAGTACAATGTTGTAACAGGAAGAAATGAAAGTAGAAAACTATAAAAAACAAATCAATAAAAGTACATTGCTGTTTCTTGCAATTAACCCTATTTTTAAACATCATTTATAATTTATTCTCAATCATGTAACCTAATTGTTTGTTGGATGCAGGAAGGACACGCAGTTATTGATTTAAGTATTTTAAATCCATCAAAAGTCCCCGATATTTGTCTATCCAAAACAGGTATCAATATTATTCAATCACTTATTCCCACCTATTTTTTGGTGTAGCTTGTACTTTATAACTACATTGTTTTATATGCGTAAACAAAATACAAATATATTAGAAAACGTGCAAAATGACCCGTGCGGAGCACGGGCGCAACGCTAGTTATATGTTTATTTGAAGTAGAAAATTGTTTATACATAATTCCAATGTTGCTTTTTAATTGGCAAGTGTAATCTTACTTCAGATACAAGGATGCCGCGTATTACTCTCTCTCAAAAGTTCAAAGTTCAAACTTTGTTTCCAATAAATTAATAGTCATTAAGTTATGTGACATATTATAATCAATAATGTCTTACATTATTATCCTTACAAAAAGTAAAATTTCAGGTTGCTTTAAGAAATAACTCATTTTACACCAACAAGTCAAACATGTGCGAGTGATCAAAACAAAGATAAAGTGAATTAAATGGCTTATTTAGATTTAGGAGAAAATGATTTTTTTTAGAATGAGAGCAAAATATGCAATTTTAAGGTATGATGGCTTTAATACGACATTTTTACAACTATTTTTAGAATTTTCGTCTTTTATCTATATTTATGACATGATGACAACTATTTGTACTCCTATACATGGGCTAATAGTAGAGACTTGCGAGAAGCTCTTCATATTCGTGAGGTTTGTAGTTCACAATTATGAGTTCTTTTAATTCATGTTCATCATGATTACGTAGGATACTAATCTCATGACCATTAGGAAGTTCAAAAAAATCGAGTGGGTGTGATGCAATGATACCGTGCATTCTAACATCGACTTCCCCTTCAAGTCATATGTAATATAGCTTTTCTACATTCCATTATTGTAGTACTTCCAAAATAGATTCCCAAAGTAATTGGGGTTGGAATTAATAATTTTCTTATTAAAACAATTAAGATGCTTTCATAGACAAAAAAAAATGAAAATACATCGCTATTTTTTTTGGCATTTTGCCCAATCAGTGGCTAAATGCAAAAAATAGAAATGTGCTTTCCTTTCTTTGTATATGATAGTATCTTCCTTTTATTACGTATGCTTAAAGTTTTCTAACAAAATATATGAAATGAAAATACTCAGTATTATTTTGAATAATTCAAGCATTTATGGATTGTGTTTTAGGCATATTCGGAATAATTATAGCGCGATGGGATCGAATGTCTGGTAACAACCAATTCAGAACTTGCACCCTTTAACCATGTACTTTGGAGACTAACCTAGCACCCAAATCAACACCAGATTTGCAGATTGACTAAAGAGAAATAACCAATATACTGTGAGTGTATGTGACTATGTGAGCGAATGAACTTCTTCATATAGACTTGTGTGAATTTCTGACTATGTGAGTGTTTGAGCATCCATTTCATTTCTCATCAAGCAAACAAGTAGCATTTTGCAAGCTTAAAAGGAAAAAAGAACGATTCCTACAATCTAAATATTTTTTGTTTTGTGATTCATTAATTAGTATTTATATACATATATTTGTAATTTGTTTGTTTTTGTTTTAGTGCATAAATTAACTATATATTCAACAATTTCGTCATCTCTTATGGACATATTGTTTTTTTATAATTATTAATGTTTAGGTTTTCATATTTTTTATATTTTTAATCATCCTGTGTAATACATAGGGCCTCACAACTAGTGGATATTAAAGAAGGAAGAAGTACAAACCTTTGTGGAATTTGTAAGCAAGACGGTCACAATAAAAAAATGTACGTCTAAGCCAACGTAAATGAATATGCATTCAATATTTTTCATTTGTAAGACTTTATCTCTTATTTTTAAATTTTTTTTCCAATAGTGGTTATCGATTCAAGCTATTCAGAATGTTTTTTTTTTCATTTTTGTAAGAAGCCGTTGTTGGTTTTGTACCTAAACCATTGTACCTACGATATTGTTCGTTGAATTTGTACCTATGATATTAGTTTTAATTTAATTTTTTTAAAATAAAGTCAAAATAATTATTTAAAAAAGTAAAAAAAAAATTATTAAAAGAGTATAAAATTTTGAAATAACACCTATTTAGTAAATATTTTTAAAACTACACCTATTTGGTAAATAAAATTTTATTTGGTCAAAAACTTTATTTTCACAATGGTCTTATCAAACGAATTTGGTGTGTCAACGTGCTTCTTACAATATTCAATAACCTTCGAGAGGAACTTGCTTGCTACATTAGGGAGAGGGATGTTGGTGTCAACACAACCATCTTCGATCATGTGTTTATCTCCGACCAGTTGATGGTGGTTTCACTAGTGGTATATGGTTAAACCTAATGAAGGTGGGCTTATAAGAATAAAAAGATAGAGAGAGATAAGAGAGAGAAAGAGAATGAGATAATAATGGAATAATTGGTCAATTTCCAAAATTAGTGTATAAAATTAATATATAATTAATTAATTGTTATGTTAATTTACCATGGTGCCCCTTATAAATGTTTGGACCACAATTGGTCATACATTTACATAGTAACAATGATTTATATATGATCCTAACTATATATATATATATATATATATATATATATATATATATATATATATATATATATATATATATATATATATATATATATATATATATGTATGTATGTATGTGTGTGTGTGTGTGTGTGTGTGTGTGTGTGTGTGTGTGTGTGTGCGTGCATGCGTGCGTGCGTGCGTGCGTGCGTGCGTGCGTGCGTGCGTGCGTGCGTGCGTGCGTGCGTGCGTGCGGTGTAAATTTTCTGAGACGGGAAGACACAATCCTAACCACTCATTTTGGAGATCAAAAAATAATAAAAATAATAAAAATAGACAAAAGTAATATGAGTTTTTTTTTTTAAATTCTAATAATTTTCGCTATTTATTCTATTTAAAAAAATTAAAAAATTCAAAAAAGCTAAAAAAAAAAAAAACAAATCCAGTGGAATGTTACATATTCTAATAGAGTATTACACATACCGTGTAATATTCTATTAGAATAGGACAAAAACGCTAAATTTTTGTTATTTGTTTTTTTGAATAAAAAATAACGAAAATAATAAATAAATAAAACTTTTTTTTCTTCAATTTTCTTCATTTATTTTGCATTTATTATTATTATTATTATTATTATTATTATTATTATTATTATTATTTGTTTACACCCAAAATGAATGGTTAAAATTGCGTGTCTCCGTCTCACAAACTATCACTCTCTCATATAAACCTTATATATATATATATATATATATATATATATATATATATATATATATATATATATATATATATATATATATATATATATATATATATATATATATATACATATATATATATATATATATATATATATATATATATATATATATATATATATATATATATATATATATATATATCCTAATAAATAAGTAACTCAAAGACACATGTCATCTCCTCATTGAATTTGCCACATTTCATTTTCTCATAATTTTAAATTTCTTAAGAAAAACAAATTGGTTTGAAACGTTTCTAACTCCTTAATGATCCGTTTAATTATCATTTAATTTCAAAATTAATTGTTATCATTCAATTTCAAAATTAATTGTTTTTAATGTCATATTATTTTTTAATGTTTAGAATGATTTGGGATACAAAAGAGAGACATTTAACGTCATAATAGACGATTCTAATCATAATAGTGAATGATTTTGGTATCAGTGACATTCTCATAATCAATTATATTTATCAAAATACAAAATTGTAATAGTGAAAATTAATAGCAAGAAGTCACGATACACAAACAAATTTCTTATGTATAATTATTAATGTTTAGCTATTTTTAATTAATAATTTTTTGTATCATCCCGTGTAATACACGGGTCTCACAACTAGTATATATATATATATATATATATATATATATATATATATATATATATATATATATATATATATATATATATATATATATATATATATATATATATATATATATATATATATATATATATATATATATATATATATATATATATATATATATATATATATATATATATATATATATATAGTGGTGGGTTCCATTGTGAACGAAAATAATGTTGAGAACGTGAGAATGAATCTGGGCCCCTAGATGCGCCAGCGCCGCTCCACGATAACGAGCTGGGTTTTTTTTTCGTATATGATTTATTCATATATGAATGGGTATATTCATATATGATTATTCATATAATCATATATGAATAATCATATATGATTATATGAATATTCATATAATCATATATGAATAAACATATATAAATATACATATATGGTTGTGGTGGTCGGAATGATGGTAGAGGGTGGTGATGATGATGGTGATGGCGATAGAGGGTGGCGATAATGGCGACGGTGTTCGTGGAGGTGGGTGGTGACGAAGGTGGTGGTGGTGGCGGCGGTGATGGAGGTGGTAGTGGTGGCGGTGGGTGGTGGTAGCGATGGTGGAGGTGGTGGTAAAGGTGGTAGCGGCGGTGGTGGGGGAGGTGGCGGCGTTGGCAGTACCGGTGGTGGTGGTTGGTGGCGGTGGCGTTGGTGGAGGTGGCAGCGACGACGGTGGTGGTAGAGATGGCGACGGCAGCGGTGGTGGTGGCGGCGATGACGGTGGTGGTGGTAACGAAGGTGGTGCAGGTGGAAGTGGTGGTGAAAATCATATGTGAATAATAATATATATCTCGTCGTTAGAGCGTCAACGCTCCGACGGCGCCAAAGCAGTAGAGCGGCAAGAAAAAAATATGTGGCTGAGATTCATTCTCGCATTCTCAACATAATTTTCATTCTCAATGGAACCTACTTCTATATATATATATATATATATATATATATATATATATATATATATATATATATATATATATATATATATATATATATATATATATATATATATATATATATATATATATATATAGGGTTAATAACATAAAAACCACTGTAGTTTGCCCAAAATTCTGGTTTAACTACTATATTTTATTTTGTTCCATTAAAACCACCCATACTTTAAAAAAAAGTCATTTTTTTTTGATAACTGAGGACCCCACCCGACCCATCCTTTGGATGACCTTGATGAAGTAACCTCGGGGCCCACGCACACCTGGCAGCAGGGTGGTCCGGGTCAATCACCTACGGGGGTAGAGAGGTGGCCAGTGGCCATCCCCTGATTGAAACCTAACACTCTCTATGGGGAAAGGGAGGGAGTGAGATTAGAACTTGGAACCTCTTTATAGGGGAAGAGAAAGAGTCCAAAGCTTTATCCACTAGGCCATCAGGGTGATGGTTAAAAAAAAAAATTCATATTGGCCACTGTTCATTTTATTTTATAATTTTTAAGCATTATTTTCTTCAAAATATTATGTGAAAAGTTTCTTATCGACATTTGAAGCAAATATTGGAACTTCATTGCCGTGAAAATGATACATAAAGTTGTCTACATGTGATTTTTGTCTTCGTAAGTGCAGCTTTTCGGCCATGTTGTAAATGCATATGGTATCCAAATGAATCAACTTAAGTTTGAATGTGATGAGGGTAAGAAGTGTTCCGAGTTGGCGGCATAAAGTTTTGACTTTTATTTGTTATAGTGGTCGCAATGTATCTTTTTGAAAATATGAGTGATTTTTACGATTTTTTTTGAAAGTATGAGTGGTTTTTTTAGAACAAAAAAAAATATAGTGCTTAAACCGAATTTTGGCCAAACTATAGTGGTTTTTATGTTATTAGCCCTATATATATATATATATATATATACATATATATTTATATATATATATATATATATATATATATATATATATATATATATATATATATATATATATATATATATATATATATATATATATATATATATATATATATATATATATATATATGAGTAAATTATAGTTTTGGTCTTTGAGGTTTACCTCTTTTTCACTTTAGTCCAACTTTTGACATTTCATGCTAAAGATCGTTGTGGTTGCCAAAATATTGCAGTTTTGGTCCCTTAGCTAGTAAAAATACAAATTTACCCTTTTTAATTTTTTTCTTATAATGTTTTATTTATTAAATCGATTAAAAAATAAAACAAACCCCACCCCACCCCCTCACACGCCGTCTCTCTCTCTCTCTCTCTCTCTCTCTCTCTCTCTCTCTCTCTCTCTCTCTCTCTCTCTCTCTCTCTCTCTCTCTCACATGCCTAATTCAAAGGATAGTAGGATACAACTCCAACCACGTGCTTTTCCTCCATCCTCCGTCGTCTCCTATGCATCGGCGCCCTCTCTACCTATCACTCCGACATCGACAACCCCAAAGAGGAAGGGTCAGGCCACATGCTTTCCAAAATAGCAGCACCAGAAATATCGACCATTTCTTACTGATCGTTTATGTAGAATAGTGGGAATCCAGAATCCAATCTACAGCGATCGACTTTTTTTCCCTTTTCTTTTACACTTGAAATGCCATGTATCCCGATTGGACTGGCGGGTGCAGAGACTTCATCATCCTTTGTAGGAAACCCCCGAATCAAATCCCAATTCGAACCCAGGTTATCAACAATTTTGTTGTGATATGTCGGGTGGAAGAGCAAGTAACCTGCAAATCAGTTCTCAAATCCGAATCAGTTACAGGGTTCTCCTTATTTATTCCACATCCATCGACGCCATCATCACCGTTGCGTGTGGTGCGCCGATTTTGTAAAAGTATATGCAGAACGGTAGCTTATAAGACGCGTCGTCGTATCGTAAGTGTCCTAAGCTCATGGATTGGAAAATTAGGTTTATGATTTTACTAGACGTAGCTAAAGGTATCGATTTTTTTCAATTATCATGTGATCCGTTGATTCTTCAATGTGAAAGTTGTTGATTTCAGTCTGGCAAGAGTTTTAGGTGTATACGAGAATGAGACCATTGAAACTTTTTATGAATACGGTGAAGAAGGGGATCAAGAAATAGAAACAACTGAGGACAACAATATTGATGTTGAGAAAGGTGGAAAGAGGAATTTTGCGATGAGTTATCCAAGAAGAAAAAAAAGAGAAGAGGAAGCAACACCGGCAAGATGCGGTGGGGGTTTCTTTTATTATTTTTTAAATTAATTTAATAAATAAATATTAAAAAGAGTAAATTGATATTTTTACTGGCCAATGGACCAAAACTGTAATATTTTGGCCACCACAAAAACCTTAGCATGAAATTTCAAAAATTAAACTAAAATAAAAAAAGTAAAACTCTTGAACCAAAACTGTAACTTACTCTATATATATATTCTAGAGTATAATAATAAACGTTGGATGCTTCTAGAAAGTCAAGATAAACGTGTGAAGTGTGGACAGCATCCCATGTGCACCAAACTAGATGACGGAAGCCCATGCGTAAGCCCAACCTATTCCCCCTTCTACCCCGTCCCCGAAAACTATATATACCACTTCTGCATACGTTTGCTAGGTATTTACTGGTAAACCTTTCGCAACATCAATCGATCAAAGAAAATCTTCGTCATGGGAAGAAGTATGTCTTTTAACTCCGTTTCTTTCTTTTGTTTCTGTAATTATTCCAAATTCTTGACATCTATGCTCTAGGTAGCTTCTATTGTTTCTATATGAGATGCAATCACATGAGTTTAAATCTCCTTTTCCTTACGCGTTAAAGCTAATTTTTGTCTGTCATCTATATCTTCTGTTCATAATTTAGGGTTTTTGATTCGGAAATAAATCGATCATCCTTCTGTCTACGCTATTATACAGAATCGTTATTTTATAGCTTGATGAAAATCGTTATAAATACTCTAGCGTCGATTTGCACTTTAGGATATGTAAATTTTAAATTAGCATGTAAACTGGTGTGGATCTGATTCGATTTGAGATCCAGTGGAACATCTGTTTATTACTCCGTCGTTTCTCTCTGTTTCTGATGCAAAATCGCTCATTGCCTATCCAAATCCAACTTCTATATCTTCAAGCCTCACTAGCCTTTGAAATTGCGTTTTATGAATCAGCCGAGCATCCACAATTTCTCCTTTCTGTTATTTTTGATTTGAAGCACTTCGAATCATTCCAGAAATCATACTAATTAACAACAAATTTATCCTTCAGGACCTGCTAGGTGTTACAGACAGATCAAAAACAAGCCATACCCCAAATCACGATACTGCAGAGGTGTCCCTGATCCCAAAATCAGAATCTACGATGTTGGAATGAAGAAGAAAGGAGTTGATGAGTTCCCCTTCTGTGTCCATTTAGTCAGTTGGGAGAAAGAGAATGTCTCCAGTGAAGCACTTGAAGCTGCCCGTATTGCCTGCAACAAATACATGACAAAATTTGCTGGAAAAGACGCTTTCCATTTGAGGGTTAGGGTTCATCCTTTCCATGTCCTTCGTATCAACAAGATGTTGTCATGTGCTGGTGCTGATAGGCTCCAGACTGGCATGAGGGGCGCTTTCGGTAAACCACAAGGAGTATGTGCGCGTGTAAGTATTGGTCAAGTTCTTCTATCTGTTCGTTGCAAAGATGGTAACAGTCAACATGCTCAAGAGGCATTGAGGCGTGCTAAATTCAAGTTTCCAGGTCGCCAAAAGATTATTGTCAGTAGGAAATGGTAAGTATAATATATCCCATTTGGTTGATATTTGCTAATTGATTTGGTTAATAATGTATTATTTGGGAATGTTTTTTAATTTTTAATATGGTGATAACAGGGGATTTACAAAATTCAGCCGTACTGATTATGTACAGTGGAAATCTGAAAACCGCATCATGTCTGATGGTGTTAATGCCAAGGTAACATTTCATGTCTGATGGTCTTATAATAAGTGGATAGTTTAATAACATAAATGTTATAATAGGATGAGTAAATGCTCAACATGATTTTTTTGTTTTTTGCAGCTTCTTGGATGTCATGGACCCCTTGCAAACCGTCAACCTGGAAGAGCGTTTTTAAATGCTGTTGCTTAAAATGGAATTTGTTCATTGAAAGTATATTGACAAAGAGAAACTTGTTGATTATGAATCTATATTTCAGTCATGTTTAAATGTTATCTTGGAGAACCTGATTTACTCGTTTGCTTCTTATTTGGAACGAGAATGTATTTTATCTACAAATAATTCTAATTTTAATAGAACACTTGTACAATTTACTTGACTATTTGTTGTTCAAAGCAAATAGGTGGATTTTGGGCAGGGTGAATGTTGTAAATTTGGTGATTTGTGTATGCTTCTGTTTTATTTTACCTCGAGATTGGCTGTTTAATTTTAGTATTTTCTCGACGTACTTCATAAAAGTTGGTAAATTACAGATTGGTCCAAGAAAAAGATAGTCTTACTTTTTTTTTTGCCGTTTTTTATTGTTTTGGTTTTATAGCTGCGATACGTGTTTACTTTTGTTTCTTTTAGTAAGTATCATATCCCGGATAAAGAAGAACATTAGTAACCCAAAAAAAAGAAAAAAAAAAAAAAAAATCAGATCAAGAAACACCAAAACTAAAATACATTTTTTTTTTCACAGTAACAGGATCGCTATGATAAACGATTAAACTCCATCAAGCATTTGAGTGCCCAATTGATTAAAAAGAACCATAATCAAACCATCTTTCCAACTCCATAACAACCCAAACCTTGTAATTTCAGATTCAAGAATAATTATAATTAATTACAAATGAAAGGATGGAATGTGAACATTCTTCACTTTCCTCGACATTGATGTGTACCACTGCCTATTACAATCAGCTTCAATTTTGAACAATGTAGCTATTCCTTATTATATGCATTAACATTATATAGATCCATCAACTGATACTAAAAAGTAAAAAGGCATTAAAAATGTAACATCTAAGCATAAAACCAATTAAGAAAATATCCAATTCTTGTAAGAAGCACACGCATGTTATGAGAATAGGACAAATACATTCAAACCCAAAACATTAAAAAAACTAAGTAGACTCCAACTTAATGGTAAATAAGAAAATAAAATATCTTCTAATAAGGTGATAAATGCAGCAAACCACCATTACATATATCCATCCACAATCACAAAACAGTAGCAAGAAACACCAATCTTTACTACAACAAAACAAACATATTATTCTTCCAGTCTTGTTCTTCAAGAAGCCAAATGAGCATATTTTAGTACCTGTGGTGCAACTTCTCTTTTTCCTGGTACCTCTGCACATATCTGCAACACATACAAAATAAGGAAATACAAATAATAATAATAATTAGTATACGGAAATAATACGAATTCATATTACTGAAAAAACGAAATTTATAGAATATGTTTTCAAATACGGTTGCCTTTTTGGTTGGCCCTATTGTTGTATAAGAGTAATAACATTTAACATACACTACAGATTACATTTTTATTACAATTTAACCTCAACTAAGTAATTTTGTTGTAGACTTGTTAACTTTGTTGTAAGGTAGGTATGAATTATATCTTATATTTACTCAAAGCTGCAGTTTCTTTCGCTGTAGTCTCTTGTTCTTCATGTTCTTACTTATTATGTTATATATTTACCGATACATGAATTAATCAAAATAACAAAGGGTAGAAAATAAAACCTCATTAATCAAAATTGTTAAAGAGAAATACTTGAAATTTTAATCAAATAAATAATGTTACACTATTTTAGTGTGAATTTCTATTGTGTAGAAGAACAGGAGTAGAACAGTTAATCCATCGAGAATATTGGTCTCTCAGGCAAGCAGCAATGTTCCAAATGCAACTCTTTTGGGTCCATTTTTCTTTCAGCTAAATCTACAGATACAACTTAGCAGAGATATATGTTCATATCATTGATTCAATTTCTAGTCAATTCCAGGGGAGAAAGTACGAAAAGTAAAAACAATTTAAATACGCAGATCCATAAGACCATAACTACGATGACCAGATCAATTCAAAACAATCATATAAAAACTCTACAATATTTAGAATCATAAATCAAAATGCAACGGATTAGCACATTTAAGCATGGGCATGGGTCTGTAAGGAATCAGCTAGTTGAAATGTATCGAAACCGAGTAGATACAATGAAAATCATATGTATATAAAGGTAGAGCTGAGAATTACGTGTAGACGCCGACAACCGGGCCGACGAGAAGGACGGCGTTCAGCCAGTTCTCGGTCACCTTGTGAGTAATCTTATGTGTGAAATCCTTCCAGAGACCAGGCATCACTTTCTGTTGGAACGGCGATAGGGCGTATGTCACAGCCTTTACCTTCACCGGAATCTTTCCCATCTTCGCTGGCTCCGATCTGGTCAAAGAGTTCCCCAAATCTCTTTCAAATCTAATTGGAGTTTCCGATTGAAGATGACAAAATTTTAGAGAGCCCTAGGAATTGACCCAAGCCTCTGGAATGTTCGTTCTTTCTGGGCCATTATCGTTAGAGCCGACAAAAAAGAACGACTTGTAGACCGAAGTGGAACCCAACCCAAAATTAACGGATTAGTTCGAGACTTTTAACTAATTTTATTAGGGAAAATGACTTATAAGGGTAATTATGTTTTAAAACTGTTCAAAAAACAACATCTAAGTTTGGCCTGTTCAAAAAACACCATCCAAGTAAGCCCTTTGTACAAAAAATACCATTCAAGTAAGGCCTTTGTACAAAAAACATCATCGAACTACATGTTTTGTTCAAATTTTATCCGATGGTAACCGGCTTTTGCATGTTAAATGATGACTTGGCGGGTCACCAAGTCATCCTTTAACCTGCAAAAGCCGGTTACCATCGGGTAAAATTTGAACAAAACATGTAGTTCGATGGTGTTTTTTGTACAAAGGCCTTACTTGGATGGTGTTTTTTGTACAAAGGCCTTACTTGGATGATGTTTTTTGAACAGACCAAACTTGGATGGTGTTTTTTGAACAGTTTTGAAACATAATTACCCTTATAAGTCATTTTCCCATTTTATTAAGTAGTCGTTTAATCCTTTTACTAAATGAGTTGGGTGGAGCTATAGATACACAAACCGGATAATTTTTATAAATAAATAAGATTGGTTTTAAAATCGGTTCGGTTTGAATCAGCAACGTCAATACAGGATTGACCAGTAACCGGTTCGGTTTCAAACCGGAAATAATGCGAGCCTATACGAAACAGCTGGTTTGAGTTAAATCGGCAAAAACATAAAACATTGATTTTTTGAAACAAATTTTCATGTTTTTTTTGGTTTTTTTAATAATGGAAATACATAAAACATTTAACTAATACATCTTCAAACATAAAAACATGAAAAATAAAACATTGTCGTTGTCGATGTCATTGACTTTACCGCTTGTAGTCATTGTTGTTTGGGTTTAGTCTGCATCCACATTGTTGCATAAGTCTTCATAAACAAACTCTTATATGGTAAGTGGTACCGTCAATCTCATTGTTATTTCTTCTTCATGGATTTCTTGTTCGACCCTCATCAATTCGTCTTCAAGTGGTGATTAATTTTGCATGTTTTTCACACCGTCTAAGTAGTCTTTCAAGCAAATATACACTTCCATCGACAAATGAGTGAAGTTTGTTCTTCTTGGTGATATAACCCTGTCAATAACAAAAAAAGTGGACCTCGAAGCTATTGTAGTAGCTTGGATGGTTAGTAGCAGCTAAAATCGGAAATTGAGATTCATTTTCTTTCCAGTATGCCAAAATATCTAAAATACTCAAACTCTTCTATACTTATTTGTGACAAAAGGCGGATGCAATGTACTTTCCGAGCTTGTAAGCAGGGGTGTGATTCATTTGTATTTTCATTTCTTAAAGCATTATAGAGTCAAATTATTTCACTATTTTCATAATGCTATTGTTGTTGTTTGTCTAACGTTGTGTGTGTGTGTGTTTGTTGTGTGATGTGTGTTTGTGTGTGTGTTTTTTGTATGTATGTTGTGTATGTGTATCTTATATGTGTGTATATGTGTCTGGACATGATAAATAGCAATATACTTTTCGAATGAAATTGTTTAGACCGTGATAAATAGCAACATAGTTTCAGAATGAAAACGTCTAGAATCCAATGCTATTTGAATAATTTATTATATCGGATAGTGTTTTTTTCAAACATTGAAAACTTATTGGATTTTGAAAGTTACTTAAGTAGGTATAATTTTTTTTATTTTTTATATATTAATTTTTAAATGAGTCAACCCACCTAATCCATATATTAGACAGGTTGGGTTGCTTAAAAAATCTCAACCCATTTAGTTAAATGGGTTTGGTTGAGTTGATATTCTCAACCCATTTAGTAAACAGGTTGAACTCGAATCAAACCCACATTGACGTATTGCCAACTTTAATTATCGTTTATAGCATTTTGGTGAAAAAAGCTGATGAGCACGAATTTGACCATGTGTATTTACTAAATATTCATAAATTTGGTCTCAAACCGGTCCTCGGTCGGTCTCGAAACCGTCCAGTCTTTACTAGGACAATATTCGTTCAGATCGGTCTCAACAGGTCTTTTTTCAATCCTGCCTTTTTTAGACCGATATTTTTTGGTCTGTTCTCATTCTAGACTAGTCCAGTCTCACGGTCTTTTTGTAGGTAAAAGTTGTTGATTTCATAAATGAGTGAGTTAAACTGGAGTTGGTGATTCCATAAATGGCTGAATTAGGTGATTCATGAAAGAGAGTGTGATCAATTGAACCATTTTACCCTTCCGAATATACTATAAAAGAATATGGTTGGGTTAGTGCTATCACACTTAAAAAGAGATCTCTCTTAATTCAAAATAATAGTTGCATTCCTTACGATATTGTTATATTTATTTTTGCCAAACCCTTGACATGACGATTTGACAAGTGTTGAGTTAGTTAAAATGACTTCAGGATTGCAAAAAAATGCGTTGCAAAATTTGTGGTGCTTTGTTTACTGATCAACGAAAATCTAGGCTTGCACGTCATTCCACAATCTCATATGTGAGGGGGGTCCGACCATAGTCAACAACAATAATAAGCTCATGTTACGAGTAGTATGTATTTGTAGTTGATTATCTTTATCGTTTTATTTCTTGTAACAAATGTGTGAATAAATATTAAAGTACTGTTAAACTTCCATAATTCATAAAACATAAACATATCATAAAAAATGCCATATCTGGAGGAAAGTTGTAGAAGTTGTAGTAGAGACACCGTCTAATCACCTAATTTCAATGAGGACCGATTCAGACAAGCTAAAGTTGTAGTAGAGACACCGTCTAGTTTAATTTAAATGTTGATTGTCATAGAGTTACTGTAAACTAATGCAACTAAAACAATCAGAATTTAAATTAAACTACTTATAAATTAAATTAAACTAACTAAATATAACAAATTCAAAATTAACTAATGAAATGAACTAATTAAACATGACAAATTCCAAATTAACTAATTAAGCATAACAAAATATGTTTGGCAACAATATAATTACAAAAACTTACATCATGTCATTCTAGTGCTATTAGAATAAGCATAAACCTGGTCATACCGATTGCATCTAAAGAACAATTTATGTTGTTTGAGTTGCACATATTTATTCTAAATCAGTATGGTACAATTTGATTTGCTAACTTCCTCAAATGGTAATCTCAAATCAAAGGTGGAGTAGCCGATGGGATGAGAACCGCTTCCTTCTGCACTCGACATTTTTCCGATCGTATAATATTAGAAACTTGAAGATTTGTAAAAAATTATAGTATTCTAGAGATATTTTAAGAGAAACTGAGTTTGGAGTGAGAAAAATGATTGAATATGAATGGGTATTTATATTGTGAGATTTTGGGAGGTGAAAAAAAGAAACTACCAAAAATCTACCAATATAATCATAGAAACACCGTCTAGTCATTGAGGAACTGGCGAATCCAATAAGGACCGATTCAGAAATGCTAAAGGCTTAAATAAGACTGTTCACAAGAAGACAGGTCCGGTCTTGATCGATTTACTACTTTAAGAGTAATTGCGGTTTGCCAAAACTTAGGACCAAACTCGGACTGCCCGTCTAGATCGACTTCAGACTGAACGGTCTTAGGAGTATTTGGCGTTATTTCTTGACACTTGGATGAACAATTTTAGTGATTTTTAAATAATAATCTATGTATTAATAATTAACGAGTGGCAATAGTCCGCATGCTACAATGGATTTGTTGATTTATATTTCACGACCATTTATGTAATTTTATCATAGGTTGAGACTATTTCTATAAATTTGTTACTAAATGACATTATCTTTAATTTTATCTTACACATAAGGGTAAATGTACCATTTCTAATATCTTCTTATACCATAACTATTTCTGCAACTTTTTTAAACATATACTATTTTTATAACTTTCTCATGCTTGAAGACCAATTATGTAATTTTATATTCGATGAAGGTTGTTTTTGTAGTTTTATTATACAACGACCACTTATGTAATTTTTTCTCATACAATAACTATTTCTGTTATTTTGTTTTAAAATATAATATTTTACATCTTAATGAATATTAATATGATAATATAACAATTTACGATAAGGACATGGGAAACGTTAATAGGTCAACTATATAGAATCTTAAAACTGTAGGGATTTTGATTGTTAAACCGTACATACTTTTTTCCACGTATATAGATTTAATATTATAATATGATATTACTTATTAGATGTTGGAATCGGAACCGAACCGATCCGAACCGAGACCGACTTTGGACAATCGAAAGGACTAAGAAACGGACCAAAATAGTTGAATCGGTACCGATGCCGGTTTTCGGTTATTTTCAACATTAGAACCGCTCCAAAAAGCATGATGCTCGTTGCCCTTATTTTCCCGGTAACAGCGATAGGTTTTGTGGGGTTTAGGGCTTCAAGTTCTTATGCTACGCTAACAACAATCGGTTTTGTGGATCTGGTTGTGGGATACGACCTATAACCGATACGGCAATTGTTTACGGATAATCACATTCCAAAATCTGCATGAAAATGACTCTATGACTTCTGGTTCGGTCCGGGTTAAAAACCGATTTTTTAATCACTAAACCGGTAAAAAAAATGCACCGAATATATGAATTTATAAGAACCGATAACCGGCCGGATTTATCAAAACCAATCCAATTCCGACACTGGTTCAGTTATCTGGATCCAAAGGCTTATCAGTACACATTATCCATTTAATAAGTAAGTTATTTGTAATTTAAATTCTATAATATTTTTGTTATTTGTTTCTATTATAAAGACCTATCAAATTATAAAATTGTTTTTTTATATTGCATTGAAAGAACCGATACAAGCCAAAAAAGGAGACTGCAATTCATTGATTTATTGATCCGTATTACAAGTATTTATACATCAAGACCTTATCGGAAAAACCAAACAAACTAACAAGATAAATCTAATCTATATTTAAAATACATTTGTATATATGATAAGATTAAGACGGGATAACACCGACTCTCGATAACTCCAACACCCCCCCTCAAGTTGGAACATGGGGATCAAAAATGCCTAACTTGTCAACAATTCTATCAAACTGTGTTTTTCCAAGAGCCTTGGTGAGGACATCCGCCAGCTGTTCTGAAGTATGCACATACGTAGGTGTCACCAACCCATCAGTGATTGCATCACACACAAAATGACAGTCAACTTCAATGTGTTTGGTACGTTCATGGAATACGGGATTATCAGCCAGATGTAAAGCTGCTTGATTGTCACAATGGAGTCTAATGGGTTGAGGATGACGAACACCCAAACTTAAGAGAAGATTTTTGAGCCATTTAAATTCACACGTAATGGCTGCTATAGATCGATATTCGGCCTCTGCGGAAGAGCGTGAGACAGTATGTTGCTTTTTAGTTTTCCATGCTATAGGCGAGTGCCCAAGGTAGACTATCCAACCAGTCAACGAACATCGGGTAATTGGACAAGCAGCCCAATCAGAGTCACACCAGCCTTCCAAAACAAGTTTACTATCGGAACGCAGGAGTATACCACGTCCTGGAGTTCCTTTGAGATATTTTACCACACAAAGAGCCGCCTCCCAGTGTTCTGTATGTGGAGCTTGCATAAACTCGGAGAGTATATGAACAGAGTAAGCAAGATCAGGCCGTGTAACAGCCAGATAAATAAGAGGACCCACCAACCGACGGTAGGCTTCAGGATCGGATAGCAAGGTTCCACTAGCTAGCCCAAGTTTGTGATTTTGTTCCATGGGGAAGCCAGCCGGTTTGGCTCCCAATACACCCGCCTCCTTAAGAATATCAAGTGTGTACTTGCGCTGACACAAAAACAAACCACTGGGGTTGCGGGCTACTTCGATCCCCAAGAAATACTTTAAAGTACCAAGATCTTTCATTTTAAAGCATGGGTGAAGATACATTTTAAATGATTTGATAGCGCTAGAGTCATTCCCGGAGATAATTAAGTCGTCAACATAAACCAGCACGTTAAGTTGAATAGATCCCCGTGTGTAAGTAAACAAGGAATAATCAGAATATGATTGGCGGAAACCATAATTGTAACGACCCAAAAATATCGAATTTATATTCGAGAAAATACATAAAGAAAACCCGCGAAAAAGTTGAAAAAGGGTAAAATGGTCTTTCGACCCATTATAAGACCATTATGTAAGATAATATGTATTTGTGAAATAAAAATATAAGAAATAAAAGTTGATGTGAAATTTGGAAGTTTTACCGCGTGAATAGTGAAATTTGACCAAAAAGGGCAAAATGGTCATTTGACATGAAAATGAACAAAAATGTTTAAAAAAAAAATGTCAAGTTGAAAACTAATGGAACATTATTGCAAGATTTTGGGTCTTAGGACCATTTTTGTAAAGAAAGAGGAAGGATAGGGACTAAAATGTAAATATTTAATAAAAAAATTAAATATAAATGAGAGATATTCAACTCTCATTTTCCAGAAAACTTGAGAAGCATCGGGAGAGAACGAGAGAAGAGAAAGAAATCTGGAAATTTTGCAAGGAATTGGGCTAGGATTGAAGATTTCCAAGCAATTGAGGTAAGAAATCAAGTTTGAATACTTACTATTCATCGTCTTCTTGGGATGAAATCTGGAAATCTGATTCATGAAGTTCATGAAATGTTTTCAGAGGTTTATCTTCATCTAAGTATGCTAAAACCATCAAACAAGCATGTTCTAGTCCTTGAAACAATCAAAGTATGTTGCTATTGTTGGAATATAGGAATTTTGCCAAGAACCCTAAATCATGAATTGGTGTGATTAAGGTGTTTCTAATGGCTTAAAACTTGTTATTAGTCAAGGGTTTTGGTCCTAGAACAAACCCCATATGATTAAGAACTAGATTAAGGACTTAAAATGTCAAAACTGCGTGCTACAGTGCGAAATCGCGACTGATCAGGAGCCAGCCCAGGCGCTAGGCGCAGTGCGCCCAGGACCTAGGCGGGGTGCGCCCAGGCGCAGTGCGCCCTGTACCTGGCGCAGTGCGCCTCCAGACAGGGACCAAAAATGTTAAAAACCATAAAGGTCAGAAACCATAGCTAGGCATGTCCGTTTGGTCTGAAATTTTTACCATAGCCTTAGAATGATATGAAAACATATCGGGAATGGTCAAATCCATAATCCGACCTTGCGGAAAAGTCACTGTAGCGGCAATGGCTAAACTTCAAGTTTATGTCAAAACTTGATTTTTGGAATTTGAGTTAGACTTGTCTAATGAACTCCAAATTTGAAACACAAGTCTAATATGGCCTAAGATTTCATGGTAAAGTGTCGGAACTGAAATACGACCCCTTGAGGGTACTGTAGTAAAATACGTATAATATACGAGTTAACTAAAGTTGGTCATTCAAGAGTTATACACTTGTTTTGACCACTAATGGTATAATAAGGACTCTAACATATTATAGAGTCAATTAGAATGTAAATAATGTATCATATATTATATATAGGTACAAGTCAAGTAATTGGACACCGAAAGGGTAAAGAACCGAGGAACGTCTAAACGACCTATCAAGAGTTATAAGGTGAGTACATGCAGTATTTTTACCCATTCTGGGGTACATGGCAAGTAAGTATATTTAAGATTTCTTATAAAATCTCTTTATGTGACATTATATGCAAGAGTATTATTATCAACTTGTTTATGAAAGTATAATGCTATGTTTGAAGTTATGTTTTGAATTACAAGTCAAGTTAAATGATAGTATGTTGGTTTATGAACCAATTATGTGAAAGTATATTTTGATTACAAGTGATACATATTTTCAAATATGAATGGCATATAGCCACAAGATGTTTAAGAAGTATGTTTTGGTTACAAACTGTATATATTTTTGAGTATGAATGGCATATAGCCATAAGATGTGGAAAGTATGTTTTGGCATAAAGCTTAGTATGTTAGAAAGATATGTTTTAAACATATGATTATTATATGATGAAAAGCTATAATCGGCATCTAGCCATAAAGACATAAAATGATGTAGTTTGGCACCTAGCCACAAGTTATATGTATATGAGAAATGTTCAAGCGAGCAGCAAGTATTTTGAATGACTGGTAATTGTAGCAAGCAGCATTAGTGAGGGAACTATGTTCCAACCTACCCGGGTTAGGTAAGGGGTCTACTGGGGACAAGCCCCATCGCGAAGTAGATCGCCTCAGCACTTCTATGGTGAGGATTGATCCGTTCTTTCTAGCCATAGAGACTTGGGGTATCACTTATAGTGATTAAAGCCCTAAGTATAAAAATCCAGCAAGCTTATAAAACCAGTCAAAGAAAGTAAGAACAATGTTATTTTCGTAAAGTATGTATAGAAAGATTTTTGAAAAGTAAGAGTTGTATTATGATTCTATTATAAAGTTTTGAAAGAAAGTAATTATGTAAAGAATGATATGAAATGATTTTGAAAGGGATAAAGAGCTATGAAGGAGGTTATTTTTGTAAAGTATGTTATAAAATGATTTCGAGAAGTAAAAAGTATAGTATGATATTACTATAAAGTTTTGACAGAAGTTTTATGTTATAAGGTTTATAAAAGCTGGAAAAGAAATTAAAGGTTTGAGTCTAAAACTCATGTAACTCACGAGACAATTTTTGTCTTACGTGTTATTTGTTTTGCCATGTATTCCAGGTTTAATAAATTGCTATCAACGGAATGAAGTTTAGCTGGAGTGGAGCCTAAGTTAGCTCCTAATTTGGAAACAAGGTTTAATCCTCTTCTTGCTTACTATGGTTAGATTTGGTATGGATTTGTAACACCCACAATTTTAAACATGTAAATAATCGGTTTTTGATAAACCGTATTTTTTTGTAATCATGTATTTATACACAAAAACCACAGTATTTGAAAACAGTAGAAATGGGGTGTACCAATAATCCTTGAGAGAGCGAACAAGCTTAGCAAACCAGCAACGTGGAGCTTGTCGAAGCCCGTAAAGAGACTTGCGTAAACGAGACACAAGGTTGGGGTTAGAGCACTTGAAACCGGGTGGAAGACGCATGTACACTTCTTCTGTCAAATCACCATGCAAAAACACGTTATGAACGTCCATTTGATGGAGTTCTAAATTTTTAGCAGCAGCGACCGCAAGAAACACTCGCACGGTGATCATTTTAGCAACAGGTGCAAATGTCTCATTATAATCGATGCCGGCTTTTTGATGATTCCCAAACACCACCAATCGGGATTTATACCTATCAATTTCACCAGTAGAGAGATATTTAATTTTGTAGACCCATTGACTGCCAAGAGCTTTCTTGCCTAGGGCAGGGTTGTCAAGGTCCAAGTGCCATTGTCTTGAAGAGCACGAATTTCCTCTTGCATTGATTTTTGCCACACATCGGATTGCATAGCTTCTTTAAACAAACGGGGTTCATTACCAACGACAATAGCAGCTAAAAGACGCTGGTATTTGGGTGAAAAATTATCACAATGAATGTAATGAGCTATAGGATAAGGAGTACCTGAGGAAGCCGATGAAGCCGGGTGTGAGCTAGACGGGACTGTACGCGTATGAGAGATGAAGTCACGAAGAAGAACTGATGGAAATTTTTCATGATGACCCCTGCCAAGATGGTCGGCAGCAGCAGTCGTCGATGATGATGGGTGCTGTGCCGGGATATATTGGTCCGGGATGGTTGGCTCGGTAGAAGGCATTACCGGAGAAGGCTGTTCGGGATGTGATGGTTCGGTAGGGTGCGGTATCGGAGAAGGCTGGTCGGGTGACAAGGGTTCGGTGGGTTGAGACTCGACGAGAGGCGGGTCATCGGGTTCAAAGTAGTTGGGTAACTCGTTCAGAGTAGGTGTGGTCGGTTCAGTTTGGAGAGTAAGGGCAAAATAGGGAAAAGTGTCTTCAAAAAATCTAACGTCTCGAGAAACGAAGAATGTGTTGGTGTCGAGATCATAGAGCTTCCACCCTTTCTTACCGAACGGGTAACCCACAAACATACACTTACGACTGCGACTTGCAAATTTATCACCCTTAGCATGTTGATTATGAGCAAAACAGAGACACCCAAAAGTTTTGATTGTTGCCTACGACGGGACGGTACCATATAAAATTTCAAAGGGAGTTCTATTATCCAATAAGGGAGACGGTGTACGGTTGATCAAATGTGCCGCGGTGAGTACACATTCTCCCCAAAAAGTGACAGGTAAGTGTGCTTGAAACATTAGGGCACGACCCACATTTAAAAGATGTTTATGTTTTCTTTCAACGCGACCATTTTGTTGGGGGTACCAACACATGAGGTTTGGAAAATGATCCCTTCAGTAGCAAAATAGTTTAGTAAATAATTGAACTGTCCTGTTGTCACTTTGAACAATATTAATCTTTTTAGAAAATTGTCTATTGATCATAGCAACAAAGGACATGAACCTTTTAAAAACTTCTGTTTTATCAACCATAAGGTAAGTCCAAACAGCACGAGAGTAATCATCTACTAAAGTCAAGAAATAACGTGCTCCACAACTAAAAGGGTATTTATAAGGACCCCATAAATCACAATGTATTTTCTCAAAAATTCGACTAGTTTTATTATTACTTAAAGAAAACATATCTCTAGAATGTTTAGCTCGAAAACACACTTCACAGGCTTTATTCAAACTACCCTTTATATCACTAACAGGAAGGAGGGATTTCACCACTTTTTCTGAAGGATGACCCATTCGTTTGTGCCACAATTCCAATATTGACGAAGCTCCATTGACTGAAACACGATGAATAGATTCTCCTTTTCCAAAGTAGTACAGTCCGTCCCGTCTAACACCCGCTCCAATCAGCTTCCTCGACTGGTCCTGTATAGCACACATATGTGAATCAAATTGAGTAACACAACTCATCTCATCATTCAATTGTGATACTGAAATCAAATTACAAGTCAAGCGAGGAACTAAGAGTACACTTTTGAGTGTAATTTTATCTGACAACATGACGCTACCCTCATGAGTAGCAACCACTTTTTTTCCATTAGGCAATCCGACAAGAGTGTGAGGGACTTGTCGTATATTATGTAACCAAGCAACATTACCAGTAACATGATGGGTTGCCCCAGAATCAATAATCCAAAGGTGTTTTTGAAACTTACCGTTCAATCTCTCTTCAGGAATTTTAGAAGTACTCATCAAACCTGTTAGAGCCTTCCACTGTTCAGCCGTAAACAGCAAAGGCGATGTTTCTGTGTTATGTGTCTGAACCGACCCGGCATTCTGAGTAGTAGAGACGGAGTTGGCCCGATGCGAGCCCCTTCCTGGTCCTCCAGAACGACCGCCGCCTCTAACCCCTCCATTATTTTTACTTCTGTCTTCCCACCACTCCGGGTAACCGACCAGCTCAAAACAAGAGCTCGACTCATGACCCGATCGCTTGCAATGGGAGCAGTTCAAAGAAGATTTATCTACCTTTTCGACGCGGCCTCCTCTTCCTTTGCTTGTGGTTGTGCGAATATTAAACCCTAATACATCAGGGGGTTTCTCTTCTACCGTACCGTGTGCCGTTCGCACCCTCTCATCTTGGATCACGAGTTAGTATGCCTTGTCTAGAGATGGAAGAGGATCATGTGATAAAATACTGGTGCGCAGAGTGGAGAAAAGATCTCCATTTAACCCCATAAGGAACTTATAGAGCATATCGGTTTCTCTTCTCTCTTCATGTCTAGATCCGGCGGTACAGGCTTTACAGCAGGAGCAATCAATATCATGTTTGTGCAGTTCTTCCCACAGTCCATACAATTTTCCAAAATACTCAGAGACAGGCATACCTTTTCCTTGTTCACACTTAGCGATGAATGATTTCAGTTGCTGAATTCGTGGCCCATTGACCACAGCGTATCGTGACTTCAACGTCACCCATAGCCTTCTTGCATCTCGATGCTTTGACAACGAGCACTTGACTTCAGGATCAATCGTGTTCATAATCCAGGACACTAACATCGCATTGATCGTATTCCAATCGGATTCCGTTACGGGAGGCACCCTATCGGTAATCGTCCCGTCAAGAAATCCAAACTTTCTTCTAGCTTCCAAGGCCATCTGGATGTCACCCGCCCAGTCATCATAATTATCTCCTCGGAGCCTTGTTGGCGTGATAAAGTCCCCCGGTCGATCCTGAGGACCGAGATAGAATGGAGAATTAGCCTTGATTTTCTGAGCGGTATTCGCTCCAGAGGTTTCTTCTCCAGGTTTAGTCATGGCGCATGATTATTGTCACCTGCTCTGATACCATGAAAGAACCGATACAAGCCAAAAAACAGGAGACTGCAATTCATTGATTTATTGATCCGTATTATAAGTATTTATACATCAAGACCTTATCGGAAAAACCAAACAAACTAACAAGATAAATCTAATCTATATTTAAAATACATTTGTATATATATGATAAGATTAAGTCGGGATAACACCGACTCTCGATAACTCCAACATGCATAGATTTCTAAAGATACAATATTATAATAGAAAGAAATAAAATAATAAAATACATAATAAACAAATAAATAAAAGTCTAGTTCGTAAGTTAAATTTACATCAAACTCATGTCTCGACGTCGATCATAGTTGCGTTACCATTTTTTTTAATTAGTGGCCGTTTCTTGCCCTCGTAAAATCCTTCATAGAACACATTTTTGTGTATGTTTAGCTTTCATCAAATGCATTTCTCTTATACTTTATTTTTGAAATTGGCTCTTCCACCATTTCATTGCAATTGTGTATTTTTCAAGTATAACGATTTTAGTTCTGTTCTGCAATATATTACTATTATTTTACATATTTTATATGACCAGTAATACTGTTAATTGTCCCTCGACTTGGTCGAATTGCAAGCATCGTGTTAAGGGTTGTTCTTTACATGATCACATTATTCTCAAATCAAAATGAAGGAATAATACAACTTTAGTTTGCTTAATTTGTAATCAATCCAATAAACAAAACCTTTACTGCAAAATCAAGGTAGGCAGATAGTTCTTAATGAATGGTTAGTTCCTTACGTGCAACCAAATATATTCTTATTTCATTTCTTTATACTATAAATTTCTTTTCCATCGTCCCTAGTGAACCATATTATCCATTCACAAATTTCATATTCAGCTGTATGTTTGGAACAAGTTTCATCTACAACATAATAAGTATGTCTCTTTTTCTTTCACTTCTAGGTTATTGTATAGGTGTTGTTTGTGTTTATTACATATGTTTTGTTTGGATAATATACACAAATAGGTGCTTAGTTAGAAAGTAATAATACGTTAAGGGGAGGTTGGATTCCAAGCAAGTGTTTGATTAAAAACTTAAATAAATAGTTTTTTTTTTTTTTTTTTTTTTTTTGTGTATTTGTTGTTGAAATATCACGAATCACAAAATTAATGTGTATTTGTTATGGTAGCTATTAGAATAAATGGCAATATTAAAAAAAAAACACTAGGTTTTCACAAAAGTTCGCTTTTGATATTGTGTTGTTTTTATTACGTCACTAAGTTTACAATTTTTCTCAATTAAGTCATTATATTTTCATTTTTGTTTCAGAGTTGATCATTTGATCGATCAACTCGGTTGTCGACTGACGTGACATGATGATGCGTCATTATCTGATAATGTGACGCTGACATGACATTATGACTTGACACTTTCTAATGACATCATTTTTTAGGTGTCAAAATTGCAAAAATTAAAATATAGTAACATAATTGGAAAAAAAACACAGTGTCAAAATCGAACTTTAACAAAAATTTAGTATATTTTTTGAAATTTATCTTTAATATTAATATATTTTATTGAACTGTATGCATAACAATTTATCTTTTTTTTTACAATGTCAATTTTAACTTCATGATTAAAAAAACACAACACTACCATTTTATTCAGCATTATGTGATGTATATCTATATTTCATTTAATCTTCTTGGAGATACAAGTCTTATAATCAAGTTCTTTGTTTGCTTTATACTTTAGGACCAAACTTTATTATATTCGAGAAAATATTTACACATTTTTGGTATGTTTAAAAGCATCTATCTTCTATAGAAACTGTTTATATAAGACAATTGTTTAGTACTCAATATTTAGTCAGATTATTTAGTTTTTTACAAAGTAACTAATGTATTTGTTAAGGAAAAACACTATAACATATTAAATTAGTGATAATTTATTAATGTCAAATTAGGATTTTCTCCGAGAATCCCATGACTAAACATTGAGATGTTATACGCAATTTCTTCAGAAAATATAAAGTTCAATTATTTTTCTTTTGTCAGCAGGATCAATGATCTCATCATCTCATAATCTTGCAGTCGAATAATAAGCATTATTTTTCCTATTATATGCCTTAACAAATTTCTCATTGTTGTTTTCTTCATCTTCCTTCGACCATTGTCAAATTACCAAATTACCCCCATGACAATATTTATCCAACACAAAATCATTCTCTCAAAATGTTTATTTTTAGTCAAATATATGATTTTCTTTTAATTGGACCAAATTTGAAAAAGATAGTATGTATACCATATCGACCAAATTTGTAATTTATATACCTAGAGTTTTATTGTTGAACTATATTTAAAATCAAAAAGTAATTATATAAATAAACATTTCAGATTAGAAATAATAGAATAAATTATTTAAAATTCAATAAATATTGGATACAAAATAAAGCAAATTAAAAAAAACTCTAAGTTTTCATAAAAGTTCGATTTTGATACCGTGTTTTTTCAATTAAGTCACTATATTTTATTTTATTTTTAATTTTGACACCTAAAAAGCGATGTCATCAAAAAGTATCATGACAACGTCACATAATCAAATAATGACATGTCACCATGTTATGTTAGATGACAACCGAGTTGATGGTCATTTAATGATCAAAATTGAAACAAAAATAAAAACATAATGACTTAATTACGAAAAATTACAAACTTAATGAATTTTTTGGAATTTTCCCTAAAAAACTATTAGGAATAAACTCTAGATGCACATTCTACTATTAGAATTATATTATGATGTTTAATTGTGGATATTAAAAAAGTTAACAAATATGAAGTTGATCACCAGGTTGCCTTTTATTAGTAAACATTATTTTGGAAAATCAAGTTAAATTAATACGAGTACTTGTCACATGAAGGCAGATGTATTAGGAGTTGTAAAACGGATGTTGAAATTATGTATATGTTTAAAATTACTAGAAATGTGTTCTATTTATTATCTAATTATGTACATGTTTAAAATTTACTAGAAACGTGTTCTATTTGTTATCTGTGGACACACTAGGAATTTTTGTATCATTCTTTTGAGTTATTTTATTTCATTCTTCATTGTTTTCAATTCATTTCTTGATGTAGTTTGAATATTTGGATGTTAAAATCTTGGCCTCGACTAAAATTGCAGATTATCATTAATCCCGTAATTTTTAATTGATAATATCGTGATCAAAAAATCTTTCTACAAATGTCATATCAATGGTTTTAATTTTTATTTTTGTGACGGTAGCATAATCTTAAGTTTCTAGCTATGTTTATTTGTTGTGGCTAGACATTTCATCGACATAGGTGCAATGGATCAGCTTATGCACTTTACTCATGATCACCTGCTCAGACTTATCCATCTGCACCCAAACCAAAATTATGAAAGCTCTAGTGACGACGAGGAACAAGTATTTGGATATTATTTTCTTAAAGAAGACCATCATGACATCATATGCAACATGTGTAGGGAGCACATATATTCATTTCATTTGTCTTACTACAATTGCAAAGATTGCCGTTACTCGTTGCACAAATTTTGTGCAGAAATCCCTAAAACCATACAGAACCACCCATTACATCCCAACCACAACCTTACCTTGTCTCGGGATTTTCAAGGACCCCATAATCCTAATTACATTAATGCTATGGGTCAATGGACGTGTTGTGTGTGCAATCTTAAGCGGCGGTACTTGTTTAATTACCATTGTTCCATTTGTAAATTTAGTATAGACATAATATGTGCTACCATGTTACAACAAAAGATGGATCACCAAAGCCACTCTCACCAATTGCAACGTATGTCCAAGAATATTGTATCATGTTGCAATGCTTGTGGTCATGAACATAAAGGAACTTTTTACCAGTGTACCACATGCTATTGGTTCTTGATCTATCAAGACTGTGCGTTAATGCCAAAGAAGATATTCATCCAACTGCGTACTAAATTCGCTTTTGCTCATTCTCATCCACTTAACCTCGTTTATTCCTTTCCCGATATTGAGCAAAAAGCTAAGTTCTATCCCAAATGTAGAGTTTGTGATAATGGTTTTCATCCTTGCTTTTGGCTTTACAAATGCGATAAATGTCGTTACTATGTCCATATTGGTTGCGCGTCATCAAATTACTTCAATTTTATGCGGCCAGGTAACCTATCTATTATATATTTCGTTCTACTTGTTTGTAAAACTTTGCTTATCTTTTCAATATGTCATGCATCAGGTCGTGGTAGGATCACTATTAGAAATTTCAAAGACGCTGATCATCCTGATTTGCTCCATTGTCCATTTCCCGATGAAAGTAAGAACCTTATCAAGCATCATTTTTTCAATCAAAAGGACGTTACATTAGCAGAAAATCACGGCAAAATGCTCAACCATTTTAGTCACCAACACCCACTAATCCTTATTGACAAGCAAACATCACTTAGTGATGAATCGATTTTTCTTCACAACCCTATGGAGAGAATCAAACTATTATGTGATGGATGTGTGAAACCAATCACGGAAATTCCTTTTTACAAGTGTTCTGAAGATGTTCAGCATTGTGGTTTTATTCTTCATGAGTGGTGTGCTAGGCTACCCTCAAAGATACCAGATCATCTAGGCCATCAGACTCATGCATGTATTCTCCTAACAAAGGCTCCTAAGTTCTTTGGTGTATATACTTGTACCAGTTGCAGATTGCCTTCCAATGGTTTTGCGTATGGATGTATTACATGTGGCAATTATGTGGATATAAATTGTGCATTTCTACCTAAAGAAATCACGCATGAAGCTCATCCGGACCACCTCCTCTCACTAAAACATTATTCATACAATGTGATATGCAATGCATGTGATTGTCACCTATATGATAATGGCATGACATTGGCATACCATTGCCCATCTTGTGATTTCTACTTAGATGTACAATGTGCTATCTTGTTGCCTAGAATGATTAGGCACAAGTACGATAAACATCCAATGACTCTAAGATACAATCCAGTTAAGAACCATCCTGGCGATTACTTCTGTGAAATTTGCGAGGATGAATTTAACCCGGTATCTTGGTTCTATCATTGCGATTCTTGCGTTTACTCTATGCATTCTAATTGTGCACCCTTGATCCTCAAGTGTGAGCAAATTGTAAATGCCAAGTATAACGCAGGTGCCTTTCGTTTTCTCAACGTTAAGTTTGGAGGGACTCTTGAGCTCAAAGGTCACCCACATCGTCTATCCTTTATTCAAGGAGTTAAGAGTCATGGTCGGTGCAAAAAGTGTGACAAAGAACTGCAACACAAAATGATCTTTAAGTGCTTGGAATGTAAGTATGCGCTTCATTATGATTGTGCTTCTTCATTAATTTGATTCTTCATTTCATGATGAATCTGATATCATTACCTTGTAACTATATTTAATTCTTATTCAATTAACACATAATCTTCTTTTGCTAAAAAGAATCTAGTTTTATACGTATATACATTGAAGGTGTTGTCCTTCATGGTGGGATGGTTTTTCATTTGGTTTGTTGTCTACCAACATTAGTAGCAGGCTAGCAGCTCCAATAGTGATAATTTTGGTATTTCTTTTGCAATAATGAACATTGTAATTCACAGAACTAAAGTCTAAAGGCTGCTAAAAAGAGAGAATAAATCTTCTTACTTATACCTTTTTACGAACAATTTATCATATTTGTGTGCAAATTAAAAAAAAAAAAAACTTAAAAACATTGTATCTTGTCCCATGTAACAATTTATCATATTTGTGTGCAATTTATCATAAATCTTCTTACTTATACCTTTTTCAATGGTTATCTCGCAGTCAAACTATTAGCATGTTTTGTCCTTTTGTGTATCTTGTCCCATGTAACATCGAAGACTTTGTAACTTTCATAGTCATCATAAATAAAAACATTGTAAACTTAATATATTGTATAAAGAAAAAATAATAATTTTTATTAAAATTAAAAGATGAACAACAATATAGTTTAAATATAAAATTTGAGTTAAATGAACAACCTACTAAATTGATAAAATATCGTCCCTATGGTTTTAGGTAATTTATACGTTTCGTCATTAGCCTATTTTTTTCATTGGGATTGTCTTATTGTTTCATTCTTGCCAAATATAAATGACTATTATATCCTTCTTATTTATTTATTTTTTATTATTAGTTTTAACTATTTTAATATTATTAAATTAAAAATGAGTTCACCGATAGGAGGTTTTTATACCCTCTTTTACAACCGCAAGTGCATGGTGTCAATCAAGTAATATCGTGGTAAACACGATTATCGATCCAAGGAGCTTTGGGTATAAGTATCACAATTAGCAATAACAAATTAACAACCATTAACTGGATGATAGTAATTTGGCATAAAATTATATAGATCTTCACACAAGCACTCGTTAAGCTAAAAAGACAATAATGAGAATGAGAGACGATCACTGGTCGAAAGCAAATAAAGGAATATAGTTAGGACTCCAAATTCATTTAGTGCCCAATTTAAATATGATATTCTATTTCATGTTTAGCAAGAAATATCGATTGAAAACAACAGGCCCTAATATCCTCACCACCTTTTGTTTGGGCGTAACAAGAATGCTTACCAAATGATGTGTTATATCTATCAATTAACACGCACGGATAATAAACCCATTAAGCATAGGAATATTACACATGTTATTAGGGTTTAGTTGGTATATATCTATCCAATGTCTCACCCCATGTCAACTATTTCACAACAAGTTACAATCACTCTTTCAAGCAAATGATCAAAACCACTTCCGGTGGCGATTTTCCAAGTAGCCCTTAAAACTGAAAATGGCCACTTCAAGTGGCAAACCAAGTGACTATTTTGGGTTGTCATTTTTCTTTTGTTCTCAATTTTTGAAGGCCTTTACCGGTTTGAAGTATTCACTTAGATAGTGATATAAATGGGACATGGATGCCTCGTTTTTTCATCTCTCAATCTTTTTATACGTGCACATCATTAAACTCTAAAATAGAGTTAGAACACCAATTTTTGGTCGAAAACAAGCATAAAAAATAAGAAAGAAATGTATAATAATGGTATAAAATACCATTATCACTCACCTCACACCACCGCTATATCATCTCCCACATCCATCATTCATCTATTGTGCTCTCTCGTCTTCCCTTCTATCTCTTTCCTTCATTCGTTTCCCTCTCTCTCACGAACCCTAGCCAAGAAACATCTACCTGGCTAGGGAAACTATGTAGTAAGAAATCAAATTTTATTGACAGATAAGAAATTGATTGTGAGTAACAGGCAGGAAATCTTTGTAAGAAAACATTTAACAACCCTCAACGAAATTGCTGCAAGAAACTGTTATGACGAAATCGCGCTTCAAGAAATCGAGAGTTGGAACTCATATGGAAAACTCTGCCCGAGTACCGATGAGAAATTGTTCAGTAACCCCAAACCAGACCCCTTTTATTTTTCCTTTTCATTAAAAATTATTTTTCTACTACTGGAGATTTTGATTTTACTTTCCAGTACAAATTGGATTGTTCTTTGACATGGGAAATGGTTCCCGTATTGCTATTGAATTATTTTGGTTCTTTCACTTGAGTTTTTGGGTATAGATTGCAATGTTGTTTGATTTTGGTTGTCCTTGCACAAACCAGTCCGCCTTTTTGTACCCACCGCCACCGCAGGTTCCAATGAGAATGGAAGGAAAATGTGATCACAAGGGTTTTTCAAATTTTGTGTAATTTAAATTAGTACAGTTTTTTCTGGGTTGTAGTGGCTAGGCGAAGATAGAGGGGAAGAAGGTTGTCATTTTTCTTAGATTGTGCACAAAGTTAATTTCAGTTTTAGCAGATTTTGGGTTTGTATTTTTTTCTGGGTTTGAGCATCTATAGCTTTATGAGATTTTGGGTAGTTTACTCCGGTGGTAGAGGTGTTGGTAATACTATGGTGGCAGAGCCGGTGGTAGTTTAATCCAGTGAGAGAAGTGAGATGGGGGAAAGGATAAGGTTTGGGTGTCTGGTGGCGGGACAATATATATCATTAAGTAACTTATAAGACCCTCTTCCTGAAATGTCCAAGTTTAATTTTTAAAAAATCAAGTTTTGGAGAAAATCCTTAAAGGCGGGTTAGCGACGCTATAGTGTTGATATAGCGCCGCTATAGAGGTAAATATATCGACGTTATGCAAGCGAGTTAGTGGCCTTGCACATTGTGGGAATGGCGATGCTATCATAATGATAGTGACGCTATCCGCCATTGTTTGCACCAAAACCCTAGATTTCGAGTTTTAGACCGTATTTAAGGGCACAAAACCCTAGGTAGCCGTCATTTGACACCCCTCAGCCTCCAGTAACGTCTCAAACCCTCTCCTAGCCTCCGTAGGGTGATTTTTGGATCTTTTGGTCATTTTTGGAAGATTTCTGAGGAATGGAATGTGCATAGTGGTGTTAGAAGGTGTGCTACAAGCTTGAATCAGCAAGAGCTTCATTTTCCTGGACCTTTGTGGCTAAAGTTTCTTCCTTTATGTGTTTCTTAAGTTGTTCATGTAGATATGGGGACTTTCAGGTGGGTTTTTGGTCCCTTTGTTGCTTGATCTTCGGAGTGTGGTGATAAATGTTTGATCTTTTTGTCCCTTAAGCTTTCTTTGGAAGTTTTGGACTGATTTTGGGAGTAAGCCAAGCTCCCTTGAGTCTTTAAGTTGGGTTTTGCTCTTTTTGGACTTAGATATTGACCATGTGAATGCATGGTCATGTTTGGATGAGAAAGTTTGCATTTTTATGGATCTAGTGATTGTTTGGAAGGTTTTTGGAAGGTATTAGAACTTGGCTTAGCGGATTAAGAGTTTTGGGAAGTTTTGGTTGAACAATGGAGATATCGTTGCTATATCTGTAGACAGCGACGCTATCTCAGTCAATTGGTCGCGATTCAGGTTCCACTTAGCGACGCTATCCATATAGGATAGCGGCGCTAAGCGTAGTTGACCCAAGGTTGACTTTGACATTTGACCCTTGACTTTGACTTTGACCAGTTTGACTTTTGGTCAAACTTGAGAGATTCAGGGTACCAGTCTTGGAGGTTTATCCTATTGGGGTTTAGGATTTGCTAAGAGAAGTTTATCCTTATTAGGAGTCCATGTTGTCGGGATCCGAGGACACGCACGTGGAGTGCTGTTTAGCTTGGTGGATCAGGTGAGTCTTCTCACTATACTATGGGTGAAGTTGCATGTGTATGTTATACGGTATGATAGGAAGAAAGAGAATGATTGTATGATTATTGTTAGGACTGTATTTGTTTATTTGTAGTCGTATGATTCGTTCTTGTGGTTTATTGATATTGGGATAGGCCAGTGTCGGTTAGGGCTGAGTCAGGTCCCCGAGCTAGCACGATGCATGACCAGTCGTGCCGGTCAATACGAAGGTGCTGCATGATAAAAGGACGATGCATGACGGGTTGTTCTGGGCATCCGTGGATGTTGAATGATTGAAGGACGATGAATGACAGGTCGTTCCTTGATATTGAATGTGACTTATGTCTATGAATGGAATGGATCGTGTGGTATTTTGGGGAACTCACTAAGCTTTGTGCTTACTCTTTTACCCTAAATGTTTTTCAGGTATTCGTTGGCTTGAGCTTGTAGCACGGCGCGACTGTATCGCATATGGGGGTTCGGTATTCAAGTCTTCCGCTGGATAATGTTTGTAACTGTTTTGATAAACACGGTTTTAAATGTTTTAATTGCCAAGTTTGAATTAAATCATTTTATTTTCCAACCTGTTTTTATAAAATTTTGGTCCCAATATAAACCATTTAGTTGTAAAAAATGTTTATACAACTCCGGGGGTTACAACTTCATATCATACAACACCATAGAAAGCAAGTTAGGATTACAAACCGGTACATCGGCTAATGTTTACTCCATCTAAGATCCCAGTCTCTTCGGGCCGTCTACTTGCTTCTAACTCTCATGTCTAGAACCTGGGATACATGGCATAAAATAAAATACGTAAGACAAAAATGTCTCGTGAGCTACATGGGTTTGGACACAAAACATTTATAAACATAACATATATCATTTTCAAAACCATTGTAATCAAATCATTTCATAACACTGGCTTTTAAAATCATATAACTAAAACGTATCATCGTTTTGCTTTTAAAAACCTTTCATAAGAAGTTTGTCATTTGCAAAACCTTCGTAATCAAATCATGTCAAAAGACTTGCTGTTAAAAACATAATAACCGAAACGTATCATCATTTTTCTTTTAAAGCCTTTCATAATAAGTTTATCATCATAAAACTTTCATTACTTAAACTTGACTGGTAATCAATCGTAAATATGTTTTTATACTTAGGGCTTTAATCACTTAAAGTGATACCCCAAGTCTAGGCTAAGATGGAAAGAACAAAATCAGTCCATCATAGCATCATAAGCTTTAGGACATCTACTTCGCGACGGGGTTGGTACCACCCCAGTAGATTCCTCTAGGTTCCGTTACGGGAACATCATGGCCCGGGCACAAAGAATCATGTTCTTTGTTCATACTATCTTGCATAGCTGCATTCATTTATATCTTAAATACGAGTCATTCATAAACGTATCATTGCTTATCATCAAAACATTCATTCACAAATACATTAAGGCTAGATGCCAAAACCTTATTTCATAAACATTTGTAAGGCTAGATGCCAAAACTTTCTTTCATAAACATTTGTAAGGCTAGATGCCAAAACTTTCTTTCATAAACATTCGTAAGGCTAGATGCCAAAACGTACTATCAAATCATTGTGGCCTAATGCCAAAACTTGCTTTTAAATCGTTGTGACTTGATGCCAAAACATACTTTTCAAATAGCTTTCAAATCGTTATGGCTTGATTGCCAAAACATGCTTTCAAATTATAGTATAAGACTTTTATAATCATGTCATAGGTAAATAATTTGCATATCATTTCATATTCGAAAATCACAAAAACTATATAAACATTTTGCCATGTACCCCATAGTGGAAAAAACCACATGTACTCACATTAGTAGCTAGGTACGTCTAGCTACACTAATCCACATAACTCTATCATTTAGTTGCTTCCAAACGTCCTTCAATCTCTATTAATCTAATAGAAGATTAGAACATATTAGACAACTAAACATATATCATGTGTCTAATCATTCTTGACTACTACTAGTCATTATCTAATTCAATTCTAATGGTTAAGTATGACTCTTAAAACATAATAACCATTTTGGACAATTTTACCCTTTTTGTCCCATTTTGACAACTTAGTCCAAAATTCATGTAAACTCTTGTTTCAGTCATTGTTATATAACCCAACAATGTACCAATACTCTTTAAAACATGTATAAAGCTTCATGGAACCTTTTAAGCTACTTTTCTTTTCGACACTTTTTGACCGTTTTTCTATTTAGGCATCCTACTTTGCCCAATTGTGTTTTCACAGGTTTTAACATGAAATTTTAGTTACTTTCTGATCTCAACATATTTATAAATCAATATCAATGCTTAGATGTCAAAACATCCTTCATTTCGCTCTTTTATTATATTTTTGGCAATTTTGCCGCTAAAGATTATAAAAATAAAAAGTATTTTTAAACATCACACTTTTTACACATGTTATTGCCAAAACCACTCAACAACACATAAATGTTGATATAAATTCATTTCATACTTATACGGGCTCGTATTTGCTAAAACGGTAACTTTTAGTTTAACCGTTTCCGATTATGTCATTTTTAGACTTAACCAAAACTCAACTTTTATTGACCCAAACTTTCAATTTCCTTTTTAATATAGTATAATAACATGACAATGAATCATGTTGTTCAAGTCTTGGGATTAATTCTCAAGCTTTTAGTTCTTAGGCCTAAAACGACAATTTTATTAAAAATAGTCTAATTATAGTCTTTTTATGACTAAATGCTATTTTACATGATATTTAAACCAATTGCTTGGCTTTCCAATTCAATGTTACCATATTAGAGTATAAGCATGTCCCATGAATCATACTTTAACTAGTTTCTTGATCACAAGCATCAATTTTCATTCTTGTCCCATTTATACTTTATAAAAGTCAAATTTGTTCCTCTTTTTGACATTTGATTATCATCGAGCTAACTAGCTTCCTTTTCTAGATTATTTGGTGTTTCTTACTTATTACATGTAGTATTCCATATATCCAAACTCAATTTCCACATATGACAAGCCAATTCCAAGTAATTTGATTTTTAGTCCACCGTTTGACGTTGACAGAAAAGTCAATGCTGTCAAATTTCTCATATACCAATTTGCACCATTTTATTCATATTATGATTCTAACTTGACAATGAGATGTAACTCATTGTCTAAAATAACTTTCTAACATGTAATTGCAAACTATTCATTGTAAAACATACATATATACGCTTGATTCTCTTTTGGTTTAAGAACTCATAACAAATACCTCAACATTTCCATGTTCAAATTTCTAGCATCAAGTGGAGTTCATATAACTAGAGAATTACTAACATCATCTATGTTTTACAACTAATTTCAGTTTTAGCTCAAAGTATCCTTCACAAATCTTAAATGGACTTGGCATGCATTCAACCATTTCCAAGTAATTTCATGTTTCTATAACCAATTTATCTAAGGCTAGGGTATATACCTTCAAAATCTGTCAGGATCGAGCACCAAATCTGAAATTTTGAGTCAAGATCCCTCAAAATCGAACCCAAGGGGGTCATCCACGCCTCTTGCTACGTCATCAGTCACCACCGCCGCTGCAGGTGGTGTTCTTCACCGGAAATTGACAGCAGCAGCAGCAGTGTAGCTGCTGCGTTCTTTCTTTCCTCTTTCACTCACGTTCAATTTGTCTCTCTGCCTCTTCTAGATATCGCAAACCGAAGAGACTAGACAGGTCTCGATCCCTCACTCTTCTCGACATTTTCTGCTTGCTTCAACTGTTTCTCGTTTGATCAGAAATCGTGAATCACAAAGACCCAGCGGGTCTCCCCTTCTCCGTTCTCGTTCTCAGAAATCGCACACAAGGTGTGCGTATGTTGGAAGTCTGATTTCAATTGATACTCGATTTCAATGAATGCACACCTAGATACTCAAAACCACGTACTAAATATTTTATTTGGGTCAGATATGGAGAATTCCAAAAATACCCCTGACATACAATGCCTTAGGAAATTTCTGCATTCTTCCCATTTTTTTCACAAACTTTACGGCATCATAACTCCCACATACGATATCAGAATCTTATAAACTTTATACCTTTAGAAAGGTGGGAATGAGCTTTACAACTTCATTCTACTGACTTAGGTCTGAATCTCTATAGATTTTACGACACTGACCCCCAAACATGACCCTTTGGTCATTTTTATCACTTTTGGGCCATCTTTAACCCATCATAACTTCTTCGTTATAACTCCAAATGACTCGAATCTTTTTCCTATATTTTTGTTATCTCAAATATTACCTAAGTCATCTTGATGACTTTTTCCCAATTCTTTATAGATTTTGAGATATTAATTTCCAAAGTTTGCACAATAAACTTTTCACATTTAGTCCTTTATTTCAAACTTTGCCCTTATGTCTTTAAAAATTAAAATTATAATCAAACTAATATCTCATATTGACTAAATAAATGTCTTAACCCATCCATTTCCATATTTGCACCTTATTCCAGACTTAAGACTAAGACGAGTCCTCTTAGTCTAAGTTTTACTTGATTTTATAAGACTAAGACGAGTCTTCTTAGTCTAAGTTTTACTTGATTTTATAAGACTAAGACGAGTCTTCTTAGTCTAAGTTTTACTTGATTTTATAAGACTAAGACGAGTCTTCTTAGTCTAGAAATTTCCAGCTTTTCTCTTTATTTATTTATTTTTTTTCGACTTTGTAGGGGCATAACTTCTTCGTACGAAATCCTTATATTATCTATGTCAAAAGTTTCGGTTGTCACAATTATCTACCCCTTAAACAGATTCCGTCCCCGGAATCACTAATATGGAAGAGGACTTAGCTTACAACTACATCACCTCACGCAAGTTATGACTTATTACTAAGTCTTTAATAAAGATCTTGCTTCCACTCCTCATTACTCTTCTGAAGTAACTTAATTGGTCATCCCTATGATGTTAGCTAATTTCATTTCTTATGTTTCATTCGCATAGCTTATTAGCGCTATGACTTACTTCCATCAGGACCTTGCCAACTCCCTACATTAGCTATCATAGTGAGGTTGACATTTCTAAAAGTCAACTTATACTCCATTCATTTCCGTATTGTCACTTGCACCTAAAGTAGCATTCTACTTTGTCATTCCTACTTAGCCGTCAGTCATAAGACCTTTATCTCCATGAGTCTTTCTCTTCCTTCAAATCATTTTATTTTAAGTGACTTTGACTAGTACATTCGTCATACTACATTATCAGCTCATCATGAATGACTTTGACTGTTAAATCAGTCATACCATAATAACAGTTCATTCTGATATGCATATCACTCACAAGCTTTCATCAATCCCTTATTTAGCCTTTGAACTTTACTATGTTCCTTGCATCAATCTTTAGAATTCTTAATCACCCTTTTTAACTCGGGAATTTGCAGCTACCTGACTTGTGACATCCACAAGCATGCTTCCATCTTCTAGATGCATCCGTGAAAATCGATAACTTTACATGGACATTTCAGTCTTCTAGAGTCAGCAACAGCCGACAATCAATTCCTAGTCCATGATCACGGTCGGCTCGACCCATAAACGTGTAATACTCACGTGGTTACGTGGTTCGTGCAACGATCTACTTTCACATTAGGATCCAAACATTTGCGTCGTCATCCCATTGATGACATATGTCCTTCAAAGCATCCTATCATGATTTTTATCATCTCCCGATCTCCTGCTGCATTCCATTCGTCAAGTCTTTAGTCTTGTACTTGCACAAGTACATCAACTTAACCCTTCATAAAACCAACCATCCTAGGTCTTCCCATCTACCCCTTAAACGAAAATGAAGGGCATTTTCGTTTAAGGTCCAATTCTTTATAAGATTTTTACATGATGGAACCTATATTCCATTTGTCCATTCTTACGGTTTGTTATCCCTTGTTACCCTTTTGACACCACTAAATGTCGGTTTCCCTTAGTTCTCAACTAACTCTACTTGATGACATAAGTCTACTATGTCATTTGAATCGATTGACTTTCCAGTCAAAATATCACCTTTGTGAATAATCATCTCAGGGTGAAGCAATACTAGCCTCCTAACAGGCCATGAATTTCTTTCCTAATTATCATCCTTCGTGTGCTAAATCTAGCACAACAATCATGATAATCTTATCTATCCAAAGATAATTTTAATATTCTTCTTTAAGTTGTGAATTAACAACTTACATCTCAAGCTATTGTCATTAATCACAAGGTGGACATATCGCACCTTCAACGTCTAGACCTGTTAATGCATCGACTTCATCTTAAATCTAGCTTCTGGCAATGAAGAGTCCCTTAGAAGCAATCGAGAAGCTTTCAGAAATACACCGTATCCACAGCTATAACTCAGTATAGCCAACATGTCACGATCTTCAGATGTCGCATCACATCCACCTAAGCATCGTTCCTGCTCTTCTTTTTAGCATCTTGTCCGTGAAGAATTATTTTGAACATCGACCCATGCTCAATGTCAGTGTTATGACTTCCACACAGACGCATCTTGACACCTGCGAGCTCATTTTAATGCCACTTCCTTTGCACATTAGCTTGGCAGTCAACTTCCATCCCTATATACAAAAATGGCAACCAACTTATCATCCCGTAGTGGTTCTCGGATGGTAGCATCGCGTAAAACAAGACATAATATCCTTGTCTAGCTTAAATATTCCATGTTCTCAATTATGACAATTTAATCTACCAAACTTTTACATCATGTTTAGACACATGACATAACATACTTAATCATTCAAAACATGAAATCTTCAGTATACTTTCACCTAGCTTAAGTTCATATAGATACCGAAGGTATATATAAAAAAATAAAATACTCGAGAATTCGTACCTTTGCTACTCTTCCATCTTCACTTCTTTCATCTGTGAGCATTTCACTTGTCATCTTACCAGTTATGTTATCACACTTACGACTTAATCTCTTTTCTCATCCTTCTGATGCTCTTACTCGTTATACTCCTTCAGGTTCAGAAGTCATAACTTCCCATTTCTTGACTATTTTGCTCTTCCTTATCTTTATTCTTTACTATCATCTTGGGTTATTTGTCTAGTACTTGATTAGACATTTTTACTTTCATTTTCTAACCAGCATACATACTCATAACTATTAATAGTTATCCTTGAGTCCTATGGTAGTCCCTAAGTGGCACTCAAGGTTGCTACCAGTGATCTTTCTTCTTTACTTGTTTCATAAAACCATAGGGTTTGTCTCAGATAACAAAGCCCAACTCTTTATATATATATATTGTTGACATGTATTAGGGGATCTTATTGCTCATAAGCATATACTTGCATAAGTGTAACAATTATGGAAAATAGGCACGTAATTCCCTAACAGTCCAATATAATCTTAGACTCAATAGTCTCATCATTCTATAGGCATGTAACCTACCTTAAGTTCTTAGGTTAATCAACCTATCATAGTCTTAGCTTTCTTTCTTACGGTCTTATCTCACGTTCACATTCTCACTTAAGCCTCACACAGTTTAAGCCTAGGTTCGAGTCTCGACACCTAATTCGCTTACACTATGGCTCTGATACCAACTTGTAACGCCCCAAAAATCGTCCTTTTTTGATATAGAACAAATTGTCAAGCTTTAAAAGCTTTTCTCATGACCTCGTGTCATGCCTTAAAATTTTGGTCCCAATATAAACCATTTAGTTGTAAAAAATGTTTATACAACTCCGGGGTTACAACTTCATATCATACAACACCATAGAAAGCAAGTTAGGATTACAAACCGGTACATCGGCTAATGTTTACTCCATCTAAGATCCCAGTCTCTTCGGGCCGTCTACTTGCTTCTAACTATCATGTCTAGAACCTGGGATACATGGCATAAAATAAAATACGTAAGACAAAAATGTCTCGTGAGCTACATGGGTTTGGACACAAAACATTTATAAACATAACATATATCATTTTCAAAACCATGGTAATCAAATCATTTCATAACACTGGCTTTTAAAATCATTTTAACTTAAACGTATCATCGTTTTGATTTTAAAAACCTTTCATAAGAAGTTTGTCATTTGCAAAACCTTCGTAATCAAATCATGTCAAAAGACTTGCTGTTAAAAACATAATAACCGAAACGTATCATCATTTTGCTTTTAAAGCCTTTCATAATAAGTTTATCATCATAAAACTTTCATTACTTAAACTTGACTGGTAATCAATCGTAAATATGTTTTTATACTTAGGGCTTTAATCACTTAAAGTGATAACCCAAGTCTAGGCTAAGATGGAAAGAACAAAATCAGTCCATCATAGCATCATAAGCTTTAGGACATCTACTTCGCGACGGGGTTGGTACCACCCCAGTAGATTCCTCTAGGTTCCGTTACGGGAACATCATGGCCGAGCACAAAGAATCATGTTCTTTGTTCATACTATCTTGCATAGCTGCATTCATTTATATCTTAAATACCAGTCATTCATAAACGTATCATTGCTTATCATCAAAACATTCATTCACAAATACATTAAGGCTAGATGCCAAAACTTTATTTCATAAATATTCGTAAGGCTAGATGCCAAAACTTTCTTTCATAAACATTTGTAAGGCTAGATGCCAAAACTTTCTTTCATAAACATTCGTAAGGCTAGATGCCAAAACGTACTATCAAATCATTGTGGCCTAATGCCAAAACTTGCTTTTAAATCGTTGTGGCTTGATGCCAAAACATACTTTTCAAATAGCTTTCAAATCGTTATGGCTTGATTGCCAAAACATGCTTTCAAATCATAGTATAAGACTTTTATAATCATGTCATAGGTAAATAATTTGCATATCATTTCATATTCGAAAATCACAAAAACTATATAAACATTTTTCCATGTACCCCATAGTGGAAAAAGCCACATGTACTCACCTTAGTAGCTAGCTACGTCTAGCTACACTAATCCACATAACTCTATCATTTAGTTGCTTCCAAACGTCCTTCAATCTCTATTAATCTAATAGAAGATTAGAACATATTAGACAACTAAACATATATCATGTGTCTAATCATTCTTGACTACTACTAGTCATTATCTAATTCAATTCTAATGGTTAAGTATGACTCTTAAAACATAATAACCATTTTGGACAATTTTACCCTTTTTGTCCCATTTTGACAACTTAGTCCAAAATTCATGTAAACTCTTGTTTCAGTCATTGTTATATAACCCAACAATGTACCAATAGTCTTTAAAACATGTATAAAGCTTCATGGAACCTGTTAAGCTACTTTTCGTTTCGACATTTTTTGACCGTTTTTCTATTTAGGCATCCTACTTTGCCCAATTGTATTTTCACGGGTTTTAACATGAAATTTTAGTTACTTTCTGATCTCAACATATTTATAAATCAATATCAATGCTTAGATGTCAAAACATCCTTCATTTCGCTCTTTTATTATATTTTTGGCAATTTTGCCGCTAAAGATTATAAAAATAAAAAGTATTTTTAAACATCACACTTTTTACACATGTTATTGCCAAAACCACTCAACAACACATAAATGTTGATATAAATTCATTTCATACTTATACGGGCTCGTATTTGCTAAAACGGTAACTTTTAGTTTAACCGTTTCCGATTATGTCATTTTTAGACTTAACCAAAACTCAACTTTTATTGACCCAAACTTTCAATTTCCTTTTTAATATAGTATAATAACATGACAATGAATCATGTTGTTCAAGTCTTGGGATTAATTCTCAAGCTTTTAGTTCTTAGGCCTAAAACGACCATTTTATTAAAAATAGTCTAATTATAGTCTTTTTATGACTAAATGCTATTTTACATGATGTTTAAACCAATTGCTTGGCTTTCCAATTCAATGTTACCATATTAGAGTATAATCATGTCCCATGAATCATACTTTAACTAGTTTTTTGATCACAAGCATCAATTTTCATTCTTGTCCCATTTATACTTTATAAAAGTCAAATTTGTTCCTCTTTTTGACATTTGATTATCACCGAGCTAACTAGCTTCATTTTCTAGATTATTTGGTGTTTCTTACTTATTACATGTAGTATTCCATATATCCAAACTCAATTTCCACATATGACAAGCCAATTCCAAGTAATTTGATTTTTAGTCCACTGTTTGACGTTGACAGAAAAGTCAATGCTGTCAAATTTCTCAGATACCAATTTGCACCATTTTATTCATATTATGATTCTAACTTGACAATGAGATGTAACTCATTGTCTAAAATAACTTTCTAACATGTAATTGCAAACTATTCATTGTAAAACATACATATATACGCTTGATTCTCTTTTGGTTTAAGAACTCATAACAAATACCTCAACATTTCCTTGTTCAAATTTCTAGCATCAAGTGGAGTTCATATAACTAGAGAATTACCAACATCATCTATGTTTTACAACTAATTTCAGTTATAGCTCAAAGTATCCTTCACAAATCTTAAATGGACTTGGCATGCATTCAACCATTTCCAAGTAATTTCATGTTTCTATAACCAATTTATCTAAGGCTAGGGTATATACCTTCAAAATCTGTCAGGATCGAGCACCAAATCTGAAATTTTGAGTCAAGATCCCTTAAAATCGAACCCAAGGGGGTCATCCACGCCTCTTGCTGCCGTCATCAGTCACCACCGCCGCTGCAGGTGGTGTTCTTCACTGGAAATTGACAGAAGCAGCAGCAGTGTAGCTGCTGCGTTCCTTCTTTCCCTCTTTCACTCACATTCAATTTGTCTCTCTGCCTCTTCTAGATATCGCAAACCGAAGAGACCAGACAGGTCTCGATCCCTCACTCTTCTCGACATTTTCTGCTTGCTTCAACTGTTTCTCGTCTGATCAGAAATCGTGAATCACAAAGACCCAGCGGGTCTCCCCTTCTCCGTTCTCGTTCTCAGAAATCGCACACAAGGTGTGCGTATGTTGGAAGTCTGATTTCAATTGATACTCGATTTCAATGAATGCGCACCCAGATACTCAAAACCACGTTCTAAATATTTTATTTGGGTCAGATATGGAGAATTCCAAAAATACCCCTGACATACAATGCCTTGGGAAATTTCTGCATTCTTCCCATTTTTTTCACAAACTTTACGGCATCATAACTCCCACATACGATATCAGAATATTATAAACTTTATACCTTTAGAAAGGTGGGAATGAGCTTTACAACTTCATTCTACTAACTTAGGTCTGAATTGTAAGAACCCGCAAAAGTTGCAAAAGGGTAAAAATGTCTTTTGTCACATTATAAGACCATTATGTAAAATAATATGTATTTGTGGAATAAAATTATAAGAAATAAAAGTTTATGTGAATTTTGGAAGTTTTACCGCGTGAATAGTGAAATTTGACCAAAAAGGGCATAATGGTCATTTGGCATGGAAATGACCTAAATATCAAGAAAATGTCAAGTTAGTAGTTAATGGAATTTGGTTTGTAAAGATATGAACTTTTGGACCACTTTTGAACAAAAGGAAGAAGTTAGGGACTAAAGTGCAATTATTTTATAAAAATTAAAAATATAAATAAGAGAGTTATTACTCTCCTTTTTCCAGAAATCAGTAGAAGTATCCAGAGAGAGCTAGAGAGAACGAGAGGGAGAGCACGGGAGGAGAAGAGGCTTGGGAAAATTCAGCAAAGGAATCAAAGGAACATTTGGAATTGGTGATTCCAAGCCTTGAAGGGTAAGATTTTCTTGTTCTAAGCTCCAATTCTTGAACGGGAGTTGATTCTCAACTTCTGATTTTCCAGAATTTATGATCTTAATGGAATCATCTTGCTCAAAATCACCATTTAAGCATGTTCTAACCAAAGAATATGTTGAAAAACAAGAAATGATGATTTTGTTCAAGAACCCTAATTCACGGGTTTGCAAGATCAAGATCAGTTTTTATGGTTTTGTTAAGTCCAAATGATCACTTAGGATGTATTAAGACACTCCTAAGTGGTTAATTTCAGAAATTTGGATTTTTAGTGAAAATATCAAAAAATGGGTTTTTGTGAAATTGGAATTGGAATCAGTGATTCCATGGGTTAAAACCTGATGTAAAGTAAGGGTTTTAGTCATGGAATGATAGTAAAACGATTAAGTTAAGTATTAAGCACTTAACAGGTGAAAATAGAGGCCTGCAGCTTAAAAATCGGACTAAAAATCGAACCTGCAGGCATGGCACGAGTCGTGCCTATTTATAACTAGAGTGAGCACGAGTCGTGCTCACTATTTGAGCCAGAAATAGCATTATACAATTGGCACGAGTCGTGCTTCCCTAAGCACAAAAAGAGCACGAGTCGTGCTCTTTGCTGGGTAGCATTCTGTCCAATTTTGAGATTTTGACTCGATGCTAGACATGTCCGTTTGATCTATAATTCATACCATAGGCTTAAAATGGTATGAAACCATGTGGAAAATTATTAAATTCAGAATACGACCCCTCAGGGGTACTGTAGTAGAATACGAGTACATTAAAGAGTATATAATTCATAGAAAGATGATTGCTAGTAGTCATATACTTGTTATGACTTGAAGTTGTGTCATATGAGACCATAGAACTGTAGAGTCAGTTATAGCATATATTTATTAAATATATATATGTGATATATGTGTAGGAAGTGCTTCAAATACTAGTGAGCACGGAAAGGGAGAAGGCGTATAAGAAGCATAGTGGTTTATATCTAAACCAATGTGAGTTTTATGAGGATTTTCTAGTATATAGCAAAATGATATTTTCAGAAAATGAGATTTCCAAATATTTTTAGATATTAAAGTTTGGAAACAGTTTTGAAAGTAGCTCTAAGAGCTAAGTGTTTTAAAGAGATTTTAAAGAAATTTAGTTTTAAAGAAGTATAGTTTGAAAAGTTTTAAAAGAAGCTCTATATAAGAGCTAGAGATATAGAAGCTAGTTTTGAAAGTATTTTTGATTATGAGTTTAAAAGTTTATGTAACACCCGACTTATTAACCAAAAACACCCCAAAATTTTTTTTGTTTTTCAAACCAAACATTTCACAAATAAAACATAAGTATGGGGTTTTAGTTAATACAATACGAGTACAAGAGTATCACAAAGTATAATACATGATATTATACATTCTTCAAGCCGGGTTGCTACTTCAATCCTAAGTCCTCAGTCACGGACTTTGTCCTTTCCCTTCGCAGGGTCACGCTCACCTGCAGGGACATGACAAATAAACGGTGAGCTATAAAGCCCAATGAGTAATCAAATCAATAACAATATGTACAAGAATAAAATTCTCCATACAAAGTCACATATGTATTATCATACAATACAAAATCAAACATGGCTCACGGGTTAGCCCGCTATTGCCTTGGCTCACGGCTTATCCGGTCTTGCCCATATAAGTTTAGCACATCAAATAAACCATGGCTCACGGCTTATCCTGTCTTGCCTAGACTCACGGCTTTATCCGGTCTTGTCTATATTATGTATATAGATACACTGACTCACAGCTCCGTTCTTGTCTATAACAGACTCACGGCTTATCTGGTCTTGTCATATCATTGATTTAGATTGACTCACAGCTTATCTGGTCTTGTCATATCAAATCATATATCTGTCATTTTTCGTCCCCAAAACTGTTTTCAATCCGCAGCTGCTCATTTATCATTTTTCATATCAAATACGAGTGAGATTACTCACCTGAAGGATTGCTACAACTAGCTTTTATCGTTCCTTGCTTTGAAATGAAGCCCGTATGATTTTGTCCCGAACCTATAATTTCATTCATTTTCAAAATGATTATAGGTTAATACCCACTTCAAATAACTCTAATACACTAGATTTCAATAAAACAATGTTATAAACAATGCCTAGTTAATAAACTTTCCGTTTACTAACTTTATATGAATTTTACTATTCACCGAGGCATTCGGATCGGTCTACAGTGCCCCCGAGGGGTCGGAAACTCAATCTAAAAATTTTCCCAAACTTTTCAGACCATAATACGCCTACGGTTCAAATTTGAGCTTAATCGGACAAGCAACGCAAAAGATAGCATTTCAAAGTTCCTGCCTGGCCACTGCATTGGAGGCGCACTGCGCCAAGGGGAGGGCGCACTGCGCCTGGGCGCACCCCGCCTGGCTATGGGGCGCACTGCGCCTAACGGCAGTGCAGGTTCCCTGGCCAGTCGCGATTTATGCACTGTAGCTTGCTGTTTTGGTCCATTAAGTGCTTATTTCTGTTCTTAATCGTTTGGGGTTTGTTCCTAGGCTAAAACCTTATATATTAACAAGGTTCTTAACCATCAAAACACCCTCAATCAAACATATGAAGAATTAGGGTTCTTAGTTCTAGCAACCCCAAATCTTCAAATTCATTCAAAATAACAATCTACTTCCATTTTCTTTAGTTAAGTCCTTATTATTATGACTTAATGGAAGTATCTAACCATTTTAAACACTCAAACACAACTGAAATTGCAGTTTTTGAGTTCTACACAACTCACCAAGAACAACTAGTCAAGAGCTTGGAAACTTACCTCAAATTCTTCCAATTATGCCCTTTTAAGACAAGGATCACAATCCAAGCTTCAAACCTTCAAGAAACCCTTCCAAACTTCTGCAGAATCGCACTTAGAACTTCTCCCGTAAGTGTTAAAATTCTGCACAAGTTCTTGCTTATATATCTCCAAGATTTGCACTTTGGTCCTTGAAGTTGCATATTTCAAAGTTTTGCCACAATTTACCAATTTTAATGACAAAATCACATTTTTATAACATTTTAAATCCAAGACTTAAAATATTATTACGAAACAAGTCCTTTTCTGTCCAAATGACCAAATTACCCTTTTGAGGTAAAATGACCATTTTGCCCTTTTTTATAATAATTACAATATAAACATATTTTTGGCGTTACAGTTTATGAGTTGAGTTTATTTTAATTTGTGTCCCATTTGACCAATTTGAGATGAAATGAAGAAAGTAATGAGACAAGAACAAAAGCAAAGAAAGTAATAAGAGTCAGTTGTCCGGACTAGGATCACCCACATAATCGGGAGATCAGAAGACACTACTGGGATGGTACCTCCCGTCGCGAAGTAGTTGTCTAGCTTAGCATACCCTTGTGCTTGAATCTGTTCCAAGTCACAAAGGGGAGTCAGAAAGAGCATAACTTAGCGGGTGGACCTGTTCTGTCCCGCGAGGGGAGCTAGTAGAATGAATTAAACTAAATTAATTCATGAGTTTCAGTTGGTCACAAGTAAATGAGAAAGAAACCAATTATAAGAAGGAAAGCAGTTTTTTTTAGAAAGAAATCAGTTTTGAGAAAGAACACAGTTTTGATAAAAGAAAGTAGTTTTTGAGAAAGAAATTATTTTTTTTAAATTTTGAAGATAGAAAAGAAAAGAGATTTGAGATTTATTATGGAAATAAGTTCTAGTAGCTTACTTATTTATAATTCATGTTTTAAAGCAGAAAAGTTTTGGGTCTAAAACTCATATTACTCACGAGACTTTATGTCTCACGTATTATTTTTAAATGTTATGTACTTAGGTGAGATTGAGCAGGAGCTGGAGTGGGACCAGTGTGAAATACAGATAAGTTTAAATTATGGTTTCTGTATTCAGCCTGTAATACCCCTTGAGAGTAAAATTTGTAAAAAAAATTATTAAGTGGCTTTTTGACAGTCACGTGTTGTAAGATGTTTTATATTATAAACTATACTAAACTACGATTTGAGAAAGGGGTGTTACAGTTTTGGTATCAGAGCCATAGTTTAAGCGAACTAGGTGTCAGTACTTGAACCTAGACTTAAACTAAGTGAGAGTTAAGTAAAGTACATACTTGGGTATGATGTGGAAAGTAAGTAGAAATGGGAGTAAATCCATAACAGTGGAACATGGGTCCTGGTGGTAACACTGGAAGCAAATGTATATAGGTGGTTATAATAATATGGGCCCGTACTATCATAATCACAGGATATATATTTGAGTTTGGTGGAACCACACAGGAATGATGTAAAGCTGTAAGTGATAAGTGTAGGAGGTTTGAGGAGTATAGGTTCGATATACCTATGTAAAAAAATCAAGTATGAATGAAAATACTAAAGTATAAAGGAAAAGTGTTAATGATGAAGTAACAAATACGAAGTATGTAATGGGGAAAACCCCATACCTTATATGAATCAGTATAAAGTATATGTAATAAAATATAAGAAAGTATGAGCAAAGAGCACATAAAATAAGATGACAAGAATAAAAAGGTAATGACGAAGAAAAGTACAAATTTATAGTTGTGATAACCACTGTACAATATGAGAAATAACGTAAAGTATGAAAGGAATCAGTAAAAGAGACATGGCTAGAAAGTATAAATGTATTGAAAATGTTAATAGAAGTAATGGGGTAAATATAAAAGAAAGAATATAAAAAAAAAATTCCGTAGTCTAACGGAAACGAATTATGATTATGGAATAAAAATAAGAGTAACGTCACAACAGTGACCAAGGAAAGAAAGATTGGAAAAGAATGTGAATACAGATATATGAATGAAATTCATATAAGAAAGAAGAATGAAAGCATTTAAGCAGGAAGAGTAAAAGGGAAATGAGCTGGGTTTGTAATTATAGACAAACCCAAATAGAGGTATAAAAAAAAAGAAGATAAAGAGTAAATATTGAGAAGTAGTATGATGTGTTGTTCATGGACAATCAAGAGGTTAAAATATGTATATAAAGTTGTGATTAATTATGTTAATATAAAATGAAAGCAAAATACTTAATCAAGTATTAGATAAGTAACCAAGGACAGAAAAGAAAGTGTAAGAGATGGGAAGTTGTGACTTCCAAACTCGGAAGAAGTATGACAAGAAAAGATATTTAATAGTTGGAGCAAATAACTAAGTTTGAAAAGTATTATAATGAGTAACATAAACAAAGTAAGTTACCTGAATGAGAAAGTAGTAATAAAAAAAATTGTTAAAGACTATGAGTATGTTACATTTTTATAATGCAAGAGAATGAGTTGAGAAATGGAGATTGAATGCCTAATCAAGTGTTAGGCGAACAGTTAAAGATAAGACAAACAGTAATGATAATGAGAAGAATGTAAAGACAGTTAAAGAACTGGTTATTTGAAATCAGATTTAGTGACCATATAAATATGAAATAAGAAGAACTGAGAATGATAGATGGATAACTGAAAGAATGACTGAGAGTCATAAATAATATAAGATAAAGAGTAAAAGTGAATATCCAGATAAGTCTTAGACAAAGAGTCAAATATGAAATAGGAACTAAAATAAAGAGACAAGAAGTTACTACCTCTAAGCGGAAGTACATGGCTAGTAATTATGGAACATAAGAAAGGGTATATCGTATATCGCTTTAAGATATATATAAATAAAGAGTGTAAAGAAATGAAGCTTAAATGAAAGAACAATGCAATGTGTTGGGCATATAGCCTTATGACACATAGAGAGAAATGGTAAAAAGAATAATAAAAGAAATCTTGGGTATCAAACCTAAGAAGTTTATATGTAAAATATATGAGACATGGAGACTAAATGTTTTTAAAAAAAATGGTGGTAATTTATATGAATTTAAAAGTAGTGTATGCTTAATAAGTATAATGTGATAAAACAAAAAATTGTTGAGTCAGAAATGTCAATCCCTATTGAAATATGATTATAATGCAGTCAGGATAAAAAAGAGAGAAGTAAAAGTTATTTTTTGGCATTAGCCATAGCAAGTAAAGAATAAGCAAGAGATAGAATGCTAAACTAAGCATTAGTGTGAGAAATAAGAACTACAAGAAAATATTAAAACATAAGTAATAAGATGAATGATGTGTTTTCAAACATACATATAAAATACCCAGAAACTGCACCAAAAGCTTGATGTGTTACGAGCGTATATATGATATTAGCAATTGGTTTTCACATTAGTTTTACATTTCTTGAATAGGGAGATACCATGTATGAATAGAACAACACAATTAGGCAAGTGGACCTAATCGGTTGTAGTATAGTAATGGTAAATCCGGGTTGTCGAACCCAAGGGAAAACGGATACTTTTAAGTTAAGAAAATCAATTATTAATTAACAATTATTCAAGCAACAGTAATTAAAAAGGAGGGGGGGTTTTGAGAGAATGCATTGACTCGTGTCAAGAGACAACGCAAAAGTTTATTAAAATCGGAAAATATAAATATAAATTACAAAACATAAAAGTAAGCGTTTATACTTAGATTCGATTCAACCATCTAGTTATATTTGATATGCTATTAGTGCAATGGATATTGAAAGCTAAATATCGATTTCTAGAGTGATTAGATGTTTTGGTCCAACTACCTAATCCTATGATTATAAGGTCATTAATGGCAATTGTCATGCAATTACATATTCCAAATAATCATGTATTGGTTCGTATCATACAAGATTCATTCGAGTTTTTGATCTCAAGGGTCATGAAAATCAAAATGCTTTGTATAGATTGGTCCTCTAGTACAAACTTGCCATACACATATAAGTTCCTACCTTCGTGACTTAACCCTAGGATTTGGTCCATCACTAGGGTTAAGTCACGAAGGTAGTGATGGCGGGGTGCGCCTGAGTGGATGAGATCTGGCAGAGATCTGGCAGTCTTTATCGCTGGAAAGGCCACGTGATGGTTCGCTTTTCAGATCGGATCTGGGGCGCGGTGCGCCCAAAGGTAAGGCGGGGTGCGCCCTTGCACATGTTAGGCAACCCGGTTGAATCATTAGATGAACCCACGCTTCATTATTTTAATCTCAAGTAGACCAGCATGTCGAACACTGGCATCATCCTAGGCGCAGTGCGCCCTTGGTCTGGGCGGGGTGCGCCCCTGCTGAAATCAGAATTTCACTTTGTTTCAATTAACGCTCAAATCTCTTGTAAAATCCGATCTTTTGCTCCATATGTGTCTTTTAGCTACAAAATGTATTTTTAGCATATTAGGTATCTTTAGTTCATAAAATGTATGAAACTAAACTAAAATGACACTGATATCGCCCGGAAAATATGTATAATTTACGCGATATCAAAATACCCCATACTTGAACTTTGCTTGTCCTCAAGCAATTCTTAGAATAATTTTTAGGTTAAAAATTCAATCCAAATAAACAAATACAGATACCATAGAAAAAGGTCAATGTCATTCAACATGGTCAGAATCAGTTTTGTAAGGATTCTATATATTGAACAAACGTTACCCACTTTTAGCTTTGTGAACCACTTTCTTTGGCTACTCGAAGGACGAATAGACTCGTCAAGATTTGGTGATTAGGAGTGTGTATCAGACAAATGAAACAGAGGATGTACCCAGTGGGGGTACTTTTCATCTACCTTTTATGAGGCTTTTATCCTATTGAAAATTGGGATTTTAAATTTCCTCTGGGCAAACACCCGGTTTTTGAAAGTTTCACCCTTGTACTGTCCTTTACTGTTTACCGTCTCAAACCTTTCATTTCCTTTTTCTCATCACTAATCATAAAACTTCAATCTTCGATCTCGACAGGCCAATGTATTCTATATCTTCAATTTTTAGCTCGGGTTAAGTCTCTATTTTTTGTAGACTTCTTGATGTTTTTGTCTTTTTGCTCTTCATTTTCTTTGAAGTCTTAATTAATCGTTGGATTTCTTTGACTTTTTCTCTTTTCTCAAGAACTTGGCTTCTAAGAATTTTCTTAGATGCGTGGAAGTAGATTGTGATCAAGCTGGTATTATCGATCAATTTTATGACTTGATCCCAATGATGTATAATAGGGGATTGTCTTCAAGTTTCATCAGGAATCCATGCGATGAATCTAAAATAGTGATGAGAAGGTGGCAATGTAAGGTTGTTTGAGACTTGGGAGTACAAAGGGTTAATCCTTTCAGAAGCCAAGATGCGAATTTTCTGATAAATAATATGCAAGGCTTATTATTTGTGTGTACACATCATCCCAATCATCCTCCTCTAAATGTATCTTAATTCATTAAGCACCTGCATCTGTCTTCCAAACAAGTAGTTTCAAAGTGGTCGGTTAGGCTAAAAGTGTGGTTCATTTGTTTAGTATAAAGAATTTCAGACAAAACTCAGGACCAATCTTATGATTCAATTTTTATGACTTGGAACTATGGTATCTGATTTATAAATTTTTCAAAATTTTACCCAAAATTAACCTATATAAATGCTCAAAGACAAATAAAATACAAGTGTAAGTACTGCAATCCCTTAATACCCCATACTTGAACAATACAACGTCCCCGTTGTATAAATATTTATAAAAATAAGCTTATGAAAAAGGAGTATTGGAACCGACTCCCCTGAGGTATTGTACAGGTGATTGCAGATGCTGAACTTGGAGCTCTCGGAATGGATCGTGAGATGTCATCGTTTCAGTGCGATCTTATTATATTTTTATTTTTATTTATAAAAAGGACTGAAACAAAAGTCAGTCTTTCTGCACAATTATCAAATAAAACACGCAAAATCTCAAACAATACGGTTAGATAAACACACAAATAATAAAACTCACCACAAATAAAAACACACTAAATAATCAAAATAATAAAAAAAAAATCAAATCATAGCTTTTTTTTTTTGTTTTAGAAATCACCCAAAATAAAAATATATGACAAACAATACCATAAATGTCAATCCAAATCCTCAGTATCATCAAATCCATGCCCCTGCGGCTGATAATCTCCTCCTGATGGATCGCCGTGAGCTCCACTAGACTGTCCTGCTCCTCCCATCCTTTGATCCCATGTCGGATAGGGATACTGCGGGGGCAGTTGCCACCCTGCCTGCTGATACATGTGTCCCATGAACTGCTGTGTATCATCCAGGTAGTGTCCTAGGGCATTCGCCTCTCGCTGGCGACGCAAATCCATCTGGACCATTTGGTTATAGAGGAAATTTAAGTTTACCTCTTGTTCCGGTCCTTGCTGCTCATGCTCGTGCTGGCGTCGTCGGCTCTGTCTGGAAGCAGAGGGTTGTGCTGCTTCTGCCCCAAATCCCGGTGGCGGAGTGGTGGTAGTAATACCGATGAAATCGTACGTGTTCGGCGCCACCCTCCGAATCATAGATTTAAAATGTGATTCGGAGAGGATTTTCGGGTGCTCTGTTTTGACCGTGAGCATGTTGATGGATGAAAAATCGCCCAATTTTTTGGCGATCCGTGTAATCATGTTGCCACCGCAAATTGGCCTAAGCGTGCTTTGCCCCTTTGCTCGCTCCCTAAAGAATACCGCAATCGCGTGTGGGAGGTGGAATTTCACTTCGGGGTTAATTGCTCCCCAAAGTGCCGGCAAATCAAGGTACGGGCATTTGTCAAACCCGTATGATTGGTTCACGGTGAACGCTAGAAAACGGTGGAGTATTCTGTGGATAGGATTTTGGATTTGGGAAGATTTATTATCTCGTGGTATTGTATTGTTGACGTTTGCTATTTCTTGAAAGAACTCACTGCATCTCCCTTCGCTGAATTCGCCTTTGTCATACGTCGAAAGATAAGCCGGGAAGTGTGGGTGAAATGCCAGCTCCTCGGGGTAAAGGTCCAGTAGATAAGTGAATCGGGCAAGGGACATATCATGCCAAGTTCCCATCAATCGGAAACGAATATCTTCATCAGTTTCTTTCTCATATTTGAAAGTAGAAAGAAACTCTAACGTTAGCTCCATATGTACGTTTTCGTTTATCCGGAAGATGTTGTTCCAAGCCTCGTCAATCACTACCCCAAATAATGGATCTTCGAATTGGCGGATGAGGTAAGGTGCCAGTTTGTCTGATATTCCAATTGCATCCAGCTTGTCCCAATCCACTGCTGGAGCAACATTCATATCCTTCTTTATCAAACTAGCCAAGACATATTTTGCATCCCGGTCTTCATCTGAATTCCCAAATCTCAAATATGGGTGATTTGTTTTTGAGGTTTTGAATTTAGTTCCTGCAATGACAATACAAACAATGAGCTAAACAAGCAAGAAAATCAAGCAAATTGGTCAAGGCAGGAGGCAGGCGCGATGCGCCCATGGGATAGGCGCAGTGCGCCCTGCGGCTGCTCGGGTCTGCCTGTTTAATCCGTTTTCAAACCAAGTTTCTGCTCAAATCCAGCCAATATTCGTGTATGCATTAAGATTATTGATACAATAGACCACAAATATCACAAAACAAACATCAATTACATCGAAAATCAACAATCAAAATTCTAGGGTTTGTTCTTCCCCAATTTATCAAATTTGTGTGAATTTGATGTTTTGTTGTGCAATTTAAGTTTGTAATGTAATCTATTAGTCATATGTATTAATAATCTTATCAAAACAACACCAAAATTGGACTATAATCAAGGAACACGAATTTGCAAGTCAATAACTCATTTTGGAAGAATTTCAAACAATTTGAAGCTAAAAACAATGTAATCTAGCAAGTAAACTCACAATGTAATGCAAAGAATAGAAGGAAACAAAGAAACATACCCATATATGAAGATTAACCAAGAAAATAGAAGCAAAAATCGAGTTTTGGAGGTTTTGGCTCGGGCTCCTGTCGGCGGGTCGCGCTAGAGGGGAAAGGTTTTGACAAAAGTGATTTTTTAACAGCTCACCTGTGTGTTTTATCTCCTGACCGGCGCGGTGCGCCCCTACCTGGGCGGGGTGCGCCCTGCGCCTGCTTTCCCTCTTTGAAGCTTTATAATTTTTGCCCTCTAATTTCGTTTCTTGTTTCTTTTATTTATTTTATTTTCACCACACATTTTTATTTTATTTTATATGTTATATTTATATATTATATTTATTTATTTATTATTTTTTTTTATTAAATAAAAATCAAATAAAACCAAAGGAAAAATAACAAATAACACATACCAATCAAAAACTCGGGTTGCCTCCCGGAAGCGCTTCTTTTTCATAGATTTGGAGTCTTTTTAGCTGGACTCCATTCCACTCTAAGGTTCTACTGTTTGGAGTGGGATGTCTTCGCGTTCGTTCTCGATGTGAACGCCTTCCTCATATCGCTTAAGTCTGTGTCCGTTCACTTTAAAGCTCTCTCCTCCTTCCTTAAAAAGATCCACAGCCCCGTGTGGATACACTTCTTTGATTGTGAACGGACCATACCATCTTGTCCTCAGCTTTCCAGGAAAAAGTCTTAAGCGTGAATTATAAAGTAAGACTTTTTCCCCTGGTTGGAAATCTTTGTTTCCTTTTAACCTTGAGTCGTGCCACCTTTTGATCTTGTCTTTGTAGATCGCTGAATTTTCGTATGCGTCATTTCGCAGTTCATTTAGCTCATTTAATTGACACAAACGGTTAGTACTGACAAGATTAAAATCCATGTTACACGATTTCAAGGCCCAGAATGCCTTGTGTTCAACCTCAACTGGGAGGTGACAAGCTTTTCCATACACCAATTTGTAGGGGGTAGTGCCAGTAGGTGTTTTAAAAGCGGTTCGAAAAGCCCAGAGTGCATCATCAAGCTTTTCGGATCAATCTTTTCGACTAGTTCCCACGGATCTTTCCAAAATTCGTTTTAAAGCCCTGTTTGTGATCTCCGTTTGACCACTTGATTACGGGTGATAAGGTGTGGATATTCGATGGGTTACCCCATATTTATTTAAAGCATTTTCCATTTGTTTGTTGCAAAAATGAGTACCCCTATCGCTTATAAGAGCTTTAGGAACACCAAAACGTGCAAAAATGGTTTTCAAAAATTTAACCACACATCGAGCATCATTTGTGGGTAAAGCTTTTGCTTCAGCCCACTTTGATACGTAGTCAACCGCGACTAATATATATTTGTTTCCTTGGGAATTAGGAAAAGGCCCCATAAAGTCAATACCCCATACATCGAAAATTTCACATACCTGTATAGAATGCAATGGCATTTCATTTTTGGAGGAGATATTACCCGCTCGCTGACATGGATCGCATGTCTTGACGAAAGTTGTTGCGTCCTTGAAGATTGTGGGCCAATAAAAGCCTGCTTCAAACACTTTTCTCGTGGTGTAATTCGCTCCGTGATGTCCACCTGTAGGTCCTTGATGGCATTGCTTAAGTATGTCTTCAATTTCCTTCCCGTGTACACACCTCCTTATGATGTTATCCGGACATGATCGGAAAAGGTATGGCTCATCCCATAGGTAGTACTTGATGTCGGCAAAGAACTTTTTCTTCTGTTGATGAGTAAGCCCTCCGATCAGCACTTTGGCTGCAAGGTAGTTCACAATGTCCGCATACCAAGGGGTTTCCATTTTAACATGAATTGACATTACATGTTCTTCAGGGAAGGAGTCGTTTACTTCCTTTTCTTTTCTCGCCTTCTGCTCCGCATTCTCCAGTCGTGACAAATGATCTGCTGCCAAATTCTCGGATCCTTTCTTGTCTTGAATTTCAATATCAAATTCTTGTAACAGCAAGACCCAACGAATTAAGCGGGGTTTGGCATCTTGCTTGTTGAACAGGTACTTGATTGCTGAGTGATCTGTATAGAAAATGGTTTTTGATAAAATTAGATAAGGCCGAAATTTATCAAAAGCATACACTACTGCTAGGAGTTCTTTTTCAGTGGTAGTGTAGTTTTCTTGGGCAGGATTCAGAGTTTTGCTGATGTAGTAAATTGGCTTGAACTTCTTTTCGATTCTTTGGCCTAGGACGGCTCCCAACGCGATATCACTTGCGTCTGTCATTAGTTCAAAAGGTAAATTCCAGTCTGGGCCGATCATGATTGGAGCAGTGGTTAATTGAAGCTTCAAAAATTCAAAAGCATTAACACATTCATCGTTGAAATCAAATTTTACATCATTTTGTAAAAGTTGTGTTAAAGGTTTTGTTATTTTAGAAAAATCTTTTATAAACCTCCGGTAAAAACCGGCATGTCCCAAGAAGCTTCTGACTCCTTTCACGTTGGTCGGTGGTGAAAGCTTAGCAATGACTTCAACTTTTGCTATGTCGACTTCAATCCCTCGACCCGATACTTTGTGGCCCAAGACTATTCCCTCTTTAACCATGAAGTGGCATTTCTCCCAATTGAGCACTAGATTGGTTTCTTCACATCGTTTAAGCATTTTGTCTAGATTAGACAAACAGTTTGTAAATGAGTTACCAAATAGCGAGAAGTCATCCATGAAAACCTCCATTGAGTTTTCCATCATATCATGGAAGATTGCCGAGACGCATCTTTGAAAAGTGGCTGGAGCGTTGCATAAACCAAATGGCATTCTTCGGTATGCGAAGATTCCTTGAGGGCATGTGAACGTGGTCTTTTCTTGATCTTCTGGGTCAATGGGAATTTGAAAATAACCTGAAAAACCATCCAAAAAACAGTAATATGCTTTTCCTGATAAACGTTCCAGCATTTGATCAATGAAGGGAAGAGGAAAATGGTCTTTTCGTGTTGCATCGTTTAATTTGCGATAATCGATGCACACCCGCCATCCAGTCACTGTTCTGGTAGGTATAACTTCATTCTTCTCGTTGGTAATGACGGTTATTCCTCCCTTCTTTGGAACGACATGGATAGGGCTGACCCATTTGCTGTCAGAAATCGGGTAGATGATACCCGCATCAAGTAGCTTCATGATCTCTTTATCCACCACCTCTTGCATTTTAGGGTTAAGTCTTCTTTGGTGTTGGGCTGATGGCTTTGAATCCTCTTCCATCAGTATCTTGTGAGAGCATATGGTAGGGCTTATTCCCTTGATGTCTGAGATGCTCCATGCAATGGCATTCTTCCTTCTTCTGAGAACTTTCATAAGTTCTTCTTTCTCTTCTTGGCTCAATTCAGCAGAAATGACAACTGGGTGCTCTTTGGTCTCAGTCAAAAATGCATACTCCAAATGGTTTGGAAGTATTTTCAATTCTGGAATGCTCTGGTTCCTTGGAGAATTTTGCCTTGGAAGTATAGTTTCATCTTGGTCAGCAAAATGAGGTTCATCTTTCAATAGTTCTTCCAGTTCCTTCAGATCCTTTTCTGGATCGAAAGATTTCTCAGCAAGTTGCATTTCATGACTGTGGTTTTCTTCTTGTATCGCCCTTGCCTCTTCTTCCAATAGCAAATCGAAAGTGTCGATATGGAAGACTGTGTCATCACTCATCGTCGAGTGTTTGATCGTATGGTCCATGCCAAAGGTGATGGCGTCAGTGCCAACCCTAATGGTTAGTTTTGTGTCATGGACGTCTATTAATGCTCTTGCTGTGGCCAAAAAGGGTCTTCCGAGAAGAATGGGAACTTCATCATCTTCCTCCATATCCAGTATGACAAAATCTACAGGAAAAACAAATTTGTCAACTTTAACAAGAAGATCTTCTACAATACCTCTAGGATAAGTTACCGCCTTATTAGCAAGATTAATTGCCATTCGAACTGGTTTCGGTTCTGGTAGATTTAGCTTCTTGTAGAATGAATATGGCATTAAATTTATGCTAGCGCCTAAGTCTGCTAAACCATAGCTACTAGCATGGTTTCCAAATGTGCAAGGAAGATGTAAACCGCCGGGGTCTCCCACTTTCTCTGGTAAGTTTTTCATCATCGTAGCGTAGCATTTTTCACTTAATGTGACCAATGACACTTCTTCCATTTTCTTGCGGTTAGTGAGAAGGTCTTTGAGGAATTTGGCATATTTTGGCATTTGTGTAATTGCATCAACGAAAGGAATGTTGATGCTTAGCTGCTTTAGGTGTTCAAGGAATTTCTTGAATTCTTTGTCTTCTTTCTCTTTCTTCAATCATTGAGGAAATGGAATGGTTGGTTGGTGCGGCTCTGTTGAAGAGGTCTCTTTTGTTCCTTCGCCTTTTGTATGCTCATTATCTTTCTCCGCTTTACCTATTTGTGATTCAAGAGTTGAATCGATGGTATTTTCCACGACTGCTGGTGGGATGATTTTACCGCTTCTGGTAGTTATTGCTTTGGCTTGGGCTCGTGGGTTCGGTTCGGTGTTGGTGGGAAGCGTCCCTGGTAATCTATCTTGCAAAACTTTGGATATTTGACCAATTTGGTTTTCGATGTTTTGAATGGAAGCTGCTTGATTTCTCAGTTGAACTTCGGTTGCTGAGTGTCTCTTTTCTGATCCTTCCATAAATTTGCCCAAAATGTCTTCTAAACTTGGCTTCTTTTCTTGGGTATGTTGTGGGTTAAATCCTGGTGGTGGCTGTTTATGTTGATTATAGGGTTGTTGCTGGCGTTCGAATGGTGGTTGTTGCCTCTGTTGTTGGTTGTAAAAATCATTTCCTCCCCGCCAGTTATTTCTTCGTATCGGGTAGTCGAATCTATCTCCGGATGAGTAACAAGCATCTGCTTTCTTGTTACCGTCTTCATCGTAAGGACAGTCTTTTTGTAGGTGAGGACCGCTGCAGTTGTCACATCCTACCGCGATGGCATGGATACTTTGATTCATTTTCTTGAGGTCTCTCCCAAATTGGTCCAGTCGGTTATGTATGGCTGACATTCCTTCCACTGCTTCTTCCTTTAGCTTCCTTCGACATGACGGATCTCTTGAGGAATGGTAGTGGTGGGAATGTTTTGCAAGTTCCTCAATTCTTTCGTAAGCATCTGTGGCGGTTAGGTTTATGAGTGGTCCTCGACCGTCGAGTAATTGTCTGGTTTGTGTATTGATGCAATCATAGAACTTCTGCACTTTCTGATGTTTGTCCATATCGTGTTGTGGACAATCTTGAATCAATTCTTTGAATCGACTCCATGCTTGGTACAAAGTTTCATCTTCGTCTTGAAGGAAGTTCTGAATTTTTGCTTTCATTTTATTGATTTTGGAAGGTGGAGTGTATTCTTCAATGAAATCATATTTTAATCCGTCCCAGGTAGTGATGGAACCTGGAGGTAGTCTCTTTAACCATTTCTTTGCACCTTCGCGTAGCGTCATCGGAAAAATTCGTAACATGATTGCGTCTGAGGAAATTCCTGGAATGTTGAAACAATCAGTTATTTCTGTGACTTGTTCGATGTGTTCGACGGGATCTTCGTCTTCCGTCCCTTTGAAAGTAATTCCTTTTAGAGCGGAGAGGTAATGGCCTTTAAGCTCAAAATTTGCATTTTCAGGAATTTTTGGACGTATGAGGCTTGGTCCTGTTCCGTCTCGTGCTCGGTTGTAGTACGCTTTCAAGGTTGGTTCTGGTTCGTTAACTGGGGCAGCCATTTCTTCTATTGGTTCTTCTTTTGGGAATATACTTCTTCTTGTTTTTCTCCTGATGTTAAATTCACGTTCTGGTTCGTTCAATGGAGGTATGATGTTCGGTTGTGAACTTCGGGTCATAAACTGCACATTAGAAACTGTTTGCAAGTTGGGTGCGTTTCTCTTTTTTTTTTTTTTTAAATAAAATATATAAATTTTTTTATATTTATATTTTTTTTATACAAATAAATTTTTTTTTATATATAAAAAAAACAAATGGAATAAAAAAAAATAAAATTTAAAACCTTTAAAACCTTTATGTAATCAATCAGTTATAACAACCGAATATCTTATCAAATCCACTATAATGCGTTGACTATCAAATAAAGAACGGCCAGGCAGGACAGTAGGGAGGCAGGACTCTTTCGGTCAATGACCTTTCGAAAATCCAACAACCAAACCGGATCTGTCTATTCTGACACCGTTCTCGTAAGTAGAATTACTAGCATGATAGTTGGATTGATAATCAATTTAGTTTGAAACAACTAAATAAATTGCAAGCGGATCTTAAAATTATTTAGTAAACAAATATAGAGAAATACATGCAAGTCTTGAAACAAACTAGAAAAATTAACTTCCTACGGTAGAAACCGTAAAAAGGATCGATTGACTAACAATTGTAAACAATAGAATTAATTAAATAATTCCCCGGCAACGGCGCCAAAAACTTGTTGTGTACAAAACAACTAACTAGTAGTTATTATGTTTTTACAGTCTTAATCCAATTATTTACCTAATTGTATGACTATTAGACTTACGAGCAAGTATTACTCGATCATTTAATAGTATAGTTTTGGTAAGTAAAGGTATCGAATTTCCACAGGGAATTATTAACTAACTTAAGGTTTTCAATTATCAATCAAACAGTTTAGAGGAGAGTTTTAGTAAAAACTCGTAAAACTAAGTTTTGGATGCTTGTAAAATAGACGAAATAATAAACAACAATTATCGTAACAACACAACAATTAAGAGATAATATGATCAAATTATAACAAGGGAAGCTTTCGCCTAGGATTTGTTGATTCATATAAATCTAGGTTGACTAGTTTTGATTATGTGCAATGAGTTAAAATAGGTAGCATTAAGTGGTAGGATCATATGGTCAAGTCACCAATTCTATAATTTCTAAGTTAATATAGCACAATGGTCATGTAACTAAATAACTTATAATTATGAATAATTAATATAATCTAGCATGCAAACATAGGCCATACCCTAATGGTCATAGTGATATGATCATACAATCAATGGTCATGAGTTGTAACTAAATATGATATAAGTTTTATTTCACTAATCAAGTTTATAGCTAGAATAACCTCCCTAGTTAAATGGTCAATAACTAGTCCAATGATATATAGGTGTCAATTAAACATCAAAATGGTTCATATGTTCAATACGTTTAAATGGTCAATAAACATTAATCATATGAAGATGGCTATCAAGATTATAAACTTTAATCACATTCAATATGTATAGCATGCAAATTATATATCCTAACCGAAATTTAACTCGAATCAAGAACTAGATCAACACAAATTTATATTAATGAATCAACATCACCTAGGCAAAAGCTACAGGGAATCTAGCCTAGCATGGTATCAAGTATACAATAACAATAAGAATAATACATGATAAAAGATACCAACCGGTTAAATTCGATGAATCCTTGCAACAAATGAAGATCCTAGCTCCTTCTTGTAATGTAAATAACTCTCAAATACATTTATCACACATGAAATATTGAAATACACGAATTATAATAGTTCTAAAATGTCAAATGACTGATTTCTCTCTTGGATTCTAACAATGGTCCTCTAAATGGTCGTCAATGGCCTTCTATTTATAGCAGCTGCAGTCTCCGGGCGCGGTGCGCCTCGATGAGGGCGGGGTGCGCCTGAGTGGATGAGATCTGGCAGAGATCTGGCAGTCTTTATCGCTGGAAAGGCCACGTGATGGTTCGCTTTTCAGATCGGATCTGGGGCGCGGTGCGCCCAAAGGTAAGGCGGGGTGCGCCCTTGCACATGTTAGGCAACCCGGTTGAATCATTAGATGAACCCACGCTTCATTATTTTAATCTCAAGTAGACCAGCATGTTAACACTGGCATCATCCTAGGCGCAGTGCGCCCTTGGTCTGGGCGGGGTGCGCCCCTGCTGAAATCAGAATTTCACTTTGTTTCAATTAACGCTCAAATCTCTTGTAAAATCCGATCTTTTGCTCCATATGTGTCTTTTAGCTACAAAATGTATTTTTAGCATATTAGGTATCTTTAGTTCATAAAATGTATGAAACTAAACTAAAATGACACTGATATCGCCCGGAAAATATGTATAATTTACGCGATATCACGTACCGTTTCCTCCAAACCTTCTGGCAGTTGCAGTGGGCAAACTCCCGAGTTTGGTGTTGGTAATGTACTGGTGGTTGATGATGGGGGTAGGTATGTCTCAAACAACAAGAGAAGGCCTCTATTTATACTGCTGTCCAGGGCCCCTTGCGTCGCGACCCTATAGGGGATCGCGTCGCGAGCCAGCGTGACTTGCGTTTCTCAGTTGGCTACGACTCCGACTTTGTGGACTGTGGTTGGTGGGTCGCGTCGCGATCCATGTGGAGGTCGCGTCGCGATCTCATCGGGTCGCCAACTTTTCTTCGTGTCGCGATCTTTCCATCAGCACTGTGTCACCGTGTCATCACTTGGATCGCGTCGCGACCCTATAGGGGATCGCGTCGCGATATGTGCTGAAGCTGCTTTCAATTTTGTTCACTTTAAAGCTCGTATTCAGCTCCTTCTTTATCCGCAAAGCCATTTTTCCTGTGTTTTGGTAATTTAAACATATAAGTACCTTTTATCTTGATATTATACCAAAAACACGTGTTTAGGCACTCGATATTGCCCAAAATATATGTATAAATGAGGCAATATCAATGAAGATGGTACATAGGGTACCTAAGAAGATAAGAAGAGTACTCATAAGAGTACAGTAAGAAAGCTGAGAAATGAAAAGAACATGATTATAGTAGAAAGTATAATGAAGAAAAGAGATTGAAATCTCATAAATTATAAAGAAAATGGAAAGAAGTATTTAGATCGTTAATATGTCGAAAGATAAATAATAATAATAATAATAATATAAGTGAAGAGTGATATAAGACATGTATTTATAAAAGTAATACATGCAAGTAACAAAATGATAAAGGTAATAACCTTATGAGAATATATGAAAACTAGTAGTAAAGACAAAGAAAAGTTTAGTAGTAATTATAGCAACACCTTGGATACAAAAGGTTTTGCTTATAAAAAAAAGAGATAGAAAATTTCTTGAGAATTAAAGATGAAAGATAAGACAAAAGAAGTAAAAACAACGATTGACTTTAGAAGAGTCAATTCTTTTAATATATATAGATATAAGAAGTTGTAAAACTTCTAAAGGAATTGTATAAAGATAATATGAGATTTAAGTTTAATGACAAGAAAGAAGTAATTAGAAATGTAAATTGACTGTTGGAAAGTCAATTTTCTATAATAAAGTATGAAGTGATAGAGCTTCTAAAATAAGAGAGAGAAAGTAAATTTAAAATATGAAATTTACTCAAGTAAGAAGAATAAGTAAAAGCTTTTATTACATTAAAAGAGAAATCAAGTAATGCGCCTGTCCTTATATTATCAGATGGGACAGAAGATTTTGAAGTATACAGCAATGCCTCATATAGAGGGCTTAACTGTGTGTAGGTGCAGAGGAGTAAGAGTATAACATATGTTTCCAGATAGTTGAAAGCCCTAGAAACAGAGTATATTACCTATGATATAGAGTTTGTAGCGATTGTATTCGCCTTGAAAATTTGGAGGCATTACCTGTATGGTACAAAGCGCAAGCTATCCACTGATCACAAGAGGTTGCAGTATGTGTTCACTTAAAAAGAGTTGAACATGAGACAGAGAAGATAGTTAGAGTTGATCAGTGATTATGATTGCAACATTGTATACCATCCAGGTAAAGCAAATGTAGTAGCAGATGCATTGAGTAGAAAAGCTCTTGAGAAAAGAATCAAGGCAAGATCGATGTGTATAGAATTAGTATCCAGTATTATAGAGCAGATTAAAGAGCTCAACAGAAAGTTGAAGAAAGTGGAAATTTGAAAGATGAGAAAGTAGAAAAAGACATACAGTTTGAGACCAATAGTTAAGAATTAAAGACTTTTAGAAACCGCATTTGGGTGCCGAAAGCAAGAGGTTTGAGAAAGCTGATTTTAGAAGAATCGCATAAGTCAAAGTATTCCATACATCCAGGGAGTACCATGACTTATCAAGATCTGAAGAAGACAGTATTGGTGGTCTGGAATGAAGAAGAGGATAGCTAAGTACATCTCCAAGTGTGTCATTTGTGCACAAGTCAAGGCGGAACATCAGGTCCCGCATGGAGATGCTCAGTCATTGTGCATTCCAGCCGGAAAGTGGGAAGATGTAACCATGGACTTTATTGTCGGGTTACCAAGAGCGAGAAGAGGTTATGATTGTATATGGGTCATAGTGGACCGGTTGACCAAGAGTGTACTGTTTCTAGCCATAAAAGAAACTACTCCATTGGAGAAGTTAGCCCAGTTGTATATAGATGAAGTGTTAAGAAGATATGGTGCACCGTTGTCCATCGTGTCAGACAGAGACCCCAGATTTACCACTAACTTTTGGAGAGCTTTACAAGAGAAATTGGGAACGAGAATTCAGCTAAGTACAGCGTATCATCCACAAACGGATGGTTAGAGTGAACGAACGATTCAGACAGTAGAAGACATGCTACGATCATACGTGATGCACTTTGGGGGGTAGTTGGGATGAACACCTGCCCTTAGTGGAGTTTGCATATAACAATAGCTACCATTCTAGCATTAAAATGCCACCCTTTGAGGCATTGTATGGTAGAAAGTGTAGAACTCCTTTATGCTGGTTGGAGGCGGGTGAGACTAAGTTGACAGGACCAGAAATTATTAGAGTGACCAATGAGAAAATTGGAGTGATTCAAGCTAATATGAAAGCAGCACAAGACCGACAGAAGAGTTACTCCAATTTAAAGAAAAGACCGTATGATTTACAAGAAGGAGATTTAGTAATGATAAAAGTGTCGCCGTGGAAGGGTGTAGTTAGATTTGGCAAGAGAGGAAAGTTGAGTCCAAGATACATTGGACCTTTTAGAATCCTGAAGAGAGTTGGGTTACGGGCGTACAACCTGGAGTTACCACCAGAACTCAGTGGAATACATGATACCTTTCATGTATGCTACCTGAAGAAATACTTTGGAAAAGAAGAGTTAGTGAGACCGTATACAGACTTGAGGGTGGAGACTCCTAGCAGACTGATTGAAGAACCTGAAGCAATTCTAGAAATGCAGACTAAGAAGTTAAGGAACAAGGAGATTGACTTAGTACTAGTCAAGTGGAAGTACCCATTAGGGTCAAACCTAACTTGGGAGACGTTAGAAGAAATGAAAAGAAGATATCCAGATTTCACAAATTACGAAAAGATTCCGAGGACGGAATCCGCATAAGGAGGGGTGACTGTAAGAACCCACAAAAGTTGCAAAAGGGTAAAAATATCTTTTGTCACATTATAAGACCATTATGTAAAATAATATGTATTTGTGGAATAAAATTATAAGAAATAAAAGTTTATGTGAAATTTGGAAGTTTTACCACGTGAATAGTGAAATTTGACCAAAAAGGGCATAATGGTCATTTGGCATGGAAATGACCAAAATGTCAAGAAAATGTCAAGTTAGTAGTTAATGGATTTGGTTTGTAAAGATATGAACTTTTGGACCACTTTTGAACAAAAGGAAGAAGTTAGGGACTAAAGTGCAATTATTTTATAAAAATTAAAAATATAAATAAGAGAGTTATTACTCTCCTTTTTCCAGAAATCAGTAGAAGTGTCCAGAGAGAGCTAGAGAGAACGAGAGGGAGAGCACGGGAGGAGAAGAGGCTTGGGAAAATTCAGCAAAGGAATCAAAGGAACATTTGGAATTGGTGATTCCAAGCCTTGAAGGGTAAGATTTTCTTGTTCTAAGCTCCAAGTCTTGAACGGGAGTTGATTCTCAACTTCTGATTTTCCAGAATTTATGATCTTAATGGAATCATCTTGCTCAAAATCACCATTTAAGCATGTTCTAACCAAAGAATATGTTGAAAATCAAGAAATGATGATTTTGTTCAAGAACCCTAATTCACGGGTTTGCAAGATGAAGATCAGTTTTTATGGTTTTGTTAAGTCCAAATGATCACTTAGGATGTATTAAGACACTCCTAAGTGGTTAATTTCAGAAATTTGGATTTTTAGTGAAAATATCAAAAAACGGGTTTTTGTGAAATTGGAATTGGAATCAGTGATTCCATGGGTTAAAACCTGATGTAAAGTAAGGGTTTTAATCATGGAATGATAGTAAAACGATTAAGTTAAGTATTAAGCACTTAACAGGTGAAAATAGAGGTCTGCAGCTTAAAAATCAGACTAAAAATCGAACCTACAGGCATGGCACGAGTCGTGCCTATTTATAACTAGAGTGAGCACGAGTCGTTCTCACTATCTGAGCCAGAAATAGCATTATACAATTGGTACAAGTCGTGCTTCCCTAAGCACAAAAAGAGCACGAGTCGTGCTCTTTGCTGGGCAGCATTCTGTCCAATTTTGAGATTTTGACTCGATGCTAGACATGTCCGTTTGATCTATAATTCATACCATAGGCTTAAAATGGTATGAAACCATGTGGAAAATTATTAAATTCAGAATACGACCCCTGAGGGGTACTGTAGTAGAATACGAGTACATTAAAGAGTATATAATTCATAGAAAGATGATTGCTAGTAGTCATATACTTGTTATGACTTGAAGTTGTGTCATATGAGACCATAGAACTGTAGAGTCAGTTATAGCATATATTTATTAAATATATATATATATATATATATATATATATATATATATATATATATATATATATATATATATATATATATATATATATATGTGTGTGTGTGTGTGTGTGTGATATATGTGTATGAGGTGCTTGAAATACTAGTGAGCACGGAAAGGGAGAAGGCGTATAAGAAGCATAGTGGTTTATAGCTAAACCAAGGTGAGTTTTATGAGGATTTTCTAGTACATAGCAAAATGATATTTTCAGAAAATGAGATTTCCAAATATTTTTAGATATTAAAGTTTGGAAACAGTTTTGAAAGTAGCTCTAAGAGCTAAGTGTTTTAAAGAGATTTTAAAGAAATTTAGTTTTAAAGAAGTATAGTTTGAAAAGTTTTAAAAGAAGCTCTATATAAGAGCTAGAGATATAGAAGCTAGTTTTGAAAGTATTTTTGATTATGAGTTTAAAAGTTTATGAGTTGAGTTTATTTTAATTTGTGTCCCATTTGACCAATTTGAGATGAAATGAAGAAAGTAATGAGACAAGAACAAAAGCAAAGAAAGTAATAAGAGTCAGTTGTCCGGACTAGGATCACCCACATAATCGGGAGATCAGAAGACACTACTGGGATGGTACCTCCCGTCGCGAAGTAGTTGTCTAGCTTAGCATACCCTTGTGCTTGAATCCGTTCCAAGTCACAAAGGGGAGTCAGAAAGAGCATAACTTAGCGGGTGGACCTGTTCTGTCCCGCAAGGGGAGCTAGTAGAATGAATTAAACTAAATTAATTCATGAGTTTCAGTTTGTCACAAGTAAATGAGAAAGAAACCAATTATAAGAAGGAAAGCAGTTTTTTTTTAGAAAGAAATCAGTTTTGAGAAAGAACACAGTTTTGATAAAAGAAAGTAGTTTTTGAGAAAGAAAGTATTTTTTTTTAATTTTGAAGATAGAAAAGAAAAGAGATTTGAGATTTATTATGGAAATAAGTTCTAGTAGCTTACTTGTTTATAATTCATGTTTTAAAGCAGAAAAGTTTTGGGTCTAAAACCCATATTACTCACGAGACTTTATGTCTCACGTATTATTTTTAAATGCTATGTACTTAGGTAAGATTGAGCAGGAGCTGGAGTGGGACCAGTGTGAAATACAGATAAGTTTATATTATGGTTTCTGTATTCAGCCTGTAATACCCCTTGAGAGTAAAATTTGTAAAAAAAAATTATTAAGTGGCTTTTTGACAGTCACGTGTTGTAAGATGTTTTATATTATAAACTATACTAAACTACGATTTGAGAAAGGGGTGTTACATGAATCTCTATAGATTTTACGACACTGACCCCCAAACATGACCCTTTGGTCATTTTTATCACTTTTGGGCCATCTTTAACCCGTCATAACGTCTTCGTTATAACTCTAAATGACTCGAATCTTTTTCCTATATTTTTTTATCTCAAATATTACCTAAGTCATCTTGATGACTTTTTCCCAATTCTTTATAGATTTTGAGATATTAATTTCCAAAGTTTGCACAATAAACTTTTCACCTTTAGTCCTTTATTTCAAACTTTGCCCTTATGTCTTTAAAAATTAAAATTCTAATCAAACTAATATCTCATATTGACTAAATAAATGTCTTAACCCATCCATTTCCATATTTGCACCTTATTCCAGACTTAAGACAAAGACGAGTCCTCTTAGTCTAAGTTTTACTTGATTTTATAAGACTAAGACGAGTCTTCTTAGTCTAAGTTTTACTTGATTTTATAAGACTAATACGAGTCTTCTTAGTCTAAGTTTTACTTGATTTTATAAGACTAAGACGAGTCTTCTTAGTCTAGAAATTTCCAGCTTTTCTCTTTATTTATCTATGTCAAAAATTTTGGTTGTCACATTCTTTTTCAATTCGGAGACAGAGAAACACTGGTGGACAAAACCTTGACTCGTTCTTTGAAGAGCAGTTGTGGGTTGTAGACGGACGAATAAGACAAAATACAAGAGTTGTCAGAGGCCATTTTCAGGCTAAATGTAGTCATGAAGCATATTTTCAACACCATTGAACCTTCTAAGATGAAGGAGGATGGAGGAACCAGGCATAAGATGAAGGAGGACGGAGGAACCAGGCATAATGTGGGGGAGGGAGTTTAATTTTTTTTCTAATATTAAAATAAATAAATCAGTAACAAGAAAAGAAAAAATATATTGAAAAGGGTAATATAGTCATTTTCATATGGATCAAGACACCAAAACTAAAATATTTGAAAACCATAAAGTCGAAAATTGTAATTTTTGGATACCACAAGGATAAAGATGCAATTTTTGTAAAACTTGGACTAAAAGTGCAATATGGTGTAAACCACAGAAAATTGCACTTTAGATAAAAAAAATAATAAAAGAAAATACACAAGGGTATTATAGTCATTTCATGTATAGACTAAAACTGCAACAAAACCAAACCATAAGGACTGTGCGACTAAGAAAAAAAAAAGATAGGGACGAAATACATATATTGGCCCAAACTCACATAAACCATTTGTGCAATTTACTCTAAATTTTAATCCATCATAATCTAAATTCAACGAAATCATATATTATTTTTCATCAATTACATTTGAGAAATGTTCCTAAATCTGTTTCAGTAAACCATGTCTAAGTGAGTGATATATTGTACTATCAGGTAGTTTAGAGTTACTTTGAATTTTATATTAAATTTCCTCGACATGTCCTCGATGCACACGTTTTGGATCATCACCGTGCCAATTAGTAATCAATTTTCTTTCATGTCTAAAATCATATTATGCAATATGATGAATGCATGCATTATGTATTTTATGTGTTTTTTTTAATTAATGTGGTTTTTGGTTACGTAGTTTCCAAATTATTTTATATTTTATTTAAAAAAATATTTTAATTTTAATTTTAATTTTAATTAATGCACCATCTGTTTATTTTTTGCAATACTAATTATCTATAAAAATATTAACAAATAAAAAGTAAGAGGTATATATTTAATGACAAAATGACACTGTAGCCCCACAAACTATTAACTTCTAGTTTAAAAGGTCCCTCAAGTATTATTGTTTTCTAAGGACATGAACTTTGGTGTGACCGTCTTCTAAGTGACCATGACTTATTAAAACCGGTGACAACTGCCATGTCATTGACTACGTGGCATTAAAAACAAATTGGGGCATGCCATGTCAATGTTGACTTCTACCATCATCGTTCACTTCCCCGTTCCCGATTCCACCCCAAAATTGACTTCGTCTATGCAGAATTAACCCACAAATACTTTTTCCCAAATTAATTATGTTATTGAAGATCAGGAAAGGTTTGCGACACCAAAATCACCGTCAACGTCAAAAAGTTCATTGGATGTTCATCATCTGTTCATCTTCATTATCTTTCCAGAAATTCACACACATCATAGAATAGTATCAGCAATCCACAGATATCGAACAAACATCAATTCCATAATCAGTTTTCAATCCAAAACCAAGGTGGTGGTTATGTTTTCATTTTCGACAAACTTGTATCAATACACATTGATTTTTCGATTACAGATCTGTGTTTGATTCTAAATCAATGATTTGGTATATTGTTGTTTCTCGATTAACCCATTTGCATTGTGTATGAAACAAATTGAGCGAATAACAGATTTCGATATCATACATGTGAACGAATATGTGATATGAATAACAAATTGGAATTGGAAAACGAATAATAGGTGGATAGGACGAAATAAAATATTTCGATTTCAACTTAGAGATTTGGTTATTGATGTTAGTTATTAATGTTAGCAGAAAAAATCTCATTGCAAGCGTCACCTGCTGATTATCTCGACTTGGCGACAAGAAGCTATGTGAGGCATTAGGGCTATAACGAGAAGGAGGTGAACGAGTGATATTGGGCTGCAAATTGAAGGATACGGGACCCAAAGGAGGAATCCGACGATGATATACGAGAAAGAGCGTACGAAATTTGCATCCATTTTATTCCACTAAAATCGCCAGTGTGGCAAAGTTACCGGGTATATTTAGGTGAGGGATTGAATAAAAATGTAATTATGTACTTTGTACCCCTAGAAAGCAAGATAAATACTTGAGAGACCTTTTAAACCATAAGCTAATAGTTTGTGGGGCTACAATGCCATTTTGTCATATTTAAAATATGACGATTGTATGACAATTCATTAAACTCTACATGTTCAATGTTTATAGAGGAAGTTGTATACAAAGTTGAATATTGATGTATATATATATATATATATATATATATATATATATATATATATATATATATATATATATATATATATATATATATATATATATATATATATATATATATATAGGGTTAGGATCCGGTAGGAACCGCGAGTACTCTTCTCGTCCAATAATTCTCATAAAGGCAATAACGTCAAAATGTCTTCCTTCGACGTGACGCAATCACGTGTGACGCACGTCCACTGAACGAAATGTGAACTAGAAGATTTAAGTGGGTTTTTTTTCAACGTGATTTAAGTGAGTTTTTTTTTGTTTTTTTCCTTTTTTGTTTTTTTATTTTTTTATTATTTATTTTTTTTTCTAAATTTTTTTTTTATTTTCGATTAAACTCGGTTTTTAGTGTTTTATTTTTATTTATTTTTTTTAATTTTTTTAATTTTTTTATTTTTTTTTGAATGCTACAGTACCCGATTGTTATTTTTTTTTTGTTTTTTTGTATATTTTTTAATTTTTAATATTTTTTAATCTTAATTTTAACGTTTTTTTCGTATCTTTAATCTAATCATTTTGCATCATGATATTTTTAATCATAACATTTTGGATCATGTATTTTTGGATCATAACATTTTGGATCATAGTTTTTTTTTGCATCTTGGATCATAAATTTTGAATCATTTTGTCGTTGTATGTTTTTTTTAACTCATTTTGGATCATAACGACAGTTGGATCTTGAATCATAACGAATTTTGGATCTTGGATCATAAGTTTTGAATCATAAAACATATTTTGGTTATTAATATTTTGGATTATAGATTTTTTTTGTAATTTGATGAGTTTTTGCTTAAAAATAAAAAAGAATATACACATAAAAACTTATTTTCAAAAAATTCTTTTTACAAACTTACTAATATGATGTCTAGAATGATCCCTTAAATTTTCATAATTTTTGAAAGATTTTTTTATTTTTTTGAATTTTTAAATATAAAAAATAATAAAAATATTTTTTTTTCAATTTTTCATGATTGTACTTGTTTTGTAGAGAATTAAATTTTAAGAACTTTGGTTTTTTCAATTTTTTTTTACAAAGAAAAAAAAAGTTATGGCCAAAATACAAAGTGGGTGGAAAATAAATAAGCTTCACCCAATGGGAAGCTGACACGTGGCGTGTGGAGATTGGTGGCACGTGAGCTTCGTTGGCCTGAATAATACGTGCGTTTTTTTGACCCAAATGCCCTTAGACATTTCCTTTTGCCCCCCTCTTAGTTTCTGGAATTTACAAAAAGAACATTTAAATTTTAAAACATGTTCATTATTTGCACATTGAATCTAATCCATTCATTTTTCAATATTAAAGGTCCAGATTTGTCTTCGCGGTTCTTACCGGATTTTGGGTTCCTACACGATCCTCCTTCTATATATATATATATATATATATATATATATATATATATATATATATATATATATATATATATATATATATATATATATATATATATATATATATATATATATATATATATAAATATATATATATATATATATAAAATATGATGATCGTATGACAATTTATTAAACTTTATAGATTCGATGTTTAAAAAGAAAGTTATATATAAAATTAAATATTGGTGTGACAATTCATTGGACTTTAGAATATCATGTATCGGAGACGACTCTTAGTCATTATTGATAGAAGGTTTGTAACGGGAAAAGAAAGTATGGACGAAGGTGTTATGGTGTTTCATTCATGTTTAAATATGAAGATATATGTAGTAATTTATGTATTTGACTTAGAAATGTCGTTGTAACTTGATATTCTCAATTATACAATTAATTTAATCTCATGGTTAAAAGAAGGTTTCTTTATTTACAAATTAAAAGGAAAATTAATAAATATATATTTATAGATGGTAGTCCGGTGGATAACTGCCATCCTAATCATAGCCCTTGAAAAATACCCTGTAGATACATCTAAGTCGTTTAAACTCTACTTACACACTACTAGAAAAAAACCTTTTAATAACAGACGAACTATGACATGCAAAAAGTCCGTTATAAAAATCTGTCATCCTTTGCAATTTACGACAGACATAATTGTCTGTCATAAATCACTGTCATCTATTATAAAAATTCAGGACATACAAAATGTATGTCGTAAATTAACGTCAAGAATGAATAAAAAAATGCGCGGACATTTTTTCACGACAAAACTTCATAAATGGTCCCTGTGGTTTCACAGAATATCAAGTTCTGTCCCTAATTTTTTATTTATTTCAAGGATAGTCCATGTGGTTTCATTTTTTTATCATGTTTGGTTCCTCACCCATATGAAATGACTTATTTACCCTTTTTAATATCTTTTACATTTTCTTTAATTAAACTATTTAAAAGAAAAAGAAAAAAAATAAATAACACCTCATCCCCTTCTTTCCCTCCCCCTCCACTCCTCTCTCACCTTACCACCACTATTAAAACCACCGTCCACCACCACCCTCACTTATGTGTATCATCTCGGTTGGCTTGCAGGGGCGGACCTATGGGTAGCACCCGAGTGCCCGTGCTACCCCTAAAATTATGTCACGAAGGGTAAAAAAATTCGCGATAAATTTTTTTATGTATTGGTGCTCCCCCTAGATAATATCAGGTGCTTCCCCTAAAAAGCACAAATATGAGTTTAGTTGGGCTGGTAAATCCCTTCTCTTGAAACAGGAAGGACTCATGTTCGAATCTTGCTAGCAGCGCTCCAAGACTTTTTTTTATATTGTTTCCTTGCCACCTTATTCTCACAAATACCCAACAAAAATTGAAAAAAAAAAACCACATGGAATACAAATGGTTAAAGTCCCAAACAAAAGTAAGGCCCATTTTTTTTTCTTGTTTTCCTGCGTGCGGCGAACAAACAGAAAGGCAAAAGCCTTTTTTTTTGTCTTCTACCCCCATTCTTCCGTCAAACACGAACAACTAAAAAAAACACAAATCCCTTTCTACTGTGTTCTTTTTTGTGAAGCAATTTTTTGTCCCATTTATCCCAACAAGTGGTTGTGCTTCAATTCCGGCGACCACCACTCCTCCGACAACCACCTCATCTGCTCCTGCCTCCTCTTCTCCTCCCTAGGCTCCTCTCACAATGAAACAGGTAATTTTAATGTTATAATTAGGTTATATTATCTTTATTTGTTAATTGTTATTGTGTTAAAAAACATGAAATTAGCAAGTGTGATTGTTTAATTAGGTACTTAGCAGCCACTTAGGGTTAATATTTACGCATTATATGTTGTTTTAAACTTCAAAGAATCAAAGTTGAATATTTTTCATTGTAGGGTTCCATTGGCAATTTTTTTAAAAGAAAGATAGATGTTGGAGATAGAGATGATAATGGTAGAGGACCTTCAAAAAGAAATAATTCAAATGAAACGCCGCAAAGTGAAAAAGAAAGACCCCAAGTTCCACAACCTACCCATACTACACGTATTCAATCGAGTTTTGATTTGAATGATCTTCCTTCGGATCCCAGAGATAGACCAAAAATTACATCTTATCATCCTAATCAAATGGATGAAATAAGGAGGGCATATTTGATGAAAGGACCTTGTCAACCAAAGGGGCATGCTTTTCCATCAAAGTTAGTTGGTAAGAAGTTAAGGCATTTTGTTGTAGGTTGGTTTGATGAATTTCAATGGTTAGAGTATAGCATTAAAAAGAACAAAGCCTTTTGTTTGTGTTGCTACTTGTTTGGAGATATTGTAGGACAAAAAGGTGGGAGAGATACATTTGCATCGGAAGGGTTTGACAATTGGAGTAAAAAAGGTGCATTGTCGACTCATGTGGGTAGTATTGATAGTTTGCACCACAACAAAGCACAACAAAAGTGTGAACTTCTATTGAAAAAACATCAATCTATTAGTGAGACCATTCGTAAGCAAACGAAACTCGAGCAAACCAATTATGAAATTCGATTACGTGCTTCAATACAAAGTTGTAGACTTTTATTGAAAGATGCATTACCTTTTCGGGGTCATGATGAGTCGGAAAACTCTCTCACTAGAGGACTCTTCTTAGACGTATTAAGTTTGATTAGAAAAAATAATGAGATCATTCATAATGTTACTATGGAAAATGCTCCCAAAAATGAGAAATTGACTTCTCCAACGATTCAAAAGGACATTGTTAAATGCTTTGCACAAGAGGTCATCATGTCCATTTGTGATGAAATTGGCAAGGATGTATTTGGTATTTTAGTTGACGAGTCAAGTGATGTATCAAAAAAGGAACAAATGGCTATAGTTTTGAGATATGTTGATAGCCGTGGATTAGTGAAGGAAATATTTATTGGAATTGTTCACGTAACAAATACATCTTCTTTGACTCTAAAAGAGGCCATTGATATCGTACTTACCAACAACAACTTAAGTATGGCTCAGGTGAGAAATCGTCAATTTTATTTTTCTTTGAATCTTTATTTACTTTATTTCTTTAATCTTTATTAGATATTGAATCTTTATTTGAAATAATTAGGTGAGAGGTCAAGGTTATGATGGAGCAAGTAATATGCGTGGTGCGTTTAACGGATTGAAGTCATTGATATTAAAAGAAAATAAATCCGCACATTACGTACATTGTTTTGCACATCAACTTCAATTAGTGATTGTAGCGGTAACAAAGAAGCATGATGATGCTAAGGAATTTTTTGAGCAATTAACTTTGGTCGTTACAGTGGTTTGTGGTTCATGCAAGAGGAACGACATGTTACTAGAGATGCACAAGAAAAGAGTAGAAGAGGAGATTGGTCAAGGTGAAATTGAAACCGGAAAAGGGTTGAATCAAGAGGGTTCCCTTGCTCGACCGGGCGATACAAGATGGGGTTCTCATTTGAGAACAATCATAAGTTTGATGAAATTATTTCCGGAAGTTGTTAAGGTAGTTGCCTATATTGGAAAAGAAGGATTAAGTGCTTATAACCGTAATCAAGCAAACGGTATTTTGGCATATTTCAACACACTTGAATTTGTGTTTGTTTTACACTTGATGTTGGAAATTCTAGGCCTCATGGATACCTTGTCAAAGCATCTTCAAAGAAAAGATCAAGATATTTTGGAAGCGGCTATGCTGATAAAAGGGACAAAGCGAGCATTGCTAGCTTTGAGAAAAGATGGGTTTCCACAACTATTTGAGAATGTATCTTCTTTTTGTGAAAAACATAGTATTAAATTTGTGGAATTGACGGAATATTATGTTACCCCACGAAACCGTACGATAAACAAGACAAATCAATATCATTTTGAAGTTGAGATTTTTAACACAATTTTGGGTAAGCAAATTCAAGAATATGGGGATCGATTTAGTGAAGTGACCACTGAATTGGTAGAATGCATGGGAGCTTTGAGTCCTTGTGATTCATTTTCTAGATTTGATAAATCAAAGTTGTTGAAGTTAAGCGAGATATACGAAGACGATTTTGATGATTCAGAAAGGGTACATCTTAGTAGCCAACTTGATGTATATTATCACTCTTTGATACATGATGATAAATTTGCCAACTTGAAAGGAATTTCGGAACTCTCTCGCTTAATGGTGGAAACGGGAAAAAATCTCTCTTTTCATTTGGTTTATAGGTTATTAAAGTTAACTTTGATTTTGCCCGTCACCACCGCGACCGTTGAACGATGTTTTTCTGCGATGAAGTTAGTGAAGACGGATTTGCGTAATAAAATAAGTGGCAAATTTTTGAATGGTGCTTTGATTTGTACGGTGGAAAAGGAAGCACTTATGGCGGCTACGGATGACAAAATAGTTGATCGTTTTTATAAACCGGCTACACGAAGAGGATAGCTTTGCAATGTAAGTACTAGTTTTAATTTTAGTTTGTCGGTTTGTAATGTATAATTAAACTGTATATTTTACTTTTAGTATGCGGAAAAAAAAATTGTGCTACCCGGTTCGGTCCCTGGCTCCGATCCTGTTGGCTTGTTGACCAAATTATGAACTCTCACCGCTTGTTTTGTTTTCTTTTTTACTTCCACAAAAAATGCAACAAACATTGCAAAAATGTTTAGGACGAAGCCTACGTTGATTCCTACTCGGTATGTATTACAGCTTTATCAAACCACCTTCAACAACATAACAAAGAACCAATCAACCTTTAATAGGCTTTTGAATCGATCCTCGGGTCGGGATTTAAACCAGGTCCGTTAGGGCTTTTTTGGTCCATCAGTTCGAGAAGCTCCTCCATATCAAACAGTTTGTCGACATTAAGGTTTTGGAAATCGAAATCTTCCTCCATTTCAACAGGTTATTCCTTCACTTTAACATCTTTTTCAAATTCTTGTTTCAATTTAAACGATGGTGAATTACCAGATTCGTTCCGGCTATTTGATTCTCCGTCATCCTTAACCATTTGTGAATCTGGACTGGTTTTAGATTCTTCAGAATGACTACATGTTGTCGCCGAATCGCAACTAGACGCGCCATTAGGCACCATTTGTGAATTTTCATTCATGGATCGACAGTTTGGCAAATTGAGACGAGCACATAGACGCTCCATTTTGCACCAGTTAAATCTGTTTATCAACAATCAAAATATCAATATCCGATATGAAAATTAGGTTTCCATTCGCAAAATGGTCAAATCAAGTTGGCTACACATCATCTATAAATCCGAACAAAATGAGACAAAAAAACCTAACTTTCAGAGCAAACGGGTGGATGTTGGAACTCGATGGTGCTGCAAATGTTGGAAATTGTACCTTTGATGTTGCTGCTACGGAGCCTGGTGGTAGTGAGTTAATAAAATCGACCAAACTTGACATTGGAGAGTGTGAGGCAGTTGTGATTGTGCGAGATGATAGTTTGGATGTGAAAGTGGATGAACTTGGCGAGGCTTTGGAAGAAGGCGGAGAAATGGATGTTCAAGTGCTGCCAATTGTTGATATTGGTGAAAGAGAGGAAACGATGTTGGATGTTAAGAGTGACGGTGTAGAAATTGTGCTCACTGAGAATGGAGTTCATAAGAGAAATGGAAGTTCAATAGATGGTATTTCTAACTTTCTTTTATATCGTTGTGCATTTTTCTGAATCTATTTTTACTTAGGTAAATATAATCATATTTTTACTTAATTATATATTTTATATCTTCATTTAAATTAATAAGCTTCTAACTGTAATATGTTATTAAGTTTCCTAATATTTTTTTTCTCCATTGACATGGTAGCTATTCAGTTTATGTCATTTATAATTCTTTAACAAGGTATAAAGGAAAAACAATATTGTTCAAGGTCTCAAATTGTGTAAACTTTTGTTATTTGCATGTCTTTATTTTTGGACCACTAGTGTGTTATATTGTGGGAATATTTTATATAATTTGGTTGAAAATATTTTTTGTATGAATTTTACTTATATCACTTACGTGTATCAGAGAGAGTAAACGGAAGCTTGAGGAGTTATTACAAAACCGGTCAGAATGGCATAATTGTCATTGTCGTGTAAGATAGCTTTATTTTTGTTGGTAGCTTTTTTTAGTTTTTTTATTTACCATTATTTCAATAAGCTTATACTTTTTTATATTATTTAATGTTTAGGACTTGAAGGCTAAGGTAGAATCTGGTGAAGGGACTTATTTTCCAGCTCTTAATGTTGGTTTGGATAAAACTTCTACACTAGTATGATCACTTTGTATTTTTTTTTGTTTCAATCATTCACTTGTAGACTAATTGAGTCTGACAGAATTGGAATCCCTGATTCCATTCATGGCGTGTTTGCTTGTAAGAACGGGTTGAAGGAATACATTTCAGTTTCTTCGTTTACTTGTTAAAACACCAAAATACCCGTATGTTTTCTTCATCTCTAGTCGCCTTATGAGTTATGAAACATTTGTTTTGTGTAGTCGTTATGGATGGATGGGCAAACTAGTAATTTGCAAAGAAAGGAAGTCATCCCATTGGATAACAATACAGTCCTGCTTTATGATCGCGGGTATTCTTTCGGCTTAACTTCAACAGATGGTCCATGTAATTCTGAGGGGTATGTACTTTTTTTAATCCATTATTTTAGAATTATATAATGGGTTTATTGCATGTAATAGCAACATACTTTATTCCTATTACCAATATAGGCAATGTACTTATGTACTTAGCAATATGTAACAAATATAGTAGAATTATAACGTATTTCAAGTATGTTTCTACTATGGTTAAGAAATAAAGTATACTTGCCCTTATAAAATAATTATTTATTATACTAAAATGTTTTGACTGTAACTAATAATTCATTAATTCTGATTTTATTTTTTCTGTTATTAGAAAAATGTTAGGTGGTTCATATAACCATGCATTGAAGGAATGCCCAAAGCCTCGAGACAATGCTGCTATTAATAGTGGCCAGAAAACAACATAAAGCCAAGCGGAATCACAATTCCATCTCTCGAAATCCGACTCGATACTATCAAGACACTCTTGGAGGGAAGTTTGAATAAACTTGGAAGTGTACTTTGTATTTGACAGACTATAATTTGTGCAATGGATTGACTTTTGGTATATTAATATATTATTTTGTATTATGAGAAATTAAATGTGTGATTTAGTTTGATTAATATTGGTAAATTTTATAAAAAGTATTTTTTTAAAAACGTAAATTTATGACATATAAATGTCTGTCATCTTAAATTTATGACATAGCTTTCAATGACAGAGTTTGTCTGTCATCTTCAGCCATTTATGACAGACATTGCCTGTCGTAAATGTTTGTCATAAATGTCCGTCATAAATTTATGACAAAAAAATGTCTGTCGTATTTTATTTATGACATGGCTTTCAATTACAGACATTTGTCTGTCATTTGTGGCTATTTATGACAGGCAATGTCTGTCATGAAAAGCCTTTTTTCTACAAGTGACAGTTTCTTTATTTCTTTCTTCCTACGTTTAGTCACTTGCCAAGCAGAGGCGATTCCATGAAGCACGAACCCTAAGCAACATTCTGATATCTATCCCACGTTCGTATTTCTATCAAGCCATCTTCCTATTCAATTTCATTATTGTGTCATTCAATTTTAAGTAGGAAACCAGAATGATTAGTAGTGCGTACAGGTCTACCGAAGCACAGAAACAAGTTCGCCTGGAAACCCAACGCAGATGTCAAAATCAACGAAACCAAAGTCGGAGTAAGGAAGTATACAATCTTTTTTCCCGGAATTGGAGTAAGGAAGTATCAAATTTTTATGTTTATTTGTATTATGCTTGCATGACACATAGTGTAATGTATAGTTGTTGTGTCCTAACTGAGCTTTATGCTTAACCCTTGATTTATTAACTATTTTCAGGACCCTCCGGGTGAATAAGGGAAAGAATTTGGCATGACTGCAAACGGCGTTCACATTCCCTATTTACACTTATTATTATTTATGACATGAATTTGTAATGGGTTGTAAGACTTTCATATTTCACCTTCAATAAATCTTTAAATGTACTCTGATTTGATTTAAAAATCTAAAAAAGTAATATTGATGTTTTATAAATAAAAAAGAGAAACATTTATTTTGACGTTACAAAATTCATAAGACTTTCATGGCTTTTTATTTTTGGACATCAACAAAATAAATTTATGAATTGCATGTTTAGGTTATCACAACAACTTCAACTTTTTAGTCAAATTTCATCAAATTACTTGATATCATGAACTTTTATGTGAAAACATATAAGTGTAAATGGTGTCAGGTAAACATCAAAGATATTTTTATCAGTCAAATTTCATCAGATAACTTGATATCTACTTGTATTTGTTTGTACATTTATGTATTTATGTCTGGCGTTGTGTGTATGTGGTTGGTTGTGAACGGTTGTGTGTGTGGTTATGCTTAGGGGTGCAAATAAGTCGAGCCGGCTCGTGAACTACCCGGGACCGGCTCGCTAAAAGCTTGGGTTGAGACTGATTTTAAACGATTCCGAGCCGAGCTCGAGCTTAATATAAGGCTCGTTTAATAAACGAGCTCGAATCGAGCCTGTGTCACCAAGCTAGCTCGATTAGGCTCACGAGCCCTAACCGAGCCTATATATAATGTAAAATTTATTATTATATATATATATATATATATATATATATATATATATATATATATATATATATATATATATATATATATATATATATATATATATATATATATATATATTAGAATTCAAACATATTTAGTCATTTAATTATATAGTGAATTGTCTGCGCCTTTTGTTTGTTTTAGAATTTAAGTTATTAAGTAAGTTGTTATTTTCCTGTATTAGAGTAAACGAACTTCTTAACGAGCTCAAACCGAGCTCATTTAGGCTTGTCAATAAATAAACGAGTAGAGCTCGAGCCCGAGCCGAGCCTGCATATTTCTTAACGAGCCCGAGGCGAGCTTGGGGCCATAAAGCTCGTAACGAGCCGAGCTCGAGCCGAGCCTTGTATATTTCTTAAAGAGCCTGAGCCGAGCTTGGTCAGGCTCGGGACCAGCTCGACTCATTTGCACCCCTAGTTAGGTTTCTAAATATTAACATATTATTGGCTCATATGGATTGTTTTTTACTCCAACTAATGACAACTCTAATGAGGTAGGGGCAAAAAGTTGATCATCGATGGGTATTTGTTGGATTCTATTCACTCGATTAGGTAAAATAGTAAGATAAACTCAATAGATGTGTATTAGTCCCTTCATTAGGCCTCAAAAGTATGTCATTATAGTGGATAAGGCTTTGGACTCTTTCTCTTCCCCCATAAAGAGGTTCCAAGTTCTAATCTCACTCCCTCCCTTTCCCCATAGGGAGTGTTAGGTTTCAATCAGGGGATGGCCATTGGCCACCTCTCTACCCCCATAGGTGATTGACCCGGACCACCCTGCTGCCAGGTGTGCGTGGGCCCCGAGGTTGCTTCATCAGGGTCATCCAAAGGATGGGTCGGGTGGGGTCCTCGGTTATCAAAAAAAAAAAAAAAGTATGTCATTATTTTTTCCATGTAATAGATGTGTGTTAGGGGTTGTTTCTTTTTGACTTAACGCCCTTAATATATAACAAACTTAATGAGTTCAGTTATATATAGGCGTTCTTTTTTTACTTAATGTTAACAAAATATATTAATGAGTTATAATGAAAAGCCCTATCTTATCTTCAATTTAAACTATATTGAATAAAATATATTAATAATTAGAAAATTTTCATATTTATTATAGCCGTGGATCTAAAATAATACACAATGATAATCTATTTTCGCTTTTTCAATTAAGTGTTATAAAAAGAACCTACTTTGTATAATATGTTTGCGGCTATTATATACCATGTTTTAGATATTTTAGGGGCGTTGCATGCTTAATATGCTTTACATGAATGACGGTTGCTATGTGATAATGTAATTGTTTTAAAAAATATATGTGCATACCTAAAATGTTTTTCTTATTTTAAAGGCAAGTTTGTTTTTGGTTCAAAAAGTTCATGCATGTCTTATGTTTTATATTCATAAAATTTGCTTTGAAAACGAAACATGAAAATCGCGCGTATAATGTATTTTGCCATGTGACTTGGATTCATTTCCGATGTATATATAAAAACTACCAGAATCCTCAAATAATAAGAAACCAACGTCCAAAAATGCAACACCCAACTTCTACCGCTATTTAAAGATAAATTACTTGTAGAAGGAGGTTATATTTCTAGCCTATGGGTACCAAAAGAAGATATAAACAAAAAGTATCATAAGAAAATAAAGGAAAATAGGAAACATCAAATCACTAATTTTGACAATAATGGTAAATGACTTGGAGGTCAAACCCCCTTATCCTTCAAGAATCAAGATATAACTCGATGAAAGTAAGAACTAAGAAGAAAAGATGAGCGCATTTTATGATATATGTATCGAACTAAAATAATTAGGCTTACAAATTGGGAAGTCTGGTATAACTATCCAAGCTTCTTCTTTTTCGATAACAATAAATGTATGCTTGAATTTAACTCATCTCGAAATTTTTGATGTTTGCAAGATATTATAGCAAATAACTAACCTTCTTTCGTCAATTAACTATTTTCAACTTTCTTTCTTTTTCGTGTTGAACAAAGATTTTCTCAAATATTTCCAAACTTTTTTACAGAATTCCACAAGTTTTCAATATATTATTCCACAAATATTTAGTTGTAGGAGTAGTTTAACCAAATCTCAAATGGTTTAATAATTAATAGAGAAACAAAAAAAGTTGGAAATGGCGCGCCCACTGGTCAAAACTCAAAAGAACGCCTACTTGTTCCAAAATTTCGCAACCACCACCCCGATGATAACTATGTGAAGATTCACACTCAACACACTTTCTCCTCTCTATCACATCCTCAGGCGAATTCTCCATCAGACACCCAATTCAGCTAATCCAAACTCCATCTTTCCCCAATTTCAGACCACAATTTCTTCACTTCTTGTCAGAACTTAGCTTCCCCCAACTTCACTGTATAATTTCTTTACTTCGTATGTATTACAGAAGCTCTTGTGGATGCATAGTAGCATGATATGTGCGTTTGATGCCGTTTCTTGTTAATCTTCTTGACCTATAATTTAATTCATAAGGGATAGAGCGGTTGCCGTGCCCTCTAAGTTCGTTTACCGTTCTGGTCAAAATTAGGGTTTTGTTGTGGTTTGTTTTCTTTTCTTTTGATATATTTGGACTTGGTGTTTAGTATTCCGTTTGGTAACTGGAGTCTAGAAATGGAACCTCCTTCCGCAAGTAATTTATCTTCAAATAGCAGTAGAAGTGGTTTAAGGTTCCGATTACGCGAAATCATCCGGGCTCCACTGTTGTCCTTTTTGGAGCACTCGGGCGTTTTCCACACCCAATCACGATCAGTTTCTACTTCTGATCTGGAGATGCAGCATGATAATGCAAATGGTGATGGGTTGATTCAGTATCGCGAACGCGGTGTAGTCAACGGAGGCGAGGAAGTTTCTATCAGGATTATGGGTGCCGTGGAGGAAGAGTTACCGCCTAATGCGGCGGAAGATGGTGGTGGAGCCGTTGGTAATGGTGATGAACAAAGTGAGAGAGGAGTAGAAGAGTTAAGAAGTGGAGTTGGTGGTAATGGAGTTGACGGGCAGGCACCTTCACCGTCTTCAAACAATAATCGATACGATATCCAAAATGTCGCACAATGGATTGAGCAGATTCTTCCTTTCTCTTTGCTTCTCTTGGTTGTATTAATCCGCCAGCATTTACAAGGTAATAATTTCACTTTCTCGTTGTTGATTTTTCATACGGCTGTTAGAATTTCTCGATTGTTTCTTAACAATTTCACTTGAAATTTAGGTTTTTTCGGGACAATCTGGATATCTGCAGTCCTATTCAAATCAAATGACATTTTGCAAAAGCAAACTGCTTTGAAGGTATTTGAACTCTTCTCTTCCATCGAGCATAGTTTCTGTTTCTTTGATCATGTATCATACCACTAACCCTTTTAAATGTCAATAAATTTGTGCAGGGTGAGAGGAAATTTTTGGTTCTTATCAGCATCACTGTAATCTTTATTCTTCATATAATTTTTGTTTACTGGTGGTATCAAAATGATGATCTTATGTATCCATTGATTTTACTCCCTCCAAAATCCGTCCCACCATTTTGGCATGCTTTGTTCATCATCTTGGTTAATGGTATGTTCTTCTTTTCACTGTAATCATTAAACCATTATACTTTTTTAACAAAAATAAAACCACTTTCCCCTAATAATTCTTCACCTCAGATTCAATGGCGAGACAAATGGCAATGGTCTTCAAGTGTCTACTTTTAATGTACTACAAGAACACCGGAGGTCATAATTATCGAAAACAGGTAACCAATATCTGTTAAATTACTTTTCAGCCCTTCATGTTTTCCGAGTCTTTTCTTATTGGTTGACTTTTTTCAGGGTCAAATGCTAACTCTTGTTGAGTACACATTACTTCTATATCGTACTTTATTGCCTACCCCTGTTTGGTATCGATTCTTTTTAAACAAAGAATATGGAAGTATCTTTTCATCAGTTACAGCAGGATTATACTTAACTTTCAAGCTTACATCTGTCATACAGAAGGTATAAATAAAACTTGGTTGCCTTTTTTGAATTTTTTTATTTATTTCATGTTGAATATTTATAATAAAAGTTGGCAACTTATTTTGTGTAGATTCGATTGGTTTTGGCTGCATTGAGGGTTTTGTCTCGTAAAGAGGTGCATTATGGTTCATCTGCATCTACTGAGCAGGTTAGCAAGAATTTTTTTAGAAAGGGATTGGAAATTTGGAATATGTTAATGGAATTCAATTCAATAATAAAAGTTGCATAATGTCCAAATTACCCTCGTTCAGGTCAGTGCTGCTGGAGATCTTTGTGCCATCTGTCAGGAAAAATTGCACTCTCCAATTGTCTTACGGTGTAAACATATATTTTGTGAAGAGTGCGTATCGGAATGGTGAGCTTGTTTTCTTCAATCTATTTTTTAACACAATTTTATTAATTTAGCCGTCAAACTATTATTATAAATTTATAATAATCTAACTATGTTCAATTGAGTCCTAAACATCATAATTTTTTTTTGCAATGTAACCTGCTATAGCAGGTTTAACAGGTTGCATGCCTATGTGGCATCAACCTTAGCATCCTATGTGGCAATTTTTTATGAATATGTCCTTCATGACGTCCTACAAGGAAAATCATTTTTTAATTTTGTTTTAAAGTTTAATATAATAGTAGTTTAAACACCGGATAAAGTTGTTAACCGGCTAAATTGATAAAGTTATGAAGGTAGCGTAAGTGGTTTGGCTTTTTACAGGTTTGACAGGGAGAGGACGTGTCCGTTATGTAGAGCACTTGTGAAACCTGCAGACATCAAATCGTACAGTGACGGATCAACGAGTCTATTTTTCCAGTTTTTTTAATAGGAAACAGTACATAAAAGTACAACTCTTAACAGCTATGAAACTATCTCACAGTGTCAACTGTCAGTATCTACTAACTGTGGGATAAAAGTATGCTAACAAGGCCGCATGTGTTGTCTGTTGCTGGGCCGTCGGATCGGATTGGATGTTAGATTATTGACCCAATTAGTTTATTTATAAATAAAAAATGTGTATTTTTTGTGGAAATGTAATGTAATGAAATGCAGCACATGATATTGGAAATGTATGTAACCGTGTATATTGGATTTAGATTTATACTATTTGCTTTCAGTGTAATGTTTATTTATGTATCTTTTTGTATATTTGCTTTAAAGGTAATGTATGTTGTTCATTTGAACCGTAAGTATATATTTGGTGTTATGAAATAAATGTTGTTTGTGTTTTGTCTTTGATTTTGCATCTTATGTTATTGTATATGTGAAATAAATGGTGTATATAGGGTTGAAAGTTGAAACAGGTAGATAATGGGGTGGATCTAAAATTTGATGAACAAGAAAAGTTTCTGAAACATCCCTTGTATGAAATAGTGTTTAATATAATATTTTAAAAGATTTTTAAAACTATATAAGTCAACGGAGAAGTCCCAAATATCAAAAACTTCTAACAAAACAAAGTTGGTTGTCAAAAAAGGATACGAGAATAGCACAATCAATATAAGAGACAATGTATCATAATATCGTCTAATTATTTTATATATAATAAAAGTCTTCTAAATAACGTGAACTTTGAATCTCCTGAGTCTTCAACAAAAGCACTATTAGGGATAGTAGATTAGATATCGAAAGTCTAATAAGTAATAACGTGGTTAGACAAAAAAAAAAAAAAAAAAAAAAAAAAAAAAAAAAAAAAATTCAATGAAAGGTCATAACTGGCTTATTTATCAAATCTCAGAAAAATCATCAAGACATCAAATCATTAAGGGAAAACATTACCAAAAACATAAGTACACTTTATAATTGTCCTAAATACCAAAAATTCAATAATGATAAAAGACAAACGATGTACAAATATGCAATAAACCCCAAGTCAACACATATTCTAACGTTCATGCTACATTTGTAATAAGGTAGAGTACGTGGCCAAGTTAGCATAAAGTATCCTTTACTGCAATACTCCAACCTTCCCACCAGGGGCGGACCTAGAAAAAATGGAGACGTTTTTTTTCGACAACTATATAATAATAATTTATCCTGGAAAAGTTCGATAACATTAAAAGTAAATCAAAGTACATTCTAAATTTGACCTCTTCTATCCTTCATTTTCTGAAAACGACTAATTACGTTTTCAGTTTTTACATCTCTAAGTAATTCATGTTCTACACTACAAATCAAAGCATCATTCATAAATTCGTCGCTCATTTTATTACGCAAATCCGTCTTCAAGAGCTTCATTGAGGAAAAACATATTTCAACTGTTGCGGTTGCGACGGGTAAAACCAAAGCTAGCTTCACTAACTTGTAGACCAAATAATAAGAACGATATTTCCCTGTTTCAACCATCACACGAGCGAGGTCCGAAATTCCCTTCAAGTTAGCAAATTCGGGTTCATTTGTTACACTGTGATAATAGACATTAAGTTGACCAAGAAGATGCTTCCTTTCCGAATCAGTAAAATCGTTCTAGTAGATTTCACTTAAATTTAACAACTTTGCTTCATCGAATTTAGAAAAAGAATTACAAGGACTCAAAGCCGCCATACATTCTATCAAATTCGTGGTTACTTCGCTAAATCGCTCCACAAATTCGACAATTTGCATATCCAAAACGGTGTTGAAGATATCAACCTCAAAATGAAATTGATTGGTAGTTTTCGTCTTACGGTTTTTTGAAGTAACGTAATAATCCGTCATATCCACCATTTGAATATCATATTTTTGACAAAACAAAGTAACATCCTTCAAAGTTGAACCAAATCCATCACCTCTCAACTTTTGCAATGCAAGCTTTGTCCCTCTTACTAATGAAGCGGCTTCCAAAATATCTTGATCTTTTCTTTGAAGATGTTTTGATAATGTATTCGTCCGGCCTAAAACTTCCAACATCAAGTGCAAATTGTTCGATAATCGATATAGAGGGGAGAGGACGAGAGGTCGACTGGTCGAGAGACGAGAGGGGAAGGAGCGGTAGATAAGAATTTCGATCAATAGAAAAGAGAATTACCCAATAACCCAAATATTTAATTACCCAACCCAATTGTTATAAATTTAGCCCAATTACCCAAAGTTAGCCTAATTTTACTCTAAGTCCAAAAACTAATTTTACGAGATGTTTTTTTCTACAAATTAGAAATTCGAGGAGCACATTTTTTTTTTACGGGGAGCACATTTTTTTTTGACGAGGGGCACCTATATATAAAAAAAATAAAAAAAATTTACACTACGCGGTAAAATTTCAGGAGGGACACATGCCCCCCCGGGCTTCTTAGTGAGTCCGCCACTGCTTCCCACCAACCTAATCATTCTCAATATTTATAAACATTTCTCAATCCTTCTCAACTTTCTCAAACATTCTAGACCCTTTCAATGTGGATATCTAAGTCATCTAAAGTGTATGAACCTCACAAGTCTTCAAAACCTACTCAACGAAATGGATGCACACGATGTCATGATCACAATTTAACCTCAATAAAATTTGAAAGAGTTGTCCCCGTCTCGAAATACTTTCTCAAAACATTCCATAAATACACAAATAAGTACTTATATCATTTCAACCTCCCAACAACCTGCTCCTTCCTTGATCCTTGACCCTTACAGCTCCCAAAATTGTGTCCTACGTTATGATATTCCCCACAAGTCATAGTTAGGTGTTTTCTTGATAGCTTAATAGGTTGCGTGCAGATTGACTTCCTTGGGTTGCAGACTCATCATCACCCTTCTTCCTTTTCTTTTGGGTCTCCTTACCTGCATATAAACATATTTTAATACATGGAAATTGATATATTATCAGGATTGATAGTTAAGACATAAAATTGTACATGTTTGTTTTGTTTAGGAGGTGTTAGTGTGGTTAAGCATTCAAACTTTGGCTACATTTCCATTCCATTGGTTGAGTCAATTTTGAAGTTGTATATTTCCTTCCAGGTTGTTAATTTGTAACATGGGTGCACCCAATCTTCAAGGTGTCTAACATCATCCCCAATTTCAATGATATCATATATAATAACAACAACATGAACACAAGGGATCTCAATTAAGTCCCATTTTCTAAACTCCATGTCCTCTTCTTTGTGTTGACTACATATCGATCAAGATAGCTACCACTCACTTGATACTTCATATCTCTATTGAAGATGTAAGTACAATTAGTTGTTCTTCATTAACAATTTGCATCAACCTTTATGTTGTTAGGGTGAGAATATCAACTGTCTTGTCAATTGCCTTTTAAAGTATGCATATCTTCTTCATAAGATATTCCTTTTACTCCAAAGAGGATATTATCTTTCCCTACCATCAACCAATTTGGAATTGAAAGCCTCACATAAGTTGTTTAGCAAAATATGTGTATGTGCCCTCCCTGATATTTTGAAATTTATAATAAACAAATACATACAATCAATTTTGGCAGTTTTAAAATGTATGAATAAACTATTTGGTTAAATAAAATGAAATGATACATACCTAAGAAATGACTCCTTTCCTAGTGCTTTGGTGATATCTTTTTCAAACAGTCATGAGCTTGCTTGTTGAATCTCTTAAGTTCCTTCATTGCTTTTGCAAATAATGGAAGAGTTGCTGCTGTGACATGCCTCTATAAATTTATTTCCCTTCCAATGTAGCTTCATATTTTCATGTATATGTCTAAGGAAAATTTTGTGCTTTACTTAGGAGAACACTCTAGAGATGGCAGATATGATACCATGCATAAAAATTAATCATCATTTTCCAAAATCATAGACAAACATACACAATTTACAAGTATACCTTCTGTCGATATGAGATTAATGTGAAATTAGACCTGGATGTGAGATCTAGATAATCACTCAAACATTCCAAGAACCATATGTTGTTCTCTCTACTTCTACCACTACATAAGCAACATGATAAATTCCATTCTTTTGCAACCAGTGCAACAACTGTCAAGATTTGTCCTGGAAAATGTCCCTTCATAAAAGCTCCATCTAGGCCCAACAACTCCCTCATGTACCTAACCAAGGCTTGTAGCCTTGGTTTCTTCAAATTCCTCAACAACTCCTGTCTTTTATCCTTATCGGCCCCAAAGGAGCCAAACTTCTTAGTGTCAATGATCTTTATGTCATTCCCTTGCACATTTGGAGTAATAACAATAGCCAGTCCCTATCACATGTTTCCACTACAAGGTCTACCACACTATGGAGTTCACCCATATAAACATCGACATCATTTATTAAATCCAACTCATCCACATCAAAAACACTTTTAAAAGAAAATACTATACTTTTTGTGTCTGAGGTACTTTCATCATATCCTCCTTGCATATTTATGTATTGTAAGTATGTTGCAACAACTTCATCAATGCTCTTAGGTTCACATTGTAGTCCTCCTCAAAGTTCCCATCATAAGGCAGATTTTGATGCCCAATATGAAAAATAAGATCAAAGAAGTCAACTACTTCTTCATTAAAGTCGAGGACATTTTTAGAAGTTGTGGGGTTTTCCCTTGTTTGGATTAGGACAACATCCACATGTTCTTCCCCTATTCACATTAGCGATTCAACATGTAAATGTGTCTCATTTTAGTATGTATTAATTTTGTCAAAAGTTACTAAACTTAGAGTATTGTTACTTGGATCATCAACATCATTTATAGTGGTAACCCTTAAAGGTTGGTTCAAGTCAAATTCTATTTTCTTACTACAAGATCCTTGTTATTTCTTTCTTTTTCTTGTTTCTATTAAACTGTGGGGATGAGACTTTTTCAATCTCCTCAATTATAACTTTACTAAGAGACTTAAAGTATCAACATAAATGTGTCTGCCCATGCTCTGTGTACACATTAATCTCCTTAAACCTACTAACATACCTAGACAGACTAATGACATGTTGGTCGTTGCCAAGTGGCACCAAACCAAAGTTTAAATGGACCTCTAGCATGCAAAAGTGATAGTGGATGGGTTTAACTTTGTCACACCCTATTTATTTTAACTTGAAGTTAAGTTCATGTACATAAAACTCATCCATGTCAACATTGTCCATATAGATTACCTTGCCATCAACATACTTTCTTCTTGTTTTTTTTTTTGGTGAAAAATCCACTGTGGTTGATCCTCAATGTGAAGAATTGGAAAATCCACTATTATTAACAACATATTGTAAACAAATAGCGTTTGTAAATAAAGATTTAGGGTAAAAAACATATTGATCGACTTACTTAAGGTCTACAACACTATGACTGGTCTAAATATTCCACATTGTAAGATGGAACATCATCACTACCTTCTTCTTACTTCCCTGGTTTGTATGTCGTCAAGCTATTATCAATGACGGATGATCGGAGACAAAGACGATGGGTTTTCTTAGGTTGATAATCAATACTCTGAATTTTGAAATGATTGTCCATCACATCGTCTTAACTACACTGGATATAGCGGCAATATGTTGGGGAGGGTAGGGGTGAAGTGAAAAGACTAAAGTACCCTCACGTGATAGGCACAAGACACTCTTTAACAATAGAAGTAAATAGATGTTAGGCTCAGGGACCACTGGTGCAACTTTTTGAAACTATAAGGACAATCCATATCAAATTTTCAATACTTGGATTAAATCGATGATTTTAGACAAACCACAGGGACCAAAAGTGTAAACTACTCTTATAAATATAACTATAAAATTATTTTGAGGTTTTTATATTTAAAACATCCATAGTTATTGACCCCTTTCATAACAATTTTGTTTTGCTACATAATATTTTAAAATTTTTATTTACAAAAACCTAATATCCTAAATCTTCTCAATTCATTGAACATTTTCAAAAGCTTTTTTTAATTAAGTAAATTATCCTCAATTTTGTAAGATGTTCTAAGTTCTATAAAGTCTAATCATCTATTCACCAATTTTAAGCTAAAAGTACATTTTTTATAAATAAATATTAAACAACAAACATTCGATGCGATAAATATATTACAACACATTAAATTAAAAAATATATATGTCGGGTCTTATATTTAAAAAATATAAAAGATGATAACATTATTATGTATTTATCTATAAAAATAATGTAGTTATGAATTTAATATTTGATATTAAGTTAAAGTTTAAATAAATAAATTAGTAAAAATATAACAAAAAATAAAGTTTAAATGTAATTAGAAGAGTAAAAAGAAATATTATTTAATCTAAGATTAATTGTACAAAACTCAACATTCAAAAAGCATCAAGTAACTTTAAGTTGTTAATAAGATTGATTAAAAAAAAACTACCATCTTCAAAAATAATTTATGGGTTACATGTAAATAACTAACACTTTAAGAAAAAACCACATCGTCACATTATTTATATATCGCACAAAAATATTATGAATATGTTTTTATATAATCAGTTAATATATGAATTATATATTAATGACGATCAATATATAGATATGAGAAAAAAACTAAAATAGACATTTTCATAATGATTTGCTAAAAGATAGTCTAAACATTTAATTCATTTCTAATATAATCACATATTTTCTGATGGATCCATTGAGAAATGTTGTGACCACTACGAAATGAAGCTCTACACTAAGTCACTAAGCATAAAAATCGGATATACTTTCATTTTCTTACTTCAAATTTCATTGTTCGTTGAGAAACTCTCGCACCTCGCACTTCACATCGGAGAATTCGGTGTAATGGCTTAAAGATGTTATTTGCTTTCATGTAATGTTTATCTATGCATATTTTTTGTGTATATTTGCTTCAAATGTGCCGTAAGTTGTTCACTTGGACCATATGTACATATTTCCATTATGAAAGAAATGTTGTTTGCGTCTTATACTTTTCTCTTTGATTTTACATATAATTTATTATATTGTATCTATAAAATAATTGATCTCTAGAGAGTTGAAACACATAGATAATGGTTTGGATCTAAAAGTTAGCGATTCAAGAAAAGTTTCCCATTCCTTAAATCTTAATCCTCATTTCGCATCGCATTCCTTAATCCTCGTTTTGTATTCTTCAATCCTTAATCCCTGTTTCACATTTCTTAGTTCTCATTTCGCAAGCATTATTTCGTATTCCTCAATCATCAATTCTAATTACTCAATGACCCATCTTTTGATGGTAGGCCCGTTTCGTGGTAAGGTCCATTTCAAAATGCATATTACAGCATTTGAAAGTAGCAAAATCGCATTTCATAGTGGCCCCACCATTTCTTAGGTAATGGACCTTGGTCTGGTTATATTGAAATAAATTCAGAAGATAATTACAAATATGACGTTACACAGATAATGTCTCAAAATGTGTAGGTAAGATAATTACAAATATGACGTTACAAAGATAAAATAAATTCAATATTACATTAACTGTCAACCCTTGAATACACATTCGCATACCATAAAATTTAAAATGAAATACACAACTTGAACAACTAAATTTCACCACGTACAAATCAAGTCTAGATATAAAACAAGATAATGTAAGAACATGATAATCTATTATCTATCAAAGCTTCACTTGTTACACAAACAATTTTTTTGAGGACAATTTCGATGATAAGGATACAAAGCACATTCACGTCTTTAGCACATACAATTGACGATAAGAGCGAATCCCAATCTTATCTTTTTCCACCTTTTTAAATGGGACAAAAAAAATTGCAACCTTTGTCCCATCAACATCAGTCTCAGTCCCAGTACAATACACGCCAAATCACAGTACAAAGAATTCACATGTGAGAAGTCTTGTTTTCATCCTCTAAAAAGGGATTTGTGGGTGTAACAAGTGGAGACGCGATATCTCCGATTACATGTGGATTTGGGGTTCGGGGAGTTGGTGTTGGTGTTGGTGTTGCCAAATTGGTTGTTGTGAGGGAATTAATGGGGTATACTTCCGAGACTTCCTCTTTGTTTTCATCTATGTAAACCACATCTTGCATTGTTAATTGATGGTATTCAACAATTTCCCGAAGAAATCGGTTCTCTCTTGCATACACCGAATTCTCTTGTGCCAACCGTGCTTTCTCGGCTAAAAGTGACTCCAGTTGGAGTCGAATCTGTCATGTAAAAAACAAAACATAAAATCTATTGAATTGTTGATTTATGTTAAATGTATATAGTAGAAGAATTTTTTTTTTTATTTCGATATGTATAATGGGGGTATTTTGGTCTTTTAACAAGAAAAGAATGATAAGGAGAAATGAATTAAAGAAGATACTTAAAGATTTTTGACTCGTTATGTTGATATGGAGAGCAAATATACCATGGAATGGAATCTCGAATTCCGATTCCGTCAATCCATCAAACACAGAATTTTAAGGATTCCGTACGTGATTCAGGGATTTGATAAAAACGGGGAAATTCGTCACACAAGGAATTTGATGTAGATGAATCCCGTTCATTTTGGAACTAAACAGACGGTGGAATGGAATCTTGAATTCCGATTCCGTCGGATTCTGATAAAAATTAATTCCGTCCATTTGACAACCAAACAAACCACAGAATGTATCTAGAGATCCAATTCCGTCGGATTCCGAGAAAAAAGAATTCCATCCATTTGACAAACAAACAAACAAACCATGGAATGGAATATCGGATTCCAATTCCGACAGATTCTGCCGGAATCAACAAACAAAGACAAGCCCTTTGGGTAGAAGATAAAAAAATGACATACCAAATCATCATCTTCAAGGCGATCTCCTTCTCCACTAGTCTCCCTAAGGCTTTTATTTTCTTCTTCTAACTGAGCACATCTCTCCTTTGCAAAAGCAAGATCAGCCTTCACTGTTTTCAGCTCCCGAAGTAATACTTTTGCTTTTGCTGCCATTGCCATTGAAACCTGCAATTCAACCAAAAGCCATATCATACATCTCATAAATAATAGTAATGGTTATATTCAATAATCAGGTTAGAAGCAAGAAATAGCAATGTACTTTCGTTTATACATTATAAGATCATACTTTCATTTCTTCCTATAATTAACAAATATATGAAAGTACAATGTTATAATTTGGTAGGTTTATTATGAACAAGTGATAAACATCTGCCACCTTACGTCGCGAGAGGCCTTCAGTTGAATTTCTGTATCAGTTTCCATCTTCCTTACTTGCCTTGTAGTTCCAACATTTGAAGCTGGAATTTCTTCAGATTTTTTCTTTATATGTAGTTTACGTGTTTCTTGAATGATGTCAGCCGTTCGATTCTCCACCACTGTTATGCCTTCCTGCAAGAGTAAGTATGGACCATTGATGAGGAGGGCATTCATGTCTTTTTGCACAGACAAGAGATCAAGAGCATTACCAATATAATTGAGAGATAGATATGGAAGAAGCTTACCTCAAGAGCATTACCAATATAATTGAGAGATGATGTAATTGCATTTATGCCCTTTTGGAATGGAGGATTATCTGCTTTTTGACGGTTATCTGGCAACTGATACTGACTAGAACCAACTTCTTTACCTCTAGCCTTCGAATAAGAGTTATTCGGCTATTATAATAATCAAACAAATTAATAAATGAACATCTCTAAGCATAATAATTAATAAAATAAGAAAATTTGAAAATAAGAAGTTGAATATCTAATTAGTACCTGGCCCTTTGCTTCCATATCATACATTTGTTGTCTCCTTCTTTCAGGTGTTTCATATTGCTGGGGTCCATCATCATCATCCTCAATTATGGCTCTGGCTTTTCTAGCAAGAGCGCCCCAAAAACCACGTTTGGTTTGATCTGAATTCTTTGTTGATGTGTAATCATATCTAGTTGGATCATCCTACAACCATGAGTAACCATCTGCTAAGGGAACTACATGATTACTTAAGCAACAAGTGTTTTTGAATCATGATGTGCACTGTGAAATGAAGGTGAGAATGTATGTATTTTACTAGTCATTATCTCGGATATAGTACATTAGTAGTCTCTACATTCCAACAGAAGATATAAATTTCAGCATTACACAAATGCTAACTTGCGTAGTAACTTCCTCTAGTGAAGTATGAACCGTATCATCGATTGTGAAATTGAAAACAATGCCATTCAACATTCAAATATTGAGTATTTGAGTAGCACTTTGCCACTTTTTACTTTTTTCATGAAGGAAGGAGCATCTCCGTGAACATTAACAATCAGATCAGAAGTAGAGCAAAGTAATACGCAACCACAGCCAAAAATCATACCGGTGTTCCACATGTACACCGGAAAAATGAACAAGCTTACACACAAGACGACACGCAAGAAAATTATATGTATTCAGACATAATTTGTTCAGAGAGAATACCTTAACGGAAGATGAATAAGACGATCGAACAGGATTGGACTTGGCTTGCCTCGGTGAAATAGCGGATTGACCGTAAGCTGAAGAGAGCGAAGATTCACGGTGAGCAGATGATGCTCTGATCGCTTTGGCAGCGAGGGACTCTGTAGCCACCGCGGGAGTGGAAGAGGATGATGAACTGTCTCCCGGTGGAGATAGAGGATCATTGCGCCTAGTTGAGTTAGGGTTAGGGATTGCAATTTCTTCCCTCAACGTTGAATCCTGCACAAATCCTTGCCTTCTCCTATACGCCATAACAATCCGTAGTGAATCCTGAAGTATTTCACCTCCACTGCCGCTCCCTCCACCGCCACTACCACTGCCACCGCCGCTGTGGAGATAGAGACGCCGGTCAAAGGAAGTGGATCCGAAACTCCTTTCAGTCAACACACGTAGTCCCACTGTCCTGTCACTTGCTCCCAAATTATCAGTGTCTCGGACTTGTATATTTGTATACAATCGGGCATCGGGGGTCAGTCCAGTTTGAGTTTTAGAATTTAGACCATAAAGTTGGTATTGGGTTTTTCGAGTGGCCTCAATGCCTCATTTTCATATTTGGGCTTTGTAGTGATGGGCCTTTCTAACTATAAAAATTCGAGTGGCCACATTTTGACAAAGTCTATGTTTGTATTTTTTTTAACACCCAAAGGTTTTGCTAGAAAAACTAGCAACGAGTTAGAACAATTACTTCTAAATACAATGGAAAGGGAAATTAAGCTAACTTTCCCAATTTAAAGTAAGTTTGGAATTCCTATTGTTGAACCAAGAAAAAAATACATCACAATACTATTAAAATCTTCTCTTTATTGAATCTCTTTGGGTCAAACAAGACGGAACTCTTATGTTTCCAAATCATCCAAGTGGTCGTCAAAATCTCTACCTCTAAAGCTATTTTTCGATCGGTGGTGATAAAAAAAAAGTGTCCTATTGTATTGTAACGCTGAGTAACTTTCCGTCTGCGCTAGTGTTGTAAAAGTCGGCCTAGGCAGACCGACACTGCCTACGTTTAGTGCTATGCGACTTAATTAGTCGGGCTTGGTCAACTTCGGTCAAAAACGGGTTAGGCGGAAAATGCGGTCAAAGGCAGTCAACAGGCGCCCATGAAAATGTTCAAAATTGCCCCTCATTTTTTTAACTTTGCCTTAGTTTTTGACCTAATCCATGAAATCTTCTTTTGTCTCCCTCTCATTTTCTTACAGAGTCTGCAAAATTCATAGCCGCCTTTAGCAGCTTCCTCTGCCTCGAGCTTCTTCCGGCTTCTTCATCTGCTTTCTTTGGTAAGATTTTTCCTCATTAAAGCTCCACCTAATTACTCTGTTACGGTTATGTCTCGTAGAGCTCCGGTAAAGCTCCGCCTGTCTGGTAAAGCTACGGTTATCTCCATTCTCTAGTATTTGCAATCATGATCACTAGTAAAGCTACGTCTGATTCCATGGTAAAGCTTCGCCTGATTTCTCTCTGATCCGGTAAACCTCCGCCTAATTTCCGACTTATTTCTCTTATTTCTATCGTGTATCTGATATAATTCCTCAACTTATTTCTCTTATTTATATCGTGTGTCTGTGACTAAGCCCGATTCAATACTAATTTGGAGTTTGATTGCATGTTTTGATTACAGAATACAATTTTTGCTTCCATGTTTTGATACAATTTCTTTTGATTAAAGAATGCAAGTTTTGATTACAAAATACATGTTTTGATTACAGATTTGTATATATTTTTTTACAGGTTACAACTAAATGATATCTAAAAATTATGTTACACCATCAATGGAATCAACCGCTACATGTGCTTAAGAGGAAATCAAATGGTATTGCTTGGAAATATGCTATTTCCCCGGATGATAACAACTTGGATAAATTAAATGCACTTTGTGTGGAAAATTATGAGTGGCGGGGTGAATAGAATGAAACAACATATTGCTTATGTGCCGAGAAATGTAGCTCGATGTCCAAAGTCTACCAAAGATGATCAATTGAGATGTCGAGATGCTCTCAAGGAAGGGAAGTTAAAAGAGAAAAGTAAACAAACATATGAAGAAGCCTTAAGATCGGAGGTGCAATTTGGTACTAATGAAAGTACTATTGACGTGGATGATATAGAGAATTCTTTGGGGACCATGAAGGCACCACATGTTATAGATCTGATGGATAGCTTTACAAACAAAATCAACCACGAAGAAGCAAAGAAGTCGGGAAATAGAAGAAACATCAATCTTAATGATGCTATTCGGAAGAAAGAATAACCATTATGAAGAGTTATATTGGTAAGTGAGCATTTGAGTCTGGGATTCCTTTTCATGCCTTTGAGCAGGATAGCTTTAAAATGATGGCGGATGTGATTGGCCAATTTGGATCTGGGCTACCAACACCTAGTAGATATGAGTTGAGTAACACAATTCTAAAGGGAAAGGTTGAAAGAATTAAAAAAATGGTATAAACAAACGAAGAAGAATGGAAACTAGATGGATGCTCGATTATGACAGATGCTTGGTCTGATAGAAAGATGAGGAGCATTATGAATTTATGTGTAAATTCAAAGATGGGTACTGTTTTTTATCTTCGAAAGAATGCTCGGGTGAATCACATACAAGTCAACACATATACGAGTATGTGGAAGCTTGCATTCAAGAAGTTAGTCCCGAACATGTTGTTCAAGTGGTGACTGATAATGCCACGAATAACATGGGAGCGGCAAAGTTATTAAAAGATAAAAGGCCTAAGATTTTTCGGACATCATGTGCGACACATACCATTAACCTTATGCTTGAAGGTATTTCTATTTTTTAAACGTGTTTATTACTTTATTTGTTTAATCATGCTTATTTTTCTTCAAGGTATTGCTGGACTTTCAAGGTTTAAGAAAGTCCTACATCAAGCAAAGAAACTGTCCATCTTTATTTATGCCCGCCACAAAACATTGTCTATGATGAGAAAGTTCACCAACAAAAGGGATATTATCCGACCGGGTGTCACGAGATTTTCTTCAATGTATCTTACATTACAAAGTTTTTTAAAAAAAAAAAAAGAGCAACTAAGATGTATGTTCTCTAGCAATGAATGGAGGAATGTAAATTTTCACATACCATTAAAGGGCGTTCCACACATACAGCGGTGATAGGTTCCACATTTTGGGCTGGTGTGACATATTGCTTAAAGGTGTTTTCTCCTTTGGTCAAAGTCCTTCGAATGGTTGATGCGGATTGGAAACCCTCTATAGGTTTTGTTTATGGCTAAATTAAAAAAGCAAAAGAAGAAATCATCGATGCTTTAGGTGGTAACAAAAAAGCTTATGATCCTATAATAAATATTATATCAAAGAAGATGGATGGTAGGTTAGATTGAAGATTGCATTTGACGGCTTATCTTCTAAATCCTTATTATCATTATAAGGATCCACAACTCCAACATGATCCCAATGTAATGGATGCGGTACTTGAGTTTTTTGATACATTACTTGCCAGAGATTTAGAGATGCAAAAGCAAGTCGTAACTATTGAGTTTGCCAAAGTACAAAAAAATTAGATAAATTTGGTCGAGAACTTGCAATTAAAAGTTGTGAAGTGAATGATGCCAACTTTGATCCAAGTACTGCGTTTTACTTTTATTTATTTATTTCATAAAATCTCATACTTATCAAATTATGAATTTAATAATGTTTTTTTTGTTTCAAAACGCTAGCTACTTGGTGGGGAACTTTTGGTGTCTCAACTCCTCATTTGACAAAGATTGCTATGAGGATTCTTTCTTTAACTAGTAGATCCTCTCGTTTTGAAAGGAATTGGAGCTCATTTGAAGAGGTTAGTAAATCTTAAACATCAAGTAATTTATTTAATATATAATTTTATATCATTATATTGTATATTTTATTAACCATTTTTATCTTTTAACTTTGTAGATTCACACGAAGAAAAGAAATAGATTGGATGAAAATAAATTGAACGATCTTGTCTATGTCTAATTCAATGCTAATTTGTTGGAAAAAAACAAAAAAGGAAAGATAGGAATACGGGAGTGCTATTAGCAAGTGAGAGTCACACAGCTCAAGAATGGATTGTTAACTGTGATAATTGTGATGAAGATGGAGTTGACCCCAAATCAAATGAAGGACCGGTTGGTGATGCTTACGGATCCGATGAGCTAGGACAAACTTCAAGAACAATAGAACTTTTAGATGAAGATTTTGAGTTTGGGAGTGAGGAAGAGGTATATGAAGATGTTGAATATGAGTCGGATGGAGTTCGCATCATGGAAGAATGCGGAGATAAAGAGTAGAAGACTTTAAATAATTAAATATGTGAGATTATTAATCTTGTTATGGACTTATATTATGTTGTTTAAAAACTTAAATAATTGAACACTGTACTATGACATTTTGTATGGTTATTTACTTATTTTGATAGGATATATATATAGTATTTTATTTAAAAATAAATAAAATTTATTACAATTAATACTCCCCGCCTAGGCGCCGACTAGTCCTCGCCTAGACCGAATAGTCCTAGGCCCCAGTCGACCGTCCGACTACCGCCTGGCGACTTCTACAACCTTGGTCTACAGATGACTCAAGAATCAAAACACATTGTACGGATGCTCGTCGTATATTCTCCCCCTATATTTTATCACAATGCACGATAAAAAAATAAATAATCCGGGCCGGAGAATCTCGGATATCAGGAACTTCGCATGCTCCTCTAAGATGTATAAAAGGTCTCGATAAAACACGAGACGAAAAGTAAAATAAATATTTTCCGGTCATCTGCAGTCGGTCGATTCTACTATGCTATATTGAACAAATACCTATATAGAAACAATAATATCTTCTATTGAAATAATTTTTGTTGTGCTGAATAATGGCTGAACGACCAATAGTTTATCATTGGTTGTCGAAGCACCCGCCCTCTTTGGGTGAACAATTTTGCAACTCCCCACATCTTCAGTGATTGACACGTCGCAGTCGTTAATGCGGTCAAAAATACAAAATAAATATCTTACAGCCCACTAGCTAGAGGTAACTAAGGGTCGAACCGTGGAGTCCATGGTTGGCACTTGTGTCGGTAAATAAATCAACTATAGTGTCACTCTATAGCTGGCAAATCAAGAACACGTGGGAACAAAACAAAACCCAATCAAACTAAATAAAACAAACTCAGATCTGATTACAAATCGAGAACATCATAAAACCAAATAACTTTCTTTAATAAAATCGAATACCAAACAATTCAATTTAATCAAACCAAAGGACTACAGGAGTCGAATGATTCTCATGTGCCTAAACAAAACATCAAGTAATCTAGGAAAATCTCAATTGCGGAATATCTCGATACCGAGTTGATATAAACTAACAAAAATACCAAACTAACTACTTGGAACTGAAAAAGAGACGAATTTAGACTACCGGATCCCCTCTCGATACCCCGGGATGCTTTAAAAGTCGGACTGGAGCTCTGTATTTGTAGTGGTGGAATCTAGCGTGTCTGAGCCGCGGACAACGATAAACCGCGCCGCAGGCCATCAGGATTCCCGAGATCTCTCTATTTGAATTTTAAAAACAGAGATTATCACCTTATCACAACTTAGCGTCGCTAACCATAGAGGTTAGCGTCGCTAAGTTGCTTGACTTCACCTTCTTGCTTCTTTTGCCCCTCAACTTCTTCCAAATTACACTTTTAACCCTGCATTTACACTAAAAACACAAACAAGCACTTGACACTAAAAGTGAGCGATATTAGTCTTTTCATAGCAATAAATAATTAAAACTCGGCTCAATAACACATATAATGTCTAACATTACTAGGCGTTATCAGTGACAACCCCACACACCATTTTCCTCTTCTTCTCTTCTTGTTTTACCACCACTCCACCATTAATTCCAGCCAACCTTCATCCTACCCAACTGTTGGAAATTGTATACAAGGATTAAACATATTCAATGTAATGTTGGTTATGTATGGGACCAAGGGTCACACAATAATAGTCGTAAAAGATTTAAAATAAATAATAAATATATATTTGATGAATGTAATTAGTTATCAAATAAAATAAATAAATAACTAAAGTATTTACTTATTAGATCAAAGAGTTAAATAAAAATAGTTTATTTAGTAATCAATTAGATAAATTTTATTAATTTCTTTTTGGGTTGTTGGCTTACTATAGTTGATTGATCATTCAAAGGCTTTAGGAGCATTATACGTCAAGAAATGTATTTAAGGAATGGATTAGGTTCATGAAGAAATCAAGTAACAATTTCCAAAACCTGAATCCTTCCACCCTATGCCAAAACATGTCTCTCCATCTCATCTCTTAAGTTCAATGCAACCAAGAAAGAATGTAATATAGAGAATAAGTCTTTGGTCAATTTAAGATCTAACAATCACTTGGACTGGCTTATGTTGATACATCACAGATACAATAAATATAGATTCTGATCTTTTATACTCCAAGGGTATGCATTCATGAACACTATAGATGTTTAGTTGGTAAAATTATGTATAAATGGATCCATGGCTTGATGATGTTCTAAAATTTTGATTTGTCATTTCTAATATATTAATTGTTTTCATAAATATTGTTGATTACAAACAAACCCTTACAATAGTATTAGATCCATTTTGTCAGATTTAGAAATAAATAGAAGTGCTTACAAATATATTGTATGCATGTAGTGCATTTGTGTCACGAAAATTTTCAGTGATAAACGGTAAGACAAACTTTTCCATAACACCCTAAATTTAAATATCATCAACTTAAGCCATATGCCAACAAAATGAATTTCTATGCCATGGGCAATCTTAAGTGAGAAATTTGCATGCTTCATTTTGGGAGATTTAACTGTAGCATTGAGTAGTCCTAAGCACGAGGCAAGGATGAGACATAAACATGCCACAAAGAGTTGATCCCAAAGTCCCGTGAAGAACTAAGAGTTGCATGAGATTGCAATTGTGTGATTCTTACCTAAATAAATCAAACTTATTGAAGTGTGTATGATCAACAAAAAATGACAATAATATATTGATGTGGATCTTAGCCTTGTGTAATTAAGTTTTATGAAAACAAATGGTGATTAATTTATAGATGATAAAATATCGAAAAAAATACTAAAATTAAACCTTTTCTTTTGTTTATGTCAGCTATAAACATTGTTTCACTTTGTTTTCTGCTTGAGAGCATTAAGCTAAATTATGAGAACTATGTCAATTTGTATCAAGATCAAACTACATCTTCTAGTTATATTGATTCCTAACCTCCTGATAAAGCACGTGATCATCGATATCATGCATGGTGCAAGAAGTTTGATGAGTAGCATGAAATTGCTACTTACATAGCTTATTGCAAGATCCTAGAGCTTAAAAATGAAGTATTGTGATATTAACCCTGTTTTGTTAAAGGAAACATATATCGAAATATCGTATCAACTCAATATTTGTTAATAAATACTTTTTTATAATATCTTTTTTCAAAGTAGTTTTTAAATTAAGTATCAATAATAATACTTGAAAGTAACATTAAATTAAAAAATATATTAGTTCACCTCTAAATTAATAGTTGATATTTAAAATAATTAACATGACTGAAATAAAAAATGAGCATATAGAGTCTATGGTGTCGGTGGTAAAAGCTATTGATGCATTGATCGTATTAAAGCTTTGAAAGTGACACAGAAGGCTAAGGTGAAGGGGGCTATTGAAAGGGATGAGAACTTGAAATAATTTCACGAGATTTTAAAGAAAAAAAAAAGCAGGAGCCTTGCTATTCGTGGGGTGTTCATTGATGGGAGTGGGTCACGAAGCCTGATGTGGTAAAGTGTGAGTTCTTTGATCATTTTGCTACCCGATTTTCTGATATAGCTTGCTATTGGCCTCGACTATTATTGGACTTCCCAAACCGATTGAATGTTGAGCAAGCCTTAGATATTGAGGCCAATGTGACCCATGAGAACATTAAAACACCGGTGTAGGTAGGGGTGTTCAGAACCGAAGATCCGAAAATTTTGGATAGTGAGTATTGATATCCGATTCCGTATTCGAAATTTCGGATATAATTTCGAACATCCAAAAGAATTTTTATCTTGTTCAAATCAGTTAACTTATACTTAAAAATAAGTATCATTTATCCAATTTGTAAACTAAAATAAATATACACATATTACCGTACAATATTTCAAATAAAAAACACAAAGTAAAGAAAATTCGGAAAATAAATCATGTAAACAATTTTTGCATTTGTGTACTTTGTATAGGTACATACTGAAATTAGATGTAATTAATGATCATATCTCGTCCGATGTTTTTATCATTTCATTTATGATGTATATACGGATATTCGAAATTTCGGATACAGATTCGGATATAATTTCGGATATCCAAAAGAATTTTTTTTTTCAAATCAGTTAATTTATACTAAAAATAAGTATCATTTATCCAGTATGTAAACTAAAATACATTTACACATATTACGGGACAGTATTTCAAATCAAAAACTCAAAGTAAAGAAGAATCAGAAAATAAATCATGTAAACAGTTTTTGCATTTGTGTACTTTGTATAGGCACATACTGAAATTAGATGTAATTAATGATCATATCTCGTCCGATGTTTTTATCATTTCATTTATGATATATATATATATATATATATATATATATATATATATATATATATATATATATATATATATATATATATATATATCTATACCATATTATAAACCATGGATAAAGTACAAGTATCTTAATGCTAGAATGTCTTAAAATTAAGATAGTACAAGTTTGTAATGCTTTTTCTAAACCCTACTCACCAGCGTGACAATTTAGGCAATCCATGTGACAATTTAGGCACTCAACAGATTTAAAAATCAATTTGAAAATTTTTGAAATATCTCGGGTACATTATTCTGCTTTTTCTAAACCCTACTCACCTTTTCACTTGAAACACCATAATTATAGGAGTACCACTTACAAATGTTAAAACACGGATGTACAGGTTAGAATGACAGGTTACAAAAGTTACAACAAAAGTTACAAGAATGATGAGCTGGCCATCACATGGATTGCTAAATCTTATAAACTAATCTAACACCTGCCATTGGTCTACAATTTCATGTCACATGGATTGCAATCTAACGGATGACATTACACCTTCATGAAACAAATCCAGCTTATAAATTGACTCATTATTTCCAACGAGGCATTCATTCCAAGTTTAACTTTTTTATTCCCCTTGCCTTTGAGTACCTACAGGAAGATGCATTGCTTTATTACACATTTAAATGCTTTGATATACATTTTTTTGTAGATGTATGTTTTTATTTGTAGAATTTATATTTTATTATTAGAATGCAGAAGATAATATTTAATTTTGTTAAAAATTGGTTTGTTTGTACATGATTTTCAAGCAGGTTCTGTGAAGAAAAAACCAAGGAGTTGCAAATCATTAACAAGAACACACAAATACGCAATATCAGAATTTCTCAATTCTATGTTAAAGGTTTGAAAAAAAAATACTACCGAGCAATTAAAATTACTTGAGAAACGTAAATCAAAACAATATATTTAAAAACCCCCTTTCAAACTTTTCTATTTTGCAGGTTTGAGAACCCTTCTTTTCAACTAACCATTTTAAAAGTTTAAGAGACTTGAAAAACCAAAATCAATAACAAATTATTGTTTCTATAAACATCTCATTTATTTCAATCTTATATACATCTAATTTTGTTAAAAATTGGTTTGTTTGTACATGATTTTCAAGCAGGTTCTGTGAAGAAAAAACCAAGGAGTTGCAAATCATTAACAAGAACACACAAATACGCAATATCAGAATTTCTCAATTCTATGTTAAAGGTTTGAAAAAAAAATACTACCGAGCAATTAAAATTACTTGAGAAACGTAAATCAAAACAATATATTTAAAAACCCCCTTTCAAACTTTTCTATTTTGCAGGTTTGAGAACCCTTCTTTTCAACTAACCATTTTAAAAGTTTAAGGGCTTGAAAAACCAAAATCAAAAACAAATTATTGTTTCTATAAACATCTCATTTATTTCAATCTTATATTGTAGATCTCATTTTACTCATGTAGAAAAAATTCTGGAAGATGCAAACCATAATCAAGAACAGAAAAATCCATATCCATCGGCGGTGTATATATATATATATATATATATATATATATATATATATATATATATATATATATATATATATATATATATATATATATATATATATATATATCAACTCCCAAACCCAAACCCATACTTACAGATCTCTTTCGGATCAATCCATATAAGAACACCGCCACCCCAAGAAACGCGTAACACAACCAAAATCTTCATCTTCTTGAGTGAGGAAACCACCGGATCCGCCATCGAAATTGCATTTTGATCCTCTGCATCAAAATCAGTAAACCAAAATCAGAACCATGAAAAATCAAAATCAAATAAGAAAACTAAAGTCGGATTTGGAATCGAGAAATTATGTCCAGATAAAACACAATAAAACGAAATGAAAATCCCGATAAAACACAATGGAGTCGAGTATGACCAAAAAACGTCCAGATCTGAGGAAAAATAACTAATAACAACCATATCTCAGCTCAGAATACATGAGTTTCATAGATCGAGTAAGAAAAAGAGAAAGAACAAAAAAAATACAAGTCTCCACTCGGATCTGGAGTTTCACTGACAAAAAGAAGTTTTATCTAAATCGCACAGATCTGACGAACACAAGCAGATCGAGATGAAAGATGGCAAGGGTTTGTTTCGGACGGCCATCAGAGCTAGGAACCGGTGGTATTTGGACGAGAATAGGTGGTTTGGTCGCCGGAATCAAAAGTTGCAGGTTTGGTTCGGTGATGCGAGTGATGCGAGTGAGTGTGAGATCGAGAGAGAGAGAGAGAGGGTAGGGGTTTGCACCGGTCGGTTCCCTAACCTTGGAATCGGTGTCGAAACTGTGAGACTCAGCTAGATGGTGGGCGGAATCGGAGCTACGTTGATGGTGGTGTTTGAACTCGTGCGACAGAAAAGATGGGGAAGAAAGGGTAGCGGAGTGATGGTTGACGGTGGTGACGGTTCGCGAGTGAAAACAGCAACGGAAGAAGGGCGGCGGTGGTGAGTGCAGGCGAACGGAAAGCAGGTGCGTGCTGTTGCAGACGATCGAAGAAGTTGGCGGAGAAGGCGGCCGTTTTCGTCTTTCTCACTCCCGTTGAAACCCACGAACACGCACACACAGTGGGTGTGTTTGTGTTTTTTGTTTTTTGACGTATCTCAAAAACCCTCGAGCTATTCCCCTTTTTTCTGATTTACGCGATCACAGAATCAGAAAACCATGGGCTGATTTGAACTGGGTGTGTTTGTGTTTTTTGTTTCGGTGCTTTCCAAAGTTATTGATATTATGCTATTGTCCACTGCAATAAAGTTGGGACCGTGACATAAAGGCATAAAGCTCGCATGGTTATACAACGTCTTTTATATTATTTTTGTTGGATGAATGGAGAATAGCTTTTTTTTATAACGTATAACAAAGTCATAAATTGAAACATTTTCTTTAGAACAATATTATCAAATTTTAAACAGCTAGATTGACGTAATAATATTGTTTTTTTTTTAAATTATCAAATATAACTAATTATAACTTTTGGTTTACAAATTTTGTTTGGTTATAACTATTTGTTGTGAAAAAAGCAACCAAGTATTTATGCTTTTGAATAATATTTAATGTAATATAATTTTAATTCCTTCTTATTTACTATGTTAACATGTTTAATAATATTAATCATTTTAGCTTCAAATTAATAAATATATATCATAATATCAATAACTTTTAATATTAATATAGCTTTAATATATTTTGGGTGACATAAGATTATCTATATGGACAGTCTCATTTACCTACTCCACACTCTTAACATTTTTTTTAAAGTTGGCGTATACTCGAAATAGAGCCAGACGATAGATGATATTTATTGATATATTGCTTGGTCTTTGGAATACTAGAGATTTATTAAAAAAACCAATTAGCTGCCATGAGATATACGACTAACCTAACCAACCTCATGCTCTCATACAAAGAAAGAACTTTCAAACTTCCTTAACCCCCCCGACCCCCCGTGTGGCAAATCTGAAACCCAAAACCTAACTCGTAGTCGCCGAAACGAAAGAATATGCTACCGCGGCATTGCGCGGGTACGCAGCTAGTATATATATATATATATATATATATATATATATATATATATATATATATATATATATATATATATATATATATATATATATATATATATGTATATATATATATATATATATATATATATATATATATATATATGTTAAATTAATTAGGATATAGAAGAAAAACAATTATTTTTTGGGTTTCGGATGTCGGATATCCGAAATATCCGAGAATTTCTAAAATCACTATCTGAATCAGAATCATAAAAATCAGATATCCGAAAATCTGGATATCCAAAATTTCGGATCGAATTTACGGATATTCTAATCGGATATTTGGATTCAGATATGTTTTAACACCCCCATAAATATTCAGGCACTAATATCCGATGTTAAGTTTGTGAAGGACTTCAAGCCTATTAGCTTAATTAGTTGCCAATATAAAAATAGTTGGCAAAATTTTGGCTAATAAGTTGAGTAATGTGATAGATGAGTTGGTGAGTGTGGAGCAGTTGACTTTTATCAGAGGTGGACAAATTTTGGATAGGCTTATGATTATGATTAAGGTAATCTTTTAGGTCAAGAGAAGCAACAATTGTGTCGTTGTAGTTAAGGTGGATTTTGAAAAAGCCTATGACTTAGTGTGTTGGAATTTCCTTAATGATATTCTTAATATGTTTAGTTTTGGGGAGAAGTAGAGGGGTGGATTCAAGGGTCTCCAAAATCTTCCAGGAGGTCGGTTTTGGTTAATGATTCTCACACGGTTGAGTTTCAGTTTTCTAGAGGTCTCAAACAAGTATATCTGTTATCTCATTTTTTATTTATTGTGGTTAAGGAAAGCTTGCATGTAGCTTTTCAAAGAGTCGTGTATAGGAACTTGTTTATAGGAGTCAAGATTGGGGTTGACCAGGGTGTTAATGTATCTCATCTTTTTATGCTAATGTTTAATGTTGAGTGGAAGGCTTCCTATATTAATAGCATTGTATAGGTCCTGTAATATTATTTTCTTGCATCATGGTTGAAAATAAACCTTGAAAAAAGCAAGCTTTTAAGTATTAGAGGTAAGAATGTTGAGGTAAATAGTAGTACAACTTCATTTGGGTGTGAGGCCTTAAATATGTCGTTTTCTTATTTGGGTTTGGTGGTGGGTGGCAATATGGCCAAACTTGGAGCATAGAAGGCAATGATTAAAAGACTGGTGGACGAATTTTCCAATTGGACAGTTAAGACCTTGTCGGTTGGTGGTAGATTGTCATTGTTGAAGTTAGTTCTTGGTGCTTTACCAACTTATTTTATGTATTTGTGTTCCAATTGGAGTGTTAGACCAATTAGAGGCGTTGACAAATAATTCCTTGGTGCTTATTTGGAAGAAAAGAATATGACTTAAGTGAGTTGGCAAAAAGTGATGATATATAAAAAGCAAGGTGGTCTTGGAGTTAGTAGTATATTTGCTTTAAACATATTTATCGATATCTCTCTAACCCAGAAGCTCTTTAGGTTAGTGTTGTGAAGGTGAATCATAGGGATACATGCTGCATTGGGGTGATATTCCTAAGATTCGTCACTCGACTTGGTTGGATATTCTTAAAGCCATCAGGAAGGTTAAGGAGAAAGCATCGGATTTGTTTTCTCGTTGTAATAAGAAAGTTAGAGATTGTGTAAGTACTTTGTTTTGGGTCAAGAATTGGTTAGGGGACGTTCCTCTAAACGATAAGTCTCATAGACTCTATGCTTTAAAGACTGATAAACAGATAACTGTGAAATTAAAGTTGGCACAACAAGATATACATGATTCTTGGCATAAAAGGCCAGGGGAGAGTCAACAGTAGGTGGCTCTTGATTCCATGTTGGACTCGGTGACCATGTCCTCCGGTTCTAATCGTTGGGTGTGGTCATTGGTTGTCACTGGTGAGTGTTTAGTTTCCTCCGCAATGAATATATTGATAATTATTTGTTTGTGGGTGATTTTGGTCCGACTAGATGGGTTAAGCTCCTACCTATAAAGGTGAATGTTGTTGTTTGGCGTTTAGCTTTAGAAACTTCCTATTATGGTCAATTAAGAGAGTTGGGTGTTGGATATTCATTTTATTCTTTGTCTGGTTTGTGGTGCAGGGATGGAGACTGTTTCCTATTTGTTTTTTCGATTGTTATGTGGCTTCAAAGTTGTTAGATCGGGTTGTTCAATGGTGGGGATTAGACTTGCCTTTGGTCTCTTTTTATGTTGATTGGCTTTTCTGGTTTAGTTCCCTCATGTTGAAGAAGGCATTTAAAGAGCATTTTGAAGAAGTAGTTGATTCTATGTGGTGGTTTATTTGGCTTTATAGGAATTCCTTGTTATTTAGTAGGGTTAAAGTTAAAAAGACATATTTGTTTGATAAAATTGTCACCTAGTCGTACTTTTGGGTGCACAATAAGAATAGATGGTGTAAGTTAATTTGGGTTGGCAGGTTGCAAGACCAGAACGTTGTTATTCCTTGATGTATATTTTTTGTTTTGTCTAACTCTTTTCTAGCTTAGTAAAATCTATTCCGCTTTAAAAAATTGATAAGTGTATTTACTTTCTTTCATACGCAACCCAGTGACAGATGCCCTTTTGGTTTAAATATATGTCTATCTTATCATATACTTTAAAATGCTTACAATGCTTTATATCTAATATACCATAAGAGTAATAAATTCATAGCTAACGATAACGGCCGACATGTTTTTAATAAGGGTATATTTCATATATATCATAAAATAAGCACAAGATATCATATTTACCATATGTAATCTCTAAATATCAAAAATACCCGTTATAAACTTCTAAAATATCTAACTTACCCAAATTCTAATTTTTAACATTTTATAATCCATTTTTTGTTATTTAAACCCAATTTAATTATATTAAAATATTGATGGACCATTATACTCTTATTCTAAATCCTTAAAACTTGAAAGCTTTTAACAAATGAAGGACCATAGTGCCCCTAATGTAAAACGTAAGAAGCCCGACCTTTTTTCCTGTTCATCCTCATCGTCGACGCTCATCTTGGCGTCTTCCTTCTTGTTGCCTCGAGGTATCACCGGCTACATGCTTCCAATTGACTCAATGCTGATTGTGATTTGGTAGCGCCTTATTGTCATTTTTCCTGTTTCCAAAGAAGAAGACCACGATTTCGAATACAGGAGGGTTGGTTGTCGTGACTAACAGCTCAATTAAACTCGTCTTTTTCAAACATGTTGGTTAATTCAAGAATTTCAAAACTCGTTTTTCTCAAACAGGTTGGTTAATTCAACAATTTTAGAAATTTGTACCAAGTTAGGTTTTTTTCGGTTGTGCCTTTTTTGAAATTTTCGAATGGTTTTTTTATCATGAGAAGCAGCAGGTAATGTTTTTGCATTCCAATTGTGCTATGCAAATTTACAGATCAAATTGAGGTTAATGAGGTTTCCGGATGGTTTTTTTATCATTCGGAGAAGTCTGATTAAGTTCACGGTCAAAATTATGTTCACGATCACAATTACCTTCACGATCACAATTATGTTCTTGATCAATTGCTCACGATCACAATTATATTCACGATCACAATTGCGTTTGATTGCTCACAATTTTCCTGGTGTTCGATTGCTCATAATCAGTTCTTGATTGCCTTTCCAATTTTCGTGGTGATAGGCAGGAGAGACATGTCATTCGCTTCGGGAAGATCACGATTGCTTACAATTTATCTGGTGTTCGATTGCTCACAATCAGTTCTTGATTGCCTTTCCAATTTTTGTGGTGATAGGCAGGAGAGACGATGGCATTGGCTTCGGGATGATCACGATTGCAAATCATAATCACGTTTTGATTGAATTTCCAATTTTCATGGTGTTAGTAAAGTAAAGGGTATAATGTTCCATCAATATTTTAATATAATTAAATTGGTTTTAAATAAAAAAAAAGAATTATAAAATGTTAAAAATTAGAATTTGGGTAAATTAGATATTTTATAAGTTTATAATGGGTATTCTTGATATTTAGAGATTACGTAAGGTAAATATGATATTTTATGTTTATTTTATGGTATATATGAAATTACCTTTTTAATAATGTACATTTATCTATATGTTAATTATATGTTGTATTTCAGACAAACAATCCGGAAATTAGTAATGCAAACTAATTCCGAATAATGGAAAAACCAAAGCAAACGGATCGATAAATAATATTGAGAATTATATACCGATTGGTCGCTTAATAATAAATTCAATTATTATTATATTTCCCAATTTCGTTCAGAAATCAGATTTGGTCCTACGCGACCAGATCTGATTATAGAAAGGTAGAAGGAGACTGTCCATTATCGGACGAAATAAAATACGAGACAAAATATTAAAATCAACCTGAAGATCGTTGATTAGTTCGTCCTTAAGACTGCACGGATTGACTCCTGCCCTTAAAGGTTTTTACGGCGTTCGTCGGCTGTAAGCTTTTAGCGTAAAATCTCAGGATTTAATGCAGAATATCGTTCGTTCCAACAGCTATGGAAGAACAGATAAACACAAAGCGAATACTCGGAAACTAGAAAGAAAGAAATCGCAGAGAGCAGAAAATTGAGGTGTGAATAAATGAGACCCGGGAGGCTGTATTTATAGGGGTCCGAAAATATCAGATAACAACTTATTTGAATTTGAAACTCAAAAAATTCAAATTCTGGATAATGGTAAATCCAATCCGAAATTCGAATCTGATCATTATCTGATTTTCGAACCAGTCGAGGTGCGCAGCGCGGTCCACTGTCCTATACTCCTATGCGACGCGCGTACCTTGACCCACGCGGCTTGATTCGCTGCCCTTCGCGGCGCGAGTATCAGTTGACCGGATCGGTTATCCGGTCAACCGATCCGACCCAAACCTCATTAAAAATAAAAGCTCCTCAGCTCCTAGCGACCGATGATGGCGTAGTAAAGGAATGAGGTTATAAAGTATAAACCCACAAAACTTTATCTCCCTCATTAATATGGGATAAAGAAAATACACCTACTTGTATATTATCCTTAAAACTCCAACATTTTAATAATTTTATTCGGTGCAACATAGATATTAACCTACTTATAATTATTAAAGTATGAATGTGTAATAAACTAGTATGTGAGATGCCGCAGTAACCTTAAAAGATTAAACAAAAAAAAGCTACATATGCCTGCAATGATATTTTATGGAATTTGATTAAAGTATTAATTTGGAACATATTTGTTGACCTCAAATTATTTAACTGTTTTATGTCAAGTCGTTTAATAAAAAATTGATAAAATTTCATAATTTAGTGATATTTTATTTTATGCCTTGCTAAATTATAAAAAAATTATTGTTAAACTCGGGGATTTACGACGACTACAACGATGTAATCAGTTTTGACATCCGAAAATATTTAGGATATCGTCTTCAATGAACAATGACATACAATTTGTTAAATCATTTGAATTTAAACGTTCTTTGAAATTCATATTTCAGCAGTATGATGTACGAAAACATACTTCATAGCAATATAAAGAAATTTGGAATTTGAGGCAAAAAAAAAAAAAGCATGACCGGATTGAGACAAATTTATTATGTAAATAAAAATAAGACGATTTTAATAGTATATTCAAATTTGTTTACATACAATGGCAGATGAAACAGTTAGAAAGTATCATAAAATTAAAAAAACAATACAAAATAAATAAACTTATCAATTTAGCATCGTAAATATATACACATTATAACGTATTAGTATTTATAATATTAATTATAAATCACATATTTTAATTTATAAAACGTTATCTCAAATTCCAAACACACCAATAAAAAATATATAATCTTTATAATAAATAAATAATTTTTAAAAGAAATAGAGAATTTTTTTTAAACATGTAATATGTTGTCTAACTAAAATTGCTCCGTCTAAAAGTCAACATTCACATTTTATTGGCAATGGTTTAAAAAATAGATTTTGAAACCAAAAATCAATAATTAAAAAATTAGCCTAAACACCGAAAGTCCGAAACTAAGCCATACTTTAGGGGTTATTTTTGTAATGTACTCTCAAACTTTAAACCCAATAAACAATAATTAAAAGGTTGAACAAAAACAATAACTAAACAATATTTCAAGGACTACTATTGTAATTTACTTTAAGATTATCTTTAGGTTACAATCAGTCGGCATGGTTGATGATATGTGGAAGTAAGCAATTGAAAATAAAACCTTCATTAAATAATTAATGTTTTTACTATTTATCAACATAAAATTGTTATGTGTAGTAAATTCTTTTTTTGAATATAAAATAGAAATTTTGAGATAATATGTTTATTTATTACTTAAAGATAAACAAAACCACCGAGAGAAGGAAAGTAATATATGCCAACTATTAGAAATGAAATTGTGTTCGAAAATGTCGGGTTGGCCGTGGGGCGGTGGCCTAGTCTTTATGGGACAAGCAAACACGAGCCATTCCCTTCCTGACGGCCGTGCCACCCAAAAGTACGGTACCCCTCGTTTTCCAAATATTCTTGGTGTTTCTTTGAATTATATGTTTTATTTATATTTTATGTGTTATTTATATAATAAGATTATATGTTTATCAAAAGGTATATATATAAAGTTGTAATAGCAGTGGTTATAACAATAAACAAGAAAAAAACGACTGCATCCATTAGCGGCACTTGTTAAGTTGTTATCATCTTATATGATCAGTCTAGATGAAATATGTTGGGAATTAGTTGATACTTAAAATCAATGACAGGCCTAGATCAAAAGTTCAGAGGTGGTATAATTTTTATCCGTATATTAAATAATAAGATAAAAAACTAAAAATTAATATTTCATTAAATATAACAAAGTGACAACCTAATGTATAAATTACATTCTAAAGATAACCTATTTGGTCTTTCATATTCCGGAAGCGTCTCTTCACATTTTCTGTTTTAACATCCACAAGTGCTTCCGTTTTTATACTAGAAATCAAAGCATCATTCAAAAAAATCGTCACTCATTCTATTACGCAAATCGGTTTTCACGCGTTTCATTGCGGAAAAACATCATTAAACAGTTGCGATTGCGACAAACAAAACCAAAGTTAGCTTTAATAACCTATAGACCAAAGGAAAAGAATGATGTTTCCCCTTTTCCACCATCAAACGAGAAATGTATGTAATTCCCTTCAATTGAGAAAATATTTTTATCACGTAACAAAGAGTGATAACAAATATCAAGTTGACTACCATGATGAATTCGTTCTGATGCATTAAAATAATTTTGGTATACCTCACTTAACTTCAACAAGTTTTCTTTATCAAACCTAGAAAATGAATCACAATGACTCAAAGTCACCATATTTTCTATTAATGCGGTGCTTACTAGGGGTGCAAACGAGTCGAGCCCGAGCCCGACCAAGCTCGGTTCGGGCTCGTTAAGAAATATATAGGGCTCGGCTCGTTACGAGCTTTATGGACCTAAGCTCGGCTCGGGCTCGTTAAGAAATACACAGGCTCGGCTCGGGCTCGGGCTCGGACTCGGCTCGTTTAATTCTTAACAAGCCTAAACGAGCTTAAGCTCGACATGAGCTCGTTAACAAGCTCGTTTACTCTACTTACGTTTTAATATATATATATATATATATATATATATATATATATATATATATATATATATATATATATATATATATATATATATATATATATATATATATATATATATATATATATATATATATATATATATATATATATATATATATATATATAGGCTCGTTTAGGGCTCGCAAGCCTAATCGAGCTTGGTGACAGAGGCTTGGCTCGTTTAATAAACGAGTTCTATATTTAAGCTCGGGATCGGCTCGGGCTCGTTTAAAATCGATCTCGAGCCGAGTTTTTATCGAGTCGGTCCCGGGTAGCTCACGAGTCGGCTCGGCCCATTTGCACCCCTAGTGCTTACCTCACTAAATTGATCCCCAAATTCGTGAATTTGCATATCCAAAATCGTTTTAAAAATCACGACTTCAAAATGATGTCTAATACAATATGCCCTCCTTATATCATCCCTTTGATTTGGATGATAGATTGTACTTTTTGGCATATCTCCCGGGTCTGAAGGAAGGTCATTCAAATCAATACTTGTTGGAGTACGTGTTGTAGTTGTAGAGTTAAGTTGCGGTCTTTGTGAATTTTCATTAGACTCATTTCTTTGGGAAGATGGTCCTCCATGAATTTCATCAATACATATATCTAGTGTATAAAGATAAGTAATTAAGTAAATAACAATATTAAACTAACTTTAAACAAAATGACAAAACATTAAACTAACCCTAGTAATTAAACTAACATTAAACTAAAGTACAAAATAACCCTAGTCATTAAACTAAACGTATACTATGGAATGTGGACTTATTCGTTTTATAAATAACCCTAATTAAATATGCAATTGTTAATCTCAATTCTCATGAGTCATGATCTCGTCGGTTTTTAGGTATTAAACAAATGATAAAAATACAAAACATTAAAATAAGTAAACAACCAATTAAAAAGGATCACATGATTAGGATTGCAATTTAATACATGTTTCATTGTTGCAGCAACCATCAGCAACAAGAGTGAACAATTGAAGTTGTTGTGTAATAGTTGATAAGATCCGACAGACAGCAGTAGCGATGGAGGTCGAAGGTCGGAGCTGAGCCGCCGAACAACGGAACAGAAGGCTTGGTCTGTTGGTCGTTTGGAGGAGATGGAGACAAGACTGCAGGAGGTATCAAGGACTGCAGGAGGTATCATTGAACTGATCATTTTCCTTTTCTCGATTCTGATTAATATAGATTAGCCAAGCCAAATTGCAAATGAATTATTAGTTAAATTTATTTTAGCTATTTTAAATAGGTGCTGGAGTTTATTTGTTTGGGCTATTAAATGATCATTTCTTTCAATTATTTTCTAGTTTGGACATTAAATTTGGACTAAACAATTTAGAGTTAGCCTATTTATTTTTCAGGGGTTGTACCTATACATAAATAAAAATATTTTGAAATTTTTGCTACTACTTGGGAAAATTTAAGGGGTAGCTCGTGCTACCTCAGGCTACCACTAAGGTCCACCACTGCTTAAAATATTTCAAGCAATTAATATGATGTGGGAAGATATACAGTTTATCAAAAAATAATTTCCAAAGCTACGGATCAAACTGAATATATAAAACTAATCAACAAAAGTTACAAAACCATAGTGGCTTAGATTTGTAAATCGATGATAATGATAATGTATAAAACAAGTGTTGAAACTAATGAACATCTTTATATGTATTCATACAAGCAACCATGAGACACCAATGAAATGTTAGTTTTTTAAATAATCAATCAAGCACCGTATTATTGTCTTTTCTTAATCAAATTGATTGACGAATGAGGGGGTGCGTCGGATGGGGGAAAGGGTAGAGGGAGGGATGATAACAACCAGTGATAAGCGTCTAACAATAAGTTTATCTATCATAAGACTCATATGATGTATGATAATACCTTTTATAAGTACTTTATTTATAACAATGTTTGACTACATCAAGACATAATGATCTATTAATTCAAAATCCAACATAGATATGAGGCCGAATGATATATAGACACTATCATTTTCGAGACTCACCAATAATGTCGATCCATGAAGCAACATCTTGAGATTGGCTCAATCTAGTTATTCTCTAACAGTGCATACATGTGAATTTGACTCTCAACAAGACACATGTTAATTAATAATTAATATCTACGAACAGTCACATTATTCACATTAGTATTAATTCATAGTTATAAAATGACTTGCAACAGATGTTTACAATAACAATTATTATTCATGGATATAACATAATAACATAGAACGTAATAGTATTTTATGAAAACAATCACACCAAGTATATCAATTCATAACTTTAAGTAAATATTATTTAATGTTCCAAATATATGAATACTATAATTTACAAATCAAAATAAGCTAGTAACGTGACAAAGTCTACTTCTTATGATGGAGGCGTGTCTAGCTCCTATATAGGTAAGAAGGGATAAGGGGTTAAGGTATGCAATAGCAGAACTAATAGGAGGGAAGGGTGTGGTTGGGTAGCAAAGGTTGGACGGTTGGAGGATGCAAGGGGTATAGTCGGTGATGACTAAAAGATAGGGGTGGTGTAGCTATATGTATTTGAGGTGTATGGGAGTTCTCATATATGGGGAGGGTATTGAGGTTTAAGTAGGTAAAAATGAGATAGGAGGTAAAATGGGGGAGGTTGGCTGGCAAAGGTTGGACGATTGGAGGGATGGTATTCAGATTTAAGTAGGAAAATCTTGGAACCATAAATAAGCGTCCTAACAAAGTCTGTGGACAACATACCTTGTGTTTGTAGAGTATGAATTAGCAGTGTTTAAGACAACAGTTCACCTGGATAAGAGTCAAGTCAAGCAAAGTTATCTTTTGTCTTTATTGTATTTTATACTTGTTACCTTTCTATATCATATTTAAAGTGTTAAGTAATGCCCTCATTTTCTGGAAGATAGGAATTCTACCAAATAAATAAACATCGTCCCAATGATCTAAAACTTTATTTAAAATATCAGAGTGTGCTCTATCGAAAGAGAAAAAAATACATTTGGCTAACTAGCCTACAAACACCACCATTACTTTATTTCCTCATAAGACTATCTTCCAACAAGCATCATACTTTCAGAATTCATACATCTCGCACAGGGTATCTTAGCTTTACCCTTTCTAGTCTCCACAAAAGCTCTTGAACCTGGGTACACATCATTTTTATAAAAAGGGTCAGGCTTTATGCCTGGTGAGCTCATGAGTTTAAGATATAATAATATATTTCAAATATGTAATAAAATATAAATTTTGGTAATATAAAAATATGGCATGACTTGTCGTTTATCAAAACCCATTTCAGTATCAGCAGCTTTCCCATTTCAGTTATATTGCAGTAAATCACACAACCTTTTCCTTTGAATCCATAACCCTCGGCGGGCTTTCCGGTATGAATGAAAAAGCACAAAGAATTTTCATTGACCATTGGGCTGATTTTAGCATCACCTAGGATCAGTGGCAGTGCGGTCCCAAAGTAGGTGATACATCCAGACTCTATGCCTATCACTCGAGTCATATCTCGTAACTACAACCCTGATATCATTCGTGATATCAAATGGGCGCTACCCATGCAGATTATTAATTCGCATCGACCGAAACCTTCAGTAGAGTAACCATAAGTTGCCAAACGTAATCCATCATATCTCCGTGTATCATTTGAGTAACAATTCCATCCATTTTTAATCAATAATAGCATACGATGGAAAAATATATTTTCCAAGTAAAATATTTTATAAAATGATTTTATTAAACTTCCAAGTATGCTTATGATTGAATAAAAGTCCAATATTAATCTATCTTTTGCTGCAAATACTTTCTTTCAGACACAAAATATGCCAAAATAATGTCATTGATACAAAATCTTGAGAAAATATATCACTTCTCATGAAAATCTTAATTTTAACGTGCACCCAGTTTTGGAAAAATACAACATGACTCACTTGAAACAACGGGTATATGTGTCACTTCTTGAATAGCTCCTATGGTGACTTCTCGATCTAAACAGTTAAAATAACGTCTAACGTTACTAACCAATAATCATAAGCTATAATATAACTAACAATATTTTCGTGGTATATATAATAGCGTGTTATTAGCTATTTCGTATACTTCATGGGTCGAATAAAAAAACAGCTATTAACCAAAAAGAACATGATATAACGTATTATTAATTATTTCATAAATCCAGCGGTTCTAATATAGATATTGTTACCAACAAAAAAAACACACATTATCATATAAATAATAGTATTTCCGCTATATAAATAACGTATTACTAATAATTTCATATATTTCGTTGGTCCGATATAAAAGAAGTTATCAACCGAATAAATGTAAGTTATCATATAACTAATAATATTTTAGTTATATAATAACGTATTTGAAAATATTTTTAAATAGACAAAACGATGCAACTAATAATATAACATTAATGTAATTATAAAAATAGATTAACATCCTAATTTTATAACAACGACTAGAAACTTGTAATTGTAAAAATCTCATAATAAAATAATACCTCGTGTTATCTGAAATTATTTTTAAAAACCCAATATTTATTTTTCTTCAAAGTGTTTACTGAACGATAAATTTGATCCTATTTATACTACTGCGTGATTTGCATAAGATTAAACAAAGAGCTACATATCATTTGTGAATACATACACGTATATTCCTTATTTATTGAAAATATACGGACGTCCTTAAATATATGACACGTATCCTTGAAAATGTACAATCTATTTCATGCGTGATCACTAAGTATCAATTTAATCAAAAAATTAGAAAATTCTATAATGAGTCATAGTACTTCTTTCGGATAATGACTTGTAAGAGTAACCAACTTATAAAATTGTTCACATTTGGTCACTGAACTTATTTTTATTCTTGATTTACCCATGAAAATTTTAAAATTGTTCACATTATATCATTATGACCGGTGATAGAAGGTTTATGTTGATATGTAATCCTACGTGGCATCCTAGAAGACTTAAAAGGATAACGAACATCTAAATTTGAGAACCTAAAAAATCCTGAGATCTTGAGAACCAAATTTGGACATTTAGATCAAAAATTTTGATGGCCTAGATCAATAGTGGCATAACTGTAATTATAATCAAATTTAAGGACATGTTAGGTTTTTTTAAAATGAATACAAGGGTAATTTAGGGATAAAATTATCGTCCAAATCCCTGAGAATATGCAATCCCTACAAATCAGCTTGATATATTTTTCTCTCTCTTACTCTCTTTCTTCTCTCATCGCGTCTCTCTCTCTCTCTTTCTCTCTCTCGTTTTCCCCTCCTCTTCTTCGCCGAATTCCCTATCTCCATCGGATTTCCTTCTCTTGAAGCCCTAGCATCGATAAAAAAACTCAAGCCGGCAGACTTCCTTCTCTCTCGCTATTATACATCTATCGATCGGTATTTATGCATCCTCTCTATTTCTGCCTCTACAGATCATCCCTACGCTAGGGTTCTTCACAAAGATGACGTCCGGCGATCGGAGGCGGACGACGTCGGACCTGCACAACCAGTGTGACCTAAATTGCCACTATCACGAACATCCATCGTAGATTTCAAGGGTTATCTAAATATCAAATGGGAACCAATATTTTCCTAGGAACCGTAGGAACTTTTTTACTGAAATTTTTTTTTCAAAAAAAATGACATAATACACCTAATCGCTTATATTTAAGACCTTTTTTAAAAAAAATTGAAAAAATAATATATATACACGAAATGTGCACATATGCACGAAACGTGATCATATACACATGTGCGAAATAAATGCATATATGCACATTTCGTGTATACATATTATTTTTCAAAATTTTTTTGACAAAAAGTCTTAAATATAAGCGACTAGATTTATTATGTCATTTTTTTTTGAAAAAATAATTTTAGTCAAAAAGTTCCTACGGTTCCTAGGAAAATATTGGTTCTTCCTTGAAACGGACTCTATTGAAGATACCTAATATTAAAAACGAGAAATTGGAGTTGGGGTTTACTTTGGTGGTTTTCTCGTTCAACATCGATGGGTTAGGTTTTTTCTCATTTTCCTCCGATCTCTCTTTAATATATTTTTTTTCTTACCAATCTTCCATTCAAGCCATAGAGTATCTTGGAGGTAATTTGGAATTCATCTGTTTAATATATCAAGTATAAGAATAAGTGAATCGGCTTTCAAGTTAAATTGGTACACTTTTTTTCTTATTTCATAATATTTCCGATTTATTATTTTATAATATTATCTCACTAGTTTTAATTGTGCATTTCTCCAGTTAGAACCAATCGGACGACGTCGGACCTGCACCATATATTCTGCATTTCTCTCGGCGTCCGCTACTGATCAACAGCACAACCATCTCCATTTAATCCGTAAACGCTGCATCCTGCAACCGAATACCTAGATCGATCCAACAAACGAAATCGGTGACTCGCACTCTTCTCGATTCTCCGTCTAATACCACTTCTTTCTTATCAGAATTGGAGTCGGATCGGTGAATTGGTGCAATGTTTGGGTGCTTGTGATTCTAAATTGTATCCCGGTGAGAATGAATCAGACAATCAGTTTATCACAATTATGATTTCGTTTTTCTGATTTGAGTCTCGAGTTCTGATTTAGTGATTTCGTTATGCTACTTTTCTGATTTAGTGATATGGATTTTGATTGCAACAAATTAGATTATATATTTTTTGAAATTTTCGTCTTTTGAATTACAAACTCGATTCGGTTTTGATTGCAAGAGCTGTGGAGATGGCTTTGGTGACAGAAAAACGTATAAGTCCACCACTCCATTCTTTAGTTTCTTATTTTTGAAGGTAAAGTTCAAACTTCATTCAAAACTTATGAAGTTGGTTGAAATTTATTTGATGCATGTGGATTTCTTATGATATTGGTTGAAATTTAGTCAAAACTTTTAGTCAAACTTTAGTCAAAACTTTAGCATTTTACTTATGGATTTCTTTTTATTTTTAAGACAAGTATATAAGTGCATATGTGCATATGTGCACATGTGCATATGTGTACATATGCATATGTACACATATAAGTGTATATGTGCACATGTGCATATATACACATATAAGTGCATATGTGCATATGTACACATATAAGTGCATATGTGCACATGTGCATATGTGCATATGTGTACATATTCACATGTGTATTTCCATATGTGCGTATTTGTATATATGCATACATGCAAATATGCATACATATATGTGCATATGTCTGAGTTATAGCATTGTAATTATGCATTTCTTTTTCTATTTGTTTGTATACATGTGTGCGTATTTGCATATATGCATACATATATGTGCATATGTGTATATGCATGTGTATATGTGCACATGCTTACATATATGTGCATATACGTGCATATGTGTGAATGCATGTATATATGTGCACATATGTGCATATGTTGTTGGATTAGGTGTCTAAGCCATGACTAATAATTTGTATTTACCTAATTGATAGTAGCAAAGTCCATTTGGGTTGCCCTCATGGCTAGAGGTTTAACAGAAAATCCAGGAGAGAGAAAGATTGATTTATTATATGATTAATAAATCAATAGAAATAAAATAAATAGTTTATTAATATATTATGGAGATAATATATTAATTAGAAACTATATTAATTAATTAGAAATTAATATGGAATTAATTGGAATTAATTTGGTGATTAATTTGATTAATTAAAGGTGTAGGGGCTGAATTGTAATTATTCAATAGTTGAGTAAGTAACAATTATAGTAGTTTAAGTGGCCAACGAAATTATGGAGGGATTATCCATAATTTTGAATATTATATGTTAGGATAAATAGATTTGAATTGATAGATAAATGTTTATCTCTAAAGGCTTATCTGGTGGCCACTTGGAAACTATAAATAGAGACCCCTAGGCACCATAAAAGCCACGACTTTTTCCACTCTTCCCTCTCTTTGGAACTTTTGAAAATCCTAGTTTTGGGTGTGACTTCATTTGAGGCAAGGCACTTGCGTTGCTTAGCTTGCAAGAAACAACTAAAAGGTTAGTTTTCTGATTTTATTCTTTAGTAAATTTTCTTGTGGCATTTTAGGAAATATTTATATGTTCAATAGTAGAAAACATAGATCCTCATAGGTTGCATGTGAACTTAGGGTTTTAGTTCATAGATTTGCATAAAACTCTTCAGTGGTATCAGAGCTTTTGTCTGTTTTCTTATTGAATTGCTGTAATAGTTTTTCCTAAAATTTAAGGTTTATTGTTTCTAAACCCTAATTGAGGCCAATCGATTTTAGGGTTAGGGTTTTTCGAAACCCTAGCCCCTCCCCCTTATGATTTTCGAAAAAAAAATGCTAGGGTTTTAGAAGGTTTTCTATTTTTGGTAACTTTTGATTATTTAATAATTGGATAACCTTAAACCCATTATTTGATTTTCGATAATTAGGGGGTTTAAGATAGGTTTAAATTAATTTGATTTTTTTTGAACTGGCTAAATTAATTTGATTAATTTGTGATACTTATCTTCATTTAATTAATTGTTTAATTAAAAGATAATTAAAGGTTTAATTTAATTTTTAATTTAATAGTTTAAATTCTCGAAAAATTAAAAGATAAACCATAAATATTTTAAAACTTTAAAATATCTAAATTTAATTAATTTAATTTATTGTTTAATTAAAGGATAATTAAAGATTTAATTTAATTTAAATTTAATAGCCTTAAATTTCGAAAAATTAAAGGATAAATCTAGGAATATTTTAAAAGTCTAAAATATCCAAATTTAATTAATTGTTTAATTAAAAGACAATTTAAAGGTTTAATTTAATTTTAAATTTAATAGTTTAAATTCCAATTAATTAAAAGATAAACCAGAAACATTTTAAAATGTTTAAAATTCATCGTATATATATATATATATATATATATATATATATATATATATATATATATATATATATATATATATATATATATATATATATATATATATATATATATTATAATTAAAAGTTAATATTATATATATAAGATTTAATGGTTAGTCAAATCAATAGTAGGCCTCATTCACGAAGCTGATATATAAAGTGGGTATAAGGAAACTGCCTATAAAATGGCAGTCTAATGGGTGTCCACTCTCACCCACCGCTCGCCTGATCAGTGGAGGGTCGTTAGCCGAACGGGTTTGATAGGACCAACTTAATCTCATTAAAAGTATAATGATATTATTCAAAGTACTGGAACAGCTTAATAAAACCCAAATCTAGTTACTTTAGAAAAAATGTGAATTGGTGCTAATCCATGAAATTGCACATTGCACTTTATGAAACATTGGTGGAGTGTGTGTGGTTTACCGGCACACCAATAGGGGTTCATAAAGAGTTGCAATGGGTTTCCCGGGTATTGTCATTGTTGATGGAGCGTGTGTGGTTTACCGGCACATCAATTAGAGATGATAATTAACCCGAGAGTACCAAGCTAATTTGCATGGTTATTCACATCCAGTGTGTGATCCTCGGCATCCCAGTCACAAACAGTGGAGCACATCCGAGATTAAACATGCCATTGAAAAGTTCAATGAATCTCAACAAATCTAGGAATTTCATAAGATGAAATTGATAAGTGTTTATCTACCTTAATGACCATTATGTTGTGATTACGGCATCCCTCTTCACACCATATTTGGGGTATTTTGGATCCTAGCCTTATTAAATAACATATTGGGTAAATTATTTAAAATGATCAATTAAACTAATAAATTCTGTTTCTTTTATAGATGTCAAGTGTTAATTCTCCTCCTTCTCCTTCTTCACCCATTTCTGAAAGCATCAGAATGCACCTACCAAATATGGAAAGGCTGACTGGCCTCAAATGTAAGGAATGGCTTCGCAATTGGAGACTGTTCTCAACATTGCTGGCAAGCTACATCTCACTGAGTATCCGATCTCGGTCCCACCGGAACAAGTCATTATAAAAGGTTCTTATGATAAGCATAACTCCTTAGTTGATGAATCCGAAAAGATTCGTGACCTCATGCTATTGACCATTGACCCCGAGTTCCGCAAGGATTTTGAATCCTTGGGGCCATATGAGTTAATGCAACTGGTTGAGGAAATGTTCCAAAAACCAGTTGAAGAGGAACGAGTTAGGATCTTCAAAAGACTTACAGAGTGCAAGCTAAAGGAAGGAAGTAGCATCAATTCGCATGTTCTTCAGATTGAAGCGTACATAGGCGAATTGTATAAACTTGGTTATTCCATGAGTCAGGAGAAGAGTGTTAACATTCTTCACGCTTCGCTGACTAGTGAGTACGATCTGTTCATTCAGACGTATAAAAAAGAAGACGAGAAAATAAACCTTCATGGAAATACGTCCACTGTTGACTTTATACGAGTCACTCTTGGACATGCATAGCTCCAATGACTCAGCTACTTCTGGATTAAGTCCAGTGAAGAGACGTAACAAGAAACGGTCGAGATCGTCTGGACATGTCTCGAACTGGGAATCCACTAAATCGGATACAACCACAGAAAGATTGGAAGACGCTCCAAATCTTTTGAAAGCTCAGGTATATCTAAAAACCTCAAAACTCATGCTCCAAGATTTCTTGATACATAATGTGATAGTCGCATTTTGGTTTGTATGCAGGGAATCAATTAGGAACTGGACTCTGGCGCATAGGAGCACATTTGGATTGGATCTCCAGCTCGTGCAGTTTTGAAGTTTAGATAGATATTAAAATATTGTTATTAGTCTTTAGATGCGTTTTGACATTGTCTATCATATATTACATTGTTCAAGGATTTTTGTTTTTAATAAAATTGTCAATTTTCTTTTAACACCTGTTGTCTGAAATTGTCCTTGAAATGTTATATGAATGTGTTAAATGTATGATTAGTAATAACTTGAATATTGATGCATCCAAAGTGTTTGGATTCAAGAATTGTGTCATTTATTGTAACACCCGGCTTTTAAAACAAAAACACCCCTGAAAATTTTTTTCATTTAAAACACAGGTTTCAATACATAAAACCATAACAAGGGGTATATTTTAATAAATACGGGTACAAGTGTATCAAGGAGAGTATAAAAATACCATAACTCCTTTAAAGCCGGGCTGCTACTGACAGCATCTACGAGTCCCACTTCATAGTCACGGACTCTATCTTGTCCCCTATCAGTATCATGCTAACCTGCAGGGACAGTAACAAACAGTATGAGCTACAAAGCTCAGTGAATAATCAATTCTGCCGACAACACGTATCATATAACTGTCTGGATATCGAATCCAAACTCCTAGCCTTACTGGCTGACCATATACACTCTAGGATTTCACATCCTATTCTGTAGCCCTACAGGCTGAATCATAGTGACCTGTAATCAACAAGCCACGTTAGTTATTTGCATCTATAATCATGTCTAACGATTTCTGTCCCATATTTCTTAGTCACACTGGACTGCATCATAAATCATGGCTTACAGCCGCACCCTGTGTCATAGCTATATAAGCTGCACTAAAACATTATCAATATACAATTCATAGCCCACAGGCTGTACCATCTGGGTTTGATAACCCGATATCATAGCCAAAAGGCCGCACCATGTACCTGTAACAAAATCATAGCCAAACAGGCTGTACCATGTACCTGTAACAAAATCATAGCCAAACAGGCTGTACCATGTACCTGTAACAAAATCATAGCCAAACAGGCTGTACCAAATATCATAGCCCGAAGGCCGCATCGGAGACATAGCCCGAAGGCCGCACCGGAGTCATAGCCAACAAGGCCGCATCGGAGACATAGCCAACAAGGCCGCACCGGAGTCATAGCCAACTGGCCGCATCAAATCATAGCCCGAAGGCTGCATCGGAGACATAGCCCGAAGGCCGCACCGGTTGGATATACAATCCAAAAATCATAGCCATCTAGGCCGTACCCATTGGATATAAAAATCCAGAAATCATTGCCCGTAGGCCGCACCCATTGGATATAAAATCCAGAATTAGTTATGGCTCACGGATTAGCTGTTATTGCCTAGACTCACGGTTCCGATCTTGTCATCGCAATGACTCACGGCTTATTCGGTCTTGTCTCTTCAACGTATCTTGGAACTATCAATTTCGTCCCACAATCAGTTTCAACCTGTAACAACTCAATCATCATATATCACATATGGTATCAGTGAGATTACTCACCTGGATGCTAGCTGCATCAAATTCCCGGTTGTTTCTTGCCTTCCGATACGATCCGTAGAATTTTGTCCCGCACCTATAATTTAACATGATTATCGGTTAATACCCATTTCAACTAACTCTAATACATTAGAGTTCAATAAAACATTGTTATAAACAATGCCTAGTTAATAAACTTTCCGTTTACTAACTTTATATGAATTTTACTATTCACCGGGACATTCGGATCGGTCTACAGTGCCCCCGAGGGGTCGGAAATTCAATCTAAAAATTTTCCCAAACTTTTCAGACCATAACGAGCCTATGGTCCAAATTTGAGCTAAAACGGACAAGCAACGCAAAAGATAGCGTTTCAAAGTTTCTGTCTGAGGGGCGCACCCCGCCCAGACATGGGCGCACTGCGCCCTGGGCGCACCCCGCCAGGATTTTGGGCGCACCGCGCCTGGCACCTGCAGGTGCCTCCTGTCCAGCCGCGATTTATGCACTGTAGCAAGCAGTTTTGGTCCATTAAGTCCTTAATCAGGTCCTTAATCGATTGGGGTTTGTTCTAGGACTAAAACCTTATACTTTAACAAGGTTTTCAACCATCTAAAACAACCAAATCAATCAAAATGAAGAATTAGGGTTCTTAGTTCTAACAACCCCAAAACTTCAAATTCATCACTAATAACAACCTACTTCCATTTTCTTGAGTTAAGTCCTTTCTAGCATGACTTAAGGGAAGTATTACATCAACTTAAACACATAATCATCACTGCAAATGCAGTTTTTCAGTTTGTCCTCAAAACCCACCAAGAACAAACCATGCTAGAACTTGAAATACTTACTTCTAATGCTTCCAATTCTTCATTCCAAAGCCAAGAATCGGATTACAAGTTCCAACCTTCACCAATTCTTCAAGCTCTGCAGAAATTTCTCTCCAAAATCCATTCCCGTAGCTGCAAACAATGGCCAGTCAAAGAGAGTCAACTCTCTCTATATATATCACAAATTTTTACAAATTTGGTCCCTAAGTTCATTTCCTTGAACTTTGACCACAATAATCAAGTTTTATTACAATAAAACTTCCATTTCTTACATTTTGGCCACAACCAACAATATTTTTACATAATTGGTCGTTGACTTGGTCAAATGACCAAAATACCCTTTTTCGGTAAAACGACCAAAAATCAGTTTTTATAACATTTTAAGTCCAAAACTCAAAATATTATTTCAAACCAAATACTTTTCTGTCCAAAAGACCATTTTACCCTTACAAGGTAAAATGACCAATTTACCCTTTTATTATAATTATATAATAAAGTATCTTGGCGTTACAAATTCTCCCCTCCTTCAAAAGATTTCGTCCCCGAAATCATACAAACAAACGAGAGAAATTCTTTCTCGTTACAGTTTCGGTTTCCCATATCATATGGAAAACATTATGGTATTGCCTAAGCACTTAACCATACTAGTCTTCTTATCTCGTGGTTATATCACCACTCGCATATCACTCATCCGGTTGTCCCGGGCATCTTAATCACTTATCTTCCTCATTTCAACATGAGGGATTCGTTAGCATTTATCACTCTATGTTCTCAAAACCATGAGACCCATAGAAAACTTTACAATCATCTTGAAGTTCATCAAGAATCTTCAATCAATACACCGCAATTCTTGCTTTTGGGATATACGGAAAGGTCCAATTAACAAGGACTCAACTTTCCTTTTTGTCCCACATCAATTTCTAATCCTTCCGGAGGGTCACTTTGAGTTCCACTATCTTCCCTTACTTGGGGTTTCAATGGTTTTACTCAACAATCCGCATACTACTCTTGTCGATCTTGGTCTATTTCTAAGCTTTCTCGACCTTGCCAAATCTTTTCTTCTGTTTGAGATACAATCTCAATTTTAATCAACAGCTTCTCCCCAACTTCCGTCTAGCAAATCGGCGTGCAACACGGTAGTCTATACAATACTTCCTAAGAGTCAATAAAACACTAGTATAAAACTTATACTAATCTACAACTTCTACCAAGGATAGACGGTCATCTAGTCTTCCGCTAGGGTCTGTTATGAAGATTTCAGGCATAACTCCTAAGGTCTGCATCATTATCTCACCTCATCAATCCATCTGGGATTCGCACACAGTACTTACTAGTACTTTTGAGCTAAAAATTCTAAGAATTAATGCTAAATTCAGCAAATAATTCTAGTATCTCGATCCGATACAGTCGTCACCTGTAGTGCACGTCAACAATTTTCTTTATCTTTGTAGTTTTTCACTACTTTTCCACTCTTAATTTCTTCTTAGCCGGTATAAATCTATACTGATTTCATCAACCAAACTGCAATCACCCATATGGTGTCATACCCATGCGGTACTTGCAAAGACTTTACTACAAAGTCTATGATATTTTTCGTCCCATTTCATTTTTGGGACCGACAGTCCACATACTTCTAATGATTTGACTGTAGTTACACACAAGTCAAACATTTTTCACATGTCTTTCAATGTCTTTCTTCAGCCCCGGCCACCAACACATAGGTTTTATCGACCTATCCAGTTTGGTATTGCCCGGGTATGCTGCATATCTGATACAAAATGCATCTTTTCAAGATGATTTTTATGTTTCGTTTGACTTTGGAATTCACATTTACAACCGCCACGGGTGTTAAATCACTGTGATATTCCAACTAACTTCCGCTACTATTCAATCATTTATTCACTTTTCACGTTTTCAGACTTGCACACATCTTTCTGTGCTACCCGAATCAACTCAGGTAATCAATTTGCCACGTTCATACACGTGGATGTAACCTACAAAGGTTACTCTTTCTAATTCAAGGCATCTGTAACCACATACGCCTTTCTGAGATGGTACAAGATTTCATACTCGAAATCTCTAAGTAACCCATCTATCTTTACTATCTCATCTTCAGCTTCTTTTGATCAATTAAGTATTTCAACTTTTATGATCTTATCGCAATAAGCTTTACACCATACAAGTAGTGTTTCCAAAGCTTAAATGTCATGTTCATAATTGCTACCGCAATATCATGCATCCACAGTCAACATTGGATACATTTCAATGATCCAATCCATCTTCTCCACTTAGCATCATTGCTAATGTTAGAGGTTCACACAAGGTTCATTCCAAACCTTTACAACATATCTGTGGTCTTTCTACCACTCAGACTTTACACTTTTCTTGGTCAACTTTAGTCAGCTAACTAGCAATCAAGGAGCAGTTTTCTACAACTCTCCTATAGTAACCCGCCAAATCCAAGGAATTACAATGTCAGTCGGATTTCTCAGGCGGTTCCAGTTTTACCACATCATCTATCCCACTGGATTTATTTCATCATCTCTGGCAGTATTATCATGCCCAAGGAGTTGAAACTTCTTTTAACCAAATTTTCATACTTGGAGAATTTAACATATCACTTAACTCAGTGAAGTAACTCCAGTATCTGGTACAACTGTACCTCATTTTCAATCTGGTTTCGAGAATATCATATTCTCAGTAGTCAATGCACATATGCATCAACTTATCTTTCTTCTTTTCAAACAAGATAGGGCTCCATATTATGACACATACAGTCATATGAGATCCCAATTCAAAACAATTTCTTCCAATTGTTTTACCACCCCGTCATCTCTACAGAGGCTAATCAACACAGAGCCTAGATAACATGAACGGCTCCCAATACCAGCTTAATCATAAGCTTTTCTTGCCAATCTGGCAGAAATCTTGGAAGTTCTTTTCAAAAGAATCATCCAAAAATTTATTGAAAGTAGTACACTACTATCACCACTTTATTAAACTTGGCCCATACCACGTATGCCAACTACAACATCATTCCTTTACTAACTCTTTTCTGAGTTTAAGCAAAGAAGCTAACCAGTATTCTCAACAACTGTCATTTACCATGGATTTTCATCCGCTCATTTCTGCTTTCTGAACCATCATGTTCATATTTCTACAATTCATGTTAGGATAATGCATTGCTAACCAATTCATAAGCACAATTGCTTCAGATTTACTGGTAGTCATCAGCTTCAGATTCATAGGGAAAAATGGTCCCGTAAATCTTAGGCAGACTACTTTCCAGGTGTTCAATATCTTGAACATACTTGCTATCTACTATAGCTATTTCAAATATTTCATCCAAAATCATTGATGAAAAATTCAAACAAGACATCAAGTCATCGATCCAAAGCATAGCTCCATGGATCCAATATAACATACACGAGTTATATTCAAAACAATGATATCTGCGATCATATCAGTCTCCTCACGAGCTTCTTCCACAATCTACTGGAATGCTCATGGTATCACGGGTCCTTTTCGACCATTCGTCCCTTCTGTCTTTCCTGGGTCATCACCCGTTACTCCACATTTCACATGTGAGTATTTCAATAAGAAGTGATCTATAGTTCCACGCTGGAACCACTTCCGTCCCATACAACAAGCTCGAGCAATCTGCTCCTATCATCTGCAATTTCAGCATGTCAACGGTAGAGTCTCAACTCTACAATTTTCCTTAGTGCCTTTCCTGCACTGATCACTATACATAGTGGCTCTGTTTTGGTCCTTTCCCTATAAGGTTGGACACAAATTTGTGACAACTTCTTCTGAGAAGTCCACTTTATTTTCTACTTTTCTTGTAGTCTCAACTACTGTTCTTTCACCTTGAATATCAACTAAGGTGAGCAACCGATTCATTTATCTGACCACATCAGCTAACATTGCTCGTCATGTGGATTTTTCTGCTACTTGTCTCGTTGCCCCTCGTTCGATGGAGTCTTTGAGAAAAGGCTGATCCGCCTCTTACAGTTACACGCACTAAATTTCTCCCAGAAATATCCGCTGCTCATACTTCTTATACGTTAGAAGTCAGCAATAATTAGGTTATATATGTATAATAACAACTATATACACCTAACAGTTCATCATGTCTACTGTTTCAGGGTTTAAGTCCAGGAATCTACTCTATATACACCTAGTTCACTTAAACCTGGCTCTGATACCAACTTGTAACACCCGGCTTTTAAAACAAAAACACCCCTGAAAATTTTTTTCATTTAAAACACAGGTTTCAATACATAAAACCATAACAAGGGGTATATTTTAATAAATACGGGTACAAGTGTATCAAGGAGAGTATAAAAATACCATAACTCCTTTAAAGCCGGGCTGCTACTGACAGCATCTACGAGTCCCACTTCATAGTCACGGACTCTATCTTGTCCCCTATCGGTATCATGCTAACCTGCAGGGACAGTAACAAACAGTATGAGCTACAAAGCTCAGTGAATAATCAATTCTGCCGACAACACGTATCATATAACTGTCTGGATATCGAATCCAAACTCCTAGCCTTACTGGCTGACCATATACACTCTAGGATTTCACATCCTATTCTGTAGCCCTACAGGCTGAATCATAGTGACCTGTAATCAACAAGCCACGTTAGTTATTTGCATCTATAATCATGTCTAACGATTTCTGTCCCATATTTCTTAGTCACACTGGACTGCATCATAAATCATGGCTTACAGCCGCACCCTGTGTCATATCTATATAAGCTGCACTAAAACATTATCAATATACAATTCATAGCCCACAGGCTGTACCATCTGGGTTTGATAACCCGATATCATAGCCAAAAGGCCGCACCATGTACCTGTAACAAAATCATAGCCAAACAGGCTGTACCATGTACCTGTAACAAAATCATAGCCAAACAGGCTGTACCATGTACCTGTAACAAAATCATAGCCAAACAGGCTGTACCAAATATCATAGCCCGAAGGCCGCATCGGAGACATAGCCCGAAGGCCGCACCGGAGTCATAGCCAACAAGGCCGCATCGGAGACATAGCCAACAAGGCCGCACCGGAGTCATAGCCAACTGGCCGCATCAAATCATAGCCCGAAGGCTGCATCGGAGACATAGCCCGAAGGCCGCACCGGTTGGATATACAATCCAAAAATCATAGCCATCTAGGCCGTACCCATTGGATATAAAAATCCAGAAATCATTGCCCGTAGGCTGCACCCATTGGATATAAAATCCAGAATTAGTTATGGCTCACGGATTAGCTGTTATTGCCTAGACTCACGGTTCCGATCTTGTCATCGCAATGACTCACGGCTTATCCGGTCTTGTCTCTTCAACGTATCTTGGAACTATCAATTTCGTCCCACAATCAGTTTCAACCTGTAACAACTCAATCATCATATATCACATATGGTATCAGTGAGATTACTCACCTGGATGCTAGCTGCATCAAATTCCCGGTTGTTTCTTGCCTTCCGATACGATCCGTAGAATTTTGTCCCGCACCTATAATTTAATCATTTTCAACATGATTATCGGTTAATACCCATTTCAACTAACTCTAATACATTAGAGTTCAATAAAACATTGTTATAAACAATGCCTAGTTAATAAACTTTCCGTTTACTAACTTTATATGAATTTTACTATTCACCGGGACATTCGGATCGGTCTACAGTGCCCCCGAGGGGTCGGAAACTCAATCTAAAAATTTTCCCAAACTTTTCAGACCATAACGAGCCTATGGTCCAAATTTGAGCTAAAACGGACAAGCAACGCAAAAGATAGCGTTTCAAAGTTTCTGTCTGAGGGGCGCACCCCGCCCAGACATGGGCGCACTGCGCCCTGGGCGCACCCCGCCAGGATTTTGGGCGCACCGCGCCTGGCACCTGCAGGTGCCTCCTGTCCAGCCGCGATTTATGCACTGTAGCAAGCAGTTTTGGTCCATTAAGTCCTTAATCAGGTCCTTAATCGATTGGGGTTTGTTCTAGGACTAAAACCTTATACTTTAACAAGGTTTTCAACCATCTAAAACAACCAAATCAATCAAAATGAAGAATTAGGGTTCTTAGTTCTAACAACCCCAAAACTTCAAATTCATCACTAATAACAACCTACTTCTATTTTCTTGAGTTAAGTCCTTTCTAGCATGACTTAAGGGAAGTATTACATCAACTTAAACACATAATCATCACTGCAAATGCAGTTTTTCAGTTTGTCCTCAAAACCCACCAAGAACAAACCATGCTAGAACTTGAAATACTTACTTCTAATGCTTCCAATTCTTCATTCCAAAGCCAAGAATCGGATTACAAGTTCCAACCTTCACCAATTCTTCAAGCTCTGCAGAAATTTCTCTCCAAAATCCATTCCCGTAGCTGCAAACAATGGCCAGTCAAAGAGAGTCAACTCTCTCTATATATATCACAAATTTTTACAAATTTGGTCCCTAAGTTCATTTCCTTGAACTTTGACCACAATAATCAAGTTTTATTACAATAAAACTTCCATTTCTTACATTTTGGCCACAACCAACAATATTTTTACATAATTGGTCGTTGACTTGGTCAAATGACCAAAATACCCTTTTTCGGTAAAACGACCAAAAATCAGTTTTTATAACATTTTAAGTCCAAAACTCAAAATATTATTTCAAACCAAATACTTTTCTGTCCAAAAGACCATTTTACCCTTACAAGGTAAAATGACCAATTTACCCTTTTATTATAATTATATAATAAAGTATCTTGGCGTTACATTTATGATTGTTAATACAAATGTTATAAGAATCAATTCAACCAAAGGTCCAGTTGGACAGGACCTTGGAATCATTTGACTTAGAGTCACTTGATGAATTGAGTTCTTAATGTGTTAAGAAATGAATCAACCAAAGGTCCAGTTGGACAGGACTTTGGAATCATCTGACTTAGAGTCAGATGATGATTAAGTTCTTTATAAAGCACATGTGGCAAGAAATGAATCACCCAAAAATCCAGAGGATAGGATTTTGGAATCAGTTGACTTAGAGTCAGCTGAAGATTGCAAGTCTTGAGCAAAGTTAACAAAGTCATAAGTCTACATAAATATGTAAAGGACATTGAGATTAAGAGCAACGAACACACCTGTTGTTGTGTATTGCTCGAATCTTGATAAAGAACACAATTGTTTGTACTTCACGATATTTATCATTCGGTATGACAAATATGACTTCGCTTATCGGGATAAGCGATTGAATTGAAACCTTGAACAGTTCAAGGACTTCAAAGGAAGTACAAGTTCCATAGAACCTGAGCGATAACATAAACTGAGAAAAAGGTTTTATTGTTCATTCTCTTCCAAGAGCATTAATGGTTATAATGTGTCTTAGGGAAGATAATGGAGCATTGGTCGAAACAGTTCGATCCTCGATGTATGAGATACATTGCCAATTAGTTTCCAATAAGTTGAATATTATACCAGTCAGTCCATATAAACCATATTCCGACCACATCCTATACTAAATAGGTCTTGCAGACACTGTCTGAAATGTAAAGCTGGGATTATCCCACTTGTACATAGAAAGTCCAGGGTCTTGTAGTGTTCATCCGAACCTCATGACCAGCCTGAACATGATCAGCATTGTCGTTTCATTTGCTATCCCACTATAACTGTAAAAGAAGAGCTCTTTTAGAAAAAACTCATGGTCTAAGGAAACAGTAGGAGTTGGGACAGTCCTAAATGAGTTTAGGATTAGCCAAATGACAGAACCTTTAGTCATCACTAGGCTTGGAGCAGAAATCAGATTTCTGCTTTACAAATGACATAATCTCCTCTTGGCCAGTAGTATTGATCACCATCATAAGTAGTTATGATCAGGGTGACATACCGATTGGTGGTAAAGCACTATAGTTGGTACGGATTTATAATCCGACTACTTGGAAGCATTGGTGAGCCCGGTTGCTGCCAAACAAGAGAACCTTAGGGCGAGACACAGTCTATGTGAAATTTTGATTGATTTTACACCTGGTCTAAAAACCAGTGGGAGTAACTGAATCATCAAAAGAAAGCAACATGGACAGATACATACCTTCAGAACATCTGGTTGAGTGAGGCGATACTTAGAGTCAAGTAATTGATTCTGGGAGAAGCACTCTCAATAGAAGATGAAATCCGAAAGGATACTGTATGACACATTGTAAATCGTTAGTGGAGCACGTGTGGATCACCGGCACAATAATAGGGACTCACAAAGAGTGTCCCAATACAATTTACATGGGCCCGGGATTTCCCCACGGGCATCTCGCAAGAAAGGATATTCAGATTCTCAAAAATATGCCAAATGATTGGATTTTGAGAAAAGGCTGAAAGATTTCCATTAAAATGCCAGAAAGGTTTGGATTCCCAAAAATGTGCCAAAAGTCCTGGGTTTTGTGAATAGTCCATAACTGTGTCAAAGCCAGTGGGAGCGTCGCTGTTATCTACTATCTCCATATGTGGGTTACATACTATTTCTAGGAAACGTCTCCTTTCATTACAAAGTGTAATGACTTGGTGTTAAGAGACAGATCGCTATGAAAGACTTAATAGAAATACGGCATACTCAGGTGGTTGTAAACGTCTATGAGATAGATCCAGACTCTGCCAAGATGATCTTGATGAGATTCAAGATGCATAAACCTAGGAAAGGGTTTGTTATCATTGCAAAGTGTGATGACTTGGCATGAAAGAAATAAATAAGGTGCAACATACTCACGTAATTCACAGTAATCTATTGGATAGATGAAATCGCCAGCATAGACCTAGCCATTGTAAGCATGATCTTGATAAGATTCAAGATGCATGAGAAGAGTCTCCGAAAGGAAATAGTTTTTCGAAAATCATGACACAAGGATTATAAATAATCTTTGGATTCCGAAAGGGTTTGGAATAAGATTGGATCGGGTTCCACAAGTTTCTTGGATCGATCATAATGTCATGAACATGTCCTGATGACTTGATGCTTAGGGCATAGTAAGTTGGATTCAGGACATTGTCTGGCTGGGAATACTGGATGGATTGTTTGAACTCAAGTGAGAATTCATTGGGAAATGATTGGGGTGAAAGTGATAGGGTTAATTTGAAAGATTTTCCAAAGTGGTAATTATTAACATCAGAACATGATGTTAAAGGACTTCATGGTTAAAGAATCTCGTTAGTATTCTGATGGAGCGCGTGTGGTTCATTGGCACATCATAACACCTCGAAATAGTCTTAGGGTGCAGTCAAGTAGACTAAAGACCCCAGAACCATAGGAAGTCACAGTATACATTACCAGGATTGAGTTAGGAGAGAAATTGACAGGATAACATATTGAGATGTTATCGGATGAGCATCCGATTGGATCATCTGTAATAAAGTGTATAAGTATAAGATATTTTGGATACATAGAAAGAGTGTAAGATTCATAAAGACATAGCTATAAAATTATAATTGAAAGTTTAAAAGAAATATTGAAACCGATAATAGTTTATGACAATATCCGACTTGGTGATTACCTTGTGGAGACTTGGTAATAAGCAGGAGTAGCTGCCAATCAGATCTTTATGTTTCGCTTTCGCATGTTTTACTTCTTGAATAATTTAATTATTCAGAAAGGTCCACAGTCGTTCATACTTTGGGAAGTAAGTATTGAATCAAGACTGTCATGAATTGGTTTGTAGACTGTCTAAGGAGTTAGACATAGCAATATGATTGCTACAACTTTCATGAGTACTTAGAAATAGAGATTTGAGTATTGGATAAACCCACGGTCAATAGATTGCTTCATGGATTATATCACAAGCAATGTTGAGACGATAATATCTTATGATCTTGACGTAGAGAGATATGAATTATAATTTACAAGGCAGTTGTTCATTAATAATACGAAAACGCATCGGTAACTCGATGTTATAAAACGTGTTGTTATGAATAATGTAACTGGTAAAAGATATAAGCATATGAGTCGAAGCTTATTCGTTCCTTGACCCTGATGGAAAATAGATATCTATAGGCCTCTCGATGATTTTGAAGTTGACTAAAGTGCTGGCCAGCCTGGACTAAATTGATGTGTTCAATTAAAAGTTCTAAAGTCATAAGCAGAATCAGAAATTGGGAAACAGAGTATCGGACAGAGATTGATCTCAATCCATGTCTCGTCTCTGAAAATATATTGTTGGACGAAGGATCATATGATCACTTATATATGGACAGAACTGACTGGGTCAGAGTTCGGCATCAGTTTCTAGGAAACTACAGTTTGCTGATCAATTAGAGGATAAATTAGTAATTATAGTCATAGACTTATCCAAGTGGGAGACTGTTGGATTAGGTGTCTAAGTCATGACTAATAATTTGTATTTACCTAATTGATAGTAGCAAAGTCTATTTGGGTTGCCCTCATGGCTAGAGGTTTAGCAGAAAATCCAGGAGAGAGAAAGATTGATTTATTATATGATTAATAAATCAATAGAAATAAAATAAATAGTTTATTGATATATTATGGAGATAATATAATAATTAGAAACTATATTAATTAATTAGAAATTAATCTGGAATTAATTGGAATTAATTTGGTGATTAATTTGATTAATTAAAGGTGTAGGGGCTGAATTGTAATTATTCAATAGTTGAGTAAGTAACAATTATAGTAGTTTAAGTGGCCAACGAAATTATGGAGGGATTATCCATAATTTCGATTGTTATATGTTAGGATAAATAGATTTGAATTGATAGATAAATGTTTATCTTATTTGAATTCAAAAAGGTTTATCTCTAAAGGCTTATCTGGTGGCCACTTGGAAACTATAAATAGAGAGCCCTAGGCACCATAAAAGCCACGAATTTTTACACTCTTCCCTCTCTCTGGAACTTTCGAAAACCCTAGTTTTGGGTGTGACCTATGCAGTTATCTCGGCCATAAACCTTATAGCGGTCACATAGCGAGATTCGATTTAGCGTTTATCGCGGTGGTATAGCGGGGGGGTTTTTTTTGTTACTTTTAGACTATTAATAATACGTATAATTAATATCACAAAAAGTTGCATAAAAATGTCACATAAAACATAGATAGTATTCTAATATGAAAAGTGTCAACGTGTCTCGGCAAATCTCTATAACGATCCGGCGCAATATCGCTATCTCGGGCTCCTAAATCTCCTAAATCTCGGCAAATCTCGGACATTACTGCTATCTCGGGCAAATCTCGGACAATATCGCTATCTCGGGCTCCTAAATCTCGGCAAATCTCGGACATTATCGGCGAGATTCTCGCTGGCGAGATTACTGACCGAGATTTTGATTTCTATCTCGGTCTAACCCCGCGAAACGCTATCTCGGCGCTATCTCGGCGAGATCTCGCGCGATTGACTGCATAGGGTGTGACGTCATTTGAGGCAAGGCACTTGCGTTGCTTAGCTTGCAAGAAACAACTAAAAGGTTAGTTTTCTGATTTTATTCTTTAGTAATTTTTCTTGTGGCCTTTTAGGAAATATTTATATGTTCAATAGTAGAAAACATAGATCCTCTTAGGTTGCATGTGAACTTAGGGTTTTAGTTCATAGATTTGCATAAAACTCTTCATATGTCTGTTCAAATGTGAGTATATATGCAAAAACGTATATGTATATGTGTATTAAACGTATGTGCACATATACATATGTATATCAAATTTGTTCATGTACACATGTATGTATATTTGCATATATACATAAATAGATGTGCATTTGTTCATATGCATATATGGATGTATGTATTTATTTTAATGTTTTTTAATATACATGTATATTAAATTTTATTAATGTTATTGCAGATTTTGGAGAATTTATCGAGCAAATTGAAGAAATGAAAATTGAAAATTTGAGAAATGAAGATATCATGAATTTTCGTTGTATTTTTTATATTTTTGTATGTAATGTTCATTATTTCTAATAAATTTGTATGTATCATTCAAATGGTTGTATATTGTTGTACTTTTTAAATTTTGTGTATGTATTGTTCAAAACAATTGTATATTATTGTTTATAATAAAATGAATTGTTCATTTTTTACATTTAGATATTAAAGATACGAATATGTATATATGAATTGTGAAACTATGCATATATGCATCTGCGAATATGCATATATACACATGCAAATACACTAATATGTTTTTATAATTTCGAAAAAAAATCAGAATTTTTATTTTTTTCTAATTTCGGAAAAAATTATTTAAAAAAAACGAAAATCTTATAAAATTTTTACGAAAACAAAAATATCATTTTTTTAATTTGAAAATTCAAATCTAATAGCCTTGATTTTAGGAGTTGTTAGTGTTGTTGCCTAAAATAAAAAAAATCAGAATTAAATGTAAATTGTAAAATGACAATCGTGCCCTTTTGTGATCTGACCAATAATAAAAAGTTCTCAAGATCTCATGTTTTTAGGTTCTCACAAGAACCCACCCCTATATATATATATATATATATATATATATATATATATATATATATATATATATATATATATATATATATATATATATATATATATATATATATATATATATATATATATATATATATATATATATACACACACACACGTATCAAAATAAAATATCATCAAATTATAGAATATATACTATTTTACGACCTACCAAAAATTTAATAATCGATAACTAACATCGTAAAATATACCTGAATAATAATAGTCGAAAATATGAATGTTACATGTTAGTTCAATAGACATGTATCATGTGTCAGTGTACCATGTACTTTACACTATTCACACATACCCAAATGGCATGTCCTTGTACTTTTTGATTTATTGTAATGTCGGGATTTTGTATTCAAAGGATGAAGTTTTTAAACAATGTTATGAAAACGACAACGAATGCTTTATTTAAAACTTGAACACAAACATAAAACCTAGTTTTATTCCCACCAAGTATCTTTGATTATATGCATGCTAAAAATAATATAACAACATAAGGATAAAAGGAAACACAACATTTATAGTCCTTTGGTTCAATCTCAAAGATTGAATGTTGTTGTGGCAACAAGAACAACGGTATCTTCTTTTCCAATGGTATCCACCACAAGTTGCTTCACATTTTGAATGCTAATTATTTGCTTTCCTTCTTCTTCTTTCATTTTCTTAAGAACCAAAGCTTATGGATTCAAAAGGAGACAAGTGCTAGAACCAATCTACACTTGAAGTTGGAAGAAGAAAATCTAGAGAGATAGTACAACTTTCGGCCAAATAATATGAGAAGAACAAGCACTTATATCACATGTTGACATGCAAACCTTTTCATGCAACACAATTCCCCGAGATGCAAAAGTCAAAATACCTTCATGCAAGAGAAAAGGGAGAAGGCCAAGACACATGCATTGGACTTCCCTTTTGTCCTATTATTGGTCGAAGGTGAAGAGAGAGAATCTCTCTCTTGATTTTATACTATATAAACTTATATATTTATAAAATATAAAGTATATAAATAATTTATTATCACGATATAAGTTTTATAACATGTTTCAACTATTTGAAATATGTCATTTCATCATGAATCGAATTCACTATGATGAATGATCACTTAGGTGATTAACTCCATCCAGAAAGCGTTTTATGGGCTCAAAAATGGGGTTGGGACCTTACGACGCTGTGCTCATCGCCCCAAGTTTCGATTCGGTTGGTCGCAGGCCGAAAACGGAGCCCCATAAACAAAGTTATGACCATTTTCGTGAAACCCCTTTTGTCACACGATATTGGGCCTCCAGAAACATAAGGGCCTAATCCTACATGCTAGGACCCGCATCACAGGGTAAAGGTGGCATTGGGTGAAGGTGGGGGTGGGTGAAGTGGGGGTGGCATGGGTGGATATGGATGGGTAGGGTGAGGTGGGTAAGGTATGGGTGGGTGGGGGTGGGGTGCGGTAAGGCAGGGTGAGTGTACGGTGGGGTGGGGTGAGTGGGTTGGGTAGGGTAGGGGTAGGATGGCATAGGGGCGGGACTGGTGGGGTGGCGGTGTGAGTAGGTAGGGGTAGGGTGGTGTGGGTGGGTAAGGGGTGAGGTGGATGGGTAGGGTGGGGTGGGTGTGGGTGGCTCATAAATTTTTTCAGACATGGTTTTACTTATTACCTTTTAAGATACTTTCGATAAATTAAAAACGTTTATTCAGATGTTACCAAACACGTTGAATCTGAAAAGTAAGAGACTGTCTTTTATTTTTTTAATTAAGAGGCTACCAAACAGGACATTAGTCTCTTAACACATGTTTGACGCTTTACCGATAGGCTGAGAAGTTTTTTGTGCAATAGTCTATGCTAATTATAACTAAAATCAAACAAATTCATAAAAAATTTAACAAAAACAATGTTCAAAGGAATATCACAAATGTTTGCCAAAGTATATATTGTTTTGTAAGTCGAAGGATTAATGCAAACCGTTTACGAAAATTTGAATTTAAAAAAAAATCATCGAATCAGATCTTATTTTTTAGAATAAATTTAAATTAGACAAAATTACAGTTTTGGTCTATGATGTTTGCTTGAGATTGCAAGATGGGACAAACTATTGGAAATTCACGGTTTGGATCACTAATGTTTGCATAAAGCTACAAATTGGTCCCTAGGTCAGTTGAAATGACTAAACTGCCATTTTTAATTTAGTTTTCCTTTTTCTTTGAATTAATTAATTACTTTATTAATAATAAAAAAAGAAAATACCCCCACCCCACCCTACCCCCACCCCGTAACACCTCTCTCTCTCTATCTCTCTCTCTCTCTCCCACTCAAAAAACGTAACCGTTGCTTCCCCATCTAAACCCCACTTGTTCAGTACTTTAGCAACTAAATCAGAGTGCACTTCAAGATCGAAAGTAGCTGCTATTAATGCTCGTTTGATTGCAGTTTTCCCGTTCAATTTCTGAATGAAAATCCCTCGTAACTTATCTATGTTTCCTGCCTTAACACAGAGTGATTAAGCTATCCTCTAAGCGTTGCAAAGCCTTGAGAAAGAAACACTTATACCTCAAGAATATCTCGATAAATGAAATTGGGAAGCCATGGAAGTTTATGAAACCCAACAGAAAACATCCTCTTCAACCCCTCTACTGTTGTGGGCATTAAAAGGTCCGACCAACTCGACAAACCAAGCTTTTTATACGCATCAAGACTGATGGATTCGGTTAACTCTATAATAGTGGCAGACATAACCATAGACTTAACCAAATTCGGGTACAGCTTAGCCATCTTGAATCCAACCATCCCTCCATAACTTAACCCAACTAGTGTTACCTCTTCTACTATTAGTTTCTTCATCCCTTTCGCCACAAACTCAGCCTGGAAACTTGCTGACCTCTCATTTCTATCGGTGATTGAGCCACCGAAGAACAAGAAGTCGGGCACGTAGACCGAGTATTCACGAGTTAACGCCAAAATTTGTAAGAACCATGTGAATACACCGTCCATGGAGAATGAGTGGAGGAGTAGTACTGCAAGCTTGGTGGGTGGTACGTAAACGGTTTGCCCGTCTTTTTGGTGACGATGTCTTTTGGAACCCATATATTCATCAAGGTCCCAGGTTCTATTTCTATGGTTTGCGGTGTTAATCCCGCAAGGTTTACGAGCCTGTGAACTAGAGGCAAAGGGGAGATTGTGATTATATAAGATTTACGAGTTGTAAACGTATGCAGCCATCTCATACTGAATTTGGTAGGGAATGGAATTAAAACGCAACCCTATTACGTAAAACTTCAATTTGAATCGGGGTCAAAGCTGACGGTATGATCAAACGGAAGCCAGAAGCCAGGGAAGTAGTGAGGAAGAAGTGGCGGAGTTGATGAGGATTTGGGAAGATTCGGTCGTCTTTTTATTTCGAATCCTGATTTGGTTTTGAGACTTAAGGTGATTTTTTCCAGAAGCTTGAAGCAAATTTCTCATCATATTTAACGTTACTGCAACTTTTCTTTGTATTTGGGAAGACGATGGTGGGGCGAGGAAGACATGGTACGCAGGTACGAGAGAGAGAGAGAGAGAGAGAGAGAGAGAGAGGTGTTACGGGATGGGGGTATTTTCTTTTTTTATTATTAATAAAGTAATTAATTAATTCAAAGAAAAATGAAAACTAAATTAAAAAGGGCAGTTTAGTCATTTCAACTGACCTAAGGACCAATTTATAGCTTTATGCAAACATTAGTGACCAAACCGTGAATTCCCAATAGTTTGTCCCATCTTGCAATCTCAAGCAAACATCAGGGACCAAAACTGTAATTTTGTCTTTAAATTATTAGCGTAGATGTACGGTTGGAGTATGTACAGCAGAGTATTAGAGGATGACGGAGAGAGAGAGAGAGAGAGAGAGAAATCTAGGAAGATGAAGCAAGTCAGTAACAGTGAAGTGACATAAAATCCAAAAGAGTAAAAACAGTAGTGTAATTAAATGGTCAAAAGTACCCCTACCACCTCTAAAGACCAAAAGTTCTTTCCCCATAAAAACCAGAGCATGATGCATGTACAGTTCACTCGACACTTTACCCATTTTAATCTTGATTGTGCTCTATCCCTCTCTTTCAATGTCTTTTGTTTTGTCATCGTCTCCCTAAAGCGGTAACTATTTTTTATAATATATATAAATAATAAGAATATATAAAATATACAATCAAGTTTTATTCCACAATTTAAATGTAGGTCTCGAAAATAAGTATACAACACCATACCCGGATAGTGGTTATCTTTTTTTTTTTTTTTGGCAAGTTAAGGATGAATCCGATTACATGTGTCGTAATATATTACAGCTACGCTAGGTACATCAGGTTAACTACAGTACTTCGTCGTCAACCCTTCGCCGATGAGACTGCACAGAAACTAGACCCATACCCGCAACCGGCAAATCTTGGTGCATAGCACACGCCCACCCCGGAAAGACGCCCTACAAGCAATTGACTGGGTAAAACCCAGCTCCCGGATACACACAACACCGGCTAGCTGCACAGAGACCACAAACTAGGCATTAATATCTTTAGCCTTATGTTTGCGTGGAGTGAGTCTCGAACCCACAACCTCTCCTAGGAGAGGCAATGGCCGTAGCCAATCCAACCACCGCTGATGTGTGTAAAATATTTTAATTCTAGGATAACATTGCATTGTTTATTTCATATGAAATTACTTTATTGTATTATTTAAGAAAGATAAAATATTATGTGATAAATACATAGTTTATCCTTGTTAAAATACAATGAAATGTTAAAACAAGTCATGTTAGGTAAGGTAAATTAACTACAATTTTACGTTAGAATCTTTCTCAACAATGTATTTTAAGGAAAAATGTTTTGCTCGAAGCAATTACGGTTATTTATTTTATATATAATTTTTTATATGTCAGATCACAATTTCATTAATTTTATTAAATATATATATTTTAATTTAAATCATCTCAATCACGTTAAAAGTTTTTATTTTGTTGATGTTGTTTGACAGTATTCGAATAATTCATATTTGAATAATTCAGAATCCTGAATGATTTTTCTCTCAATAAAAATATGTTATTTTGTTAGACCTCTGAAAGATTGTGTTAAATGATAAAAATGAAAATCCATTAAAATTTTAAATAATATTATATACTAACAAACCATTAAAATTTCAAGAAATGAGCCATATATTACAAAATTGAATAACAAAAACAAATAAATCACTATATTTTACACAAATCCTTTATCTTACAATACAAACATAGAAAGACGAGCATATCACCAATTTCCACCTAATCAACAAGTAACAAATCAACAATTGTGTAAGAAGGCCGGCGATGCTAATGAATAGTCGAAGATGGAGAAAACGGTAGCCATTAGAGGCGAGGAGAAGACGTAGAGAAGACGTCGGTGCTGTCGACGTCGGAGATGGAGCATACGACAGTGCTGCAGTGGGGGTTTTAACTAAGGCGAGAAGGTAAAGGACGGTTGAAGATAGCGGCAGGAGGGAGATCGCCGACAACATGCATAAAGAACAATATGGCTGGCGCTCGGGAGGGAGAACACTAACGATGACAGTTAAAGGAAATATAAGAAATAAATAGTTTAAGTCATGGGCAAATGATGAACTTTTTAAAAGAGATATCATTCAGATTCGCCTTTTCACTTAACGATTCAGATGCTTGTTAAGAGACTCTAACAGATTCAGATGTTATATTTGTTATGTAACAAACGTTTTAAATGGTTCAGAACCTCTTAACCATTCATATTAGAAGGCTATAAAACACCCCTTAATTCAATTAAGTTATCTTCATCTTCATAAAAATATATTGTAACGTCCCAAATTTCGTAATAAAATTTTTGTTTTAAAAGCGATTCAAATACATAAAATAGGTTGTGAAATAGAAACCAGCCAATTCAAATTCGGTATTTAAAAACATACAAGTTCATGTTTATTGAAAACATTTACAAACATTATCAAGCGGAAGACTTGAATACCAAAACCTCATATGTGATATAGTCGCGTAGTGCTTCAAGCTCAAGCGAATACATTCCTGAAAAATATTTAGGGTAAAAGAGTAAACACAAAGCTTAGTGAGTTCCCCAAAATATCACATGATCCATTCCATTCATACATATAAGGAACATACAACATCTAGGTACAACCCTAACATGGCACTACACCTAGAAAACATACATCATCTAGGTACAACCCTAACATGGCACTACACCTAGGGAACATCAATCATCTAGGTACAACCTTAACATGGCACTACTCCTAGGAAACATTAATCATCTAGGTACAATCCTAACATGGCACCACACCTAGGAAGCATCAATCACATAATCACCATATTTCTTCTTACAATATTGTACTACATTTGCTTGCAACTTCACACATAGTATATTGAGAGGACTCACATGATCTGCAACCTTAAGCTAGAAGCACTCCATACGAGAATCCTCATATCCTGACCACACTAGCCTCCTAATAAGGATAAACTTCACTCTGTAAATCCTAAACCCAAACAGGATAACCTCTAAGACCGGTACCCCAAATCTATCAAGTGTGACCAATAGTCAAACTGGTCAAAATGTCAACGTTCAAAGGTCCACCCTTATATAGCGCCGTTAACCCCTAAGGATAGCGTCGCTATGTGCGAACTTCGTGAAAACCCCATTTTCAGAGATAGCGTTGCTATCTCTATAGATGTCGGCGCTATCTACGCTGTTCATCCCAATTCTTTCCACAACTCTTAATTTGTTAAGCTAATGTCTTATACCTTCCAGGACCCTTCCAAACAGTCACTAGATCCATAAAATGCTTAATTTACGTCCATGCACTCACATGGTCAAGATCTAGGTTCCAAAAGAGTAAAACTTAACTTAACACTCAAGGTAGCTCGACTCACTCCCAAATCAGATCCAAAACTTCCAAAGAAAACACAAGGGACAAAAAGATCAACGCTTTAACACCAAACTCCAAAGATCAAGCCACAAAGGGACCAAAATTCATCTAAAGTCTCCATACCAATAATATCAACTCAACAAACACAAAAGGGAGAGACGTTACTCACAAAGGTCCAGAAACAGAAGCTCTGATGTTTCAAACTTGTAGCACACCTTTAGTCATCACCATGCACCTTCTAGCACCACCATCTCTTCAAGAAATATTCTAAAAAGATAAAAAAAAGTCACCCAATGAAGCAAAGAGAGAGCTTTTAGACGTTTCTGGAGGCTCAAGGGTGACAAATGACGGCCACCTAGGCTTTTGTGACCTTAAATACGGTCCGCAAACTCGAATTCAAAGGCTTTGGCCCAAACAGCGACATATAGCGTCGCTATCCTTATGATAGCGGCGTTATCTCAAGAACGTACGATCCCACCATGCAGACCACACATAGCGTCGCTATGCGCTAACATAGCGTCGCTAACTTCCTAACAGCTTAAATCTCAAATTTTAATTCTTTTAAATTACAACTTGGACATTTCGGGATTAAGGTTTTACATATATAATAAAGCCACTTATATAGTTTGTTGTTTTAAAGTACATATAATATTTATAAAAACAAGAAAATGACATAAAAGCCCTAAAATTACAAATTGTTAATGATTATACCTCAACGACAATTTTCATAATGAAAACCTGAAAATTGCAAAGTTTTTTTAAATGATATTCATTAGGTTTCACAACCCTTATCCGATTACCACATTTATCTCTCTCTCTCAGAACTAAAAAAAATACGTATCAATGCATAAAAAATTCCCAAACCCAATCACGCTATTTGGGATTTATGAGACATATTCGGTGATAATGCTCGGTCTCTGTAGAGCTTTGATTTCGATTCTAAATCATGAGATTTGAATGGGTAATGAAGATGATGAGAGTGGTGAAGATCGATTGAGATTGTCATAAAAAATTGTTCTAAGGTTGGTCAGGAACAATCAACACCGAGGTAATACCTCAAATTTCTCCATCCCATGAATCCAATTTCCTTCGAGATCGATTACTTCCAATTTATCCGTCCCTAAATTTTAGTAGGAATTCAACCACTCAAGTCTCTAAAAGAAAGAAACAAAGTTCATAGTATTTATGGCTTTGAGATCACGAATGACGAATTGCCCACAAATTCAACGTTAAATATATTTGAAACACTATAGTAAGAAAGTGTAGTTAGAATGAACATGTGAAGTTCTAAACATATGAATTGATACTATGAATTATATAAATTCTATAAGTATTAAATGGAAAGTTAAGCTAATTACAAGGTTGGGATAAGGGGAATACTAGATGAAAATAACCTAACTCCTTGAGTGAGTACGTACAGATCTTTTTATTTGGGTACATGTAACAAATTTTGTTTATGGCGAATGCTTTTAGTAATAAATCAAATATATATGAAAGAAAGCATGAAATAGTTTTAGAAAGCATGAAATAGTTTTAGATATTGATATGTTCATTGTATGAATGTGGTTGCATCAAAATGGTAATATGTGTAGACACTCATCTCAATGAGATGATGGTGGAATTATGATGCAAAATGAGTACAAGTTATGGCTTATGGAAATAAGGCCCTTAGAAGTGATGCATTTATATTAAGTGGTAAAGAGCACGGGGACCATCAAAGGGGACATAGACTCCCCAAGACTCGTGTGCTTGGAAATCATGTATTGGATTACATGACATTACATCATGAAAATACGTTTATGAACTTATGTCTTAAAATGACTTAATGAAATTAAAAAAAATCATTAAATGTTTTGTGTCTAAAACCTATGTATCTCATGAGATGAAAGTCTCACATATTTTCTTTTATTGTAAATGACATGTATCCCGGTGTCGGAGGCAATTAGTAGTGACATAGACTAATATTGTGGATCTTTTGGATTAGAAGACGCAATTAGATGGCTATAAGTGGAAAGCATATTTAGTACTTATACTTTTGTATAATGTTTCAAAAGTATTAAATGCTTTCTATGGGTTTTTATATCATTTGTACCCCCAAAGGACACTAAAACTTATATTTTGTTAAACATGATGTATTAGGACTTAACTTCCGCTTATAACTTTGATTATGTAAACGAAATGACGTATTAAGATGGTGTATACTTTGGAGCGTTGGAAGTTGGTATTATAGTAATAATTTAAACGAATCAGGTTTAGACTTTCCACACCTAGGATTAGATTATGAAATGATAGGAAAGGAATAAGTACTTAGGATAACTAACAGTGACAAACTTAGGATTTATGTGTCATGGGAATGTTTGGATTATGTGAGTAGGAATGTCTGCCATACTACACACTTTGATTACATGCTTTAAATTGATAAATCACATTTGAAGTATTCTAAATTTGGAAAGTCCTCATAGCAAAACAGTGAACACACAATTTGGTTGTGTGTCACAAATGATGGAAGAAGTGTAGTTCCATCCTCATCAAGGGGTGTTGATCTCCCCAAATTAATGACGAAAGGAATCTACAACCAAATTCTAATCCTTAACCCCTTATTATTTAAACGATGAAAAAACTCTTACAAGTCAAACGAGAACATAACATAGAGGAAATGCAAATAATACCCAACGAAAGGTTCTAAACTCCTTCTACAGCTCTAACCTGTGTTGCAAAACTCGGCCAACTGGGCTGAGTACTCGGCCGAGTACACATACTCGGCTAGGTACCGAGGCGATTTTTTAAGAATCGGTTAAATAAACTCAGACTCGGAATTACTCGGCTATGAAACTACCCTTCCTTGTACTTTACTAATCCTACATTCTGATGTATTTACAAAAAGGGCACAGTTATCATCTTCATTTAAAGTCATTTAATCACATACCTACATGGGTTTATATCAATGGTGTGTGTGTGTGTGTGTCTATATATATATATATATATATATATATATATATATATATATATATATATATATATATATATATGTATATATATATATATGTATATATATGTATATATATATATATATATATATATATATATATATATATATATATATATATATATCTATATATATATACATATATATATATATACATATATATATATATACATATATATATATATATACATATATATATATATATATATATATGAAGATGATCAACATAAAACCCTATTTTAACCATAGAACCCTGTTTTAAGCCATTTGACCATTCAATCAATAGCCATAATTAAAAATTGTAATTAATTTAAATAAAATTAATTTTATTCCTAAATTAAAGCATAATCTAATCCAATAGGAGTAAATTTGTATTTTCATTGACCTGCTTTTAGTTACCAAATTCTACTGATTGTTGTTTCCTTTCCCGTTCAAATGAAAAATGCAAAATCAGGAAGCTAAAATCTAATCGCTAGTTATTCATGCAATCCATTCCAATTGTAACTATTAAAAGCGTATCAAGATTACAATCCCAACATATTGAATTAGATCAATATTACTGGATAAAGAACAAGGTAATTGTTTAACCTTATTTTTCTGGCAGGATTGAAGCAAGAAACTATAATTGAGGAAGAAAGTGGGCAATTAACATGCCAATTGTCTTCATATCAACCTTAATTAGATCGATTTTAATGGCAGATTCATCAGACACAAACTCCATTCGTTATTCCCTATATTCTTCTTGGTGTTTCTATGAGATGCCTTTCACTGATCCCTTTTGGATACACTTCATGATGTGAGTAGAAAAATCTGCAATCTTGTTTCTAAGATGCTTTGGAAGGGATGATCGCAATCGGAAATGGAAGATACATCATCCACATAAAACGAGGTGTTTACAAGTGACTATTTTTTGAGTTTTTGTATAAGTTTTCATATATGTTTAGTTATGGACATTTGAATTTTTGTATTAATATTCACCCATGTTCAATTATGAACATTTGAGTTTTTGTATAAATGTATAAATGTTCATCCATGTTTAATTATGAACAATTGAGTTTTTGTATACATTTTAATCCATGTTCAGTTATGAACACATGCTCACAAGTAACTAATTTTCTAGTTTTTGTATAAATGTTCAGCCATATACATTTATGAACGTTTGAGTTTTTGTATAAATGTTCATGCATGTATAAATGTCCATCCATATTTAGTTATGAACATACATATTCATTTATGAACATTCATCGACAAACATATGTTCACAATTGACTAATTTTTGAGTTTTTGTATAAATGTTCATCGATGAACATATAGTTGATATTTATGTCTGCTCATAACACTCATACATGTTCGGTTATAAACATGTACGAACATGACAAATTTCATGGTTTTTCTACAAATGTTCATCCATGAACATATCTCCATAAATGACGACTAATTGGTTATGAATGTTTATTTCTAAACATGTGTGTATATTTATATATTTCATCAATGTTCGTCAATATTCATTTTTGAACATTTGTGTATGTTCATAGATTTCATTAATGTTAATCAATATTCAATTTTGAACATGTGTGCATGTTAGTTTGTATATTTCATCTATGTTCATTTTTGAAGATGTTGTTAGTTACTATATTTCATCTATGTTTGTTATTGTTCGTTAATATTCATTTCTGAACATGCATGTATGTTTGTATATTTCATCAATGAATATTAATTGGTTATGAATGTTAATTTTTAATAGATGTAACTGGAATTAAATATCCGAGTGTCATAATAGTTAGGGGTGTTTGTGATTGCTTATTTGAGATCCTTATTAACTTATTGCGGTTTGACACCGTTAATAAACAATTTTACGTGTTTGGATGAATATATTTTATAAGCACTTATTTGCTTAAATAAACAATTTTTAATAAGTTACTTCTTCCGTACTTATTGACTTATTTAAGCAGTTTTAATAAGTTATTTCCATATTACACATAATCACCGTTTGCCAAACACTAAAAAACAACTTATTGACTTATTACGTTTTGGTACCGGATAAGCTAAACCAAACACTTTTTTAAAACTTCGTTTTCACACCGGATAAGTTAATAAACACTTTTAATAATAAACATAATTTGTTTTAAATAAGCAATCCCAAACACCGCTTAAGTTTATGATTATTAATGTACATTTATAAACATAATTACTACAAATTAGGAATATAATTAATAAATTATTATTTTACAATCATACCTTTATCATCATAATTTAATTTAAGAATCACAAAAATTGTTCTATAATTATCTGTTTAATTTTAATTCTATATTGATCCATATATATTTATTTATATAAATATATATAAAATGCAAAAAAAGGATAACTTTTATCTCACTAGATCGGTAAAGATCTTCTTTCATGTGTGTCTTTTTTTTTTTTTTTTGATATTTTTTTAATTTACTTTATAAATTTCTAACTCTCATGAGGACAGCGACCCATCATCTTTCATCCTCTTCTATAAAATCCCAGTTTTCCCTTCCGTGATTTTTGCTTCTCCCTTTCATTTCCCCATTTTCAGCATTTATTTTCATTTACTCTTGTTTTTTACTCCAGTATTTCATACTTGTTTGCTTTCTTAATTTGGTTATTCAGGGTCATCAATCTCTGTAATTAAAAGATTCACAGAGCAGCTTCAATGGCGGTCCGGCCCATCATACCCACAAGTTGTCTTCTGTAAGCTCAAGCTTTAAACACAAAGATACCAATTATAATGCATGATCTTACGTGACGTTTAATATTTGAATGATTTCTCTATAGTTTAACTAAAACTATTTATGATAATTTTCTTGCATATTACTTGTTATTTTGATATATATGAATGCTTGATTTAGTTGCTTTTCTTGGTTTGTTTGTTATAAAAAGTGATTTTAGTTCTTATCTTTCATTAGGGTTAGGGTTAGGGTTTCTTCAAAGCATCCAGTCACACAAATAATTTGATTTTTAATTCATAAAACCCTAAATTCTTTTAACCCACAGAAACAGAAACATCACTTACCTTAACTTTTTTTTTTTTTTTTTTTTAGAATCTAATCTATTATTTTTCTAGATGCATAAATTGTTCCCAAAATTATAGACAATTATTGTTTTTGAAATTTTCTCCATTCTGAAGATAATTTTGATTTTTTACTTCTAGCTAGGTGCCTTGTAACACTCGAGGGATTCTGAAATTTTTATTGTCAATCATTTATGCACTTTAACAAACCATTTATATAAGATTCAAACTATTTTTGATCGAATTTAGAGAGTTGTCCTGGACGCTTTGGTTTTTATTGCTAACTCTGAGAATTATTTCCAACACATTTGCCAGCTTTATACCCCAAGGTTTCACCTCTTTATAGTTGTGCAATCTAATTATATGGGATGCAAGACTTGTTCTAAGGGTTTGAAAACCAGATTCTGGGTAAATCTTTATGAGTATGATGTTTAGTTATCAAAGGGAGCTTCCTTCAGTCCACTCATAGGGGGGGTAGAGGGTACGGATTTGCTGCCGACTCATTCATTCAAACACAATAGAAAGAACATGAGTTGATCTATCGTGAATGTGTGAATGATGCGGGAGACAAATTTAATCCTTTTCTTTTCTGTGCTTGGACTGAAGGGAGCTCCCTTGATCTATCTTTCTATAAAACGCATGTTGTCCTAAATGAGAATTGGGCCATTACTAGGTTCTCATTGCTGTGGTTCTTTTTGATCATTGAATCTTTGGTTTTATTTATTTTACTTCTTTTGGTTGTTCGTCAACTACTAAGTTTCTTCAAATACGAGGTTGGTTATTTGCTTCATGTACATTTTGATATCGGATTTTTATGGGGAGATAATTAACATTCTTTTATCAGCTATTTTTTCGTTCATCAGCTTTTCATTCAGATGCATATAATCTACTCACCATTTGTCTTCAAGCTACAATGGAACGGTAATAGACCCTTTCCCCGGCCATTTGTTTGTGACCAAGCAAAGGGACATAAATAGTGGTGAGATGAAGTACTTGTTAGGATTCGATGGGATTTTGTGGATGTGAAAGATATTTTGTCAAGTCCTCTTTAAGCCAGACTGTAAAGCTGCCAGGAATCCTTTGTGAGTCCAAGTATCATAAGTGATCACCACTATGTTGCTTTACATATCTACAGGCATTCATAACTCCTTATCTGCTTATATACTGTTTGGTTACAGCTCTTTTATCTATCTCGCATCAAGTATCAAAACCCTAATCCAATCTTCACTGTGCTTGAAACTGGATGAACGAGTTTCTCTTTTTTTTTTATCTTATATTTTTCATAAATTTATAAAACAAAAGGGTAGAGATAAGAGATGTACCCATTTCCTTTAAAGCATACATTCCAATTCACGTTTATTCCGTACTCTTCACTTAATTTAATTATCTATATAAAAATAAATGTATGGTTTGCTTTATTTTATTCCACTTTTTAAGGTTTTCATAATTAAGTAAGAGAAATGTTCATTGGGTTGTGCATACCAAGGAGCAGCCTTCGGCAAACCCTGGTTGGAACTTGAAGCTTATTTAAAATTTTCAAGATTCCTAGGTATGCAAAATCTTTTTCTTAAGTTGGTGGGTACCAACTATCTCATCCTTTAAATTCTAACCATGTATTCTCCCATCCTTTAAATTCTAAACCATGTCTATTTCTCATCCCTGGCACCAAAAAGCTATTTAATATTAAAATATGAGATGTGCTAAAAAAATATTTCATAATGGGACATGTGTACAAGGGGGTCAACTCACATTCATACACCTTGACACACATGAGGCACATGCGAGAGTGTTTTTGAGATTACTCTTTAAATACACTAGGATAATATTTCATTAAACTTCTCGTTATTCTGTGAAGTAGTTATGTTTGTAATTCATGATTTGGGCCCAGTAAAATAAAAATTTGGAAATTAGGTAAATAGCTGTTATAATGAATATAATTATCAAATAGATATGAAATTAATTAACCATAAATACTTATTTAATTGTTTAATTACGTAAATTTGATTTTCAAGATCGTATTTCAAAATTAACATGTGTGCGGTTGATATTGTACCATTTTCTATTTCTAGAAATGAAACTAAAACAAGGAAATAAAGGAAACAAAGGAAGATGACATTAAGGACACATACCCCGAATGGGGTCTCTCTCTCTCTCTCTCTCTCTCTTCCAGTATTGATATGGTGGGGAGGTGTCCTTGCCGGCACCATCTATACCGCCTTCCGCCCCTAGCTCCTCCTGAAGCCATATCCACCATCCAAATACTATTATATGTTTTTAATTTTGCCTTTAAACATATTATTGTCTTTATCTGGAAAAATACATGTTTTAATCTGAATTTCCAAAACAGCTATGTACGGTTAAATGTAGGTATTACAAAGATGATGGAAAAAGTATGAGAACAAGAATAAATAGCATACAATCTCGGTGTAGACGAGGCCTTGCCCTATGAAGCACTTTGTTATCATACTTGTAGGTTTTCTGAAACGGATTATGAGAGTCAAGATGATAACGAATCAACCCTAAAATTGTTTTTGATGATTGAACCTATAGACATTTTAAAACGATATAGAGTAGCTGTTCTTTTGATATATTTTAATGTTTCAAAGTACAATACTTCAATAGAAATAAACTCTAATTTAAAGCCCAAGAAATAGCGGCTAAACGTGTTCACATTACTTGGATGTGTATTTTATTTGACTAAACCATTCACATAAAACAAATTGTCATTTACCATATAATAGAATACTCAAAATGTATAGAATCATGATGGCAAGAAGCCCTGATGACCGCTTATATTTATTGATTTTAATATAATTGGAATTCTGGGGCGGGTATCGAACGGCGCGGTGAAGTCTGGTTTACTTTTAGGAAAGCAAATAAACAACTACTGATAGCTGCAGAACCTGAAGTGGGTACTTCTGATTAAACTAAGCCAGTTCCGTTTGCGCGCTTCGAGATTTCAAAGTACAACTTTTGTGGGTTTTCATTAGTTTTCCTAGAAATGGCCATAACCAGTGGTCCTGTTCAATATATATATATATATATATATATATATATATATATATATATATATATATATATAAAATGAGCTGTAAACATATAATGAGTAGTAGGGCTATATATGTGCTGTGAAATAATTTACCAACAATATGAACCCACATGATGCATAAGCCAGATCCATTACTGTATGGATCCCAAAATATACAAGTAATCATTGGTTTGAAAGATGCATACCGGGTAATGGTTGAGCTTGTTGGGGTTTGAATGCCCATATTAGCCTTTTATTTAGAAAGTGGGAATCATTGATGTTTTTTCGTTGGTAGTGGTGGGTATGATTGTACAAAGCACTTGGATGAGTCTAATAAGCACATCTGCAGCTACTGTTGTCTGTGAGCCCTTTTTAACCAAGGTAAGAGCAAATTGGTCGTCTCGTCTTTCTTTCAGGATACACGGCTATTGTACGAAGTTTTGTGTGGCATGTGGAGGTTAAATCCATGCTTCCTAAATGTTGCTCTACTTCCTAGTTAAAGCTTTAACCAACATTGGCAGCTCAAGACTAAACATGCCTCGAGTTCTTGCTAGTAGTAGGCGAGATTATAAACAAGATTATATTCTTCATTTACCGGCTATTTTTTAACATTATATAATTAGATAAGTCGCAGATCATCAATGGTTAAACTGAGTATGTCCGGGTTTAAAAACCTTAACTTATGATCATTTTGCTAAGTTTGTCCTTTGGTTAAATACTATTTTAGATAATGATGTTTTATAATCGGAAAAAATGTTATTTTTATTTCATTTTTACATCAAAAGGACATGGACACTAATTAGACCGACCGGTATGGAAGCGGAGAAGGGCCACGGTGTCCAGGGTGGATCCCGACCCCGCACGGTAACACCGCCCCACCTGGGGTTTTACCTGCGGGGAAGGGAGAACCCCAATGTTCCTCAAGACTCACAATGTATAAAACACAATAACCAAAATAAACTCTTTGATTAACTGATTGGAAATATCACTCAAAAACCAATCCACTGCTTATACAAATCTCTGTGTCTTGTGTTTAACAGAAGCTAAACAACCAAATATATAACCATCTAGGAACCAACACGCTCCTAGTTATAATTAGGAATAATTAGGTATAATGGCAACCACTAACTCTTGTTTCCCATTAACTTTGTATGGACCCCCTGTGACTTAGGATTCCAACAATCACATCCGAATCTCTAAGTCCTTCTAGAGACATCTTTGTGATTTTTGACAAATCTTTTTTCGGGTTGCGGTTCGAATCCGATTTCGAATTGGAATTGTTGTTGGGCTTATTTTTAATGGAATTGGACCAAGATCCATTAGCCGACTCGGATCCACCCGACCCGGTTCCCTTTTGTTTTAACCCGTCTCCTTCCCTGTTTCTTCCCCAATTCTTCTCGCTTCTCTTTCTTTCGGTTTCGGAAATCCTCCCGCCTCCTCCGCCTTCTCGATTCAATTCTTCTCCGCCACCCACCGATCCTCCGCCAACGCCACTCGATCGGACAAGCATGGCCCTCGCCTGACCTCCTTCTTCGTCGTCTTCCTCCCTCACCTTCGAGGAACACGCATCGCTCCACCCTCCTTCGGTTTTCGATCCGCCGCCGCCACCGTTCGACCCGCCGCCTCCGTTAGATCGAGTGAACAACACTCGTTGCTGCTCATCTCCTCCATCTTCTCCACGTATGCGCTCTTCATACGCTTTCAGTCGGCCGACCACGTCTTCGAAGCCGACAGTCTTCACCTTGATTCTCACCGGAGCACCACCTGTACTTCCATCTCTTCCACCTTCTCCATCCGACATGATGAATCAGGTAAGGACTCGATTTCAAATCCTTCTAATCTAATTCGACCCTTCTGATGTGAGCTCTGATACCAATTCAAGACTCACAATGTATAAAACACAATAACCAAAATAAACTCTTTGATTAACTGATTGGAAATATCACTCAAAAACCAATCCACTGCTTATACAAATCTCTGTGTCTTGTGTTTAACAGAAGCTAAACAACCAAATATATAACCATCTAGGAACCAACACGCTCCTAGTTATAATTAGGAATAATTAGGTATAATGGCAACCACTAACTCTTGTTTCCCATTAACTTTGTATGGACCCCTTGTGACTTAGGATTCCAACAGTTCCAACCCCACGCGATGAAGCCTCAAATAATTTACGAAACGCCCCCTGGACTATGGAACAATTTGCATAATACCCCCCCCAACGGCTAAATTTTTTTTTTAAATATATTTTTTTAAACATTACCAACTATAAATACATACATTCACTCACAAAAAAATTACCAATCTTCTACACACATATTTCACACCCATTTATCTCTAATCCTTTCAAAAATCATGTCTAACCAAGATTTCCCAAACAATCAAACGCCACCAACGAATCGAAACCGACCAAACGTTCTCGGTTTCGATCAATTCTACAACACGAACGTTTACCGTCCACAAATGGACCAACCGATTTTTTCACCCAACGTTTTCCCATATCAAATGTCGGGTTACCCCAAAATGCAACCGCAAAACTTATTCAGTACTTTTAAAGCGTTTCCCGACACACCAACCCAACAATTCCAAAACCCATTACCCGATTCCGTTCCCGAAACACAAGCTTCACCGGAGTTAGTGCCGGAAACGCAACCCGAAGTCCAACCCGTGGCACAAAGGAGAGGAAAAGCGCCACGACAACCATGGACAACCCAAGAGGAACTCGCGTTAGCCCATTCGTGGATTGACGTTTCCGAGGATGCGGCGGCCGGAAACGCCCAAGCGGCGGAACACTTTTGGATGCGGGTCACGGACCGCTTTCACCAAGAATTAGGCCGGGCGAGTTGCCGTACGAAAGACGCTTTGACAACAAAATACCGCGACATCAACCGTGCGACAATGAAATTTAACCGATTGATACATAATCTACGAACGCATCGTAGAAGCGGTCAAACGGAGCAACATGTTTTCAAGGAAGCGCTAAAAATTTACAAAGATGACAATTAGGGGTGCAAATGAGCCGAGCCGGCTCGTGAGCTACCCGGGACCGGCTCGATAAAAGCTCGGCTCGAGACCGACTATAAACGAGCCCGAGCCGAGCCCGAGCTTAAATATAAGGCTCGTTTATTAAACGAGCCCGAGCCGAGCCTGTGTTACCAAGCTCGATTAGGCTCGCGAGCCCTAAACGAGCCTCTATATATATATATATATATATATATATATATATATATATATATATATATATATATATATATATATATATATATATATATATATATATATATATATATATATATATATATATATATATATATATATATATATATATATATATATATATATATATATATATATATATATATATATATATATATATATTAAAACGTATTTAATCATTAGAGTAAACGAGCTTCTTAACGAGCTCGAGCCGAGCTTAAGCTCGTTTAGGCTTGTTAAGAATTAAACGAGCCGAGCCCGAGCCCGAGCCGAGCCTGTATATTTCTTAACGAGCCCGAGCCGAGCTTGGGTCCATAAAGCTCGTAACGAGCCGAGCCCGAGCCGAGCCCTGTATATTTCTTAACGAGCCCGAGCCGAGCTTGGCCAGGCTCGGGCTCGGCTCGGCTCGTTTGCACCCCTAAGGACAATAAAGGAACGCCATTCCGATTCGTTGAGTTTTGGAGTATCGTTGAAAAATGCAAAAAATGGAACGATTCAAACACCGAAGACGACATCCCGGCCTCGGCAAGAAAATGTTCGAAAACTTCCGAGTCAAGCCGCAACACTACCTCCTCCGACGCTCGTATCAACGTCGATTTAAATGATGACCTCGACGACGATGACCTCGAATTTCCCGAATTTCGCCGGCCGATGGGACGAGATGCCGAAAAAAGGAAAGGAAAAGCGACTTCGTCGAGTGCGGGAGGTGGCTCGGAAAGTAGCAAAGACATTGCACTTATGCGATTGGAATTCGAACGTTACAATTTAAGTTACGCCGAGCGGATGGAGTTGGATCGAATGGCGTTGGAAGAGAGAACACTAGCCCGACAAGCACGTGAACGAGCCCGTGAGAAAAACAACAACTCCGTGAAGAAAAACAACGTTTAAAAGATAATAAGTTTTTGACGTCCAATCTGGAAGAGGGTCTCGAGGGGCGACAACAGGAGTTGGTTTTAAAAATGAAAGCGGATATTATGGCGAAATATGGTTTCTAGGTTGTCGTTTAATTTTTTTAGTTTGTCGTTTTATCATTTTAGTTGTCTTTTTTAATTTGTAGGTTGTCGGTTTGTTTACGTTTTTAATCTAGCGTTTGTCGTTTTAATTTCCGGTTGTAATTTTTAAATTAATGAAATGTTTTAGTTAAAAAAAATTAATTGTTTTATTTTTGTTTAATTTTTATTTATTTAAAACAAAAAGTGAGGGATTACCATTTCCTAGATTTGAAGGGGTGAGGAGAAGGTGATGTGGAGCCTATGTGGCACCCGAACCACTCACACCAAGGGGTTACTGCTCCTCTTGGTCTTATAACATCCGAACTTATATGAAATACAAACCATAAACACTAGAGCAAAAAAGGTTTCAGACATGGAAATTTATGTCGCTTATTCGTGTGTGAAAATGTCTACGATGGATAGCGACGGACAGCAGAACGTAGCATTTTCTATTTCGGCCAACTTATTAGTGACAAAGTCATCAAATTCAGTGATGGATGCACCCTCGCTTCCGGTACTAGAAGTTGTTGCGTCATATGATTTATGAATTTGACATGCACGCTAAGGTGTTGCTAAGTCTAATAATGACATCAACGTTTTTAATCAATCGCCAATTTTCAACGATATTTTAACAGAAAATGCGCTCGACTTTCCTATTGTAGTGAATGAAAACAAGTACAAGCATTGGTATTACCTTTACGATGGATTATATCATATGTGTATTCTATGTTTGTTAAGGCGTATCAGTTTCACACAACCAGAAAATGGTGTTGTTCAAAACAACTCAAGAAAGCAGCTTGGAAGGATGTCGAACATGCGTTTGGAGTTTTCTTAAAAAATGGTGCATAGTAAAACATGCGATACAATTATGAGATCTGGAAAATATAAAAAAATTTATGTATGATTGTATCATATTGCATAATATGATAGAAAAAAGACCGAGCTATTTTGATGTTTTTTTTCGCAGGAGGTTAGACATCAACAATTTACACATGGTAGTGAAGAATACTTCTCAAGAACTTTAGAGATACACAATGTAGAGATTCAAAACAATTTTCGAAAAGATTTACCAGAGCTTATATGCAACGTTCAAAATTTCAACAATAACGATGATGACGAGGACGAGTAGTTGAAATGATTCTATTTTTAATTTCTATTTTTCTATATTTTTGCTGTTTTCTATTTTTATTTGTGTAAATTTTAATTTCTTTTTTTTATTCTTCTATTGTTATTAATGAAATGTTTATATTTATAATTAAACATTTTTTATTAAATAATAAAAGATGCAAAATTAATTTGGGATGATAATGTTATGAGTATTTCCTTAGGTAATTGATCCCGATATGATGGTAATGTGACATGAGTTTTGGTGTCGTGGCATGGTACACATACCACATAGTTACAAATAGGTTTTAGGGAATGATGACATTGTATTAATGGTGGTTACATATTTTGGAGGTTCAGCGACGAATTATTTTGCAAGAACGGATTACTTTGCAATAGAAAGTCGTTGCTAGCCAGACCGTTGATATATTAACTATTTTTTTTTTAACTTTTTAGTTGAAAAAGATTTTTGTTTTCATTTTAACCAAAGCAATAAACATAAATTTAAAAACTTATGAAGACCATTTTCTAGAAATATAAAAAGCTAATAAGGTGGGCCAAGTGGGTTTAGTTTAATCAACCAAAGAAAAAAACATAAACATAAATCGTGACAATGTTCATATTCATTTCATGAATATTGACTACCATTTACATTAGTCTTAATTCTAAATCACAATTATTCTCATAATATGAGCAACTGCATATTTAAAAAAAAAGTATACAATTAATCAATGATTTAAATGTACTAATATAGAACATAGTCTTTTTTAATGAGAACAATCATACTTTGATGATATTAATAAAAGGTTTTCTGCAAACCATGAACTAAATAACCTAAGTTCACATGCAACCTAAAATGATCTATGTTTTCTTCTAATTGAACATATAACAATTACTTAAAGGTCAATAAAATCTAAAGATCAAAATAGAAAACCAACCTTAAAATTTCTTGGAAGCCGAGCAGCAAAAATATCCTGCCTCAAATGAAAGTCACACCCAAGCTAGGAGGATTGTGGATCTCGAAATTTCCAGAGAGAGAAGAGAGAATTCGCAACCAATTATGAGGTTCAGGGGTCCCTATTTATAGGCAACCAAATGACCCTTAGAGATAAACCTCGTTTGACTTTCTAATAGAGATAAACCCTATCTCTAAGCCATTTTCCGGATTACCAGTACGCGCACCACGGCTCGTACTTGGGCGCGCCGCGCGTGTCAATTCAACTTTCGAGTTGGAACAACTTTAGCCCCTGTCCTCTTGATTAATCCAATTAATGCCATAGAATTAATCCAATTAATTATTAATCAATTACTATAGTTTCTAATTAATATATAATCACATTTATATATTAACAACTATTCCTTTTTATTTCTATCGATTTATTAATCACATAATAAATCGATCTTTCTCTCTATTGAACTTTCTGCCAACCTCCAGCTATGAGGGCAACCCAAATGGACTATGCTACTATTAACTAGGTAAATACTTAATTATTAGTCATGGCTTAGACACCTAATCCAACAGTCTCCCACTTGGATAAGTCTATGACTATAATTACCAATTTAACATCTAATTAACCAGCATATGTAGCTTCCTAGAAACTGCTGCAAAACTCTGATCTAATCAGTCCTGTCCATAGATAAGTGATCAGATGATCCTCCATCCAACAAGATATTTTCAGACTCAAGACATGGATTAGAATCAATCCTGGTCTGATTCACTGTTCCTTGATTTCCGATTTGCATATGACTCTTAGACTACCAATTTAGTCCCGGTTGGCCAACCATTTTAGTCAACTTCAAATTCATCGAGAGGCCTACAAATATCTGTTCTCCATCAGGGTCAAGGGACGAATAAGCTTCGACTCATATATTTATGTCTTTTTCCAGACAAATCACCCACAACAATACGTTTTATGACACCGAGTTACCGATGCGATTTTGTATTATCAATGAAAAATCGCTTAATAAATTATAACTCATATGTCTTAGCTTAAAGATCAAAATATATTATCGTCTCAACATTGCTCGTGATGTAATCCATGAAGCAATCCATTGAGTGCGGGTTTATCCAATACTCAAATCTCTATTTCCAAGTACTCATGAATGTTGCAGAAATCTTATCGCAATGTCTAACTCCTTAGACAATCTACAACCAATTCATGACAGTCTTACTTCATGCTTACTCCCTAAAAGCATGAGCGACTGTGGATATTTGAATAATCCAATTATTCAGGAAGTAAAAACATGCAAAATGAAACACAATGATAAAGTATTGACAAAAGTAGTAAACCATTACTCATTAATAAATCTCCATTATTAAATCAAAAAAGTCAAATACAATAACATTATTACAAGTTTCAGAAACTTATCTAATTACAAAAACTTATATCATCTCTCAATCCAATGCTCCTAGCATGCTGATTGTGCTTGATCCTACTAAGAGCCTTTGTCAAGGGATCTGCAGGATTATCTTCTGATGATACCCTCTTAACTAGGAGGTGACCTTCTTCTACTCTATGTCTTATGTAGTGGTACTTTCTGTCGATATTCCTGGACTTTCCATGGTCTCGCGGTTCCTTTGTCAAGGCGACCGCACCTTCGTTATTGCAGAACAGTTCCAAGGGCTCCTGAATACTCGGGACTACTCCAAGGTCACCGATAAAGTTCTTCAGCCAAGCCGCTTCCTTTGACGCTTCACTTGCTGCTATGTACTCTGATTCGCACGTAGAATCAACCACCGTTTATTGCTTGGAACTTTTCCAAGTAACTGCTCCACCGTTCAAAAGGAATACCCAGCCCGACTGAGACCGACCACTATCTCTATCCGTCTGAAAGCTGGCATCTGTATATCCTTCAACTCTGAAGGTATCACTGCCACCGAGGACTAACACCATGTTCTTTGTCCTTCGCAGATACTTGAGTATATTTTTCACAGCTATCCAATGCCCCCTTCCAGGGTTTCCCTGGTACCGACTGACCATGCTCAAAGCAAAGGCTACGTCAGGGTGAGTACACGTCATGGCATACATGATCGACCCCACAACTGAAGCGTAACGTACCCGACTCATGTCAGCTATTTCTTCGTCTGTACTCGGACTTTGAGTCTTACTCAAATTTGCATTACTTTGGATAGGCAGCTCTCCTTCTTGGAATTTTCCATACTAAACCTCTTTAGTACCTTTTCCAAGTATGTACCCTGACTAAGTCCAATTAGTCTCTTATTCTTATCTCTCAATATTCTTATCCCGAGAATATAGGCAGCCTCTCCTAGGTCCTTCATGGCGAAACATTTCCCAAGCCAAGCCTTGACATCTTGCAAGGTTGGAATATCGTTTCCCATTAGCAGTATGTCATCGACATACAGCACCAGAAAGGTGACTATACTCCCACTAGCCTTGACATACACGCAGGACTCATCCTCGCTCCTAGAGAAGCCAAACTCTTTGACTTTCTCATGGAAACAAAGATTCCAGCTACGAGAAGCTTGCTTCAATCCGTAGATTGATCTCTCAAGCTTACACACCTTATTGGGATACTTTGCATCGATAAAACCCTCTGGCTGATTCATGTTAACATCCTCAGTCAACTTCCCATTAAGGAAAGCGGTTTCGACGTCCATCTGCCAAATTTCGTAGTCATGAAATGCAGCTATGGCCAGTATTATCCTAATAGACTTTATCTTGGCTACTGGTGAGAAGATCTCGTCATAGTCAATCCCTGGGGTTTGAGTAAAGCCCTTCGCAACCAGTCTTGCCTTGAAAGTGTGTACCTTTCCGTCCATGTCGATCTTCTTCTTGAAGATCCACTTACACCCGACTGTCTTTCGACCCGGTACGTTGTCAACCAAGTTCCAAACTTGATTGTCATACATGGACTTGATCTCGCAATCCATGGCCTCTTTCCACTTGGCAGACTCAGGGCCCGCCACTGCTTCCTGGTAGTTAGCTGGTTCATCCAAATTTACCAGTGTCCTATCACTGACAAACGTGTCTCCATCCGTAGTTATATGGAAACCATAAAACTCGGGTGGCATGCTAACCCTACCGGAGCTCCTAAGAGGTAAGGACACATTAGTCGGACCAACAGGAACTTATTCCTCATGTTGGTTGCTAGTTTCTCCTAAGGTTGCGTCATCTGATGACTCTTGAATTTCTTCCAGATCAATGGTACTCCCACTGTCCTCTTTGAATATGAGCTCTCTCTCTCTCGAAAGACGGCTCGTCTAGCTACAAAGATCACATCCTCGCTCGGTCTGTAGAATAGATATCCAAAGGACTGTTTGGGATAACCAAGGAAGAAACACCTTTCGCTTCTTTCTGCGAGTTTGTCCTGAGTCTCTCGTCTAACGAAAGCCTCACAACCCCAGGCTTTGATATGTGCCAACGAGGGAACTTTCCCCGTCCATATTTCATGAGGTGTTTTAGCAACCTTCTTAGTAGGGACAAGATAGAGGATATGGGCGACAGTCTCTAACGAATACCCCCAGAAGTGAATGGGAAGTGAAGCTCGACTCATCATGGAACGAACCATGTCTAACAGGGTTCGGTTACGCCTCTCGGCAACACCGTTCAACTGTGGTGTTCTGGGAGGTGTCAACTGCGAAACTATTCCACATTCCTTCAGATAGTCTAGGAACTCGATACTAAGATACTCTCCACATCTGTCGGACCTGAGCATCTTTATCTTCCTGCCTAATTGATTCTCTACTTCGTTCTTAAATTCTTTGAACTTTTCAAAGGTATCTGATTTATGCTTGATTAAGTAGATATACCCGTATCTACTAAAATCGTCAATAAATGTCACGTAGAACCGCGTGCCATCCTTTGTGGTTGATCTGAATGGACCACACACATCCATGTGAATAATGTCCAGCAGACCCTCACCTCTTTCAAAAGACCCTTTGAAAGGTGATTTAGTCATCTTGCCTAACAGACAAGATTCACATACATCATCCGACCTGAGGTCGAATGATTCCAACACTCCATCCTTTTGGACTTGGGCGATGCGTTTCTTGCTGATGTGCCCAAGTGACATCGCAGCGGTCGTCATGCGGTTAAAAATAAGAAAAACCTAACACACACACTTAGCACAGTGGAAGTCAGGGTCGATCCGCAGGAGTTACGTGGTCAAGTCAGGTGATAGATTACCAACTATAGTGTCACGGTATAGTCAGAGGGCTTAGTTCCTAAACTTTTGACTACTGATTGGCTACTGAAATCAGCAAGGGAAAACAGTCCCAACAAGGTCATAAACACATCCAAACATCAAACAAACAAACACAATCCAATATCAAGCATCAAACACCGAAAAACCAATATTACTTGTAACCAAATGATTATTATAAACCCCAAAACAGGTTCCAATCATCCAATACAGTAACAAGAACTGAAAAACAGTAACTAAAATGCTCAAGGTCAGTGGTTGTCACTCCCACAAACCCTAGCCACTAATGCTAACTATTAAACTAAAAAGAAATTAAACATAAAAACCTGAAATACCAAAAGGTAGTTGCTGGAAACGAGTTCTTGGAGTCAAAGAGCCTCTACGGTTGATTTTTCACCAGGGGTTTGCTCGGGTTTTCAGCTGAAAACACCTCTATTTATAGTTGCAAATTTTATGCAACCGCGCCGCGCATTCATGGTTTCCGCTGCACGCGTAGGGTTTTATCCCCGTTTCTTCGGACATTGAATTTTGTTCCACCGCCTTGTATCCGCGTCGCGCCTTCTTGATTCCTGCGGCGCGCGTACGTATTTTACTGATTTTTCCTTCTTCTCCAAACTTCCTTCAATTTGTACGCTTTTGGTCCCTTTTTTATTATTTTCTTCCAAACAAGTACTGGCACGAAAAGTGATAATACCACGATATATATGATATAATTTCACTAAGAATAGGGCTCAACAACGACTAAAATATGTAATATCACTAGGCGTTGTCAAATACCCCACACTTGTGCCTTGCTTGTCCCCAAGCAAGAGGGTTTTTAATAAATTCTAACTAAGACTCAAATAGTTTTTGACTGTGTTCAGTTTCAAAGTTTATTTCTTTATGAGTTAGAGTGAAATAGTTCGTGAAAACATAATTAGAGTGTTCTTTGGAATTCATGGCTTTCTAGAGATTGATTACGAATTTTCTGTCCACAATGAAGTGTACTTACTCATTCAGATTCTAAAGGCCATTAAGGAATTGTCCATGACTTTCGATGCTGTCCGTGTAACGAGCTTTCAGAAATACCATCCCAAACCAGATGATCTTAGGTGGTAAGGTGCATAAATGCCTCTTCGAGGCCACCCTTTTCGAACCTACCGGCTCGAACAACAAAGGCCACAGATTGACATTTCCTTCCTAAATTCCAAGCTTAAAATACTCCAATCGTCTAACTCCTAAAACTCAACTTGTTTGACTAAACTAATAGCATGATAACAACTACATAGTATCTCTTGAAAAATACTAGTGCTATAAACAATCACAAACCATTCGATTCAAACTTACAATTTATAAAAAAATTGAAAAAGTTGCTAAAAATTTGAAAATTGGTCATTTCTGCAAAAATTTCAAAAATTACTCTTTCGACCGTCCACACCCCACACTTAAACCTGTACAACGTCCTCGTTGTACAAAAATTTATTTAGAACAAGGGAGAAAGAGTTACCCCTTTGGACGGTAGATTGCTTGGTTGGTACTCGGTAGCACAGGTACAAATTCAAACAAAATGGTTCTCGATTTCACAATCTGGAGTTGTAGCGCAACAGTAAATACGCCGGTGGTCAAGACAAGTGGAGGGGGCACGGTGACCCCACACTTGTCTGAGACAACTCCTTCCCATTTGGTATAACATGCATGACTCAACAAAACATTAAATGCAACCATAACAAATAAAATATACACAAGCAAAAAGATAAAAGTGTGTCATAGATTCGGTACATATATCCCAAAAAAATGAAAAAGAAAAAGAAAAATACATCAAGTGCCACCTGGTGGCCTGGAAGGTCCAGCCTCATGGTCATGGGCTCGAGCTGGGAATGGTCAGGTCTGCTGGCCCTGTGCTGATGCGATCTGTAATAGCACCTCCCCAATCCACTCCAGCTGGTCCTCCATCCTGGCAACCCTGGTCTCCAATCGCCTCAGCTCAGTCGCCTCCTCCTGCTGTGGCTGTGGTGGCGCTGGTTCTGTTGGTGCTGCAGCTGCCTGCCTCCTGCGCCTCCTGCCTGGCTGAGCGTACACTGGCAGGGGGTCCTGGACAGCCTCTGTCGGTGCCCTCACAAACTGACCGGGCCGCTGCTGCTCGATCAACCCCATCTTCTCCAGTGCCCGCGCTGTAGTGCGGACTGGAGGTAGGGCTGTAACACCCGGCTTTTAAAACAAAAACACCCCTGAAAATTTTTCATTTAAAACAAAGGTTTCAATACGTAAAACCATAACAAAAGGGGGTATATTTTATTAAAAACGGGTACAAGTGTATCAAGGAGAGTATAAAATTCCGTAATCTCCTTTGAAGCCGGGCTGCTACTGACAACATCTAAAAGTCCCACTTCTTTAGTCACGGACTCTATCTTTTTCCTTATCAGGATCATGCTAACCTGCAGGGACATTTAACAGATAACGTGAGCTATAAAGCTCAGTGAGTAATCATATCTGCAAATAACATGTATAAGAAATACATTCATATATCTATCTGGATATCGGATCCAAACTCCTAGCCTTATTGGCTGACCACATATCTCTTAGGATTTCACATCCTACTTCATAGCCTTACAGGCTGAAACGTGATATCATATGATTATCAAATCATATCAGTTATTTGAACACTTCCTCATATCCAATCTGTTATTTGCATACCGATCAAATCAAATCTGTTAGCCACAAAAACCATATGTATATAAGAGAGAATAAACATATAAATTCTCAATTACCATTTCTGTCCCATGTTTCTTAGTCACAATTGACTGCACCATATATCATGGCTATATAAGCCGCACCATGTGTCATCATTATTATCATAGCCAAATAGGCCGCACCAGTTGGATATACATCCAATATCATAGCCATAAGGCCGCACCATTTTCATATAACAATATCATAGCCATATAGGCCGCACCAGTTGGATATAACATCCAAAATCATAGCCATAAGGCCGCACCATTTTCATATACCAGTATCATAGCCATATAGGCCGCACCAGTACATTTTAGATAATCAAGTCATAGCCCCTAAGGCCGCACCAATAGTTTCATCGTTTATATCATAGCCCACAGGCTGCACTAGTTTAGGTTTGATAACCCAAAATCATGGTCCTAAGACCGCACCGTTTAGTTTCAAGATTAAATATCATTTTCGTCCCCCAAAACTGTTTCAATCTGTAACAGTTCAGTCAACACATATCATATATGATATAAGTGAGATTACTCACCTGGATACTTGCTGTAATTGTATGCCATTAGTCTTTGCATTCTTGCACCTTTATCAATACACTTGTCCGTTACCTATTCATTTATATATAAATTGACAATAGGTTAACAACCATTTCGATTGACTCTATTATACAAGAGTCCCATATAATATAATTGGGGACCATTCCTAGATGATAACTTTCAATTACCATCTTTCTATAAATTATACATTTTCCCGAAATACGCGTATTTTGCTATAGTACTTTCGGGAGGTCGTATACGTATTCCGACAATTTTCCATGAAGTTTCATACCATATTAGACCTATGTTCAAAATATCAGGTCAAACGGACAAGTCTAGCACCAAGTCCCAAAATTGAAATTGCCAAAAATCTTAACAGGAAGTTCAAGGAAAATGTTCCTCAATCTGTCGCGAGCCACCATGTGGTCGCGTCGCGATCGCTGAACAGCAGGCCAGACAGTTCCGATTTAATGCTGTAAAATTCCATTTTCTCATATTAAGTGCTTAATACTCTGCTTAATCGATAGGGGTTTGTTTCAAGACCAAAACCCTTCATTTACTTCAAGTTTTTAGCCATGGAAATCATAGATTTCAACCATTTCCAAAAATTCCCGTTTTTGCATTTTTGATCCAAAAACCGAAATTATCAGAGATTAATCACTTCTATTGATTTATTTCAACAATTATAGCATTTGGAATTCATTATAACCCATTAGAATCAAGTTGATCATAAAAACTTGTATTCTAGGGTTCTTGAACAAATTCTCAAATCTTCAATAATAGCAACATACTTTCAATTTAATGTGTGTTCTTACAACACAAACATGTTTGCTACTTATAATCATACAAAACCACTTGGATTACAACTGGAATTCAGTTTCCAGTTCATCCCAAGAAAACCCACCAAGAACACCTTCAAGAACTTGGTTAAAAGTCAAATTTACTAACCTCAATTGCTTGAATCTTCCAATTCCAAGCTAGGACTATGATTTCTTGCTTCAATCACCAAAGATTTCCAGAAGTCATCTTCAAGAAAAACCTCCCGTAGCTTCTAAAACGTTCAGCTACACATAGGAGAGTCAACTCTCCTATTTATACTTCCAAAGTTTACATTTTTAGTCCCTAAGTTCACTTTCTTGAACTTTTGGCACTTTTCTCACATTTTATCACATATAACTTTCATTCCTTATACTTTTGCCACAAGCAAACGATATTTTTACATAATTGGTCCTTCGCTTGGTCCAATGACCAAATTACCCTTTTTTTACTAGAATTAACTTTCTAATACTTAGAACACCATATTAAATCATAAAATACACTATGATTAACATATTAATACTTAACAAAAGTATCGTGGTGTTACAAATTCTCCCCTCCTTCAAAAGATTTCGTCCCCGAAATCATACAAACAAGCAAGGGTAATTCTTTCTCATTACACTTTCGGTTTCCCATATAGTGTGGAAACCTCTATGGTATTGCCAAAGCACTTTAACCATGCTAGTCTTCTTGTTTCATCTATCATTCCTCCGGTTGTCCCGGGTACCTTAACTACTTATCTACCTTCATTTCAACATGAGGTATTCGTTGGAATTTATCAATCCATGTTCTCAGAACTATGAGACCCATAGAAAACATTATAAATACCTTGAAGTTCATAAAAAAAAACTTCGATCAGTACACCACAATTCTTACTCTTTGGGACATATGGAAAGGTCCCATAGACGAGGGCTTGACTTTCTTTTCGTCCCAAGCAGATTTTTAGTCTTTCCAAAGGATTACTTTGAGTACCACCATATTCCCTCACTTGGAGTTTCAACGGTTTTACTCGGCAATCCGCATACTACTTTTGTCGATTTTTTTTTCTATTTCCAAGCTTTCTCGAATTTGCCTAACCTTTTCTTCTGTTTGAGGTACAATCTCGGGTCCAGCCAACGGCTTCTCCCCAACTTCAGTCTAGCAAATTGGCGTGCAACACGATACTCCATACTATGCATTATACGAGCCATCTGAATGCTGGTACGAAAACTGTTATTATCTACGGGTTCTACCAAAGATAGACGATCTTCTCATCTTCCGCCGAGGTCTATTGTGCAAGTTCAATGCATATCTTCTAAAGTCTGCATCATTATCTCATCTCGCCCATCAAGATACGGTACTTACTAGTACTTTTGAACTAATTATTCTTGGAAACTATGCAAAAATCTAGGAATAAATCTACTATCTTGACCTGATACAATCAACACCGGTAACTCATGTCGACTATTTACTCTATCTATGTAGCTTTTCATTACTTTTCGATCTTCATTTGCTCACTGGTCGGTATAAATTTGCACTAGTTTCATCAATCGGTTAACAATTAACCATATGGTGTCATACCCATGCGGTACTTGCGGAGACTTTATTACAAAGTCTATAATAATATCGTCCCATTTCTTCTCTGGGACTAACAACAACTAGATTTCTCCGTATACTTCTAGTAGTTTGACTTTACTTGCACACAAGTCAAACACCTTTTCACGTATCTTTCAATATCTTTCTTCATTTTCCCGGCCACCAATACATAGGTTTTATCATCCTATACAGTTGATACTACTCCGGGTATACTGCATATCTTCTATAATACGCATCTTTTAGGAACAAATTTCATGCATCCTTTGCTTTGGAACCCACATACACAACCTCCAAGGGTGTTCAATCGCTGTGAGTTTTCAACCAAGTGCTTCAAGTATCCAATCATTTGTTTACTTTTCACGTTTTTAGACTTGCGCACTTCTTCTTGTGCTACCCGAATCAATTCAGGTAATCGATTCGCCATACTCATACACGTGTATGTAACCTTTAAAGGATATTTTCTTTTCAATTCAAGGCATCTATAGCCACATCTGCCTTTCCGATATGGTACAAGATTTCATAACCGAAATCTTTGAGTAACCCATCTATCTTTGCTATCTCCTATTCAGCTTCTTTTTGATCAATTAAGTACTTCAAACTTTTATGATCCGTATAAATAGTAAGCTTTACACCATACAAGTAGTGTCTCCAAAGCTTATATGCCAAAATCATAATTTCTACTGCAATGTTATGTACTCAAAATTAACTCTGGATACATTTCTGTAAAATAAATTATCTTCTCCGCTTAGCGATAATGCTAACACCGGAGCTTCACGCAAAGTTTATTTCAACATTTGAAAAGATACTTATGGTCTTTCTACCCACTCAAACTTTTCACTTTTCTTGGTCAATTTTAGTCAACTAGACAGCAATCAATGAGCAGTTTTCTACAACTCTCCTATAATAACCCGCCAATCCAAGGAAATTATAAATTTCAGTCAGATTTCAAGACGGTTCCCGTTTTATCACAGCTTTATTTCCACTGGATCTACTTTATCACCTTTGGCACTATTAACATGCCCAAATAATTGAAACTTCTTTTAACCAAATTTCATACTTGGAAAACTTCGCATATCACTTTTCTCGACGAAGTAACTTCAATATTTGACACAATCATACATCATATTCAATCGGGTTTCGAGAATATCGAATTCTCGGTACTTAGTGCACCTACACATTAACTTGTCTTTCTTCTTTTCAAACAAGATAGGGCTTCACACGATGACACATTCGGCCATATGAAACCCCAATTCAAAAACAATTTCTTCTAATTGTTTTCCCACTCTTCCATCTCTGCAGATGCTAATCAGTATAGAGCCTGAATAACAGAAACGGCTCCCAGAACCAGTTTAATCGTAAACTCTTCTCATCAATCTGGAGAAAATTCTGGAAGTTCTTTGGAAGAAACATCCAAGAATTTGTTTAAAGTTTTACACTTCTATCACCGCTTTATTTAGCTTGGCCAATACTGCACATGCCAACTAAAACATCATTCCTTTACTAACTCTTATCCAAGTTTAAGCAAAGTGAAGTAACCAGTATTCTCACAACGGTTATTTACCGTGGGTTTTCATCCGTTTCATCTCTGATTTTAGAACCATAATGTTCATTTTTCTATAATTCATGTTAGCATCATTCATTGCCAACTAATTCATATGCACAATTTCTTCAGACTCATTGGTAGTCATCGGCTTCAGATTTATAAGGAAAAATGGTCCCGTAAATCCTAGGCAGACTACCTTCCAGGTGTTCAATATCTTGAACATATTTGCTAACTGCTATAGCTACTTCCAAAATTTCATCCATAATCGTTGATGAAATATTCGGACAAGACATCAAAGTCACCGATCCGAAGCATAGCTTCTTGGATCAAATATAACATACTCGGGGATTATATTCAAAACAATTATATCTGAGATCATATCAATTTTTCTCACGAGCTTCTTCCACAATCTGCTGGAATACTCATAGTACCACTGGTCCTTTTCGACCGTTTGTTTCCTCTTTCTTTCCTCCCCGTTCTTTCCTGGGTTTATCACCCGGTACTTCACATTTAACATGTGAACATTTCGTAGGGAAGTGATCTGTAACTCCGTGCTGGAAACACTTCCGTTCCATCCAACAACTCGAGCAATATGCTCCTATTTTCTGCAATTTCAGCCATTCAGCGGTAGAGTCTCAACTCTACAATTTTCTGAGTGCTTTTCCTGCACTTCTTACACCACATCAACTTTTTCGTTTTGGCCCCTTCCCTTTAAGGTTGGACCTAAATCATGTTTACTTATTCTGAATCGTCCACTAATATTTTTCTGCTTTTCTTGTAGTTTCAACTACTTTTCTTTCACCTTGAATTTCAGTCAGGGTGAGCAACTAATTTCTTTTTCTGACCACATCAGCTACTATTGCTTGTCATGTGGATTTTATACTACTTGTCTTCTTGCCCCTCGTTCAATGGAGCCTTGAGAAAGGGCTGGTCCACCTCTTAAAGCTCCACGCCCTAAATTCCTCCAAGTAATATTCACTGCTCATACTTCTTATGCGTCAAAAGTCAGCAACGGTTAGGTTATATATGTATAATAACAACTTATATACACCTAACTATACATCATATCTACTATCTCAAGGTTTAAGTCTAGGAATCTACTCTATAGATACCTAGTTCACTTAAACCACGGCTCTGATACCAACTTGTAACACTCGGCTTTTAAAACAAAAACACCCCTGAAAATTTTTCATTTAAAACAAAGGTTTCAATACGTAAAACCATAACAAAAGGGGGTATATTTTATTAAAAACGGGTACAAGTGTATCAAGGAGAGTATAAAATACCGTAATCTCCTTTGAAGCCGGGCTGCTACTGACAACATCTAAAAGTCCCACTTCTTTAGTCACGGACTCTATCTTTTTCCTTATCAGGATCATGCTAACCTGTAGGGACATTTAACAGATAACGTGAGCTATAAAGCTCAGTGAGTAATCATATCTGCAAATAACATGTATAAGAAATACATTCATATATCTATCTGGATATCGGATCCAAACTCCTAGCCTTATTGGCTGAGCACATATCTCTTATGATTTCACATCTTACTTCATAGCCTTACAGGCTGAAACGTGATATCATATGATTATCAAATCATATCAGTTATTTGAACACTTCCTCATATCTAATCTGTTATTTGCATACCGATCAAATCAAATCTGTTAGCCACAAAAACCATATGTATATAAGAGAGAATAAACATATAAATTCTCAATTACCATTTCTGTCCAATGTTTCTTAGTCACAATTGACTGCACCATATATCATGGCTATATAAGCCGCACCATGTGTCATCATTATTATCATAGCCAAATAGGCCGCACCAGTTGGATATACATCCAATATCATAGCCATAAGGCCGTACCATTTTCATATAACAATATCATAGCCATATAGGCCGCACCAGTTGGATATAACATCCAAAATCATAGCCATAAGGCCGCACCATTTTCATATAACAATATCATAGCCATATAGGCCGCACCAGTACATTTTAGATAATCAAGTCATAGCCCTAAGACCGCACCAACAGTTTCATCGTTTATATCATAGCCCGCATGCCGCACCAGTTTAGGTTTGATAACCCAAAATCATGGTCCTAAGACCGCACCGTTTAGTTTCAAGATTAAATATCATTTTCATCCCCCAAAACTGTTTCAATCTGTAACAGTTCAGTCAACACATATCATATATGATATAAGTGAGATTACTCACTTGGATACTTGCTGCAATTGTATCCCATTAGTCTTTGCATTCTTGCACCTTTATCAATACACTTGTCCGTTACCTATTCATTTATATATAAATTGACAATAGGTTAACAACCATTTCAATTGACTCTATTATACAAGAGTCCCATATAATATAATTGGGGACCATTCCTAGATGATAACTTTCAATTACCATCTTTCTATAAATTATACATTTTCCCGAAATACGCGTATTTTGCTACAGTACTTTAGGGAGGTCGTATACGTATTTCGACAATTTTCCACGAAGTTTCATACCATATTAGACCTATGTTCAAAATCTCAGGTCAAACGGACAAGTCTAGCACCAAGTCCCAAAATTGAAATTGCCAAAAATCTTAACAGGAAGTTCAAGGAAAATGTTCCTCAATCTGTCGCGACTTCGCGTCGCGAGCCACCATGTGGTCGCGTCGCGATCGCTGAACAGCAGGCCAGACAGTTCCGATTTAATGCTGTAAAATTCCATTTTCTCATATTAAGTGCTTAATACTCTGCTTAATCGATAGGGGTTTGTTTCAAGACCAAAACCCTTCATTTACTTCAAGTTTTTAGCCATGGAAATCATAGATTTCAACCATTTCCAAAAATTCCCGTTTTTGCATTTTTGATCCAAAAACCGAAATTATCAAAGATTAATCACTTCTATTGATTTATTTCAACAATTATAGCATTTGGAATTCATTATAACCCATTAGAATCAAGTTGATCATAAAAACTTGTATTCTAGGGTTCTTGAACAAATTCTCAAATCTTCAATAATAGCAACAAACTTTCAATTTAATGTGTGTTCTTACAACACAAACATGTTTGCTACTTATAATCATACAAAACCACTTGGATTACAACTGGAATTCAGTTTCCAGTTCATCCCAAGAAAACCCACCAAGAACACCTTCAAGAACTTGGTTAAAAGTCAAATTTACTAACCTCAATTGCTTGAATCTTCCAATTCCAAGCTAGGTCTATGATTTCTTGCTTCAATCACCAAAGATTTCCAGAAGTCATCTTCAAGAAAAACCTCCTGTAGCTTCTAAAACGTTCAGCTACACATAGGAGAGTCAACTCTCCTATTTATACTTCCAAAGTTTACATTTTTAGTCCCTAAGTCCACTTTCTTGAACTTTTGGCACTTTTCTCACATTTTATCACATATAACTTTCATTCCTTATACTTTTGCCACAAGCAAACGATATTTTTACATAATTGGTCCTTCGCTTGGTCCAATGACTAAATTACCCTTTTTTTTACTAGAATTAACTTTCTAATACTTAGAACACCATATTAAATCATAAATACACTATGATTAACATATTAATACTTAACAAAAGTATCGTGGTGTTACAAGGGCGGTCAAGGATGCCACAACCGGGGCAGTAAGAATCCAGTACGACCGGGCTAAGCGGGTGATTAAATACCCACGACCCAAGGGACCGCTGGCGGATGCGCCAGTCGCACGGGTAGACAGGGCGACGACTAGGGCGAACGGAAGGTGGAGGAACCTGGATGGGTCGAGGAGGACCCAGAGATAAGTCATGTCCTCGCCGGTCACCTTCTCGCCCCCTCCCGCTGCATGATGGAGGTGGAGACGATGCGGTGCATGAGGCGGTGGAGTGGATCACGGAGATGGCTCTCCCTGGAGGTCCCCGCCTCGTAGAATACATTGGACAACGGTGTCCAAACCTCCATGTTGGCAGCCCTCTCGGGTTGCCCCTGAACGCACGCTGTAAAGAACTGCGTGAAATGGCGGTGCTGTAGATCCGCCTCCGTATATATCCCTGTACGCCTCCCGAACTCCCGGAGGCTAGACTCCCTGTGTACACCCCCAGTCTGAAACGTACAAGACTGGAGCGGGCCTCCTGAGAACCCGGTGCAAAGCGCACAGTAGAAAGGAACTCCAACAGAAGCTCGGTGTAGACCGTATCATCCTGGGTGGCCATGAGCCTGTCCCAGCCACGACAAGTGAATGAGGCATCCTCATGGGTCCAGGTGCGATGCAAGAACGGCTCAATCTCTCCCCAGAGGCCGGCGTCTCGGAGAATGTCTCTTTTGATGACGGTCGCGTCGAGAACCCGGCGACCGAAGAGGGCGTCCCTCCGTGATATATACTCCACTGAGCTATCGAGCTCAGTGGGGAACTGGTGATCCAATCTGAATGCCATCTGCACAAAACAAAAAAAATTTGCAATTTTAGTCCTTTGTCTTCCCTGCCGCACCGCGACGCGGCCCAAGAGCAAGGGCTCGGCGCGGCGAGCGGCTGTTTCCAAAAATCAAACCAAATTTGAGTTTTAACCTGTTTAAACTCAATCCAATTACACCACAAGGTAGCCTAGATGCCGACTAACTCATCTAGGGTGTCTATTTGGCACAACAAACACCCTATGAGTCAGCATTGGCGATTTCTAAGTTTTGACATTTTTGGAGAAATCAACCAATTAACCCCCTAATCACTAGTTTTAACGAGTAAAAGCTAGTTAGAATGACGTACCGTAGTAGTGGGAATGAAGTAAGCAAGAAAAAACGCGAGAAATTTTTGGTGATCAGAGCTCCGAGTCGTGGTGTGTGTGAATAGTGTCGCGGCTTACCTTAATATCGAAGGAAACCGACCGATCGATTCCCGCATCGCGCAAATGCACAACCCGCGTCACGCGTGTCACCAAATCAACCCCTGCGCATCGGGTTGGTTTACGATCCCGCGTTGCGCATTCTTTATTCCCGCGGCGCGGTAATTAAAATTTCCAAATTCTTCACACGACCCCACACTTGCCTTAGACCACTAGTACCTGCAATTAATGATGATATTTTTCCTAATTATTTCTAAGAAATGCAAAACCTATTCTTTGACACGATGGGTTGCCTCCCAACAAGCGCTAAGTTTAACGTCTTCAGCCAGACGTACAGTCCTTCTACAGCTACGGTGGATCGTATGCCTTCTTCTTTTGCTGATCTTCAGTCGCCACCGTCCCGTTGTTGACCCACTGCTCCTCAAACTTTCATGGGTCGAATGGTTTGTCGGTTCTCCTGATGCTGCCCGGTTGCCGTCTCCCGATGATTTCCCGCGAGTGCTTGGAAGTAACTTTGAACCTCCAAGCTCGGTCCTTCCTTCTATATCTCTTCAAAATTACTGGCTTGACATGAAGCGCGCCTAGTGCTGCTCCCAGTAGTTGTTTTGCATATCTCATTTTGCCAATGTCCCACGTGCTATCTTCAGTTTGCAATTTTGGCTTGCAATGCCAGTAGAGATTTTCCAATCGAATGGGATCGGAAAGCAACATATCGGGATGCTTCCATATGTCCTCATCGATGGTATTGATCACATCTAATTTTCCATTCATGAACGGATCATGAGTGGTGATAAAATTATGTTTATTATTTTCAAATATCAATTCGTCAGCATCAACTTCTTGATCATCGTCCAACAGGTGGATCGGTACCAAGAGTGAGTGACTGGTTTGATCTGATGGTGGTACAAGATCACCCATCACCAGATCCTTATTTTTAAAATGCTTAAAATTTTCAAAATTTTTAGGTTCGGGGGTAGTATTGTCATCTACACCCCCTTCCCCAATTGTATCAACAATTTCGGGAATCGTTGGGTTGGGGTCTGTACTGTCACTTACAGCCTCCTCCACAACATCCTCCTCAACCAAATTTTCTGGCGATGGTATGGATTCACTCATCACCAGATCAACATTTTCAAAAACATCAAAAACTTCAAGGGTTGCTGAGTCAGAAGTAGCATTGTCACCTACAACCTCTTCCTCAACAACCGTTTCGACCATCTCAGTGGTCTCTTGACTTTCCCAAGGTGTATGCCCTTGTACCACATGTTCAGATGATGCAGGTTCACACACCATATCATTGGTAGAAAAATTACTCACCTCAGGTTCTGGCGAGGGTGATGAACATTTCCAACCTTCCTCTAACTGATCTAAAGAAGCTTGCAATCTTACAAGAGCATCAGCCTGGTCCTTCTGCTCTTGGTGAGTGTTATACATGAGTACCCAAAGTCGGGCCCAAGTTGTAGAAATTTCAGGCTGAGATGACTCCTCGGTCCGCCATCCATTGTCATCGGATGATCCATTGTAGCAATCATCCTCGTAATAGGTGTCGGCCGGATTTTCATAATTTTCATAATACTGATCCGGGTACATGTAATCGCCCATTATGAAGACGTACACATACCAGAATTCAAAGAACTAAAATCAAACATCAAAAATCAAAAGCTAAGTCCTACAAATCACCTAATCTTAAGCTCACAACTCCCCGGCAACGACGCCAAAATATGACATCGCAGCGGTCGTCATGCGGTCAAAAATAAGAAAAACCTAACACACACACACTTAGCATAGTGGAAGTCAGGGTCGATCCGCAGGAGTTACGTGGTCAAGTCAGGTGATAGATTACCAACTATAGTGTCACGCTATAGTCAGAGGGCTTAGTTCCTAAACTTTTGACTACTGATACCCGAAAACATAAACCAACCAATCTCAAAACAAGCATAGACTAAGCTAAGCTTCAACTCAAACCTAGTTACTTTCTGAAATCAGAAGTACATCTCTGCTTCAGAAGCAACAAAGGTAAACAACCGAACCAAACAATCACAAGGCATGAACTAAACCAATAACTAAAAGTCCAAATGACAGTCACTGGCTAGAGTCCAAACCTAAAAGCTAACCTAATTGGCTACTGAAATCAGCAAGGGAAAACAGTCCCAACAAGGTCATAAACACATCCAAACATCAAACAAACAAACACAATCCAATATCAAGCATCAAACACCGAAAACCAATATTACTTGTAACCAAATGATTATTATAAACTCCAAAACAGGTTCCAATCATCCAATACAGTAACAAGAACTGAAAAACAGTAACTAAAATGCTCAAGGTCAGTGGTTGTCACTCCCACAAACCCTAGCCACTAATGCTAACTATTAAACTAAAAAGAAATTAAACATAAAAACCTGAAATACCAAAAGGTAGTTGCTGGAAACGAGTTCTTGGAGTCAAAGAGCCTCTACGGTTGATTTTTCACCAGGGGTTTGCTCGGGTTTTCGGATAAAAAACACCTCTATTTATAGTTGCAAATTTTACGCAACCGCGCCGCGCATTCATGGTTTCCGCAGCACGCGTAGGGTTTTATCCCCGTTTCTTCGGACTTTGAATTTTGTTCCACCGCCTTGTATCCGCGTCGCGCCTTCTTGATTCCCGCGGCGCGCGTACGTATTTTACTGATTTTTCCTTCTTCTCTAAACTTCCTCCAATTTGTACGCTTTTGGGCCCTATTTTTATTATTTTCTTCCAAACAAGTACTGGCACGAAAAGTGATAATACCACGATATATATGATATAATTTCACTAAGAATAGGGCTCAACAACGACTAAAATATGTAATATCACTAGGCGTTGTCAAACACCCCACACTTGTGCCTTGCTTGTCCCCAAGCAAGAGGGTTTTGACTGTGTTCAGTTTCAAAGTTTATCTCTTTATGAGTTAGAGTGAAATAGTTCGTGAAAACATAATCAGAGTGTTCTTTGGAATTCATGGCTTTCTAGAGAACCCTTGATTACGAATTTTCTGTCCACAATGAAGTGTACTTACTCATTCAGATTCTAAAGGCCATTAAGGAATTGTCCATGACTTTCGATGCTGTCCGTGTAACGAGCTTTCAGAAATACCATCCCAAACCAGATGATCTTAGGTGGTAAGGTGCATAAATGCCTCTTCGAGGCCACCCTTTTCGAACCTACCGGCTCGAACAACAAAGGCCACAGATTGACATTTCCTTCCTAAATTCCAAGCTTAAAATACTCCAATCGTCTAACTCCTAAAACTCAACTTGTTTGACTAAACTAATAGCATGATAACAACTACATAGTATCTCTTGAAAAATACTAGTGCTATAAACAATCACAAACCATTCGATTCAAACTTACAATTTATAAAAAAATTGAAAAAGTTGCTAAAAAATTGAAAATTGGTCATTTCTGCAAAAATTTCAAAAATTACTCTTTCGACCGTCCACACCCCACACTTAAACCCGTACAACGTCCTCGTTGTACAAAAATTTATTTAGAACAAGGGAGAAAGAGTTACCCCTTTGGACGGTAGATTGCTTGGTTGGTACTCGGTAGCACAGGTACAAATGCGAACAAAAAGGTTCTCGATTTCACAATCTGGAGTTGTAGCGCAACAGTAAACACGCCGGTGGTCAAGACAAGTGGAGGGGGCACGGTGAGCCCACACTTGTCTGAGACAACTCCTTCCCATTGTCAACAGTAAACCAGGGGTTTGCTCGGGTTTTCGGCTGAAAACACCTCTATTTATAGTTGCAAATTTTACGCAACCGCGCCGCGCATTCATGGTTTCCGCGGCGCGCGTAGGGTTTTATCCCCATTTCTTCGAACTTTGAATTTTGTTCCACCGCCTTGTATCCGCGTCGCGCCTTCTTTATTCCCGTGGCGCGCGTACGTATTTTACTGATTTTTCCTTCTTCTCCAAACTTCCTCCAAAAACGACTAAAATATGTAATATCACTAGAATAGGGCTCAACAACGACTAAAATATGTAATATCACTAGGCGTTGTCACCAAGCCGACTATGCCACAGGCATGCTTTTTCTACACCACTAGTAGAATCAATATAATTTACACTATGTCCTAAATTGTCAACACATTCAACAGTTTCATACACACCATCACAAGGATAAGCAGTAAAGATCAAAATACCATTTTTTAAAAACAAAAATCGAACCAATTTTATTATCAAAAGAAAATTGAAATACTTGTCTGAACAATGCGTGAAATGAAATAATGTTTCTTGCCATTTCTGGCGAATAGCAACAATTAAATAACTCTAAGCTAACATCACTACTAAGCACTAAACTATAAACGCCGATCTTGGTAACAGGGGACGATCTCCTATTGCCCATGATCAGGTTCAGTCTACCGTGCTCCATCTCCCTGCTTTCCTTTAGGCCATGCAAATCAGAACAAATGTGAAAACCACATCTTGTATCAAGGACCCAAGAATTAGAGGATGGTGAGTTTTTAGAGATAGTGTATATACTTGTTGTCGATGGCTTTACTTTCCCATCCTTGACATCCAGCAAGTATTTGGGGCAGCTTCTCTTCCAATGGCCCTTCTCTTTGCAATAAAAACAGTTGGCTTCATCGGGGTTGGCCACACAAGGAATGTGGGAAGACTTGGTTCTCGAGCCATTGCTAGACGACCCGACCTGAACCTTATCCCTCCAATTTTGCTTAGGAGGGCCCTTCCTTTTCTTTCCTTTACCACTTCCAATGGCTAAGACGGGCTGATTAACCGAGGGTACACTTTTACCCTTCATCCATTCCTCAGCAGTCTGAATCATACGATGTAACTCAGATAGGGTTGCCTGATTGTTGTTCAAATGGTAAGCCAGCCTGAACTGGTCATAAGAACTTGGCAAGGAGTTAAGTACTATATCAACGGCTAACTCCTCGTGTACAGGCATCGCAAGCTTCCTAAGCCGCTCCACGTAGCCTTGCATCCTTTGCACATGAGTACAGATGGACTCTCCATCTCTAGGCTTGCCGCTCTTGAAGTCCTTGACCACCTCGCACCTCTCGATGCGCTCTTGCTTACGGAACTTTTCCGTAAGCTCCTTGTGCATCTCAAAGGGCCAGTAGTCTTCGTATATCCTTTGCAATTCGGGGTTCATTGTGGCGATCATGATGCAGGCCACTTTGGTCGCATCATCAGAATGTTTTTGGTACGAGGCAAGTTCCTCGAGAGTAGCAGTTTCAGGGTCAATATCGACAAGCTCAGTCTCGAGAACATACTCTTTGTTCTCGTACCTCAGAGCCATCTTGCTATTTCTAATCCAGTCATTGTAGTTTGTCCCGTTCAATTGAACCTTGGAACATAATGACAGGATTGAGGGAACACTGGAGTTTGAGTGGGGAGCGGATTGATCAGCAGAAGACATCTATAAAAGAAGGTAAGTTTAATTAGATACTTGTCGGTCCTTATAAAAACCCAATATAAAATAAGGCTAGGATCCAACTATAACAATTTACAACATAGAAGAGGGATGCCGTAATCTATATGCAAATTTTATAAAGGTAGGCGAATGACGATTCAACCAATTCCACTGCGGAAAATAATCTTATTATAATGGAATTCCTAGTTTCTTTTGAGATATATTGAACTGTTCAATAGCATGTTTAATCTCAGATATGCCCCACCGTTTGTGACTGGGATGCCGAGGATCACAAACTGGGTGTGAATAACCATGCAAATTAGCTTGGTGCTCTCGGGGTCCATTACCATCTAAAATTGATGTGCCGGTAAACCACACACGCTCCATCAATAATGATAACACTCGAGACACCCATTGCCACTCTTTATGAACCCTCATTGGTGTGCCGGTAAACCACACACGCTCCACCAACGTTTCGTAAAGTGCAATGTGCAATTTCATGGGTTAGCATCAAATTCACATTTTTCCTAAAGTAACTAGATTGAGATTTTGTGTAAAAGTTCTAGTACTTTGATCATTATACTTTTAATGATTTAGCGGTTCTATCAAAACTGTTCGGCTAACGACCCTCCACTGATCAGGCGAGCGGTGGGCGAGAGTGTTCATCCATTAGACCGCCATTTTATAAGCAGCCTCCTTATACCCACTTTATAGATCAGCTTCGTGAATGAGGCCTAATATTGAATTGACTTACCAATATTATCTTATACATATAGTATTAACAATTAATAACATATATAAGATGTATTTTAAAACTCTTTAAAATATTCCAGGTTTATCTTTTAATTTTACCAATTTAACTATTAAATTTAAAATTAAATTAAACCTATAAAACCGATTTAATTATCTTTTAATTAACAATTAATTAAATTAATTAAATCTTATTATTTTAAACACTTAAAATAATATTTCGGATTTTATCCTTAATTTTTTCGATAATTAAAAATAATTAATTAAATCCCTTTTGAATTATCTTTTAATTAACAATTAATTAAATTAATTCAATTAAGATAGGTTTATCCAAATTAATCAAATTAATTAAAACCTATCTTAAACCCCCTAGATTTCGATTTCAAGTAATGGGGATAAAGGTTATCCATTTAATTAACCAAAAGTTACCAAAAATAGAAACCTCCTAAAACCCTAAAAGGCTTAATCGAAATTTACCGGGAGGGGGGGGGGGGGGGGGGGAATTAGGGTTTCCAAAACCCTAATCCTAGAAATCGATCCACATAAAAATTAGGGTTTATAAGCTTTAAACCCTAAAACAGTTATAACTATTCAACAAGAAAACAACAACAGGCTCTGATACCACTGAAAGGTTTTCTGCAAACCATAAACTAAATAACCTAAGTTCACATGCAACCTAAAAGGATCTATGTTTTCTTCTAATTGAACATATAACAATTACTTAAAGGTCAATAAAATCTAAAGATCAAAATAGAAAACCAACCTTAAAATTTCTTAGAAGCCGAGCAACAAAAATATCCTGCCTCAAATGAAAGTCACACCCAAGCTAGGAGGATTGTGGATCTCGAAATTTCCAGAGAGAGAAGAGAGAATTCGCAACCAATTATGAGGTCCAGAGGTCCCTATTTATAGGCAACCAAATGACCCTTAGAGATAAACCTCGTTTGACTTTCAAACAGAGATAAACCCTATCTCTAAGCCATTTTACGGATTACCAGTACGCGCGCCGCGGCTCGTACCTGGGCGCGCCGCGCGTGTCAATTCAACTTTCGAGTTAGAACAACTTTAGCCCTTGTCCTCTTGATTAATCCAATTAATGCCACAGAATTAATCCAATTAATTCCTGCTTAATTATTAATCAATTACTATAGTTTCTAATTAATATATAATCACATTTATATATTAACAACTATTCCTTTTTATTTCTATCGATTTATTAATCATATAATAAATCGATCTTTCTCTCTACTGAACTTTCTGCCAACCTCCAGCTATGAGGGCAACCCAAATGGACTATGCTACTATTAACTAGGTAAATACTTAATTATTAGTCATGGCTTAGACACCTAATCCAACAATTAATTCATAACTAAGAGCAAAACCTTTTATCATTCCAATATCCAAATATCAGAAACTACAAATCAAATACTACTAGCATGATGAAGTATAATGCCTTCAATATGAATTTCATGATTCGTTATAGACATGGACATCGTGAAGAGAGCTACAATCTGTATGCACTTTCGTGATCATGACCTCTTTTGACTTGACGACCTCATGAATGTAGTCATTCTCGGATCCTTTGCTATCACTATAACACCAGTATTGTCACAATATATCTCAAATAAATCTTTAAAGCTTTGCATTACTTCTAAGTCAACAATGAACTTTCACATCTAGGCTACTTCTTAAGTGGTCTCGTTATGACGCTATTCTCTGACACTATAGTAGACTACACAAGTGTCCTCTGCTCGGAGCTGCATCAACTTACCATACCTCCATCATAAAGAAGACATAGCTCAATTGGAAGCATGAGCCATCTCGATCAATTTGGAAACTAGCACCAGTATAACATTTTACACAAAGCCAACCCTTCAAATTCCCGTAAACCAGAAACATATCTTTAGTCCTTCATAAGTACCTCCAAACTTTCTTCATTGTAATGTAATGTTTCTCACCAGGATTTTACTTAACAAGATTTGCCATGCTTAGAGCATATAAGACATCGGGGCATATAACATAACTTACATGATGGATTATACAGCCAAGACATATGGGATATTTTTCATGCTTCTCACCTCATTTCATGTGGTGGAACATTGAGATTTGTTCAGAACAAGGCTATTCTACATTGGTAGGTTCCCACACTTTAATTCATGCATCTTGAACCATTTTAATATCTTGTCAATATATGCACTTTGACCGAGTCTGATAAGCTTCCTAGATGTATCTCTATAGATCTTGATTCCAAGAATATAAGCCGAGTCTCCCTGATCTTTCATCGAAAAACACTTTACAAACCAAGAATTTACTTCCTGCAATGTTGGAATGAAATTTCCAATAAGATGTGTCATCTACACAAATGATCCAAGACGAAAACTCTCTACTCGCTCTAGTGTAGGCGCAAGGCTTATTTTGGTATTGGTGAAGCAAAAGTATTTTATTTTCTTGTCAATACAAAGATTCCATCTCCAAAAATTCTTGTTTTAAAGCATATTTACTTTGGAAGCTTACACACTTGATCACGGTTCTTTGTATCTACAAATCTTATCTGGTAGCACCATATAAAGCTCCTTACTGATGTGGTCATTTAATAAGGTGGTTTAATTTGACTTCTACTTTCCATATTACATAGTCATAATATTTGGTTTTCTCAATAAGAGTACAAATTTCTTTAATGTGCACAATTGGGGAGAATATATTCGCATCTTATATACAATTAGACTAATTATAACCCTTTGCCACAAGTCGCTCTTTAAAGGTGTGTATTTTGCAGTCCATATTAGCCTTGTTCTTGAAGACCCATTTAAACCCGATAGGTTTGATGGTAGGTAGAAGATCAATTAAGTTCCATACTTTTTTGTCCTTTATGGATTGCATCTCAACAGTAATGGCTTCCAACCATTTATCATATTTTGAATTTGATATAGTTTCATGGTATTTAGTGGATTTATTATGATCCCCCAAATCTTCATCAGTCATGAGAAAGGCATATCTCTTCGACTGTTGATGCTATCTATCAAATCTATAAATGCTTATTGTCTCACATGGAGCCTCTACAACTATCTATGTTGGATTAACACGTTGTTCACTAGAGCTATCAAAAGGTGTTATTTTATGGTTCTTCAAGTTCTGTAGTGCTACCACTTGCTTCTGTAACATGAGACCATAATCTAGAAACAATTAGGCCATCAAACCAACATATAAATAAGGGGTGTAAAAATTAAAACAATTCTAGTTATACCAATGGGATAGTATATGTGAAGGAGGGTTTGAATTCATATGGACACAAAACAAATGAAAATACTTCTTTGCACAAGTTATACTGACTCAACACTTTAAATAAAAAAGAAAAATAAATGAGGGAGGATTTTTTATTATCTAAAAAAGGAAACTAAAATTATCATGTAGTAAAATAAATGAATACTAGGCTTTGAAGAAAAATTAGTTTTTGAGATAATTCCACTTTCATGTTCTATTAAGATATATGTTATTGATCATGAATTGATGTTTATATATATTTTAACCTAAGGTAAGACTGGCGATATTAATAAGTTCTAACATCACCTTTACTTGTCAATTTAACTAGTCAAAATAAAGCTCTTTAACTAGATCTAACTTAACTAACCTAATCCAAACAATCTCTTAGATTTCAATTAAAAAATTGCATTAAGATCTTTACAAGTATTCCCAACAATATTTAATACTTCTCATAAGCTCAGAATCAATATGTGTTTTTATGCTTAAAACGAACTAAGTCCAAATTATGAACCAATTCTATGTTTGTTACTAATATTGACTCACAAAACAATTACAAGTTTTATAAATCAAATAAATTTAGTAGGATTAACCTTAATCAAGTGGCCATTTATGATAAAGAACAAATCCAAGTACTTTATTATACCCTAACATAAATTGATAAACTAATAGCAAGTCTAACATATCAATCCGATGAAATCAATCACACATAGTTGAAAGTCGAACTTGAAACCCGAAGAGAACAATTTTTGGTCGTTATTGGAAAAAAAAAAGTTTAAAGGTGTAATTGACAAATGTTTTTATGAAGTTGATTACAAAAAAATACCGAATTGTTGTTCCAACCTCAATGATTCCTTGCTCCAAAGCTACATTTTTTCCTCCATAAGTCAAGAGATTTCAAAGTAACGACCTATGGGGTATTTATAAGCTTAAAAAACACACAACCCAAGTTTCGTACTTGAATTGACGAGGCAACTCAAACCATAAGAGTGACTCGACTGATTCACCTCCACTATGACATGTCTTCTTGTTTTTTCTTGCTTAACTCGACCGAGTAACAAACTACACCACATGAATATTCCAAAATCCAAAATCTTCGTTTCAGCTATGATCCTCATGAAAGTTGACCAATAGCCTCTTAGCAACCCCCACAACATGATTACACCTTCAGACCACCTTCAAACCAACAAAAAAATGGGTTCCACAAATCCACATAAGAAGTCTTAAAATAACTAAAATGCATGAATTTTAAGCCTAATGCCATGAAATGTTTAACATGAAAGTGACATCTACTGTAAGGAGTCTTCTTAAGCTTATTAGTATTGGGAAAAGTGTTTGTGAATCTGAAGTGATAAGTTTTACACACCCCTTTTGTTACCCGAAGTTTATTACTGTAACACCATATTACTTTTGGTAAGTAAATATATGTTAATCATAGTGTAATTATGATTTAAAATGATGTTATAAGTGTTTGGGTGATTAGAACACCTTTTGGGTAGAGTTTTCGTGCGAAAAACGCCCAAAATGGGTTACACGGGCCATGTAAATTGAGCACGGGTCGTGTAAAAAGTCGATGAATTCTTACCGAGACTTACACGGGTCGTGTACTTTGGACACGGGTCGTGTTTCCTGCAGACCAATTTTTAAAGCATCCTGCAAGTTACACAGGCCGTGTAACTTGGACACGGGCCGTGTTGCGCACAGACCCCACACTTTATATTCGCGATTTTGAGTCATTTGAGCAGAAATTCTCGAACAAAAACACCCCCAAAACCCTAGAAACTTTCCCTCTTCGTATTAGGACCAAATCGGAAGGCTAGAGCGCAAAAGATTGAAGTAATTTTCGATATCTCGCTTATTGAAGGTAAAGTTTATAGTTTTAGCCCTTTTGAACGGTTGATTTGGTTGTTTTGGGTTGATTTCGAGTGTTTATTATGAACCACCTGTGATTAGTCGAAAATTGAGTATGTAGTAGTTGTTTGGATGTTTTGAAACATTCTAATCCTGAGCCTTGACTGTTGTGATCAAGTTTCAAGGTTGGATGGTAGAAAAACAAGGTATTCACCTCTACTTGGTATGTGTTTGGTTATGTAGGTGCTGGAAAACGTTGAGGGATCGTTTGTACCTACTGTGGTGTTAGCTAAAATCGTATAGAACTTCAAATCAGGTGAGTAACCCTACCTACATGTTAGTTGTAACATGTTATGTGTGTATATGATGCTAGATTGATTCACAAGTATGTAAAGATTACTATGTATGAATACTATGTAATCCGGGTGTATCAAGTGTCATAAATAACTTGTTATTACAGGCGATTTTTGTTGCTATACACAAGATGATACATGTAGTAAATTACATGTATACTATGTATACACATAGAGAAGCCTATGTGATTATATGTGTTAGAAGTTTGTGGTTATGATGTGAAGTAACCAACATTGAGATGAGAATCTCGTATGTATTTGAGGTAAGGTTTATATATCACTAGATGAGTATTTGTGAATAGGTACGACAGTGATATTAGTGGTTTGCTTAAAGAGTACTTAGCAACCATAGAGAAGTATGCAAAATGATTATATATGATGAAATATATGCAGTATGATGTATTATGTATACAATACTTGTGATAATTTTACAGGTATGCAGGGACTGTTGGGTACGAGTACCTTATAGTCATGATGTTAAGCCTTGTGGCCAAGTGAATTGGTTAAATTACCCAAGATTTATTATGGGAACTTGTACGGTTCATACAGACCTTCGTGGTCGAGTGAGGACCCGTACTGTTCCAAATATACGGACTCCATGGCTAGGAGATTGGATTTGATATCCAAATATACGGCCTCCGTGGCTAGGAGATTGGATTTGATATCCAAATATACGGCCCTTGTATCTAGGAGATTGGACTCAATGTCCAAATATAATAGCCTTTTTGGCTATGCGGTTGGGTTTAACTACCCGACATATTGCAGGAACCTTTGTGATTCATAACGGCTTTACGACTACGCGGTTGGGTTTAATAACCTAACAAATGGTAAGAACCTTTGTGAAACATATATTGACCTATGTGGCTAAGAGATGAGGCTTAATTGCCTAACATATACGATTAAAGTTGTTGTGCTCATATTACAATAAGGGTAGTGGTGAATCTTAGTGATTTGAAATCATAAAAGTTGAAGAGGAGATAGATATAAAACCCTTGTGGTTTACGATCAGAAAGGTCCTAGGGTAGATGATTTCATGTTGGAAATCAGTGTGATGAAATACCGTGTAGTGGTACCGAGTAGTGGTACCAAGTTGTCGGTTAGGTGTATACTTGTATTACTTGTTTTACACCGTGCTTGTTTATTAGTAGCCTAGGTATCAGTAGATACCAGTGTAACTACAGAAAGAATATTTGTAGTTATTAATAATGAAATATAGCTGTTTTGATATGTTTATATTAACCAGTACTTATGAGTTGTTGTAGGGGATAACTACACCCATGAATTGGGTGATGTATTACATTTAAACCAAGTTATTCATGTCGTTGTATTGTTGCTCACTAAGCTTTGTAGCTTACGTGTTTGTGTTATGTTGTGTGCAGGTTAGCAGTTGTAACGTCCGGCTTGGATCGTGGGACGATTCTCGATGGTAACTTCTTGTAGTTTCCAGAGCACATGAGTACCCAATTATACTATTTATGTTATAAATGCGAAAAATTTTCTGGGTATACTCTGTGTTGAAACTGGGCGTTACAATTACTTCATTCGAAGTGCTTGTGTTATGGACCAGTGGACAATGTAGATTCGTCTAGTTGATTGGGTATTAGGGAACATGTCTTTGGGATATATTTTGTGTAAGTATACTTTTGTAGTTGTTATATCTTTAAGATGTAAATGGCTTCCCTTATAGATAGTCAACTCTATAATGGTTTCCGAACGTGTGAAATACAAGTGCTTGAATATACATCAATTATTCACAAACTTTATTTCTTAATGTTCATATTGATCTTAATATTTAAAGTTTGTTCGTTTATGTTTATCGTTTATGTTTTGTTTTTAATTCTGCACTTTACATTTCCTCATGTACTAGTCATTACGTTATTTTATTATCAATAATTGGTATCACAGCCTAAGTGGTTGGTTACTTTCATCATACCCTGGTTTCTTGCATTTCTAGGTCGAGCCAAAAGAATCTCATACATACCACTATCTCTTTTAAAACTTTTAATAAAAGTATGCCAAGTCAGAATTTACAATTGATGTCTTCCATAAATGTCTTAAACAACGTGGGGAGTTCTGCAAGAGAACCTATACTAGTTATAGAAGAGTATGAATATTGGAAAATTATAGTGGGAAACTACCTAAATAGAAAAGCAAAAGATATTTGGAGATCCATCATAAAAGGTTTTCATGTTCCTACAGGCCAGACTACTGTGAGTAATGCTGCTGCCGCCATTCTTAATGGAGCTAGAAGACAATAGCCTCCTAAAAATCCAACATCCTTGGACTTTGAAAAAATTAGAGAATGAAAAAATAGCTTATGTAAACCTGGTCTATGGCATACCCTACTCTTTTTGAACACATCAAGCTTTGCACATATGTAAAAGCAGCCTTGCTAACTTTAGAAGCTTTGTTTGAGGGAAAATAAAATGGAAATGATAAAAAAAACTAACCTCTACCATCAATTAATTCTACAACTTTAGGAAAAAGCTTAAAGGCTGCCCAAAATTGTTTCACCCTTATTCTAAACCAAGTCTCAAGAGAAACACTATAAAAACCAATCTTAAGATCAATCTCAAGTTTATAGATGGTTTGGGTGATGAATGTGTGATGGTTAAAATGATTTTACAAGGTAATGAGAACCTAAAGAAATTAAACCTAATTGAGTTGTATAAGGAACTACAAGCTCAAGAGTCCACTATGGTTAAACAGTCACAAAACCTAGTAGGCCTATGTCGCTTATTGCATAAAATCCCTAGATACTCGCATACCCTTTAACGGATTACTGCACACCACAAAACTTTGCTGTGGAATACACTTATCAAATTGAAGGAGAAAATGAAAAGGCATTCCAACAGGATTATGCTTCTCGTGTAGCATTTTCAAAGAAAGTCCTTCAACAATCATTCATAGTATAGGACTTCGTAGTATCAAAGGCCAAATATTCCAAGGCCTCAACTGTACCAACCCATATGTCATCAGCCACAAAGGTTCACACAAAGATCTAGTAAGTAGTATTAGGCTCGTACACCATCGTCTGCACCACTAGAAGCCCTTTCACATTACTAGCCAAATTTTCTACTATAGAGAAGGAAGTTCTTCCAACCAAGATCAAAACAGTGACACTGTAATTTGTCATTAATGCAAATGGTCTAACCATTCTGCCTAAGATTGTAATTTAAGGAAGGTAGTTGAGTCATTTGAGAAAGAGAAGACTTTCATTGCCAGAGGAGGGGAGGAAGTGTGGTCTTCAAGAGATGAAGGTGAAAGGAACTCGCAAATGATAGGGAAGCTGTGCTTGATTGCAAAAAATCCTAAGATCAAGCAACCCATGACTGATCTTTGGTCATCTGAATCTAAAGGAGAAGAGGATGATGCACCTGTCAAAAACTACTTCTTCATGGGCAACAACACTCCATACAGCCACAACATCATTGAACATGTAAGATTCATGATCTCATCAAATAATTTTTTGCAAGAAGTCTTGTGAACCATTCTTAGAAAAAATTTATGTAAACCTTTCAAATGCCTTAGTTACCTATTGCAAGGCCATAGAGGACAAGGACGGTGTATATAAGGAGTTGTATCATTTAAGAGACCATTTTGACAAGAAGAAGAGTAAAAATAGAAGCTCTAGAAAGGGAATATTTTGTAGAAAAAGATGCTAGGGTCCTTGCTAAAAATAGTAGTTTGCTTTATATTAAACAACGAGATGTATTAATGTCAGACAATGTTCCTTTAAATTCCACAACTGCTAGTTTGCATGAATATATGAGAAAGATTAAGACAAATGAACATCTAATGAAAATATCTTTTATTCGTGCTAGAATGGATCAAGACTCAGATCAAAAGTCCACCCTTTACTCGAGGAGTTCCAACAGAGTGTTAGAAAATTTATGGGTGATATTCCTCATTTAGAATATAATAACCGATGCATCTGGCCTATAGATTTTATGTGTGCCCCTGTCTTTTTAGAACATCAAAATGAAAACAATGCACCATCACCAACAGAATTACCAAAACAAATTCAAAATGATTACGCTGAAAGCAATACATCCATGTTTTTAAATAACTGCATTGTCGAAGAAATTTGCCCAAAACATCTTGACATAGAGGACAAGGAGATGTATTAATGTCAGAAATTTGTCTAAAACATCTTGACATAGAGGACAAGGTAACTAAGGCATTTGTAGAAAAAGATGCTAGGGTCCTTGCTAAAAATAGTAGTTTTCTTTATATTAAACAACGAGATGTATTAATGTCAGACAATGTTCCTTTAAATTCCACAACTGCTAGTTTGCATGAATATATGAGAAAGATTAAGACAAATGAACATCTAATGAAAATATCTTTTATTCGTGCTAGAATGGGTCAAGACTCAGATCAAAAGTCCACCCTTTACTCGAGGAGTTCCAACAGAGTGTTAGAAAATTTATGGGTGATATTCCTCATTTTGAATATAATAACCGATGCATCTGGCCTATAGATTTTATGTGTGCCCCTGTCTTTTTAGAACATCAAAATGAAAACAATGCACCATCACCAACAGAATTACCAAAACAAATTCAAAATGATTACGCTGAAAGCAATACATCCATGTTTTTAAATAACTGCATTGTCGAAGAAATTTGCCCAAAACATCTTGACATGCTTCAGATCAACCTGTAGAGATTGGTGGAATCATTTGGGTATCCACAAATAGGGATGATGAGGAATTTAACGAAAAAATCATTATGGAATCAACTCCAAATAATTTTGCTTCGTCCGTGGTCTCTGGTTCAACAAATTTTCCTATGGATAAAGCAAAAGTTTTAGTTTATTTTAATAAAATTATTATGACTAAACCTCAACCCATGAATATTTCCAATGCTAACACATTAACTTCTTTAATTCCATCAACCACTTCTGAAAATATAGTTTTGAGTCAAGTTGCATCTTCAAAACTCACCAAACTGGCACCTCATGGCTTTAAACTTAAAAAATCCTATATTTGGTGAATGTTCGAAAACCAAGAGTCCCTACACACCTGTTTCACCCATGTATCCTCAAAAAAATATAAATTAAAAATAGGCTAGTAAAAATCAAAGAAGGCATTTTTTTGGAAAAAGCCAAGATTAGATTGTTGTGCTGTCTTGCTACTGAAATCTGAAGCTAAGCTTGCGTTAGCATAAAAAAATCAGTTTTAGAATTGTTGATAAAATCAATACTGAGGTTAAACCTAGTAAGATTAAGAATAAAAAATCCACAACTGATACGAAATATGTGAGTGTCTTGCCTACTAGGAAGCCTATTGTTTAAGAAAATCCTCATTGGAAACTCTTGAAGCAAAGCCTCGACTCTAAGAAGAAACTTGTTCAAAACACAATCAATTGTCTGAAATAAACTACTCCAATTAAGAAAATTCTAAAATATGTTCACATTAAGAAACCCTTAGATGTTTAGCAGACCCCACTTCACCTAAAGGAAATCTCCGCTTCGCCCTCGCTTAGGTCCACTATAACCTCTAAAACTTCATAAAAATCCAAATACTAGATAAACGAGAAAACTCTAGCATTCTGTATTTTCCTAGCCGAGGAATTGAAACCTAAGAAAGTATTCCAATCCTAAAAAAAATAAGGTTAGTGTCATTTAAAGTCTCCACTCTTTACATAGTCCGATACGAAATTCTAAGACAAGCACTCATAATACGTATTCCATTACGATTAAATGTATGCATCTAAAACCTTTGACGCCAAGCAACAATGGATGCCAAAATTAATTGTTTGACATGTTACATATTCGATACGAAGATGAGCATGAATGTGAATGGTTTATTGACAATGCCCGCTCTTTTCATATGACGGGCATAATGGAATATATACGGGATTTCTGGACAGTGAAGAAAGGAGGCTTTGTTACTTTTGAAAATGACTCCAGTGGCTTAATAAAATGGTATGGTGTGCTCACAAATAACACTTTCACAATTCAAAAGGTGGCTTACGTTGCTAGGTTGAAGCATAACCTTATCAGCGTTTGTCAACTTTGTGATACACATTAGGGTAAAGTTTGATGATAAGCATAATTACGTTCTCACCAAGAGCAAAGGTAAGTCTTTGATTATTTCAGCAGCAATGGTAATATGTATCCCTTGGACATCAAAATGATGATAGGTAAACCATAGTTATGTTTTCTATGAAACCAGTTACAGAGGTCAATCAGTTATGTCAAAAAAGACTTGCTCATCTCAATTTTAAGTACATGAACAATTTAATCACATGTGAGATGGTAAGAGGCATGCCACTTATAAAAATTGATAGAAACTCTCTGTGCGGCATGTGAGTGTGGGAAGCAAAGCAAGGAGCGTCATCCATTGATCTTTGAATCATCTATCAATGAGCCTCTTCAATGGCTCAACATAGATCTCTATGGACCCTCTATTGTCGAAAGTCTCTCACATAAGAAATATATCATTTTTATAGTTGATGACTATACTCGTTTTAATTGGTCATTTTTTAGATAGAAATAAAAAAGCAACTAGGAGCTTATAAACTCCATTCAAAGTTGTTGAGGTTCGGGTTAAGCTACTTATCCGCATATCAAGAGTGACAATGGGACCGAGCTTACAAATCCAATGTTCAAAAACTTTCTTTTTAATAAAGGTAATAAGCACAACTTTTATGCTCCTTACACTCCATAACAAAATGGTGTTGTCAAACAAAGAAATGGTGCTTTTGTCGAAAAAACCAGATCAATGCTGAATTTTATAAATCTATCGCTACATTTCTAGGCTGAAGCTGTCTCGACCGATTGCTTCGTACAAAACCATAGCCTCATTAAGAAATGAATAAAACATACTCCATATGAGGCTCCCCTCTCCTGATGATAACATACACGATAATGATCCAATCAACATCATCTTGAAGAAATCTCCAAATATATCCTCTTTGAATAAAACAAAAGCAAATATGAGAGGAGGTCCCTGACGCTTGAGGAGATTGCTTAATTCAATCTTTAGAAGAAGTCTAGGTGTTTGGGAAAGACTCATGAACAGTTGAAGATAAAAGAACAATAGAAAAAAGCTGAGCTTAAGACGAAGTTAGCTGCTAATGAGGCCACAACCAAAAATTGCAAAATGAACGGAAGGTTGCTCCTTCAGAATCTGAGGAGATTACTGTTGGTAGAACAATATTTTCAAGTGATTACAACATATTGGGTAGTGATTTGAAACCAAGTATACCCATTTGTCCAACCAAAATATAGTTAATCCATTTGATGCAAACCTCTCTACCGCTACAACATTCAAAGAATAAAGACAAAAAAACTTCGTTTGCATCCACAAAGCGTCCACAATCTAAACAACCAAGCCAAGACCAAACTGTCTATGCCAATCACTTGCGGAGATTGGAAGATAAATTTGATCGAGTATTGACTAAGCTCTCAAACGAAAACCTTCCAAACTGAAGTATGTTACTAAACAAGAGCTTGAGCAGCCACTCGAACAGGCCTTGAAGTCTGTGTGGGGGTTAGTGTGGGTGGCGATGGAATGGGGGTAGGGTAGGGAAGGGGTGGGTGGATGTTAGGTGTAGGTTTGATAAGTTTGGACAGATGACAGGTGTGGGTGGGTGTGGCCGTTGCGATGGGAGAGGTTGTGACGTTTGGGGTTGGTGTGTGGTGTAAATAGTATGGTTATATTTAAGAAAACCTTTTGGAATTGGAAATTTATTGAAAACAGTAATGATCAAAATTTCATGTTTTTTGTAATTTTGAGATGGAAATTTTTTATTTGCCGGAAAAATTTATAAGAGATATTAAGGCTGCGTTAGTTACAGAAAAATGTTCCCATTTTCGAAAACAAATTCCAAGAAAAATAAGAATTCTGAAAATGTGTTTAGTTCGACAATTTTTCTAAAATTTTCCAAGAAAATAAAAATTTTCTTCATTTTTCAAAATTACGAAGAATTTGGAAAATTTTAGAAAACCAATAATTATTCTTTTCTACATTTTTTCAATTCTAATTTTTTCTAAAATGAAAACACACACACACACACACACACACACACACACACACTCTCTCTCTCTCTCTCTCTCTCTCTCTCTCTCTCTCTCTCTCTCTCTCTCTCTCTCTCTCTCTCTCTCTCTCTCTCACTTACACCCCACAAGTACATCCCACCCCCAAACACCCACCCCACCAACCCAACCCCTAACCTCCACCCACCTCACACACACCCCTATCCTACCCACCCACCCCACCCACCCTCACCCACTCACACCCACACCCACCTGCCGCACCCACCAACCCCTACCTTACCTAACACCAGCCTATCCTACACAACCCCCACCATGCACCCCTAGCCACGCACCCCATCCTACCCACCCACCCAGCAACCCCTACCCTACCAACGCCACCCCACCCTTACCCACCCACCCCACCCCACCCACCCAGCAACCCCTACCTTACCAACGCCACCCCACCCTTACCCACCCACCCCACCCCACCCATCTAGCCACCCTAACCTACCTACCACATCACCCCACCCCATCCACCCTACACACCAACCTCCACCCTACCTCGCCCTATCCACCCCCACCCACCCTACCCACCAACCTCCACTCTACCCCGACCCTATCAACCCTACCTCACCCTATCCACCCATCCATCCACCCCTTACCCCACCACATCCATCCTACCGCCACCCAACTCCTATCTACCCATCTCACCCACCACTTTTACCACGATTCCTACCCCACCCACCCCACCCCACCCCACCCACCCCACACCTCCATAACACCCCCACCATATCGGTGGGGTAAGGTGGGGGTAAAGGTGGGTTGGAGTGGTGTTGGGATGGATAGGGTAGGCGTAGGGTAGGGGTAAGGATGGGGTGGGTAGGGTGGGTTTGAGTGGGGTGGGGTAACGTGGAGGGGGTGGGGTAGGGGGTAGGATGGGGTGGGGCCGGGGGGGGTGTGGGTTGATGAGATGTGTGTGTTTTTGTGTGTGTCATTTGAAATAAAAAAATTGGAAAATAAATTTGATAGAAAATACACATGTAAACACGTTTTCTATTTTTCCAAAATAGAAAATGAAAACTGAATCGGTTTTAACTAAATGCGTTTTTTAAATTCTCAATTAAAAACCGAAAACGAAAACTTATTTTATTTTCCTGAAATGGAAACGGAAGACATTTTTCATAACTAAACGCACCTAAACATTTTCAAAATTTTGTTTTTTTAGATTCTTTTTCCAAAAAACGAGTGCTTTCTGCTGAGTAAGAAAACAGACTAAAACTTGGAAAATGCTCGACAAAACACATATTTCTTCCACCAAGATAAAATTACTACACATTACGAGAATGGCAATATTTAGACAAAAAGTTGCCAAACATGATTTCTATCTCAGCATTTAGAATCACACAATTTTCACAGGTCATTCTTACACATTGTAGCGTTCTTTTTGCATTTTGTCAAGAAAAATGATTTACTTCTATCAAAAGCCAAGTATTATGGTCGGGAAACATTATTACTTTTACTCTTTTCCCTACAACTTGATCAAATACCGAATGATCAGGAATCTTGCTTGGGTGTAGAGCCATTCATTGCCATTTGAGACCACAGCTGTGGCGCCATTGACATCAATAACCCGTCGTGTGGCTGAGAAACATCACTATCAAATATATTTTGGTATGATAGAAATTGATGTTGCTGAGATTGTACGTCTCCAGCCTGCTGCTGGTATGTTCCATGTGGGTCTGGTTGCATAAACTGGTTCTGTACCAACGAATTTCCGAACCAAGCTTTTGAGTTTTGATCTGTCATTTGCATGTAGGAAGCCAATGCAAGCTGCAACTCCTTTTCTCGCCAGAGACCATCGCTTATAACTGGATTCTTGGTTTCCGGTGGTGGCAGACACCATTTTTGCAGTGGCGGCACTGGTGCCAATGGCGTTGGAACCCATGGAGCTGAGCTCATCCCATCATCCAACCCCAGCAAGGAGCTAGAAACATTCCTGGAGGGTTGCACGTAAGTTGAAGGATAAACACATGAATTCATTCTTTTCCTTGGATTGACTTCACTGTCTTCAATCCTATAGTTGTTGTTAATATTTCGATTCAAGTTCCCATCATAATTCGAAAGAAATGAACCAATATTGTTGATGGTCCTCCAATTACCAACTGGGACATGGCCAAGATTCTTGCGAAAAAAATCTTGATCATTTTCCGATGAGCCATCTCCTCCGGTGAGACTTACGTTTTCTTGATATCGGTTGAAAATTTTAACCCCAGATTTTTGCTTACCGAATGAAAACTGCAGGTTTTCACCAGTATCCCATTTGTTGAAATTACTTTTTCCATCATCAACCATGATCGTTTTCCCTTTGTTATCCTCAGTAGCATCTGTCCTCGAAGCTCCAAAAGTGATCAATGGCTGACTAAGTTGGTTCGAATTGGTGTTTCTGGCTGAACCATGGAACGAGCTCACGTCCAGGAAACATGGGTTTGGCTGAGTTTGTGACGATGCCAACAATGGCTCGAGCAGGCGTCGAGGTTGGTAGTTCAGGTCTTGTGCTAGAAGCTTCCGGCGAGCTATTTGTCGTGCAGTCGGACCCAGATCCTTGCAGAACTTCATGAGGCTTTCCCTGTAAGAAATACCTCCGTTTACCTGGCACGTTGTAGGAGACATAGGTCGTATTTACTTGATCTCAGAATTATAATTAAGTACATAACCGTTGTGAAAAAGGGGAAATAAAATGTGGATTTGGTACTTGTGTCGGCTAAATTTCTCTAACTGATATTTATTACAAATTTTATATTATACATATGTGGTTTTTAATTTAACTGCTGTTCATTGTTTGATTATAAGACTAAAAAATTAAAAATAATAAAAGTTTATTAAAATCTGAATAACGTTATAATAAAAAGTATTGTATATGTATCTTTTAGAAAATTAATTTGTAACATAATTTATTAACATAATGAAGTTTAAGAAAGAGATAATGATTTGATAGGGTAATGAACTTTTAAAATTGTTCATATTTGAACATTGAATTAATTTTTGTGTTTGAATTATCCATAAACTTTTTAAAATTATTCACATTTAGTCACTTATGTTTTTTTGTACATAAATAACTTAATGGTTATTTGTAGACAAAAATTAATATAAGTGACTAAATATGAACAATTTTAAAAAATTATAGGTAATCAAACACAATAATAAGTTCAGTGACCAAATATGGACAAAAAAAACATAAATTATCAAATGTGTACACGAAACAAAGTGCATTACCCTCATAGAAGATTATCCCTTTATGAAAAACAAGTGTCTTAAAAATTTTAAGAAGTATGCTATGTCAATACTTTAATGAATTATGTTATTTTATATTGGAATGAAAAAAAACCCACCTTTTGTGTCATTAATAAAAATATGATGAATGATATTGAATGAGCAATTCTTTAATGTCATACAACACAATGGTTTATTTTTATATATTCCAATGAAATGATACATTACATTCCTCTCTATTTCATTTTATTGAACACCGCATAAGAAATAAAATGTAAAGACCATAAAGTAACCGTTTTGTTACATTAATGTCGAAACAATCTTAGATCGTCCAAAGTTTTACATCCTTTAGCAGGCGGTTTTAGATAGACACAAAAAGATGAATATAAATCAATGTTTGTGAAATTGTCGAACGCTCCGGATGTCTTTCTAGAAAGAATTATAATTTGACTGAAAGTCGAGTAAAGTTTTAGTTCTTATTAAAAAAAATTTGGTAGGACCAATTAACTAATTAAAAATTTACAAATAAATAAATATTTTGTGCACTTTGGTACACAGTATGTCAATGAGTTTGTGTAACTCACCGGTTGGAGTTGCTTTGCACTGCTTGGCTCGCTTTTGAGAATAGAAGTATTGTAAGATTCACGTCTTTCATTAACATCTGAATCATCAATGTGAAAGGGAAAATCCATCATTACATATATTAAATAATTCACAAGAAAAGAAATGGATAAAAATGAATATCTTACCATAAATATCTTCATATTTCGAAAATGTATTGCTTGTGAACAAATATTTTGCCGATTGAGCTTTAGGAGGCCGCCCTCGTCCCCTTTTGGGCATGTCTTTTGATTTCGGAGGATTTCCTTTGACAAGTTTGGTCACTTTTTTTGATAAATCATGTACAAGTTGACCCTGGAGAGATAAATGTTTTGGTACATATGAATAAAAACCAAACATTCAGAAGATATAGTCCGATTCTAATAAAGAAAACATAAAAAGTCAAACTTGTCTTGTTCTTCAGGATATTAATTTGTCAACTAAATTTTGTACATACGTAGAAAATATTTTATAACGTAAATGAGTTTTTGTCACGTTATTACTAAATGCATTTGCTCGATAACCGTATCGGTGATAGAATGAGATGGCTGATAGATATGCTATAAATTCTAGTATGAGATTATGAATTAAATTTTCTTAAAAATAAAATGATTCCCCAAAAAGATAAACTGATTAACATTTTGTGGATTTTGCTTTTATTTATTTATTTATTTTTTGTAAATCGTTGAAATTATATTTCATTCTTTAAGACCTTTTATGTCATTATAAAGGGTCATCTTAAAAAAACCTCCTCAATGTGTGTAGGTGAGTGTGTTGTGTGAGTTGACTCTTACACACACATGTCACATCACATGAGGTTTTTTTTACCAATGCCCCATTATAAATTGTCTCTTGTTAAAAGTAAATGATATCAGTTTCATCGGATAAATCTATCAAGTCCCTATTTTTGTTTTCATTCTATGAAGTACATCAACAAATTTTCATATACCCTTCCAAAACATTAAGCAGCACATTTTTGTGTAGTCGTTGCATATTTCTTTTAGCGGTAAAAAAATAAAAAATCCATAATTAAAGTCTGAAGTCTCGGTATTACATTTCTTCGTTTGGGAACCAACCGTTTGCTGTGTGACTACCTGATGGATGTATTTAGTGACGTTTGGCTTAGTTAGTATGTACCCATTCTAACTATATAAAAACTATCAATATTAGTACAAAAGTACGTATAACTTTTTTGGAGTTTGCAATAACAATAAAAGAATATAAATTGGTAAATCACTATGAATTTGATTGATAAAAATCAAGAATTTTAGTTTTACCTTCAGAGGACAATTTGTAGAATCATGAACTTGATCTAGCATCTTTCCTTTATGACTTTTTCTCCTATGTGTATTGTTGCTCGCAATGCAGTTGAATCCATCGTTAGTTGTGGCTATAATAAACGGTGTAACCATTTGAGCTTCATCAAATTCATATTCTTTATTTATACCACGAGAGAGTAACTTGTTGGCATCAGCGTTGTTCTTAATCCTTTTTGCAGCCTCAATCGCTGCCGTGCGTGTGCTCTTCCTCTTCAAACCACCACCATCGGACATTTTTGTATCTATGTATGTATATAGGTAATAAAAGTCATAAAAATAATTATTAAAACATTGTATGCAACAAACATAATAGTAGTTTATTTTAAAATCATTTACTCATAAACAGAATGATGGTTGGCCATTAAATATCTACTCAATAACACCATATTTTATCCATTTATGGTATAATCAATCACTTAAATGATTATTGACTCTAAGATTATAACTAGGTAAAATGTTTCTAATAACAAATAATTTTTACGACTTTTCATTTTAAAAATTAACCATCTATTTTTTTCATTAAAGGTAACTATTTATGAACATGTCGTATCTGAGGAAAACTTTTAATTTGCCTTTTGCATCCATGTAGATTAGTCTTTATCGGTATCAAAACCTCCATGAGACCTCAAACCCAAGGGCCCGTTCTCGAATGATATTTTTAATATGTTTTTGGGTTCGGGAGAAGGAACGGGAAAGGGGTTTATCCCGTTTTAGTTTGCTTGGAGCGGGGGTGGGGAGCCCCATCTTAAATACCCCATGGGCGCCCCAAAATACTTATCTTATATATAATTATTTTTATTATAAGGTATTTATAAATAGAGTAACCGTTACACACACACACACATATACACACACACACACACATATATATATATATATATATATATATATATATATATATATATATATATATATATATATATATATATATTAATTGTATTCATTCTTAACTTTTATTCCTACCCATGTGAAATTATGACAACTGTCATATTTAATAAAACTAATAATATTTTAATACACATGTCAAAATGTAACTTGAGTAGGATATATATATATATATATATATATATATATATATATATATATATATATATATATATATATATATATATATATATATATATATATATATATATATATATATATATATATAAAGAAACAAGATTAAACGTGTAAATCAGGAATTTCAGGGTGTGGGCAGGGTGCGTGAACAAGGGGTTTAAGGTTCTATTTCGAAACGGATGAAATGTGGGAATGACATCCCTAATAATTTATGTGGACATTCAAAGAATGATAAATTTGTGGACATTCATCTATCCTTAGTTAGCAAGTTCCGTTTGTTAATTTTATTGCCTAGTTTAAGAAAAATATGAAGAACTATTTATTGTTAGAATCATGTTATATTTATGCAATACACTTTTATTACTTACAATATAATTGTAATGGGTTAAATGACTAAACAAAACTGAATATCTAATTATTCAGTCTAAATATCTTTATTTTTAGAAAATATTCTATCACTGAAGTTCTACTTTTCGTTTATTTATATAAAATAGTAAAATGGAAAATTTAATTTTTAAAATATTCAATTTTATTTGTAGGGAAAAAATATTTAGCAACAAAATATGATGAAAGATGAAAAAACAGACCAAAAATTAGATTTCTTGTTGAACATGTGTTTGCATAGATACATAATATAATAGAGGGCAAAAAGAGAGAACTTGGAATTAACCCTCATATTTTTTTCTAGCTTTATGGTCAAAACTCTTTTGACATTTTATTATATACACAACAACCCCTAAACTATAAAATGTATGTCAGTGTTAACCGTAAACATAGTTTTAAGCCGTATTTTGCCTATGATATCTATATTGGTTTACAACTAAATCCCTGAGAATGAAAGTACAATCTTCCTTACCGAACTCGAAAAATAGATACCCAACATGTATAGACTCAAACTTTTATAGTCGACATTAAGTCTTTCACACCAAAATGAACACTTATAAGTTCTCCCAACTTCTCATTGATATCTACCAAACCTTTCTCTTGTCATAAGTCACCTATCAGACCCATGCAAACCCTATGTACGGATTCATGACTAGCGCGAAAGCCTAGCGAACAAAGAAGCGCTCATTCTCTATAGTGTTTACCTCCACTCCTACCTAGGCTGGAGGAGATAGAGGAATTTGATCTTTGGGCATCCTCCTCTCGGTGAGGAGTAGGTATATCTTGACTTTCTAGGTTACGGGAATAAATATCTGTTGGAGTTCGAGTGGAGGCGCTAAATGCGGTATCAATAATGCATGCTCAACCAACTTCGTAGCTCGAACTTAGACTTTTATAGGTAACTGATTTAGACTTACACAAGTTGCATTCACGAAGGAAGTATTTGAAAAGAGACAAAATGGCTTAGTTGTCCATTTTGGTAGCCCGTCTCCGGCCTTAAATGCTCCAAACCATACAAGGACCCACAATGTTGAATCATGTGATCCTCTATCTAATAAACCAAAAATCCCACTGGTTGAGACCTTGCGTTTCTTTCATTGAGATCACCATGTAGAAACTTTACTTGTTCCTCTATGGGCAAGAACTTTTCTTTGCAATCAACCCCTACCATTTAGCTAAACATATAAACCACGAATCGCACCCACAATCTATCTACCTTGCCAAACATTGCCTTAATATGTAGAACCATATATTTCAAGAAAATCACGTTTCAATAAGTAACATCCTACACTTGAACCTCTTAGGCTCTCATGTCCTCGAACTCATACCTAACCAGTGGTCCAACTTGTCTTTTAGATATATCTCAAGAAATCGAAGCACAACCTCCTTCGGACCGGCCTTGTGGAACGTCCTCATACAAGTCTACTATTAAAGACCCGAGGCTATGTTGAAGTATCTCACAGCTACATCCCTTGTTCTTTTCCATATCAGTTGAGCATTGTACTTTCAAACACTTGATACCACCTCAAAGTTGCCACCTCTACCTATTTAGAGGTTCCTTTTTCCTTCATCGACATACTCGAAGAATCATGTTGGTGGACCACCGACTTCTCATTGAAAATAACTCCCCAATTCAAATTGACACATCCATCAGACAAGGACCAAATTCAGTTACCCTTGACACTCCCAACATAACCGTATTCCTAACCATTTTTGCATTAAAAAGAAATAAATAAGATTTATGTTGAATGGGATACCTAAATAAAATAAGAAAAATGATCTAAGAATATAGTATAGTATTTGAAGTTATTATGACTAGAAATTGGTGGCGTCCAAACATCATAATGTATAATATTAAAAGTACAAGAAACAATATAATTGGAGTCATAAAAAGGAAGCCTAGTGGATTTCCCTAGTTTACATGCTTGGAAAATGCTTTTCATTAATCGACGAAATAAAAAAACAAGAATTAAAAAACTAGAAGACTTGATCATCGGGATAAGTAAATTCATGGTGCCAACGAGTTAGTTAAAAAGAAACAAACGCACGCTTAAGGTGGAGACTTGGTGGTGGAGTATTGGCCACTAGAAATGTCACATTGAAGGAGAATATTGCGTGTACAATAGTCCTTTACAGAAAAATGAAACTCGTAACTCAATGGAATAACTATTAGTGCGAGTGAATTGGCAGATCGAGGTACGATTTTTAATAATGGTGGGAGTAATAAGAATATTGTTAACATGTAAAGTTCAATAGGGATTTTGGATATGGGAATTGACTGATCGAATGACAAGAATCTTGGACCCGTTATCGACTAAGACATAATTAAAAGGGTTCGAATTTGTAGGTGTAAGCATACATGCGTCGGGGTGTAAATGAGAGGATACATCTCTGTCCATGTATCTGAAAGGTTTTTTGCAAATCTATGAACTAAAACCCTAAGTTCACATGCAACCTAAATTGGATCTATGTTTTCTTACTTTGAACATGTAACTAATTCCCAAAGGCAAACAAAATTAACTAAAAGAATAAAATAGAAAAACTAACCTTTTAGTTGTTTCTTGCAAGCTAAGCAGCACAAGTGTCCTGCCTCAAATGAGATCACACCCAGGGAACCAGAAGCAGGTCATGAAAATTCCAGAGAGTGTATGGGAAATTGGCGCAGAAAATAGGTAACCCAGGGTCCCTATTTATAGTCCCAAGCAGATAACCAGATAAGCCTTTAGAGATAAACCTTTTTGAATTCAAATAAGATAATCATTTATCTTATAATTCAAAACCCTTTATCCTAATATCTAATTATCGAAATTATGGTTTATCTTAACCATAATTTCGCTGACAATAAGAGCTGCCAAAATTGTCACTTACTCAACTATTGAATAATTACAATTCAGCCCCTGCACCTTTAATTAATTAAATTAATCACCAAATTAATTCCAATTAATTCCAGATTAATTTCTAATTAATTACTATAGTTTCTAATTAATATATTATCACTTTAATATATTAATAAACTATATATTTAATTCCTGTTGATTTATTAATCCCATAATAAATCAACCTTTCTCTCTACCGAACTTTCTACCAAACCTCCAGCTATGAGGGCAACCCAAATGGACTTTGCTACTATTAATTAGGTAAATACAAATTATTAGTCATGGCTTAGACACCTAATCCAACAGTCTCCCACTTGGATAAGTCTATGACTATAATTACCAATTGAACCTCTAATTAATCAGCAAGCTGTAGTTTCCTAGAAACTGCTGCCGAACTCTGACCTAGTCAGTTTTGTCCATAGATAAGTGATCAGATGATCCAACGTCCAACAAGATATTTTCAGACATGAGACATGGATTGAGATCAATCTCTGTCTGACACTGTTTCCCGATTTCCGATTTTGCTTATGACTTTTAGACTTCTAATTGAACGAATCAATTTAGTCCTGGCTGGCCAGCACTTCAGTCAACTTCAAAATCATCGACTGGCCAACAGATATCTGTTTCCCATCAGGGTCATGGGACGAATAAGCTTTGACTAATATGTTATATCTTTTACCCGATAAATCACTCACAACAGCACGTTTTATAACACCGAGTTACCGATGCGTTTTTGTACTATCAATGAGCAACCGCCTTGCAAATTATAACTCATATCTCTCCACTTCAAGACCATAAGATATTATCGTCTCAACATTGCTCGTGATGTATTCCATGAAGCAATCTATTGAGCGTGGTTTTATTCAATACTCAAATCTCCATTTCCAAGTACTCATGAACGTTGCAGCAATCTTATTGCTATGTCTAACTCCTTAGACAATCTACAAACCAATTCATGACAGTCTTCCTTCATACTTACTCCCTAAGAGTATAAGCGACTGTGGATATTTGAGTAATCCAATTACTCAGGAAGTAAACATGCAAAAGCGAAACATGAAATCCGACTGGCAGCTACTCCTGCTTATTACCAAGTCTCTACGAGGTAATCACCAAGCCAGATTTACCATAACTATTATCGGTTTCTTATTTTCTTTTAAACTTTTAATTCAAACCCTTTTATATTTTGTCTATTATGACCTTTTCACTCTTTCTATGTATCCAAGTGTCTAACACTTATACATTTTAATTGCAGATAATCCAATCGGATACTCTTCCGATGATATCTCAATTTGTCATTCCGTCTTTCTCTCTCACAACTCCATTCTGGTGATGTGTACTGTGACTACCCATAGTTCTCGGGATCTATAGTCTACATGACTACACCCTAATACTATTTCGAGGTATTATGATGTGCCGGTGAACCACACGCGCTCCATCAGAAAACAACGAAACTCTTCAACCATGAAGTCCTACAACACCACGTCCTGATGTAACCAATTACTGATTCGAAACTCCCTTCAAATCGTTCACCCTAATCATTTCCCAATGATTTCTCACGTGTGTTCAAAATTCAATTATTACTCTCAGCCAGGTCATATCCTGAAACTAACTTACCATGCTCTAAGCATCAAGTCATCAGGATATGTTCATAACACTTCTGATTGGTCCAAGAGGCTTGTGGAACCTGATGTAATCTCATTCCAAACCCTTTCAGAATCCTAAGATTACCAATAATCCTTGTGTCATGATTTCTGGAAACATTTTCTTTCGGAGACTCTTTCTTATGCATCTTGAATACTATCAAGATCATATTCTTAATGGCTAAGTCTATACTGTCAGTCTCATCTATCCGATAGACGTCTGTGAACTACGTGAGTATGTTGCACCTTCTTTGTTTCTTTCATGCCAATTCATTACACTTTGTAATGACATGAAACTTCATTCCTGGGGTTGTGCATCTTGAATCTCATCAAGATCATATTGGCAGGATTCTGATCTATCTAATAGATGTTCATAACCACCTGAGTATGTTGTATCTCTTAAGGTTTTTCATAGCGAACTGTTTCTTAACACCAAGTCATTACACTTTGTAATGATAAGAGACGTTTCCTAGAACTAGTATGTAACCCACATACAATGATATCAGATAACAATGATACTCCCACTGGCTTTGACACCGTTATATGACTCTTTCGGACTATTCACAAAATCCAGAACTTATGGCACATTTTGCGAAACCGAAATCCAAACCTTTCCGACATATTAAAGGAAATCTTTCAGGCTATTCACAAAATCCAAACTTTTTGGCATATTTTGAGAATCCGAATATCCTTTCTTGCGAGATGCCCATGGGACGAATCCCGGGGCCTTGTACCTTTTGTAATGGCATGCTCTATGTGAGTCCCTATTAGTGTGCCGGTAAACCACACACGCTCCACTAACGACTCACACTATGCCACGCATAATCCTCTCGGATTTCATCTTCTATTGAGACTGCTTCTCTCGGAATCAATTGCTTGACTCCAAGTGATGACTCATTCAACCAGATGTTTTGAAGTACATTTCTATGTTCCTTTCATTGATGATTCAATTACTCCCACTGGTTCCTAGACCAGTTGTAAAGATCAATCAACCTGTCACATAGACTGTGCCTCGCGGTAAGGTTCTCTTATTTGGCAGCAACTGGGCTCACCAATGCTTTCAGCAGTCGGATTACTTATCCGTACCATCATTAGTGTTTTACCACTACTCGGTATATCACCCAGATCATAACTCCTTATGACGGTGACAATAACTACTGGTCAAGCGAAGAGAGGGTATGTCAGGTTTAACAGGAATCTAATTCCTGGTCAAGGCCCAGTGATGACTAAAGGTTCTTTCACTTAGCTAATCCCTAAACTCATTCAGTATTATTCTTACTCCCACTATTTCCTTAAAACATGAGCTCTTTCTAAAAGAGCTCTTCTTTCAAAGGATGACCGGGATGGCCAATGAAATGACATTGCTGATCAGGTTCAGGCTTGTCATGAGATTCGGACGAATGCTACATGGCCCTGGACTTTCTATGTACTAGTGGGACGATCCCAGCTTTACATTTCAGACAGTGTCGACATAACCTACTTAGTCTAAGAAATGGTCGGAATATGGTTTCTGCGGTCTGACTGGTTGAATATTCAATTCATTGAAATACTAATCGGAAATGTATCTTATACATTGAGGATCAAAAACTATTTCGATCAATGCTCCATCATCTTCCCTAAGATACATTATAATCACTAATGTTCTTGGAAGAGGATAAACTGTGAAACATTTTATCAGTTTATGTTGTCACTCAGGTTCTGTTGATATTATACTTCCTTTGAAATCCTTGGACACTTCAAGGTTTCAATCAATCGCTTATTCTGATAAGCGAAGCCATATTTGTCAAGCTATTTGGCAATTATCATGAAGTATAACTAATCGTGTTCTGTTCGAAGATTCAAGCAATACACAGTAACTTATGTGTCTGTTGCCCAAAATCTTAAGGTCTTTTTACATCTTATGTAAATTTTATGACTTTGTCAATGTTGTTCAAGACATGCAATCATCACCTGACTCCAAGTCAACTGATTCCAAAATCCTATCCATTGGATCTTTGGGTGATTCCTTTCTTGCCACAATTAATTTTATTAAGAACTTAATTCATCATGTGACTCTAAGTCAAATGATTCCAAAGTCCTATCCAACTGGACCTTTGGTTGGAGTGATTCTCATGAAATTCACTTTAACAATCATAAAGAACACAATTTATAAATCCAATCCCATTGGATGTATTAACATTCAAGTTATTACCATTTATGCCATTAACACATTCACACAACATTTCGAGGATAATTAAAACAATTATGTTAAAAAAAATATTTTGTTAAACCATAATTATCCTCAGAACAATGTACTATGCGAATCCATGTCATGTGTGTCTGTAAACTAATAACAAGAATAAATATCTAGCCTAACTCCAAAAACTGCATGAGCTCCAGATCCAATCCGAATATGCTCTTGTGCGACAACATCCCGCATCCTACAGAGTCCGTGCATACAGAGCAAATGTGAGAAAACACATCCTGTATCAAGGAAATGAGGATCAGGAATTATGAGTTTTAAGATATTACTGAGTTTGCCAAACGGTTTGGCTTTGGAGCATCGTTCCAATCTTTCTGTGACTGTGTCCCACCTTATGGATTCCCAGTTTGAAACATCGAACAATCGGTCTAGACGATTCGGATCATTTCTTGATGCACCTTTTTACTGGACTTTAATCCTGAAGCAGCTGAATCAATGGAACCATGCTTCTCCATGAACGACTCATACAGCGTCGACATTGAATGCATTTCCACGATTGTCTTATTCGATTACCCTTTCTGTTCATCTGGATGAACAGATCAGCGAGTCGAGCTAATGCTTAACTCCCGATCACAAAGGGAAACCAGTTTTATACTGTTCGCCTATGTATCCCTCAAACTTGGGAACATGCAAACTGGTAGTACTTCATTCTAGCTTGCAACTTCAAGCTCTTTGAAGATCCTAGTTCGTTCCCTTTATTCAACCAGTTCACGGAACCTTTCCTGAACTAGCTGTGCTAACTTATCAGACCCCAGTAATTCTAAATCCCTGCGGAACTTGGGGTTAATGATCAAAAGTATAAGGCAACGAACTTCCTTGGACTCAATAGTCAGGGAGTCATGCTCATCACAAGCTGCTGTGTGATGTCATGTATGGGAGAGGACACTCAGTCGGATATGGTTTTCCAGCAAAACTAAGAACTATTCTCTAATTGCAAAACCATATCACATAGTTCAGGCCAGTCAGCCTTACCATACTAAACAGGTGCTTTCTGAAGCTCTCAGAAATGGGTGAAGGAGGAGAAGGAGGAGAATGACACTTTCTTCAGACATATATAAAATTTGAATTTATTCGTGTAATTAATCCTTTTAAATAATTACCCAATATATATTATTTAACAAGGCTAGGATCCAAAATACCCCAACTATGCTGTGAAGAGGGATGCCGTAGTCACAACACAGTGGTCATTAAGGTAGATAACTATTATCAATTTCAGTCTAATGAAATTCCTAGATCTGTGAGATTCATTGAACTGTTCAATGGCATGTTTAATCTCGGATATGCCCCACCGTTTGTGACTAGGATGCCGAGGATCACAAACCGGGTGTGAATAACCATGCAAATTAGCTTGGTACTCTCGGGGTCCATTATCATCTCAAATTGATGTGCCGGTTAACCACACACGCTCCATCAACAATGATAACACCCGAGAAACCCATTGCCACTCTTTATGAACCCCCATTGGTGTGCCGGTAACCCACACACGCTCCACCAACGTTTCATAAAGTGCAATGTGCAACTTCATGGATTAGCATCAAATTCACATTTTTCCTAAAGTAACTAGATTGGGATTTTGTAAATGGTTCTAGTACTTTGATCATTATACTTTTAATGATTAAGCGGTCCTATCAAAACTGTTTGGCTAACGACCCTCCACTGATCAGGCGAGCGGTGGGCGAGAGTGTTCACCCATTAGACTGCCATTTTATAGGCAGCCTCCTTATACCCACTTTATAGATCAGCTTCGTGAATGAGGCCTACTATTGAATTGACTGACCAATTTTATCTTATACATATAGTATTAACTTTTAATAACATATATAAGATATATTTTAAAACCCTTTAAAACATTCCAGGTTTATCTTTTAATTTTACCAATTTAACTATTAAATTTAAAATTAAATTAAACCTTTAAAAATCGATTTAATTATCCTTTAATTAACAATTAATTGAAATAATTAAATCTTAATATTTTAAACATTTAAAATATTTTTCCGGATTTATCTTTAATTTTCGTAAATTTAAAAAATTAATTAAATCCTTTGAATTATCTTTTAATTAACAATTAATTAAATTAATTCAAATATAGATAGGTATTACCAAATTAATCAAATTAATTTTAACCTATCTTAAACCCTTAAAATTCGAAATCAAACAATTTGGGTTTAAAGTTATCCATTTAATTAAACAATTAAAGTTACCAAAAATAGAAAACCTCCTAAAACCCTAATAGGCTTTTTCAAAAATACTAAAGGGGGGGATTAGGGTTTCCAAAACCCTAATCCTAGAAATCGATCCAAGCAATAATTAGGGTTTATAAGCTTTAAACCCTAATATTAGGAAAACTATTACAGCAATTCAACAAGAAAACAACCAAATGCTCTGATACCACTGAAAGGTTTTCTGCAAATCTATGAACTAAAACCCTAAGTTCACATGCAACCTAAATTGGATCTATGTTTTCTTACTTTGAACATGTAACTAATTCCTAAAGGCAAACAAAATTAACTAAAAGAATAAAATAGAAAAACTAACCTTTTAGTTGTTTCTTGCAAGCTAAGCAGCACAAGTGTCCTGCCTCAAATGAGATCACACCCAGGGAACCAGAAGCAGGTCACGAAAATTCCAGAGAGTGTATGGGAAATTGGCGCAGAAAATAGGTACCCCAGGGTCCCTATTTATAGTCCCAAGCAGATAACCAGATAAGCCTTTAGAGATAAACCTTTTTGAATTCAAATAAGATAATCATTTATCTTATAATTCAAAACCCTTTATCCTAATATCTAATTATCGAAATTATGGTTTATCCTAACCATAATTTCGTTGACTATAAGAGCTGCCAAAATTGTCACTTACTCAACTATTGAATAATTACAATTCATCCCCTGCACCTTTAATTAATTAAATTAATCACCAAATTAATTCCAATTAATTCCAGATTAATTTCTAATTAATTACTATAGTTTCTAATTAATATATTATCACTTTAATATATTAATAAACTATATATTTAATTCATGTTGATTTATTAATCCCATAATAAATCAACCTTTCTCTCTACCGAACTTTCTACCAAACCTCCAGCTGTGAGGGCAACCCAAATGGACTTTGCTACTATTAATTAGGTAAATACAAATTATTAGTCATGACTTAGACACCTAATCCAACAGTATCAACTAATGTCACATGTATCATAAAAATTCATAATGTTGAACATTTAAAGGAGAATAGTGGTGTTAATACTGGAGGGATGATGTTGCAGCTGTTGTTTGCCACTGGCTGGTGGTGGCTAACGATGGTTGTTTCCATGATATTGCTAACAATTGTTGCTATTCCAAAATGGTGAATTTTCCCTTGATTTTGTGCATACGTTTCAATGTTCAACACAGCAGGAGACAAGACGAGGTTAAAAGAAAGAGCATTGACGGTCCACATGTGTCATTCGTTGTATTTCCAAAAGAAGCATGGATCAGGCTTTTAAAAATTCTAGAAGAGGCGAGCGATGTTGGATCAAGCTCGCAACATAGTCATACTTTGAAGTAAGACCGTTGATCATACATGTGACCAAATTATTTTCGGGGACCGATGAGTCAATATTGTCAAGGATAGCAACCATTGCTTTTATTCGGGTACAGTAAGATGGTGATAGTTGAGTCTTTAAGGCTAATGTTTCTTAATTCGATGTCAAGTTGAATAAACTTCACATCTTTGTTATCACGAGACAGGATCTGAAGTTTTAAATTTAGAATCACCTGAAGTAAAGATTGGGGTATAACATCATAGATCTAGAGTTTCGTAAGTCAGGTGATTCTCATCCATTTCAGGTCAGTTGGTTTTATAGCTTGCAAGATATTGAGAAGCACCACTATTGTTGGTCATGGTGGTAGTCGACTGTCGAGAGAGAGAGAGAGAGAGAGAGAGAGAGAGTGTGTGTGTGTGTGTGAGAGAGAGTGAGTGAGTGAGAGAGAGAGAGAGAGAGACCCACAAAAAAAAGAATATACAACTTCGAGTCGACCATTTAAGGCTATGGGTGTGGTAAACCCTTACATCTTACTTTTTCTGTGGCACCTCAACTTCCGGTTAGCACCTCTCAATCCTTACTTTCACCCTATAAATGGTCATCCCTATTAAGGAAAATTATCAAACTCTCACTTTTTTATCATGTTCCTTAAAAGAATGAGGTTAACAATATTTATATTTACATCTCGTCCAAAACTATATTATCCTAAGAAATTCTACATTGCAATAACCATTGATGTATCAAAATCCATTTCTTCATCTTTTTATATTTGCATTACAAACTCTTCAAAACATTAATGTTTTTTGTGATAAAATCTAGCTTATATACTACTAACTAAGTCATTACATATTAATGAGATGAAGATTAAAAGTCATTACTTAATGTCATTAATTTTAGAAATATGGAAAAGCATTTAGTTAAAACCTATTGAATATAATAATAATAATAATATATAAGTTAGAAAACTATTGAGTGGTAGTGATTAATTGTTTAAAAGTTGAAAGATTATGAAAGTTTTAAATGAACATGATGTAAGAATAATGACTTATCTTGAATCAAATTCATTTGGATTAATGTCTTTATTATAAGATTTATAAAGAAAAGATATATATATATATATATATATATATATATATATATATATATATATATATATATATATATATATATATATATATATATATATATATTAGCTGAAATAAGAGACTGATACTATTTATTTTGTTTTTTAACTCTTTCATTAAATTATATCTTAATTGAAATAATTTTAACATGGAGGTAAATAAGTTATTTGTTTTCCGTTAAAATTGACAGATAAGATATACAAATTCTAGATTTTAAAAATACTTCCAAAATAGATCTAGTGATTGAATTGGACACAAAGAAGTTACTAAGCTTAATAATCGACCATAAAATGAGAGAAACATAATGCAAATGATTAAATTGAAAAGATAGATACATGTATCAAAGAATAAGAAAATAACATGTAACTAATGATAATAGACATATACTGATAAAATTAAGATTTTTTTTGTTATCGAATGATACCAGAGTAATATAAAAAAGAAACTACAAAATTGATTATATATACGATGAGATCAGGTACGCAGTTCCAGAAATTAAAAAGTTGCTTAGTAGCTTACCTGTACAGTGTCTGTTAAGGGTAAATTTTAAAGATCAATGAATTTTCTTCATCTTGAGGAACTGGAACTGTACACAAAGAAATTTTGGAAATCAACAAACAGTGATATAGGTACTCATGGGGTAGTCTTTTTTAGCTGAAAAACGAAGATGTGAAAACTCTTTTTTTTTTTTTTTTTTTTTTATTATATGGTAACTGCTACGTGGAACATGTGATGTGACATACATACGGTGATTTATTACTTTGGCAACAAATCGTAGTGAGATCATTTGACCAAATTGACAATGACTTTGACTCACATGATGTATTCATTGTTGCTTGGAATTTTGAAATGTTGGAGTTGTGTTTTGTAACGCCTCGACATAATTGTAATTTAAATATGATTAGAATCAGCAATAAGTTGGGGCTAGCTCACTTGGCTAACAAGATGATTACTAACAATGAGGTCATGGGTTCAAACCCTGACACTAACATAACAATGAGTAGTTTAGGAGTACGAGTAGGATAGATTTGCCGTTCAAAAAAAAAAAAAATAGAATCAGCTAATATAAAATATTCGCTTATGTATAGAATAAATATTTGAACATTTTTGGATTTACCTTATATTAGAGACAAGTGATCAAATCTTAAACCAATAATTTGTAACAAATAAAACAACATATAATAAATATAATAAGATATTTGTATATTTTTTTAGCATTTGATAAGGCTAATAGGTGCATTTATTCCACATCCCCATACTTTCGAGCTCCACATCAATATCATTACACCATTTTTTTTTTTTTTGGGAAACGGCAATTTTAACACCATTTCGTTTCGTTTTAGCTGACATACTTTTTCCACACCCAAATGACCTGTTTTTTTTTATTTTTATTTTACAATATTTCACTGCTTTAAAACAAAAGCATTTCTTTAAATTAAACATAAATTACATAAAATACAAATGACATAAAAATAAAATAACCTTAAATTACAACTAAAAAGGTTAATGCAACATTTTGCGATTAGCATAAATAGGTTCCAACAAATGTGAACAAATATTGATATGCACGTCTCTCTTACGTATTGCTGAAATATTAATTTTCTACACATAGTGAATTGGTGTTTTGAAGAATAAGTGAATTTGTTTTATCTAGAGTAAGTTACACTAATGGTCCCTCTGGTTTGGACTAACTTTCAATAAGAGTCTAACTTTTGAAAAATCATTTTATGGGTCCTCAAAGTTTCATTTAATTTGTAGAAGTAGTCCATTGGCCAGGTAAAAAGACTAAAATACCTTTTAGAGTAAATTACAATTTTGGTCCCTGTGGTTTGCTTGGAATTGCAGTCTTGGTCATCGTTTGGGATTTCCACGGTGAGGGTCCTTAAAGTATTATTTTGCTTTCAATTTTGGTCCCTCTGCCGGTTACCGTCTCCTATATCTCCGTTAAATTCCATTCGTGCACATCACGTGAGGGTATAATGGTACTTTCTCACCTGTCCAGATGAAACCAAAACTAAGAAAAACTAGCCGTTATAACGAGCGCCCCTCCAAACGTTCATATCTTTCTTATATTCCTTTTTCAACATTCATGATCGCCCAACAACCGAACCCGTTTTTTATTCTTTCTTTCCCGTTGTACAACCATTACTTTCCCATTTTCCGGCGACTTTAAGATGGAAATGAAAGATACCGCCGGAGCAGTGACGCTCACACCGTCCAAATCAAAGCTGTTACATAAGTCAAAATTGCCGGAGAATGCCACCCCTAACGTAACCAGTCCTGATCCCAAAGCATCAAAATCTCCAGTAATTAAATCGGCGACTAAAACTCAGAAATCTGGGTTGAAGAAACCTAACCCCGTTGCGTCACCGTCTCCGAGGAACAAGATTCGGGATAGGAAGTTTGTGGTGGCAAAGAAGAATTCGAAGAGAGAAAAACCTAAAACCCCAGCATCTTTCAATTGTAAGGGCAAAGCTAGTTCTAACTCGAAAAAGTGTTTGTGTGTTGCTTATGAGACTCTTAGGGCTTCTCAAGAGGGGTTCTGCAAATCCTGGTTTACCTAGGAGTGAAGTTGAAGAAGAAGAAGCAGAGAAGGATCGTACCAAAACCATGAATGAAAACCCTAACTTGGACGAATTCGAAAAAAAACTAAGGGAAGGTGAGGTTGTTGAGGCATCTGATGTAACAGTTAGTGCTAAAGTTAAAAGGAGAAGGGATAAATTTCTAGCAGTAGCAAGACAGAGCATTCCTGAAGATGGATGCGGAAGAGTGATGCCTCTTGTCAAGGCATTTGAAAGAAAGATGGTCCACCACTATGAATGATCATTATATATATATATATATATATATATATATATATATATATATATATATATATAAACGGGTTATTCGGGTCATCTTCAAGTTGAAAGTCTTGACCCTAACCCAACCCGTTTAAAGTTTCGTGTCGTGTCGTGTCGTGTCGACCCGTTTACTTAAACGGGTCGAAACCTCTTACCCAAACCCGCTAATTTCGTGTCGGGTTCGTGTCGGGTTGTCGTGTCGTGTCTGATTTTTCCAGGTCTATTTGAAACTGCTCTGACGTTACCCAAATCCAAAACGGGAACCAATGATGAAGAACATAATGAGGAAATTGAAGATGACACCAGAAAAGTTCCGAAATGGCAATTGCCGGGGTTAAGACCCAGGGCTCCGGTGACTGAATTCTCTTCTCTGGATCTTTTTCTCACCCCGGAGAGCTTGGATTTGGATTCACGCAGTTCTTCTTCTTCATCGGGAAGGTTAGCCATCCTTGAACTTCACCGATTTACTAAAAACACAGCTTTACATTTTCATTTACTGTTCTTTAGATTTGGTTCTGAACGAGTTCTTTGTAAATTTCAGCGTTTCAAACAGGAATTCTTGTGGTGGGAGACTTAGCAGACGAAATGTATGTTGTCATTCTTTTATATCTTCTCCAAAACAAAAATAGACATCATTTTTAATCATGAAATTGAGTTCTAACATTAATTTGGTCAATCATGTAGAGTTCTGAATCCTCTGCAACTTTCGGTGATAATCATTATACCATCTTCTGAACAGGTGCGAAAGTACCATTATACCCTCACGTGATGTGCACGAATGGAATTTAACGGAGACATAGGAGACGGTAACCGGCAGAGGGACCAAAATTGAAAGCAAAATGATAGTTTAGGGACCCTCATCGTGAAAATCCCAAACGATGACCAAGACTGCAATTCCAAGCAAAACACAGGGACCAAAATTGTAATTTACTTTACCTTTTATATATTCTTTTTCATTTTTCTTTAATTGTATTATTTATTTGGTAATTAATAAAAAAGAAAAATTACACCCCACCCCCATCCCCACCCCAACCCCCCCTCTCTCTCTCTCTGATTCTATTCTTCCCCTTCGATACTCCAAATTGGAATCGGTAACCCAAATCTTTACACCGCCCTCGCCACCGCTAGAGTCTGCCGTTGTCTTCATCGTCACCACACCAACATCTCCCGTCACCATCTATCATCGTCTTTATCGTCTCCTCAGTTCCATGCCCCGCTTTTTAAAGCAGCCAATGTCATCCCCTAATTTGAAACCCAAAGTCATCCACTGCCAAATCTCTGAAACATTTTCGATTTTGATATGATTTAAGAAAACGCTGGGGATGCGAACGCTAGGGATGAGAATCAAATCTCTGAAACATTTCCGACCTTTGAGGTCATCTTCCAGGTCGTTCCTACTTGTGGTACCAGGTCGTATTCCCAAATCTGGCATGCAATTGATTCTTGCATCACCATTGACAGATCGAAGTTACCCCATCGTGCAATTGTCGTTCCCAAATCGATCAAATTGCAAATCGAAATTAACTGAATTTTATTTGGTAAAACTATTTCATCAAGTTTATCGATCAAACAATGCATACTAGGTCGGATTCTTCTTCCAGGATCGTCTTTCCAAACCTGATTATTTCCAACTAAACCTCTGCTCCACCTGCTTAGATCCGTTAATTGAATATCAAAATTAGGAACTCTTTCTATCCCTATCTTTACAAACACTTGCTTCTGATTATCATCTCCTAAAAGAAACAATAACGTGCAAGAAGCAGATCCAGTGATGGTGCAATGGTAAGAAATATGGGAATATATGATCCGACCTTTGAGGTTTCCCTGGTTTGTCATAAATTTTGGTGATTTTTCTTGGTTCGTCATTTTTATTGATTCCTTTCTATTTCTTCTATGTGCGAATCATGGTCGAGAGAGAGAGAGAGAGAGAGAGAGAGAGAGAGAGAGAGAGAGAGAAAGAGAGAGAGACTGGATAGTGGGGGTGGGGGTGGGGGTGGGGGGTTGGGTACATTTTTTAAATTAAATCTTGATTTAGTAATTCATATATTAAAAAAATTGAAAATAAATTAAAAAGGGTAAACAGGTCTTTTTACTGGCCAAGGGACTACTTCTGTAAGTTAAATGAAACATTGTGGACCCATAAAGTGATTTTTAAAAAGTTGGACTCTTATTGAAAGTTGGTCCAAACCACAGACCGTTATTGTAATTTACTCTTTTATCTATAATGAAATTTGTAATGTATGTACGTGTGTGTATATATATATATATATATATATATATATATATATATATATATATATATATATATATATATATATATATATATATATATATATATATACTAGGTTATAAACCCGTGTTAAACACGGGTTGACAACTTAAAGCTTTTTGCATAAAAAAAGAGAAATTTACTTTGAATTTTTTGGTTTTTATATCACTTAATATGTATTTTCGCATAATTTACTTTGCGTATTCCTTCATCAATTAAACTACACACGTCATTGCAGAAATAAGTTGGGATTTGTTTCATCAATTTCAACAGGTTGCAGAGGAAATTGTTTTAGTTGAAAAAAATCGTTTTAAAGCAACAGTGGTATTTTAATGAATGATTTGATTGGTTATTATTTAATTAAAACAAATTAAATAATAAAATATATTACTGTGAAATCATTTTTACTAATTTTAAATTTTAAATGACAGATTTATTCCAGATGTATGTTACTTAAGTTAATCTTCCAAATGCAGGTTACGTGATTATTAATTTAATTTAAATTGCATGTATACGTTTGTTAATTTTTCCATGGGAAACTTGTGTTGGAGAGTGTTTACCTCATGTTGAATCATTTTGACGTTTTAATATCTCTACAAGTGTTTTAAAAGCATGATAATTACGCCCTTTAGTCTTTACTGTAGAATTTTCGCTCAATTGGTAACTAAAGGATACATATAACCTTAGATATAAAGAGCAAGCAATTCAATCCGTGTAAATCGTATATACATGAAGAAAAACAATGAGCACCAAGCTTGTAATACTTCCATTTGGCTACAGTATTTACCTTTAAAACCAAATAAATATCCATAATTCTTTAAAAATTTGCAAAAGCTTAAAGATAAAACATTATGATTACTACCACCCAACCTATCAAATAAATTAACAAAAAATGATATCCAGTATCAATATAAGATAAATTTACCTCCTTTCATGCAAGACTCCTTGATGCTTGATGTCACAACTCATAAGCGGAATTAAATCTTAACCCATCTACAAGGACTTGTATGTAAAAAATTGCTAACCTACCAGAAAAGTATGAGACTTTTGGATTCTTTCACTTAATTCTTTCTTGGAGACTGCTTTGCCTAAAAGAAGTACATAAATCAAGCTTCAAGAAGAATAATTACGACTTCAAGGTCACCATTGATAAAAAAACCAAAAAGTTAAAATTTGGAAAAAGAAAAACAAAGAAAGGAACAATATCTCTCCTTTTGGATCTGAATTCCTGTTACTGTCATAGGCTCATGGTTTTTGACCTTTTTGCCCTCATATGATAACAATTCAAACAACAACAAAGGTTTTTATTACTGATGTATTATTTAGAAAGTCAACTTTTAAAAAATATTACACAAAAATACTACAGACACATCCACACATATACATACATACCGACACGCTAGATACACACACAACACACACACACACACAACTACAAAAACAAAGTCACATACAGACACGTCATATACATAAACATGTACACATACCTAGACACACAAATACATGTAAATACAACTATATCGGTTTTGATCGAATAATTTCATAGCCACACACACACACATAGTGTTAATGTACTTACGATTTTCACCTTAATATAAATTTAATTACATTGCTTTTTTACCAGAAATAGTGATGTACTTACACTTTTCATCTAGAATAACAATATACTCATAATTTTTGGCAATAAAAGCAATGTACTTTGAGTACACTGGTTTAATAGAGAAAAAAATTAATAATAAGAATTGAAAGTACGAACCAGTCAAACCTGTCAAGAATCCAAAGATAATTACTCTGAAATAGCTTAGGTTATAAAATTGAAAGAACCGAATGCGACTAAAAGAAAGCTACTAAAACTTTGAAGATCTGGTAATTCCACACTTACAAATTGCAGATGATCAACATCATTGCTTTCTCCACACTTTCTCCAGAAATTCTTGAGCTTTGGAGATGGCACCAATTTTGCTTTTGCTTCTACAACTTTAAGGCCAATATACTTACATCTATTTACTAATTGATTAAATATACATAGCTAACTGAAAACACCTAATATCATAATAAGAAAAACTAATTTGAAAGGTTCTGATATAAAGTGGTTTTAAGATTTTAAACGAACTTCTTTAAGCATGCGGTTTTTACATTCTAAAAACAACACAATGCAGCTTGATTTGTTGTACCTTTGAAGAAAATGATCCACATAGTTCGGGTGCCCATGTAGCCACGTAATCCTGCAACAAAATATAAAAATTACAAAAAGAAAGCCTCGTTTGTCAGTCTTGTAACCAAACAAACACACCCTGTAATGGAATCACAAATTCCAATTCCAATTCCAACATGAACTTACTTTTCTTCTTCTGAGATTTTTCTTGGATTCTTATCCTTAAAGTCAACGGAGATTCTTCAGCATAAACAGTTGCTAATCGATCAAAATGATCTTGTGTTGGTGGCGTTTAGAAAGAGCAGCAATGGAGCTGAGAAAGATGGAGGCCGACAACCGATCATTCTCGTAACCCATTGCACACTGGGCCAGATATTTTGATTTCTTTTTCCAATAGAGTAAATCAGAACCAGATTTTGCAATCATCTTCAAGCACGTACAAATGTTTCTTGAGTTCCAGATTTGAGAGAAATGACGATCGGAAACAACAAATAGGGTTTCCACGATTGGGAAATAGAAGCGGATGAAATTAGAAATTCGCTAACAGAATTGCTGAATTAGTTGCTAATTTTGTGGGATAGATTGGAAACGGGAATAGAGAAGGGTTGGCAATTAGTTGCTGATAAATCGGCTTCAGGATTGGCATTTAGGCGCATTCGGAAACAACTGAGCTCGAGATTTAGGGATGGCTAAAATAACACGTGTCAGATGAATAATAGACTTTAAAAATTGGACACGTGGCAAAAATTATTTTTATTTATTAGGTATAGTAGATATATATATATATATATATATATATATATATATATATATATATATATATATATATATATATATATATATATATATATATATATATATATATATATATATATATATATATATATATATAACCCGGATGTATCCACCAAGCTAGAGCTTGCATTCGGCGGAATGATTCATCATCGATGGAGATGAAGAAGCTGACGATGGTGTCGATAAGTGAGGCTCAATCGGAGGCAGAAGAGGGTGGTCGGGGAAGAAGAGTCACTGAGGTGGAAGGCTGCACCGGTGGGTTCTATCATGCCCAATCAGTCACACTAGAAGATCGCGACTTGGGGCTGAGACGTTTCGCCGTTGTCGGAGATGTCGATGGTGTAGCCGAAAAAAGGGGCATTACCTGGAAACTTGGTAATGGGGATGGGAAGTTGCCGCCGGCTGTAGGCATGTAGGTGAAGTCGGGAAACGCTCCAGATTTCATGGGAGACCTAGGTAACTTCTTGGGCTCTTTTTTTTTTACCATGTTGGACTCTTATCAGGCCGGTAGGATTATTGTTGGTATTAAAAATTGGGTTTTTATTTCCATTAATAACCAATGGATCTAAGCCGGTGGGCTCAAGTGGTTGAATCAAGTAATTATTGGTTTCATAATTAACAATTATTTAGGCTATAGAGACTGGACTTCTCCTTTGGGCGTCGAAAACACTATCAGGTTGCAACAGAGGGTATACGAAATCGAAAACACTTGATCTTGAGTAAATATTGTGCATCACTGTGACAAAACATCTGCAAGAAACAAAACTAATGTTTTGACAAGAGATATAATTAAATATATTTACACTTGTTTGTGGATGCCTTAGGTGATAATTAATGGCCTGAACTATAACAAAATTCCAATCTGTTAAGCTATAAGAGTTTTTCATGCCTTAGGTGATAATTAAGGTCTTGATAATTAACCTCATTATAACGTCATTCTGTTGTATAAAATATGATGGTTTTTGGTTATCTTTACATCCTTTGATTAGGGAGTTTGTCTTGCGAACATAAAGCTTGATAACTGCATGAATGCAGCAGCAAGGTTCCCGAAGCACCAACAAAGGTATAGCGTGGGGGTCGGAAAAATGCATTAACCACCATGACCCTTTCCAATTTCTTCATTTGGTGAGATCTGTTGCGAATCGAAAAAGAATGAAGGAATAACAGACTTGTTTTTTTATTCTTCAAAAATGTCTTACTCTATTCTTCAAGAATGTCTTTTTATTCTTTCAAGAATATTATATTATTTTTCATGAATTTTAGTTATCAACTTGTAATTAATTTCTTATTCTCCAAGAATGTTAATAGTATTATTAAAGAATGCCAGTGGTACACTTATAATTGATGTTATTCATGTTATTCTTCACGAATATTAATATTATTCTTCAAGAATTCCAGTTATGTACTTTGTAAATCATGTTATTCTTCAAGAATTGCATTTTGATTTGTATTTTATATGCACTTGTATTCTTTAAGAATATTAATTTCGATATTCTTTAAGAATGAAATCGTGTTTTTAAAAAAATGAACGAATGACGATATATATGATTCATATCTTGATATTGAAATTGTCAAAATATTGAAAATAAATGCAGTTGAATTCTTTAATGCGTGTTTGAATTTTATATAATAGGGTAAATAAGTATTGAATGAAAGTTTCACTAAATTAGGGGAAAAACGGGTATTGCCTTTTTTAAATAATAATTGATAGACTAAAATACCCTTTTGCAAGGGTTTAATTGTATAACTTGATTAATTAATTTTCATATATTTATAATTAGGCACCTGAATGTAAAACCGTAGAACATTTTGATCAGATGCTCTAGATTTGGTCATACGATCATACAATACTTGTAATCCACATTTGATCCTAACTCTGTATGTGTGTGTGTGTGTGTGTGTGTGTGTGTGTGTGTGTGTGTGTGTGTATATATATATATATATATATATATATATATATATATATATATATATATATATATATATATATATATATATATATATATATATATATATATATATATATATATGCTCAAAACGGGGGAGGGGTTTTTTCTTCTCGATGCCTGAAGAGGGGGTGCGGTGTGCCAGAGCTAAGCCTGAGGGCCAACCCCCCCCCCCCCCCCCCAAAGACCCTCGATGATGGTAAACTATAAAGCCTAATTAGATATACATGATAAATGACATTATTGCACATCCCATAAATCATTAATAAATATGTTATTTTGAGACATTACTTATAAATTTCATCACCATACCATAAAATGTGATGGTTTGTTCCTGTCATGGAATTATACACAATAAAACCGAGATGGTTTGTTCCTGGCATGGAATTATACACAATAAAACCGAGACAATTTGATACAAATTATATTAAAATGGAAACAATGGTCAACTTATTCTATAGCCTTTTCTTTTGGTCCCGTGTTATGAATTAAAAAGAAAAAAAAGACATAAAGTATACTTAAGTACAAATAGATTTAGTTCAATCTTTATCTTCTTCAATCTTCAACTCAGCAAAGCCTTATTGATCCCCTAATTGCATTTATCCTATTTAATATAAGTTATCCAATATAAGGCAACTCACATTGCCATGGCAGTCAAAGTTGTCTACTACTCCAATATCAGTGGCAAAAGAGAGAAGAGCGATGGCAACAAAAACTAAAGTAGATAACATAGAATTAGTACTCATAAAAGGCATTGCTGTAGTGGTAGAAGGTAAAGTGGTTGTGGAAGTGTATATAGTATGAGGAACAGATAAGTTAGTATATGATACATCTAGGGTGATTAATAAAGCACAAGTTGTAATGTAACTAAGGAAGACATAACATTAAATGGGAAATTGAATGTGAGTAGAAGTAAAGTAGTCAACTGCCTAATAAGAGTTTGAATCTGTCACATAGTTTCCTATTTATAGGGTGATAAAAAATAGGTTCTAACATGGAAAATATGTTGGTTATGGTTTGAATGTTGTTTGTAAGAGTATGGATGGATAAGACTCAGGATTCTAAAAATATTTGTAAGGCTTTGTTGGTGGTTTGTAAAATCTCTAAGGTTCTGGAGAGTGTTGATGTAATGATTGACCTTACTAACTTGAGGATAAAGGGAATATTTTTTTATATGTGGCCTTTTGAGTTTTGCCTTGATAAGGGAAATGCCTTTACACGTGTTAGAGGAATAAAGGGTTTGGATTGGTTCATTTAACTCATTAAAGTGTTAGCTAAGCTGCTCAAATGCCTTAGTCAGCACAAAAACATGAGAAGATTGATTAATAAATGAGTGGGGAATATGTAGTTGGGTGACTATAGTGGTAGTTTGATTTTGGGGAGTTGTGACTTGGGTTTAAAGTGAGTATAATTATTCTGAAACTTGTCAACCTTACTTGATAATGAAACAAATAAGGCATCTACCATATTACAGAGAACCCGAATGTCAGAAAGAGTAGAAGGAAGCAAGAAAACATCAACCAAAGCATGAATATAGTTAGTTTGAACCCTAGGTACAAACTAATGGATTTTGTATCAATCCGATCGGGAGATGGAAAACAAGGAAAATAGTTCAAGTAATTATAAAGGGTATGGTTGTCGGTGTCTCTTCCAAGCTATGGTGTGGCACCTTAGAGTCATAAAATATCGAAGAGGAAACTTTATATCTAGTAGGCTTAGACAGTACATATTTACAGTATGTGCATAGTTTAAGATAGTTTTTTTGTATGTGCATATATGCACTTTATTGATGATTTGGTTCAAGACTATAATGACTTCATTCAAATTGAAAAATTATTGAGCATGGTTGATATGGGTTCTCTAAATGCAACATTTTTCTACGGAAAAGACAACAAGGGTATAATTTATATAGTGTTATAAATAATATAATAATAAGCTGGGATTTCTATTTTAACGAGCACACTCTATTGATAGCAGGTTCAAACATGTTAGTTCCTATATTATTGGTGGAAACATTAACACATTCACATGCATAAAATGGGGAGTATATAGGAAATTAAGGACATGTAATTAATTAGAATAATTAGGCTCATGTTTAAAGGGTGCTGTGTTAAGTACTAGAAATCATAGGGGGACTAGTAAATGATGAAGAGGATACCATAACAATGCTTGTTGTAGATGATTTACTAGTTTGATTTTGATTGATATCAAACACATATTCATTATATGTGAAGGAGAAAATGTAGAAAGACTTGATACCTTAAAAATAAAAAGAGAAGTACATTACTTACTTGGTGTACGGGTAATGGTTGATGATGATTCAAGAGACAGACTAATGGGAGTAAGTTGTGTTTGGGAGGTCTTATTGGTGGTTGGTGGATTTTAGTAAATCGGGAGAGTGTTTGCGTTGGATAATTAAATGTGTTGTGAAAGTCTAAACTTAGAAAAGTCATTAGTTCACAATCAGAGGATATTTGTAATACCGAAGTTTCACACCAGACTACTATTGTGCTCCTAAAACAATGTCTATGTTAATTAGAGCAGTTAGTTACATCGCGTGTTATGTCTGACGTTTCCTTTATGAGTGGTTGTAATGCTACACCGCCCTCTTTATCTCTATGTGTGTGTAGTTAGGGTATGAGCTAATGTTTTTTTTTGTGTTCCTTTGTAACACTTAATCCACTGTAATTTATATTCCGATAAACCAAAATCTTAATTTCCTATTTTGTTTGGTTGTTGATTTATCAATTCTAGAAATCATATTGTTATTTGATTTTATAACTCTAAAAGTGGTATCAAGGAAGTAATTGTTCATAGTTTTTGGAAAATCATTTGTGTTTCTCATTTTTAAATCAATTTTCGTTCATTGATTTATTTACTGTTTCCAAATTTGATTTATCATCATTGAAAATTTATCAAAATCGTTCAAAGCAAATGGCTTGCTACAATAAACAAATCAATTATACTGGTTCAAACAGCATCAAAACAAACAAAAAGCTCTCATATTCATTCTCGAAGAGTACCATCAATGGGCAGATCATATAGAAGATTACCTACTGGATCCATATGTTTGGCGTTCAATCATACAAGGACTTTTTGTTTTTATTAAGTCATGTTCATCATCTTACTCTTGAGCACAACTTGTTTCATTAGACGCCTGTGACAAACTCACCATTGCAGAAAAGAATGTGGTTGCTAATGATATACGTTGTCGTATAGAATTAAGGTATGTCTTACCACATAATGTTTTCTCCTTGATTCAAAATTGTAAATTTGTGAAGGATATCTATATAAGGTTGAAGTATCTACACGAAGGCAAAGGCAAGTAAAAGAAAAATAATACTACTGACTTACTAGCTGAAGTCAGAAACATCAAGGAAAAGCAAGACGAAAACCTTGACGTTACATTTATAGATTGGTTAACAAACTTGAAAGTGCTAACATTAATAAGGATACTCATGATATTAATGATACATTCTTTCAATCACTACAAAAGGAATGGAACTTTTTCTTGATGATGATAAAAAGTCATGAGAACACGAATCAGTATCCAATCTTTAATTTACATGGAATTTTGAAAACTCGTGAAAAGGATATAAAATAAATGTCTATTGAAAAGTTAGATGGTGGTCCATTAGCATTGTTGTCCAAGGAATAAAGTTGAACTTAGAATGTTGAAGAGGTGTCAAAAAAGGAATATGTTGTGTCTAATGAACGAGAAGAGGGTGATGAACAATATGCATTAATTGCTAACAATGGGAAGATGAAAATTTTCTATCGCATGCCTAGTTTAAGTGGTCAAAAGTTTCGACAAGGTTCAAATTACAATAAAACTTCAAACAAAATGGCAAATAGATTGGGTTCAAATGCTAAGAATGGTGTTGGCTAAAAGAAAATTGTTGAGGAAAATAAGGAGAAGAAACTACTTGGTGACTCATGCTACACTTATCACTAAGCAGAGTTTGAGTATATGATTATAGATGTATGATCATTAGGATCATAAAACAAGGAAATACGATCTAGAACTCATGGAAATATCGTCCTCCCCCTTAGAGCAAACCTCCATTCATTCCTCCACCATCATTATTTTCAACTATTTCTTCTACTATCTGAGGTTCTTAGAAAATGCTCAGATTACTATTTTCGCGAAGAGAATTTTGTCAGACAGGACAAGTAAAATAACTTTTATTCCATCATTGATTGTATTTACAAGTGTCAGTGTAAGTTTAAAGTCAAAGGATAAAGGCAAATAAATGACACAAGAACTTAGTAAGGAAGAGAATAAGACACTTGAGAAACAAAACAATTTTAATCTTAGACAACAGATGTACATTTTGTGAACTCGTCAACAATATGATTCTCACCTTCGCTTTATCAATAAGATCTAAAGTAAATATACAATTTGCAAACTAGCTGTCTGTGTCGATGTCATTTTAATCGTTAACCAAAGGAGAGTTTCGCTACATAAAATTCATTGTTGAAACAACTTGATATTTTCATCACTCTAAAGTTCTTTTGATATAAAATATATCTTATTAATTAAAATTCAAAGTTATATGATAGATATTACAATGAGAAGCTCATTCATTTCCATGCTAACATGGTCAAAACTCAAGAAGAAGTTTGGATCTTGAAAGCTATTAAAAAATTCGTGGAGATAAAAAGGGAAGATATATTTGAGGAAACCTTTCAAAATTATCCATTCAATGTAATTTGTCGAGTTAATACAGAAGCAATGTTCAATTTGGCTGGTTTTCCTCCTATGAATCAATAACTAATCTGTTGAAAATTCTGAGAACCATAGAGCTTGATCAATACTGTATAGTTATCAAATCGTATTAAGACATGCTTGGAGTTCTATTAATGAACTTGTTGCTACAAACTATGATATGGTAAAACGATAAAACAAGATTCTATCTGCACCGAATTCCAAAAAAGCTGGTATTTCTTCTCTTAAGGATGGGAAATTGTTTAGGAACGTGAGTGGGGTGTCGTCTATTCATAAAGGAAGAATCGTTGGGGTTAGAGTGAAGCTACCTTTTAGAGCGAATAAGTAGGATAAATTTTTAGACTTCGTTATTCAATGAATATTGAAAAGGATTGTGGTCAATAACGATAATAATAAAGTTTAGAGGAAGAAGGTGATGATTTGTTAAAGTGATGGTTAATGGTAAGGAATGTGATACTTGAAGCAGTGGATATGATATTTTGATGAAGAATATTTGATTATGAAGGACTATTCACAAAGGGAGAGAATGTTGAGTAGCGATATGTGTTATGAAAGTTTGAGCTTAGCGAAGTCATCAGTTTACAATTAAAGGATGTTTTGTAATACTAAAGTTCTGCTAAAACATGCAATGCTTCTTCGATATTGGCACCAGACTACTATTGTGTAACACCCCCTCGTTTTTTCTTCTATTTTTATATTTTGACATAGTTTTGAAATATCAACAAGTGGAAAAAAGTTGCGGAATTAAGGTCCCCAAAGTCAAGAACATAGGAATTATTGTCCAAAAATAATATTTATAATACAAGTTTCAAACCGTTGACACATTTTGAAACCAGTGTTTCTAAAAAGTTACATAAGTTAAGGAGTTTGGTACTACGGTTAAAAAATTGAAAGTCCTTAGTTTATCAAGTCCGAAGAGGGAGTTTAAATGCGTCAAAACAATAGTTTAAGTAAACCAAATACACTCAAAGCCTTAAACTACAATCCTTCAAGATTTACAAATGTTAAGCCTCTAGTGGTTACTTCTAGGTCTTCATAAATCATTCGCTGTGAGTGCATGTTAAAATAATAAAGTTAGACTCGGGGAGTGTAGTGAGTAAAACCAGAAACTTGACTTTTAGTGAAATCAGATAAGATAGGTAACCAAATTCAAGTCAAATTTCCCAAAAACATTTTTAAAATCATTTCGTATTTGTGATTTCAAACTGATTTATACTTATAAGTTACTGAAATAAGAAATAGTTTAAGTGAATTATCACAACAAACAAAATCGAATGCATGGATGAAAATGCATATGAAACTAATCCCAACACCAAATTCTCTACTCTCAAGAATAGTCCTGTTCAGGGTCCCGATGGTCAATATATATAAATCCGAAAAGAGGTGTTAACCCCAAATACGTTGCCTAAATGACCACAAAGGTCAACATTTAGGAAACAAGTGACCGCTAACTTTATAACAATCAAAACTAAGTTAAAATATCAATTAATTGGGTTTTTCTTGTACATTTTGGATTTAGGGGTTTTGCCCAAACCTTAAGTCGAATCGAAGAAGATGAAGATGAGATATTATACCTAGTTGAGGCTTGGAACTTAGAATTGATGCTAGAACTTGATAATTCCTTCTCAAATCACTAGGTTTCATTGCAAATTGACATGGAAGCTTCACGTCGTCTCTAGAAATCATAAAAACTAAAATGAGGAGAAGAAGAACTAGTTGACTCTTTCTATGTTTGCCTAATGACACTTAAACCCCTCTAGTTTATATTTTCACCCATTAGTCCTAAAAGAATTTCTCAAGGATCAACCAAGTTCCCAAAATTCACATTTTAGACATTAGAATCAATTCATTTAAATTCTAAGTCAATCCTAGGTCATAGGTGGTCAAAGTAAACTTTCCTCACATTCTCACTGTTGGTCTATATTTTCATTTTTGTTTCAAAAGGATATCAAAACCCATTTCTAGCTTAGTAAACTCATACTTAATCTTTAATTAATTATTAGTAACATTATTAGTCCCAAATTTTTTAATTTACCCGAATTCCTAAGTTTATAGGTTTTGGCAAATTTAGTCCTTCATCTCAAAAATTTTCTCCAAATGGTCTCAAATTCTAGTTTTAATTTACAAATCATATATAAGTGACTTTATTAAACTGTTATTAAATTTATTTATTTATTTTTAAATTTTATTATATTTATTAGAATTTCATTTAATTTATTTGCTCAAAATTTTATTTTCCCACCAAAAAGGACCCAGAACTACTAGGACCAATTAAGGATGTTACATATTGTGATTTTAAATAGATATGTATGTTAGTTAGAGTAGTTAATTACATCACATGTTATGGCTGACTTGTTTTTTGTGATTGGTTGTAATGTCACACCACCTTACTTTATGTATGGGCATGTGTGGGTATGTGTGTGTGTGTGTGAGTGTGTGTGTATGTGTGTGGTTAGAGGATGAGTCCACGTTCTATTTTTTGGTGTCCCTTCGCAACACTCAAGCCATTTGATTTTACAACTATACAATAAAGGTGAAAGTGTTAGATATGGATTTAGCCGATTGGTTGTATAGGCTTTGGAGACAAATTATATGTCAACTTGGAGTATGAAGCAACTTGTGATGGTGTATTGATTGGGTATCAATAAGAGTATATTAGAAAGATAGATACGATGTTGGTGTATTTAGTTCTTGGATATAAGGATTTTGATCAATTACTTCATGCCACTGGTGATTTTAGGGTGATATGGTTGGGTTCTTTGGAAAAAATAGTAGGGTAAACAATATATGGAGGGATCGTATTACATTGTAGTAAGCCATATATGAGGGTGAAAATTAGTCCTGGAAATGAGAAGAAGATAAATTTTGTGTCAGATATGGTGTATTCTTTGTCATGGAAAATTTGACTAAGATGTCAAAGAACATGGATGCATAATCAATATATAAGAGAATCTAGAGTTCAAAGGAATGAGTTGATTGAAACTACCTTTATTGTGACTTATGCATTAAAATATGTATCTTGAAGGATACTTCCATGTATGAGGAAAACATTTTATTATGGTTTATCCATGACCTAGCTATTAGTGACATTAGTAGGGCCTTCATAACCAACTCATGAAAGAATACTCTTGCATGTTTCTTTATTGAATTCACAATCAAGTTTATTATATAAACCTAATTGAAAAGCACCACTCGGTAGAGAAGGGACTATTCAAAGAACATGATATTCATTGCATACATATATAAAAAATGTTAAAGAAGATAATTACAAGAGGTAAAAAAGGCTTGTAATCAGGTGTAAAATGTAATCAGCTCACAAACTTGAGAAGCCTGATGCTTGGATAACTTGAGTTGTTTAGGAAGCTTGAGCTACATTGATAACATAGGTTGTACAAACAAGCTAGGTTGATTTAGACAATCTGAGTCACTAGTACACGAAACACATATAGCCACACAAAAAAACCATGACTATATGTCTTTAATCACACGATATTTTTTGCCCGAAGTGTGACCAAAGGTCACGCCATTTTATATATTATACGGTTACCTTAGTTTTGTATGACTATGTCAACCGAAAAACCGTGAGCGTATCTAAAAAGTGTGACTAATTGGTATGAATATTTGTTAACTTAACGAAGCATTTCGACTAAAAGTGTGACTAAAAAATGTTTATAGACACACAGCTGGTTTTTTATGGTGGCTATTTTGAATCGAATGGCGACATGAATCAATTTAATATGTGGCGTTTACTATTGTTTAGTCACACTAAAATCAATTATTGAGCCTTTAGTCACATACAATTATCCAAACCAAGACCAAAAGCGTTGTTGTATCAAGTATTTTTTTCAATAACTGTGGCCATAAAATGTTTATACACACATGTAAATTTCGATAGTGCCTAGGATTCATGATTGGACACATGAACTTTATATGACAGTGGTCGTTGCTTTGGTTTAGACACATAATTTAACACGTTAGACACATGAAATTAGCGAATGCGTGGCCAAAAGTGTTGTTCTAATAAAGCATTTTGTCAAATACGTGTAATCATAAAGTCTTTCCAGACACACATTTGAATATTGCTGGTGACTATAATACATCCAATTGTCACATGAAGTTCTTTTAACCGTGGTCATTGCTATTCTTTAGTCAAATAATGACTTCTTGTGTGAAACTTTAGCCACTTGTAGTTAAGCAAACTAAGGACAAATGTGTTCATGTAATCGAGCATTATTTTGAATGATTGTGGCCATAATCTCGTTGTAGACACATAAGTATTTTTGGAGAGTGAGTATTGGTCATCCAATGGTAAATTGAAATTATTCTTAATGTCACGTTTAGGAATATTAAGTCACATGAATGTTTATTAGCATGACGTTGTTTTTCTTTTTGAAACACAATTATCTAGAATGCATAATGTTATTTACCATTTAGTCATGTATATTATGTTAAAACATAACTACAAAATCGTTGTAGTGACACGAATCATTTTCAAGGTGGCTATTTATCCACATAGATTTATGTTAAGCATAACATGTGTTATCCTTTAAACATACAAAAAATTGTGAAAAATCTGAGTTGAAAATAAAAGTTTTTTGTGGGAATTTTTTTATGAGACAACATCCCTAATTCACCAACTAAAAACTTATATTCTTGCTCATATATGAGTTTGGTTAAGATATCAGTAAGTTGGAACGTTCACATTAAAGATTATACCGAAACACCCTCACTTAAGGATTTTCATAAAATACCTTTTCAAACCACTATAATATCTTCATTATTCAAAACACTCCTTTAGTGAAAATTTTAATTTTCAAAAGCTTCAAAAGAGTCTCTTTACGTTTAAACATCATTTTAAAACACATTGGGTTTCGTTAAAAACTTATTTCAGAATTTAAGTTGCGGAAAAATCATTCGCGGAAAAATGATTTGTTATAACTCAAATACCACTACACAGTTTAAAATGAAACCACACAACATGTGGACTTCTAAAACATCCAGCTCCTCTAAAGTCCTCTAAAGTCCTCAACCTGAGTACACATCAAAATAAGTTAGGCAATTGAAACGCCTAGTGAGCTTACCCGAGGTTGACCCATTTCGAGTGGCTAGTGAACTACCACACTCTAGACAAACCCCCGAAAATCGTTTTGACACACACTTCAAAAGTTATTTAAAACATTATAAGCATTTACTCAAAATAGATAGTTATGATATGCAAATACAATGCATGATGCAACTATCCCAAACCCACATCCATCGCATAAAAGTCCAACTCACCACAATGGCACCTACCTAAGTTCACGAATGACACGCACAAAGTCACTCGATCCCCATATAGGAAAAACTAGGACTAGTGGCCATCACGCTAGCCCCATGAGGGTTAGCAACTCCCACATGTAGTTTCCTATTGTCGGAAACAATCCCAAGACATCATTGAGGATGGCTATCCAGCCCAAAAGGCTTCTACATAGGTATAACATCATAAAGGTGGCTATCTCATCCAAACATCATTAAGGTCATCATAAGGTTCACACGGTCAATCTTATCCTATATGCAATGTAATGCACAAATAGGATGCTCAAAACATCTTTCAAAACATCATCATAATCTTTATTTGAAATATCTTTAGAAACTCATTTTCATGCAATGCACAAATAGTAATCAAATAACATATTGCACATAATAACATGCATGAAAATTAATTGATAACACATACAAAAGGTAGTGGGAAGGATGTGTACTCCCGGTAAACTCACACAAGGTCAACTGACGAGTCAACGCTAACTCCACACAAGGTTTGATGCATAGATAAGTGCTCCTAGACATCAATTCTTCCCTTCAAATCCTCTTTGATAAAAGTAACTTGAGTTCTCCATCTCATACCCCAAGTTGCTACAATCTACTTCCTTCCTACAACACCAAAAGAAAAGGTGTCACACTCGATTCATCTAAAAGTTGCACTATATTTACATCTTTTTAAACCAAGAATGAACCATCATCCATCATCCAAAATGAAGTTCTTAGCTCCCTAATATAAGGAAAATCTTAGTTAAAACATCCCCAAAGTTTGGCATTAAAACAAGGACCCAACGACCAAACCATAAAGCTCAAAACCCACAAAGTGACAAATCTGCACAGACCCACCCAGTTACACGGGTCGTGTTCTTGGAAACACGGGTGGTTAAAACCCATCAGACGACACAAAAACTAACACGGGGCATGTTTTATAACACGGGTCATGTTCAGCACGCTGTAGCTTAGTTTTTGGTCCTTTTAACTCCCCTTTTTATCCAAATTAAGTTCCAATTCAACCCAAGACCAAATATACATGAAAATACATGATTAAGAACTATTGTGCAATGATTTAACTTCCATTCAAAGTGTTCATGACTCAACCCAATGGAAATTCCTTATCCAAGTTCTTATCTCTTAGCAAGATGCAAAAGAACCAAGTTCATAGTCAATCATTACACTTAACACCATTAGGTACCCTATTAAGTTCTTAACCAAGATCATCCCTCAAATGAATCATTCCCACATAACTCTAAAGAAGATAGCCTCATGGAATCTCCAATTCCTATAATTGGTTCAAAAGGTTAAGCACATAGAATACCTAATTCCATTCCATCAACTGATGACTACAAGTGGAGATTCCTTCTTCCATTCCATGGAATCATTAGGAAATGATCCTTACTACACCATTACTTCCAATTTGATGCAATAAACTCATTCATCCATTAAAAAAGATCTCCAATCATCATCTACATGAATAAAACCCATTTCAACACCCAATTCTCATTTTCAAGTAATTCAAGGTTTAAGACTACAAATCAAAGGTTGGAATCCTTAGGGAATCATTAGAAATGAATCCCCTCATCCAAAACGACCAAATCCAACCATCAACTTTTAGATTCCTCAACTATTCATCAAATCCCCAAATTATAGGGTTCATAACACCCAAATCAATCAAGAAATTGAACTCAGAGCATCCATGGACTGAATGTAGACTCCAACAACTTAGAAACATCAAATAAACCTTGGGGAATCATAGGAAGAACCTCATCCCAACATAAATCTCGGATTGGGTCCAAACCCCAAACCCTAACTCGAAATTTGAATACTAGAAAGAAGGGTTTATACCTTAGGTTGCTTGTAATATTCTAGTATTTGATCAATCTTCAACAACAAACAAAAAATCCTCATAGAACTAAGTAAAATCGCCTCCCAAGCTCCATTCTCTCTCTAAAAACGTTCAAGGGTTGAAATGGGGAGAACCCCTCCCTAAAAGTTTGCATCTTTCACGAATTTGCACATTAGTCCCCATAGTTTGGTTTTTCTTCACCCAACACCCAAAAGTCCATTATTCCCATTAACAGTCTCCATATTCATACTTATGCCCCAAATATAAATATTTATTTCACTTGAGTCATTATCTAGGTAACACTAACCCTTAGATTCCCAAATTGGCAAAAACGGCCCCCTTTCACCAATTTCTTTACAATTTAGGTCCTTAATATTTATTCAATGAATTATTTGACTTCCTCTAAGTTTCTAGACCAATACTTCCATAATATTTCATAATCCTTCTAAATTCTTGACTAGTCAAAGCTCAATGGGTAAGTTTGGCCAAATTGGCACTTTTAGTCCTTATGACAAAATTTCTCACATTTGGTTTACGAATAGATTTTTAAAACTATATTTGACTCATTTATTCACCATATAAAATATAACAAAATATTAAGTTTATTCATTTATTTGTTTTCTTTATTTATAAAATAAGTTTTATTTTATCGGTTTAAGCTCAAAACTCCTAGGCTCAAAACACGGATGTTACATATACCATTCAAAAATAAAAATGAAAATAAGGAAAATTTAAAATTTTATACATCCCTTAAAATTATACCATTCAACATTTACAAGTGTTTAATGCAAATAAGAAAAACTAAAAATTATACGATTCAAAATTCAAAATGCCATATTTCAAAATTACTAGTCATTTTAAATATTGCATAAAACTTGAAACATTTACATTAATTATGTATCTTTTACAATTATGAATATTGATAGGCAATTATGAACAGTAAACTCTTTAACTGTTTATATTTTTTTCCTATCAATGTAAACACGTGTTAGATACTAGCTTAGCAGTGAGTAAAGCTCCCCTTTATCCCAATAGACTTCGGTTCGACTCTTAGCAACTAAACATATTTTAGAGGTCGGTTGAAAAAATGTAATTATTAAATCAGGAGTTTTTTGGATTTGAACTCGCAACCTCAAGTATAGCGGTGAGTAAAGCTCCTCTTTATCCCAATAGACTTCGGTTCAACTCTTAGCAACTAAACATATTTTAGAGGTCGGTTGAATAAAATGTAATTATTAAACCAGGATTTTTTAGATTTGAACTCGCAACCTCAAGTATAGAGAGTCAAAGATATTACCACTAAACTAAGACCTATTTGGTTATTAAATTTCATCCACTCGTATGGCGAATATGCATTTTTAATTATTCATCGGTATTATTTACATATTAATATGTATAGATACATACAAAATTTAATTATACCTATAAATGAATCATTTTTGGAATTTACTATATATTTTTATATGTATTTTTACATTTAAACTATTTTTATGTATAAATATGTATTTCTATATTTAAAATCGATATTTTTACATATAAGCATGTAATCTTACGTAGTATATGCATGCATATCTATAAAAACATATAAACCATATTTTTACGATACATATATGTATGATATAGTTCAATAGAAAGACATCTTAATAAATGTGTGTATTGGGTCTTAGTTTAGATCTACTATGGGATTTGTTTTTTGAACATATATTTATACCAACATTTTTTACTATATTACTCGATCAAAAATATAAAATTTATAAACCCCAAGCAACCCAAGAGATATTCCTACTAGTTTATTTACATTGGAAAAATTCGTTTATATCCTTATGAACATATATAATTACGTATATATCATTCTAAAATTTTAAATTAGATATGTATCCTTACAAACCTTAAACAGTCACATACATACCTAAATATTTTATTTAATAATAATTTAATTTTTCTAAGCATTAAAAACTCTTGTTAGATTGATTTTTAATGATTAAAAAAATAAATAAAATAAAACATGACTATACTACCATTCTTTCCATTTGTCAGACATATCGAACATATGAATACTAGTTTGAAGCTGTCATCGATCCTAAGCGTATGTATCAAATCCAAAATCCGTACACTGATAATCCATGAATAGAGGATGATCACTTTGGTATATCGTGAACGAGTCGATTATGAGAAGATTGAATAGGGGTATTTTAGTAATTTAGTTATAATGTAATTTAAAAATAGATTTTAAATTTTAAAAAGATTAATTATCTTTTAATTAATCTTTTGGGTATATTTGTGAGTTTCTAGGGTTTGTAAGGATATATATGTAAATTAAATTTTATAAGAATATATACGTAATTGTAGAAGTTTATAAGGATATAAACGAAATTCTACATTTTTAGAATGATTATTATTATGTTATTTTCATGAATATCTCGTATTTCAAAGGGAAAATCTCAGAAAAACCCAACATATTTTTATCAAATTCTTAAAAAAATCACTATATTATTTTTTGTACATTAAAACCCCTATATTTTGTGAAATGTCTAATTTAAGTTTTTTGATCTTAGAAAAATCCAACACCATCAAATTATTAAAAAAACCTCTACATTATATTTTTAGTGCGTTAAAACTTTTGTATTTTCTAAAATTGTCTAATTTAACAGATTGTAACTATCAAACACTTAAAAGTCGGTTACCTAACATTTATGGTTGTCTTACCGATCTGAAATCTTACATTAGACATTTTAGAAGATATAAAGATTTTAATATATTAAAATATGATATAATGATTTAAATGTGATATGTTTTTCTTAGATTTACCCTCTTTCAAACACCAAGTAATCCTAAATCCCAATTGGGATAAGAGGGCGAAAATGTAAAATCAAATAAGCAAACGATGAACCAACGAGTTTCCTTATCTTGTTTTCCGACCATAGAACACCACCATCATCAATCCACTCATTTTCACAAGTTTCCTAATGGCAACTTTTCATTCCCCACCCCCTATTAGAAATTTTCACAAAAATGGCAGCCACAGCCTGCTCTTACCATTCAACCCTCCTGCCTTCTTCACGCAATTTCCACCACCGCCACCCGACTGTAACAACGGCAATTTCGACTACTAAGAAGGGATTGACAGGAACAAAGTACCAAAAAGGAGCCATAAAATGTGCACGAGAGTTCTCAGATTTCGTCGGAGGTGATCTTCTAAAGCTTGATCTTGGAAAATGGCTATCAGATGTTGAAGAACACAAAGCCATTGCTATATATCCTCCTCACGAGGGAGGTTATGAGGGCCGATATCTTAACCGGCTTAGATACCAAGGTTACCGGTTCTTAGACCTATCTGCTCGTGGTCTAGGCGACCCAGAAACTACATTAACCAAGATTCATCCAGTTTGTCCTGTGAGTATTTCGTTTTCCATCTGATTATCTCTTCAATTCATGGTTGTCGATAAATAAGTCAAAACTCTATGGAATGCAGGCTCATATCGGAAAGCAGCCGATTGCAAGGTGGTATTTTCCACCGGAGGTTGATTATCGGCTATCTTTGCTTCCTCCAGATGCTAAAGGTTTGATCGTCTGGATCTTAGAAGCGAAGGTTTGAACACAAAACTGCGCCTAATTTTTACAATATCTCTTCAAGATCGAACACCCAAACATAGTCCTTGTTTATCTCGTTGCAGGTTCTATCCAAAGCAGAACTGCAGTTTCTTTGTCTGCTCCCCACACTCCGGCCCAAAGTAAGGGTCATCGCAGAATGTGGCAACTGGTATGCTATTTCTAAATCTCTAAGGTCTCATGCGTCGTTTTAGACTTTTAGTCTTGAGCCACAGGGCTTGGAACTAAGTTTCTAATTCGGGGTGTCTATTATGGTTTGTTGATAATTCTCTAATAAACCTGAGGCGACACTTACAGGAGAAAATTCGTGTGGACACCGCTCAAAGACATTGCAGGATTAACAGCCAATGAAGCCGCATGATCTAACTTTTGTAGTCCAAAAATTCAGTTTTTAAGAGGAACACCATGTGTATAGACAGAAATTTATGAACAAGAAAGTTGTTTATATTTCCAATGATTCGTTCTTCATGAATGTAAATCTAGTGTTATATCTAATCCCTACGATCATATGCCATGGAGATAAATGAGTTTTTATCACTCTTCAGAAGATAGAATCGATTGATAGAAGAGAAGGCAAACAAACTTTGATAATTAGAAACTTTCTTACATATAATTGTGTTCAACGACAACTTACAATACATACCACATACATATATATACATTGACACTTAGACCAACCGTTGCACCCTTTGACCGGTCAACTCGGTTGTTAGCTGACGTGACATGTTGACTAATCAGTTTTTCAATTTTGTTTCATTTAAGTCACTGTGTTTTCAATATATACACACACTTAGACCAACCGTTGCACCTCTTTGCCAATGATTATACCTATTTAGAACCGACACAACATAACTGATATTGACTATCATGAGTGTAAGCAATACATCCAAAAGCCATAAGCTGTGTGACACTTGGTTTATATCTACCCTAAAGCCTCTCGTGGTTTCATGTTTGATAAACTTTTGTAGAAGTTATTCTCATTAGATAGTATGCACATGCCACATCTTTAGCCCAATAACCATATTTTAAGTTCTTGCTCTTTAACATACTTCTAGCCAACTATATGATGCTTATGTTCTTTCTTTTAACAACCTCGTTTTGTTGGGGGTATATCGGTAGTGAGATGGTGGTGGATACCATTTTCCTTCAAATAGTCTTGAAAATACAATGCATTGTATTCCCCTCCATGATCTGACTAAAGGGCTTTGATTTTGTGTTCACTTTGTCTTTTGACAATGGCCTTGAAGGTTTTGAAAATTTCAAACACTTGGCCTTTTTGTTTTAGAAAGTAGACTAGCAATTTCCAGGTATAATCATCTATAAAAGTGAGAATACACATGTTATTTCTAATAGAATGGGTTCTTATGGGACCACACATGTTTGCATGCACAAGTTTAAGAGGTTTTGTACCCCTCCATTCCTAGTCAAGTGGAAAAGATTCCTTTGATTGTTTTCCTAACATACAGTGTTCACAAACATCTTTAAAGTGTTCACAAACATCTTCCATTTTACTTATACTTCACACACCCTTTACTATCTTGTGTTTGCACATCTAATTAAGATACCCAAAATCCATATATCCAAACATGTGGTGTCATAAAGGAGAGCTTTGTTGGGTTGACATGTTAAAGGAATAAAAAGTTCTTAGTGAGATTTTAGTGGAAACATTTTGTTCATAGTGATGCTTGCATTTCCAAATATATTGCCAGTTGAATCTTTTTAATCTCAGAGGCACCATATTTAAAGTGAATATGATGTTTTAACACAAGTTGTCCCATGCTAAGAAGGTTGTGTTTCATACATGGCACAAAACAAACATTTGGTACCCTTTTGTTCCAATATTTGGTTTTAGTTGTTATAACTCCAATTACATGCACATTAACCCTCTTGTCGTCCTATTCTATCTTCTCTCATTTGAGTAGTATCTAAATTCAAAAAAAATATTTTATTTCCTAGTCATGCGGTTACTATAACAATTATCGATGTACCAAGTATAATCGACATCCACTTCTTGTGTACTAAGAATCATGAACATAGTGTCACCCTCATCATTGCCTTCCTTATGAACAAAATAAGACCCATTCTCTTCTGCAATTCATTTCTTACAAAAATTAATTGTATGACCAAACCTTTGGCAATAATAGCACTGAATTTGGGAAAGCGGTTCCCCTCGACCTTTCCATTTTCTTTTAGAATGTTCATCCTTGATGTTTTTCTAACTGTTAGGAGTCTCTTTATTCGATGATTGTATATGACTTATTCATACAAGAAAGAATCAATCTGCTTTATACATAGTTCTTGCGACTATAAGGTTCTTAACAACATTCCCAAAGAGAATGACGAAAGGTCCTTCTATTTCTCTATTGTCACAACAATGTATTCAGAATTCATAGCTAAACTCCTTCAAATTTTTTCGATCACATGTCTATCTTAGATGTTTTCACCATTTAGTTGAAGTTGATTCAACAAGAGGATTACTCAATTGTAATAATCTTCCAAGGATTCTGATTCTCTCATCTTGATGTTATCAAATTCACATCTTAGCATTTGTAGTCGCACCACTTTAACATTTTCTTTTCCTCAATATATTCAGTCAACATGTCTCATGCCTCATTCGATGATGTTGAAGATTAAATGTGCTTTTTTTCTTTCTTTTCCATTTCTCTAAGTTGATTTCTTGTTCTTCCGTGAGTTCTTCTATGTCTTCAATCTCATCGACACTATCTTCAATGATATTCCAGAGATCTTTTGATTCGTAAAGGACCCTCATTTGTATACTTCAATGGTAATAGTTCTTGCGATTTAATATAGGGAGTTGAGGAATAAACAAATTGTTGTTGGTCATTGAGGCCATTGATTCCTCGCTGTAATACCACTTGATAGAAGAAAAAGCAAACAAACTTTGATACTTAGAAACTTTCTTATTATATGATTGTGTTCAACAACAACTTACAATACACATGACGCACTTATGTATACACACGCACTTATACCAACTAAGGGTGAGCAAAAACCGAACCGCAACAAAAAAATAACCGAAAAACCCGCAAAAACTGAAACCGAAGCAAAAACTGATGGTGTGGTTTATACTTTTACAAAAACCGCAAAATTGCGGTGAGGTGCGGTTTTTACTTTTGGAAAAACCGCAAATAACCGAACCGCACCGATTACCATGTATTAAATAATTACATAATATATGTATTGTTTACTTATTATTAAGTTTAAATATGACATTATAGATTAAATAAAAGAGTGAGTTTGAACGACAATTTCATTTTGTATTTTGATAGTGGCAATTCCATTTGTCATTTTCATCGACTGTAAGTTATAAATTTTAGTTGTTTCATTATTTACTATACTAAGTACAAAGAAACAAGTGAGTTCTATTTTGTATTTTGATAGCGGCAATATACTAAATATATAGTCAAAATGAAGGGTTTTCTAGCAAACAATGAACACAAAATTACCTATGGTTCACATGCAACCCTAGAAAGATCTATGTTTTCTTCTATGAAGATAATAAACTAATATCTAAAGGCCAACAATGGATTTCTAAAGTTTAAATCAGAAGAACCAACCTTTGAATCTTGTTCTTGAAGCTAGCAGCACAAGTGTCCTGCCTCAGATGCAAGTCATACCCACAGCAATGGAGAAGACAGTCCAGCAGAGTAATCTTGGTTGAAGTTGGCGTGAATAATGGGGAGCCAGAGGGTTCCTTTTATAGCCTCCTAGGGTTACACCTGAAACCCTAAGGAGCCTCCAAGTGGGCAAGCCTGTTGACCACTTGGACCAGATCCCTAAACCCTAATTAGGGTTTTCGCCAACCCTAGAGAAACCTCCAAGGGTGGCGCCACTTTTGGCCCCTGGACTTCTCTTTGCCAATTATTCAACTATTGAATAAATACAAACTAGTCCTCACACTTTTAATTAATTAATTTAATCACTAAATTAAATCCAATTAATTCTAGATTAAATCTTAATTAATTATTATATTTTCTAATTAATATATTAACACTTAAATATATTAATAAACCATTTAATTAATTCTATTGATTTATTACACAATTAATAAATCAACATTTTACTCTACTGAACTCTATCCTGACCTCCAGCTATGAGGGCAACCCAAATGGACTTTGCTTCAATTAACAAGATAAATATAGTTGTAAAGTCATGGCTTAGACACCTAATCCAACAGTCTCCCACTTGGATAAGTCTATGACTTTAATTTTATCTTCTGATTAATAAACAACCTGCAGCTTCCTAGAAACTGCTGCCGAACTCTGACCTAGTCAGTTCCGTCCAAAGATAAGTGATCATATGATCCTTCGTCCAACAAGATATTTTCAGACACGAGACATGGATTGAGATCAATCTCTGTCCGATACTCTGTTTCCCGATTTCCGATTCTGCTTATGACTTTCGGACTTCTAATTGAACACATCAATTTAGTCCAGGCTGGCCAGCACTTAAGTCAACTTCAAAATCATCGAGCGGCCTACAGATATCTGTTTCCCATCAGGGTCAAGGAACGAATAAGCTTTGACTCATATGGTTGTGTCTTTTACTTATCAAATCGTACACAACAATGCGTTTTATAACATCGAGTTACCGAAGCGTTTCGCATTATCAATGCACAACCGACTCGTAAATTTCAACTCATATGTCTCCGCTTCAAGATCATACGATATTATCGTCTCAACATTGCTCGTGATGTAATCCATGAAGCAATATATTGAGCGCGGGTTTATCCAATACTCAAATCTCTATTTCTAAGTACTCATGAACGTTGTAGCAGTCTTACTGCAATGTCTAACTCCTTAGACAATCTACAAGCCAATTCATGACAGTCTTCATTCATACTTACTCCCGAAAAGTATGAGCGACTGTGGACCTTTTGAATAATCAAATTATTCGGGAAGTGAAACATGCAAAATTGAAACTTAAAATCTGACTGGTGGCTACTATTGCCTAATTACCAAGTCTCCACGAGGTAATCACCAAGTCGGATTTTACATAAACTATTATCGGTTTCTAGATTCCTATTAAACTTTTAATTCGAGTTATGTATCTATGTCTACTTGACCTTTCACTCTTTCTGTGTATCCAAATGTTATACATTTATACACTTCATCCGATCGGATGTCATACCGATGATATTTCAATTTGGTCATACTGTCATTCTCACTAACAACTCCATTTTATATACTGTGACTTTCCATGGTTCTCGGGATCTTTAGTCCATATGACTGCACCCTAAGACTATTTCGAGGTGTTACGATGTGCCGGTGAGCCACACGCTCTCCATCAGAATGCCAACGAAATTCTTTAACCATTAAGTCCTTATTTGAAAAAACTCTTTTCAAATTGTTATCAACATTCACCCCTAATCATTTTCCAATGATTTCTCATGTAGGTACAAAATCCATTAAGTATTCCCAGCCAGGTCATATCCTGAATCTGACTCAGTATGCTCTAAGCATTAAGTCATCAAGACATGTTCATGACACTTCTGATCGATCCAAGAAACTTGTTGGATTCGATCCAGTCCTATTCCAAACCCTTTTGGAGTCTTAGGATTACTCATAATCCTTGTGTCACGACCTTTAATAACTATATCCTTTCGGAGACTTTTTCTCATGCATCTTGAATCTTATCAAGATCATGCTTATTATGGCCAGGTCTATACTGATGACAACATCTATCTGATAGATGTCTATGGATTATGTGAGTATGCTGTACCTTCTTTGTATGCCAAATCATTACACTTTGCAATGATAGGAAACTCTTTTCCTGAGCCATGCATCTTGAGTCTCATCAAGATCATCTTGGCAGAGTTTCGATCTATCTCATAGACATTTATAACCACCCCGAGCATGCCGTATCTTTATTAAGTCTTTCATAGCGATCCGTCTCTTAACACCAAGTCATTACACTTTGTAATGAAAAAAAGACGTTTCCTAGAAACAATATATGATACACATATGAAGATAGATAACAGCAACACTCCTACTGGCTTTAACACGGTTATAGACTATTCACAAAATCCAGAGCTTATGGCACATTTTGTGAATCCAAACCTTTCTGATATCTTAATGAAAATCTTTCAGTCCATTCTCAAAATCCAATCCTTTGGCATATTTTGAGAATCTGAATATCCTTTCTTGCGAGATGCCCGCGGGGAAATCCCGGGCCCACGTACCTTTATACTGGAATACTCTTTGTGAGTCCCCATTAGTGTGCCGGTGATCCACACGCGCTCCACTAACGACTTACATTATGCAGTATCCTTTCAGATTTCATCTTCTATTGAGAGTGCTTCTCTCGGAGTCAATTTCTTGACTCTGAGTATCGTCTCACTCAACCAGATGTTCTGAAGGTACGTTTCTATCCATGTTGGTCTCTTTTGATGATTACTCCCACTGGTTTTAAGACCAGTTGTAAAATCAATCAAACTGTCACATAGACTGTATCTCGTCCTAAGGTTCTCTTAATTGGCAGCAACCGGGCTCACCAACGCTTCCAAGTAGTCGGATTGAAAATCCGTACCAACTATAGTGTTTTACCACTATTCGGTATGTCACCCCGATCATAACTACTTATGATGGTGATCAGTACTACTGGTCAAGAGAAGATAATGTCAGAATTTAAAACAGAAATCTGATTTCTGCTCTAAGCCTAGCAATGACTAAAGGTTATTTCACTTGGCTAATCCTGAACTCATTCAGGACAGTCCCAAATCACACTGTCTCCTTGGAATATGAGTTCTTTCTAAAAGAGCTCTTTCTTTTCCAGGTACAGCGGGATAGCCAGTGAAATGACATTTCTGATTAGGTTCAGGCCAGTCGTGAGGTTCGGACGAACACTACAAGACCCTGGACCTTTAATGTACAAGTGGGACAATCCCATCTTTACATTTCAGACAGTGTCTGCAAACCTACTTAGTCGAAGGATGTGGTTGGAATATGGTCTGACTGGTTTAGTGTTTAGTTTACGGGGAACTAATTGGCATTGTATCTCATACATTGAGGATCGAACTCTTTCGACCAACGCTCCATCATCTTCCCTAAGACACATTATAACTATTAATGTTCTTGGAAGAGAATAACTGTGAAACATTTTCCCAGTTTAAGTTGTCACTCAGGTTCTATGGATCTCGTACTTCCTTTGAAGTCCTTGAACTGTTTAAGGATTCAATCCAATCGCTTATTCTGATAAGCGAAGTCATATTTGCCATACCGACTGACAAATATTGTGAAGTACAAACAATTGTGTTCTATTCGGAGATTCGAGCAATACACAACAACTGATGTGTTCTTTGCTTCTCAATCTCTTTTACATCTCTATGTAAACTTATGACTTTGTTAATTCTGTTCAAGACTTGCAATCTTCAGTTGACTCTAAGTCAGCTGATTCCAAAATCCTATCCTTTGGATCTTTGGGTGATTCATTTCTTGCCACATGTGCTTTATAAAGAACTTAATCATCATTTGACTCTAAGCCAAATGATTCCAAAGTCCTGTCCAACTGGATCTTTGGTTGATTCATTTCTTTACACATTAAGAACTCAGTTCATCATGAGACTCTAAGTCAAACGATTCCAAAGTCCTGTCCAACTGGACCTTTGGTTGATTTGATTCTTATAACATTAACAATCATAAGGGACACAATTCCTAAATCCAAACACTTTGGATGTATCCAACATTCAAGTTATTACTAATTATGCATTCAACACAATCATACAACATTTCAAGGATATTTCAAACAACATGTGTTAAAAGAAAATTGACAATTTTATTAAAACAAAATCCTTGAACAATGTATAATATTATAGACAATGTCATACGCATCTAATAAGATAATAACATGATTTCAACATCTAACTAAACTCTAAACATGCATGAGCTTCAGATCCAATCTGAATATGCTCCTATGCAACAACATCCCACATCCTACAGAGTCCATGCATACAGAGCAAATGTGAGAAACACATCCTGTATCAAGGAACTAAGGATCAGATGTTCTGAGTTTTAAGATATTCTTGAGTTGCCAAACTGTTCGGCTTCGGAGCATTTTCTAATCTTTCCGTGACTGTGTCCCACCCTGTGGATTCCCAGTTTGAACCATCGAGGAACCGGTCCAGACGATCTGGATCATTTCTTGATGTGTCCTATTACTGGACTCAATCCTGAAGCAGCTGAATCAATGGAACTATGCTTCTCTATGAACGACTCATACAGAGTCAACATTGAATGCATATCCACGATTGTCTTATCTGGTTTCCCTTCCTGTACATCAGGATGAACGAATCAGCGAGTCGAGCTAATGCTTTAACTCCCGATCAAAAGAGGACCAAATTTATACAATTCACCTATGTGTCTCTCAGTCTTGAGAACATGTGAACTGGTGCTACTTCCTGCACACTTCAAACTCTTTGAAGATCTTAGCTCGTCCTTTCTCAACCAGTTCATGGAACTTTTCCACAACTAGCTGTGTTAACTTATCTGACCCTAGGAATTCTAAATTCCTGCGGAAATCGGGGTCAATGATCAATGGTATTAGGTAACGAACTTTCATTGACTTAACAATCAAGGAGTCATGCTCATCACAAGCTACTGTGTGATGTCATGCTTTAGGAAGCGAACACTCAGTCAGATATGGCTTGCCAGCAAAACAAAGAACTATTCTCTATTTATGAAGCCATACCATATAATTCAGGCCAGTCAGCCTTACCATATTAGGCAGGTGCTTTCTGATGCTCTCAGAAGTGGGTGAAGGAGGAGAGGGAGGAGAATAGACACTTGATTCAGACATCTACAATAACCAGAATTTTATTAGTTTAATTTATCCTTTTAAATAATTACCCAATATATTATTTATTAAGGCTAGGACCCAAAATACCCCAACTATGGTGTGAAGAGGGATGCCGTAATCACAACATAATGGTCATTAAGGTAGATAATGCACTTATCAATTTCATCTTATGAAATTCCTAGATCTGTTGAGACACATTGAACTGTTCAATGGCATGTTTAGTCTCGGATGTGCCCCACTGTTTGTGACTGGGATGCCGAGGATCACAAACCGGGTGTGAATAACCATGCAAATTAGCTTGGTACTCTCGAAGTCGATTGCCATCTCTAATTAACGTGCCGGTTAACCACACACGCTCCGTTAATAATGACAAAATCGAGAAACCCATTGCAACTATTTGCGGACCCCAGTTGGTGTGCCGGTAAACCACACACGCTCCACCAACGTTCCACAAAGTGCAATGTGCAATTCCATGGACTAGCACCAATTCACATTTTTATCCTAAAGTAACTAGATTGGGTTTTGTTTGAGGTTCTAGTACTTTCAATTATAGCATTATACTTTTAAGATGCTTAGCGGTTCTATCAAACCTGTTCGGCTAACGACACTCGACTGACCAGGAGAGCGGTGAGTAAGAGTGGATACCCATTAGACTAACATTTTATAGTTAGTCGCCTTATACCCTCTTTATAGGACAGTTTTGTGAATGAGGCCTACTTGCGGTAAGACTAACCAATTTTTCTTATATATAAATAATTAACTTTTAATCATAAATATATAAGATATATTTTAATCTTATTAAAATATTTTAGAATTAATTTAATCATAATTTTCGCAAATTTTAAACAATTTTTTGAAAATTTAAATTAATTCTTTAAGCTGATTTAATTGATCTTTTAATTAAACAATTTAATTAAACTAATTAAATCTAATAAGGGAATCACAAAAATTAATCAAATTAATTTTCCTAACCCTTATCCCTAGGTCACGAAATAAGCATGCAAAGATAAGGGGTTCCAGTTATTTAATTATCCAATAATTACCATAAATAACAACCTACTTATAAAAGGAAAGCAAATCAAGGGGGGGACCAAGGGTGGCGGCTAGGGTTAGGAAACCCTAGCCAAAAACTCGAAATTGACATGCAAGGAATAAAGGTTCAAGTTATTCAGAAGATCTAGTTACCAAAAATAACAACCAAGTATTCTAGGCAGCATGCAATTCGCAGATAAGGCAGGGGAGGCTAGGGTTTTGAAACCCTAGCCACCATGGATGAAAATTAAGCATCCCAAGGGTTTATTTTCGAAAACCCCATGATCAAATAAACAGTTTATATCAAACACAAGAAAACAGCCTAAGCTCTGATACCACTGAAGGGTTTTCTAGCAAACAATGAATACAAAATTACCTATGGTTCACATGCAACCCTAGAAAGATCTATGTTTTCTTCTATGAAGATAATAAACTAATATCTAAAGGCCAACAATGGATTTCTAAAGTTTAAATCAGAAGAACCAACCTTTGAATCTTGTTCTTGAAGCTAGCAGCACAAGTGTCCTGCCTCAGATGCAAGTCATACCCACAGCAATGGAGAAGACAGTCCAGCAGAGTAATCTTGGTTGAAGTTGGCGTGAATAATGGGGAGCCAGAGGGTTCCTTTTATAGCCTCCTAGGGTTACACCTGAAACCCTAAGGAGCCTCCAAGTGGGCAAGCCTGTTGACCACTTGGACCAGATCCCTAAACCCTAATTAGGGTTTTCGCCAACCCTAGAGAAACCTCCAAGGGTGGCGCCACTTTTGGCCCCTGGACTTCTCTTTGCCAGTTATTCAACTATTGAATAAATACAAACTAGTCCTCACACTTTTAATTAATTAATTTAATCACTAAATTAAATCCAATTAATTCTAGATTAAATCTTAATTAATTATTATAGTTTCTAATTAATATACTAACACTTAAATATATTAATAAACCATTTAATTAATTCTATTGATTTATTACACAATTAATAAATCAACCTTTTACTCTACTGAACTCTATCCTGACCTCCAGCTATGAGGGCAACCCAAATGGACTTTGTTTCAATTAACAAGATAAATATAGTTGTAAAGTCATGTCTTAGACACCTAATCCAACACAAAATACTAAAAATTTATAAAAAAATGCATCGATTTTGAACTTTTACGGTTTTACAACCGCACCATAGGAAAAAATGCACACCACTGTATTATGCGATTAATAACGGAAACCGCACCAAATAAAACCGCACCGTATTAGAAACTGCAAATTAAGGTTTTAGGTTTTCAAAAACCGCATAATGCAGTTTGCGGTTCGGTTTTGACCAAAAACCGCACCATGCTTACCCATAATACCAACCGTTGTACCTCTTTGCTAATGGTTATACCGATTTACAACTCACACAACATAATTGATATTAACTGTCATGACTAGCGTATTTCTAACATCAATATCATGTGTTTTGTCCATCGAATTATAGATATTGAAGTCCATATTGTAATAGCATGAATAGTAATCCATGATTTTCAGATTAATTACAACTTTAAGCACCTAAAATATATCAATTCATTTTTGCAGCATGTTTACTTATATTGATTATATATTAGTTTTCATTATGTGACATCACATAATAACTTCCAAAATGTATATCTAAGCATCGCCGAAATTACATTGTAAAGGTTGTTTTATTGGTGTTTTCAAATGGATTACAAAGTCAAAGAACTTTGATAAAACTTATAGTTGAAAGTTTTATGGTTAATAATCAGTTGCATCACAAGCAAGAGAGAATATAAAACTTGTTGAAAACTTTAGGATAAAATTGCAAGTAGACTATTTTGCTTGTCCCACATTGTAGGGGAAGAAGCAAAAATAGGTTTATAAGGTTTTTCTTGTCCTTATCCTTTGTCAAAGACACATGTGTGACTAACCATGGCTATGGATGCAAGACGTGAGGTTCGTGAAGCGGCATGATATAGACATACTTCACATCATCATTAGGAGCTGAGAAGCTTTTATTTTTGGAGGTTACTGGGTCTGATTAGGTTGTACTAGCCCGGTCAAAGGTTGACTCATGAGTTTGACTTTCCAAATAAATTCTAGGACGCTTCCAGAAAATGATGCCCCTCCTAAAATTTTATACTCAATATTTGATGTGATGTGTGGCATGGCGTGATAGGATTACCACCGTCATCAATATGCTTTTTTGGGGGGAGGGGGACTCCTAAGGCTATGATAATTATAAATAGGTTTTTCCATGTCCCACTTATTCCACACACTAAAAATGATCTCTCCTCTCCTCATTTCTCTTTCTACAAATTTCGCAAGTAGGCAGTTCCAAAATTTTCTCCATGTTTTTGTGTTTCTTCTATAGTTGTTGGAACAAACAATTTACTACATTAAATCATGAGTTTTTCTCTAAGCTTATATTTGGTAAAGTGTCGTAAATCCTTTTAATAATTAATTTGCAATATTAATGATTGGATTATCTAATTGTCATATATGAAATTCAGTAATCTCAAAGGTACTCATTTTGATTGAAATTTCAAAATGGACACTGAAGTTTTTACCGCCAAGTTTCGACTAATAGCCAGTACCTTTTCATTATGGACTGTTCTGAAGGTCAGATCTACACTTATTGGGCCAATAAAGTCAAATCTATGCTTGTCCCGCCCAAGCTCTTCTTCATTATTAACCCAACACTACCCACAATTACAACTAACACTACCCACAATTACAACTGATCAAGTAGAAGTTACATGAGGAAGGTACTAGCAACTACCTTGTCGCCAAGTATTTGGAATTCCAAATGGTTGACTAATGCCATATTTTGGAGAAAGTTCATGAACTCTATGTCTTAGGAAGTAAACTAACATTGTTTACCATCTCTCTCATGGAGCTCTATCAAGTGAGTGGAGTTATCACAAAGTTGTCGCCATCTGTAAAGATTTCACCAATAAGATGATGCATAAGTCTAAAAACTACATTTTGGATGATTTGTTGAAGAACCTTTGAATAGGGGAGGGGACACACAACACGGAAAAGTATGGTAAATCTGGATTGAATGTGCACCACTTGTCAGTAAGGGGTTTTGGCAAAAAGAATGAGAGTAAATAACAATTTAATGAAGTTGATCAAAATATTATAATTTATTATTTCTACTAAAATAGATAATATATCTTACTTATTTGCATAATAGCAAGATGTTAATATTATTTTACCTATAACGTATTTGTACTAAAACATTATGCATATAAGATCAAGTTACATATATTGTTATAAAGAATTTTAAGCATTTTGTTATTATGTGTAAATATATAAATATCATATTATTATGGATAAAGAAATATAATTACGTTGTTAGAGGCCAGAGACGAATCCGTTCATAGTAAAGGAATATATATTTTACAAGTTTCAATTTATATATTACTATCATCAATAAAAATCTAAATATAATAAACAAAATTATAAGTCCGCTATTATTACATGTAAAAAATCAAATACGTTGTCCATTCTATTTCGATAACGAGAGTAGAAAACAATTTCATTTTTTTAAATTGCCCATGGTCAAAACAGCTCATGTTAAATAGAAATAGAATTAAACGTTATAACAAAAATATAACTATGTATGAAAATATTTTATATGTTGAGACATACAATTAAATCCAGTAAAGATTTGATTTAATTTTATTTTAGCTATAAGCAATCCCGTGGACTATATATTTTGCAAGTTTCAGGGACTTTTGGCGACACAAGCCGAAACATCAAGGGGCTAAATGTACACCTACGTTAAATCTCACTCCGAATTAAATGGTTACATTTATGGTTTTCATGCGTCGTATTATTATGGGATTAGTTTCCCCATATTGCTCTCTGTTCAGTTCATCCGATTAGAAATTTTCCGTTCGCCGGAGAAAACGGTCAAGCATTGGGACACCCTAAACACATTCTGAATTGAACATACAGTAAGCACAATTTATGAAATTTCATCTTTTATAATTTATGAATTTGCAATATCTACGTTTGCGTGCATTACGACGATCGTGATTGTATTTATAATATAGAGAAATATGGTAGATCCGGCCGTCGAAGACAAGATAGTGGCGGCGACGGACAATAGGTTTGAAGAATTGCCCGTGGAACAAAAGCGCAAGATAAATATGGAGGAGAATGAGGACGAGAAACAATCTGTTTCCGGAAGACGCCACCTCTTTGGTCGCCGGAAACCTCTCCACGCAGCTCTCGGTTCTGGAAAAGGTAAATCTCCTCAATCTGTTTCTAGTTTCAGATCAAATCGTATATGTTGATAGCTAATACGATCCGATCCTGCTGCATTTTGTTAGATTAATTTGTTGTCGATGAAAATAGAATTTCTGTTACGGCTGCTATGTTCGTGATTCTCGTGAAAATTTGAAAAACGAAAAGATTCTGAGATGAAATGTATCATGTCTCTCTATACGTCGTATTCATTAATTTTCAAAAGATGTTACATGCATTTACAATCCCTAACAAGTTATTGAAATAGCAATTAAGCTTTCATCAGGTTATTGATTCAACTAAATTGGACTCACAATCATATACTTATTTCTTCAGCTGCTGATATTTTACTTTGGCGACAAAAGCAAATGTCTGGTGCCATTTTTGTGTCTGCAACTGTCATATGGCTTCTCTTTGAGCGAATAGGCTACCATCTTCTTCCATTTTTGTGTCACTTCCTAATACTTGCTCTAGCAATACTGTTCTTGTGGTCCAATCTGTCTTCCTTCGTTAACAAGTGAGTTTATTTTAGTTTTATTTACCATATGAATTTCCTCATCATAATCTCGATTCCCTTTTTCTTTTCTTTTAATAGGTCTCCTCCAAGCTTCCCTGACATAAGACTGTCTCAAGAACTGTGTGATTGTATTGCTCTCTTTCTGAAAGATCAGATCAATGAGGCCTGCTTATTGTTGAGGCAAATGACCACAGGAAAGGATCTAAAGAGATTTATGACTGTACGTATTTTGATATTTATCTATCTATAATGTACATGAATGTTATGCTATTTGTAACTGCAAAAACAATGGGCATTCAGGTCATTTTCACCCTGTGGATCGTCTCTATCATTGGTGGCTGGTTTGAGTTCTTGACCCTTCTATATATCTGTGAGTTATCTCATTTCCAATTTTTTTGCAAGACAAATGTAAGATTTTTGTTCGGTTAACATTTTTTAGCATGCAAATAATTAATAGTAGCAAATTCTTGGACCAGTGTTTGTGCTGATGTTGACAGCGCCATTATTGTACGAGAGAAATGAAGATCTTGTTGATGCTTATGGTGAAAAGGCCGGTGAGGAAATAATGGCGGCGCTTCAAAAACTCCCGCTGCCTTTTCTCAAGAACACCAAACAGAACTGATTCAAAAAGCAGCAACGGATCATCAAGTGGTTCTATTTTTACCTATTTTTAAGAAATATTTTCGCTAATTTGGCTCTACTCTTTTTTGCTATCTGTATTTATTAGATTCAAGCCTCTGATGTATTCCACACAACTAACTAGAATCGTATGGTTTGGCAATGTATTTATAGAACTTTTTTGGTCATATGGGTATGGTTGATCTTTTTATTGATTATTTAGTTTTTTTTTTCTTTCAAAATGCTTCTATGCTTAAATCTGTTAGATATTTGCAATCTTATTGGTTATTTTCAGATGATTTTAATCTATTATCTAACATAAACCTTTCAAAGTGTTCTTCCCATTGTACAATTATTGTTAGCTAATTTTTTTTTTATCTATATGTCATTTCTAAGAGATTATGAGTAGATGTAGCAAGGATAATACCATCTATATAGAGTAAAAAATAAGCAACCTCTGTGTCGATATATTAATAAAGAATGGTTGTGAAACCAATATAAGTGACATAGTATACAAATTGCTTGTACCAAGCTCGTGGAGCTTGTTTAAGGCCATATAAGGACTTCTATAAAAGACAAACATGATCGGGGCTTATTGAATCGTGAAAAACCATGGATTGGTACATATACATCACAAACATGATCGAGGCTTATTGAATCGTGAAAAACCATGGATTGGTACATATACATCGTTTCCTTTAAGCTTTCATGTAGAAAGGCATTTTTTATGTCCAATTGATGAATGAGCCATGACTTTGAGAGAGTTATAGTCAAAACGATCCGGATAGTTGTGTGTTTAACCACTTGACTAAATTTCTCTGTAGAATCCACTCCAAGTTGTTGAAAATGACCATCACCAACTAGATGCGCTTTATAGCATAAAAAACTCCATCTAAATTTATTTTGTCGTGGAAAATTTAAATCAAGTGAATGGCATGCATATACGGATGTTTGGGGACAAGGGTCCAAGTCCTGTTTTCAATTAGAGCATTATATTCTTCGATGATGGCATTTTTCAAATTAGGGTCGGACAGGACATCTCAAGGATTATGTTATGTTGGTGAGAGGGGAGAGACGTGAAGGTTAAAGGGAATTTTGGGTTTAAATATACTAGAAATAATTTGCATTTTAATGGCTTAAGTAGGTGTTGGTGGGGGTTGAGAACATTTTCAAATACAATATGCTGGTTATGGGTTGATGGTATTTTAGTCGGTAGTGTTTTAGGTCATAGATGAGGTGGCTTTAATCAAGGTAGACCAAGTGGTAGGTTGTTGGGCTGTAGAGGGTGCAGGTGTGGGTTGAACATGTCCAACAAAGGGTTGTCCCCTTGGGCATATGAACAGTAGTAACCAGTAGGTAAAGTGGGTTACTATGGTTAGTTGTTAGGTTGACATGGTGCGGTTGGGCTAAGGTGTGAATAGGATACGCCGGCTGGAGTAGTAGGGTGGGTAAGAAAGGCGATGGTGGGGTAGGATGTTAATAACATGGATAGGTATTTTCATGTAGAAATTTGTAATAGTCATGGTTGTTATGGGATGTTTTGGTGAAGGGGAAAATGTTTTCAGTAAACACGACATGACGACACACAAAAATTTTAGTTTAGGTGACGGTGTAGCATTTATAACCATGATGATTGAAGGGATTTCCAAGAAACACGCAAGAAGTGGAACAATATTTATAGTGGTAAAGGAAATTTAGAGATAGCAAAGACATCCAAATATGTGTAGATGGTGATAGGGAGGAGTATATCTATATAAGAGTTGGTTTAGATATTTATATTTTAGCAGTTTGGAGGGTAGGATGTTTATGAGGGTGGCTACATTGTTGTAGTTTCAGTCAGTCCGACAACCAACTGTAAAATGAGGTGGTGTTCGAAGACAGAGGAGCCAACGTTCCCAAGTTCATTTGTCAAGGTTTTCAGTTTTTGACAACGTAAGACACATTAGTGAAGTGCTCAAGTGGATAATTGGTTTAGCATTTAAAACCATGATGCTTGGAGGGATTTCCAAGAAACACGCAAGGAGTGGAATAGTATTTATAGCGGTGGTGGAAATTTAGAGATAGCAAATACATCCAAATATGTGTAGATGTTGATAAGGAGGAGTATATCTATATAGGAGTTGGTTTAGAGATTTATATTTTAGCAGTTTGGAGGGTAGGATGTTTATGAGGGTGGCTACGTTGTTGTAGTTTCAATCAGTTCGACAACCAATTGTAAAACAAGGCAGTGTTCAGAGATAGAGGAGCCAACGTTCCTAAGTTGATTTGCCAAGGTTTTCAATTTTTGTCAACATAAGGACACATTAGTGAAGTGCTCAAGTGGATAATTGGTTTAGCATTTAAAACCATGATGATTGGAGGGATTTCAAAAAAAACACGCATGTAGTGGAACAATATTTATAGTGGTGGTGGAAATTTAGAGACAGCAAAGACATCCAAAATATGTGTATATGTTGATAGGGAGGAGTATATCTATATAGGAGTTGATTTAGAGATTTATATTATAGCGGTTTGAAGGGTAGGATGTTTATGAGGGTGGCTATGTTGTTGTAGTTTCAGTCAGTTCAACAATCAATTGTAAAACGAGGCAGTGTTCAGAGACAAAGGAGCCACGTTCCCAAGTTGATTTGCCAAGGTTTTCAGTTTTTGTCAACATAAGGACACATTAGTGAAGTGCTCAAGTGGATAATTGGTTTTCAAGACAAACAGCTTGAGAGTGCTTGTTTTTATGAAATATATTTTTGAGTTTTTATGATGCTTCTTGAGTAGTGGATTTGGGAGCAAGAATAGTGTGTAGGAGATCATTGGATATCGTAAAATATATCTACTCAAGAACAACGGAATTGAGTCTTTCCTACGTAGCTTTGGTGGCTGTAATGGAGGCGATTTTGATGGCTCAATAGTAGTGGGAGTTTCTAGTTGATAATGTGATCAAGCACTTGGTATGCTTGACAGTGTATTTGAAATTGGGTAAACTAAAATGATTATTGGCTATTCTCCATCTGTAGAGCTATGGGTATGGAGGATTTGATGTTTAAGACAGTCACTCACGATGGAATTTACTAATTGAGTATATGTTGCCATGGGAGAAGAAGAGATAACAGGATGAAAGATCTTTAAAGGGAGATGTGATAGGGGGAGGCCAATGGTTGTGATAGGTTAGGAAAGAATAAAAGGAAACACGGTGGGAAGGGTTGATTTGGGTTGAAGCAACAAGGTTTACGTGAAAAGGAGATGTCAACAAACCGCGTGGGAGAAGAACAGGTTGCGTAGGGAGAAAGAAACAGGTACTAGGATCTAGTAGGGTATGATACTTTATTACTATGATAGAATTTTAATTCATTAATTTCATTAATCTCCCAACAATGTTTATATATACATCAAGGTGCTATGAATAAGGAAAATGTTGATAGATACAAACACGATATAATACTTATTTATATATTGTATATGCTAACACTAATTCCTTGACACATAAATGATGAAGTTAGAGGAGATAATGTAGACAGTTGAACCTCCACCTGAAGATTAAGAGATTGTTTCCATGTCATTGGACTTACTTGGAGTTGAACTATCTCGATATGAATATCTATAACGTAGTTAAAGTTCTTACTATTCCCATAATCATTATTTTGACCCCGTCTTTCTCAAACCTTGGCAAATAATGCATGCATGTTTGCTTTTCAAAGACAACCCCAATGTAAATGTCGATGGGTTAAACCCAGAGTCAAAGAGTTTGGTTTTGGGTTTGATGAAGTAGATTATTGGTTTGTGAGCTAGAATGCAATTGGATCAGGAGGGAAAGGGAATTATGCCGAATGCCCTTAGGCCGAATGCCACTATTGTGGGCCATTAGTGTTAGGGATCAGATTTGAACCTCCGAAGGCCAAAGTCCGAGGCTCCAACCCACGTTTTTAATGGAATTGGATCGACTTTAGTCCTTAAAGTTTTAAAATTCTAACTTTTGGTACAATTACATATATTTAAGCGTTTTCAGAATTACCGAACCCTCCTAATATGAAGTTAAGTATTGGTCCCTTCAAATGAGAAATTAATTTTTTGGTTCTTAGTTTTAACGTAGTTATATAAGAGTTGCTACTCTTTAAAATTTATCTTTGCTAAAGTGATAAATTATAGAAACTACAACTATAGCCCTAGTTTGAGATATTTTTTAGAACTTGGTCCAAACTATTCTTTCCAAAAGAAAATTACAATTTAGTCCTATAACGAAGGTGCGAATATGAAATGATAATTCCTAATGGTGTTAATATGTCAATATTGATCCAATACGAGTATGTTTTGTAGTTAGAAGGGATATTAACCAGTAGAATTTCTGAACACTTGGCTAATTATATTCTAAGATATATATTTTAGATGAAGTAAACCGTAACAATATGATAATGGTTTGGTTAGAGAAGTGAGCTCATATACGTGTGTTTTATCAATAATATTTTTAAATATCTTTTGATTTGGAAAAATATAGATATTAGAATTTAGAAGCATGTTTACATGAAATGAGGATTTGTAATGAAAAGGCGAATGGGTGTGTTATGTGTAAAAAATGTTCAAATCAAATTGGTCTTTTATTAATTAACGTTTTACAAAAAGTTTTATCAACAGAAATTAAATATACTGTCTTATGCAAATAGAAGTAACATTCTCGAGGGTGTACAAATAGAAGTTATCATATGTTTTTTAATAAATTGTGAAAGGTTTAACCGTTTAATGTAGCTTTTTTGTGATTATATAACAAGTTATAAAAGCACTCAAACCAGGCTGTGTAGTGCCACCTTATTGAAATTAAAGTAAAGTTCTCATGTTCTGGTACTGGTTCATTTTGGTTGATGAACGAATTCAATAAGGAAAAATGTTAAAAATACACTGTTGGTTTTTTTTATTCTTACTTGAGTAAATTACAGTTTTGGTCACTGTGGTTTGTACGTTTTTATAGTTTCAGTCCAAGTTTTAAATTTCAAAGTTTGAGTCGCTATGGTTGACATTTTATTGCATTTTTGGTCATGTTCCATGTAAAAGACCAAATTACCTTTTCTAGTTTTTTTTCTTTTCTCTTTTAACATATTGTTCAATAAAGAGAGGAACAATGGAGTACACAACATCAATTTGAAGCTAAGGCTTAGACTTAGGTTGAAAGTTGGGTGGGCGAAGCCCAAATTTAAACCGAAGTTTGAATGCGATTTGAAGGTTCCGATGACTACCAGTGGCAGGGTTTCTTCTCCAGGAATTCAAAGGACGAAGTGTGACTTCGGTTGGTAGATATCATCTTGTCGTGATCATCTTTCTTGGATCGGGTGTTCGGTTCTTTTGATTCATCGACTATACTTTGTTTATGCATATTTTTTTAAAATTTTTGAGATTATTGTTAGGTATATGATGATGTTATTGGTTCTTTATAGATAATGTAGATTCGTGTATACCCGCAGTTTATGATCATTTCGATTTTATTGTTCATTATTTACTATTGTTGTTTATAAATAAAGAGAGTGTTTTATATGTTGTTCAATTTAGTAAAATTATTTTTGTTAGGAATCGGACCGGGTACACGCAGCGGAAACACACTATCACACACACAAACTCACGAAAATAAAGCAAGAAGAACACAAGGATTTTTACGTGGTTCGGATTCGGTGCAAATCCTACGTCCACGGGCTACAACTAGATTTTATTTGAATGAGGAGATTACAAGAGATACACTCAATTCTTATAGGTATTGAGTTGTGGTGCAATTTTCCTTGAACATATGAAGGCTATTTATACATATGAGAAGGTAATGTGAATGTAGAGTTGTGTTTCAACACATTCACCAACCTTTGAAAATTGTTTCACCAAACTTTGAAAAAACAACTTCAAAATGTTCACATTCACCTAACAATCTCCCACTTGAAGATTTTGAACATCTCTCATTAATCTCCTAACATAACAAGTCTTCCAAGCTTCCAGTTCCAAAGAACAAGCTAAGACTCAGCCAATTTCCTAGTTGCAGCCGCCCCTCATCATCAAGTACTAGAAGGGCCAGTTGAAGCTCCTACAAGCTCCAACTCAGTCGTGGTCAATACCGCCACCGACTCATCCCCTGTCTCAACCGGCTTGGACACTCCACCGGATCCAGAGATACACCGAGGACCACTAACACTCTCCAAACTTTGCAAACTTCCAACAGGAGAGAATTTTTCAGTCTTAGTCTTCAAAACCCAACGGCTCTTTGTAACTGTACACGGAACACACCCCGTGCTCCCACTGTCACAAAATCCCCTGAATGGTTTAGACTTTCCGACTCGTTCAGCTAACATCTCTTTGGCTCCAGACTTCATGTTTGCAAAATGAACTCTCTTAGCACTAGATTTAGCGAACCGGATTTTGTTATGCTTAACAGGGACGGTCATACTTCCCTCAGCAGGTACCTCAACCATATATAATGACCCACGCTTCATACCTTGAGCAATCACCGAATTTCCATTGACCACCCTCCATTTACCACCACCAAACCTTACTTCCAGTCCTTGTTTATCCAGCTGACCAACAGAAATCAATTTCTTCTTCAGCTCCGGAATCACCCTGACATTCTTCAGGTTCCATGTAGTTCCCAATGAAGTAACCAGATCAATATCTCCCATGCCCGTTACTTGAAGCATCTCGTCATTTGCTAACCGTACCTTCCCAAAATCTCCTTCTTTTAGATTCACCATCGTTTCTCCGTTGTCCATGGCGTGAAACGAAGCCCCTGAATCCATGACCCAAGAGTCTACAGAACTTTCCATACTTAGTATCAGTGCATCATCCTCAGACACACTCTCAGCACCAGCAATGTTCAATTCTTTCTTTGGACATTGACTCTTAACATGTCCCACCTCTTGGCAGTTCCAGCACTTCACATTCTTCCAAGTTCTAGATGAACTTCTTCCCGACTCCCACTGCTCCCACTATTCCTGCTATTCCCTCTACCTCTTCCGATATTTAATAACTCAGAATAAGAAGATCCACCTTGATTCTTGCGTCTGACATCCTCGCCAAGAACCAAATCTCTAACCCCTTCAAAAGTCATAGCACTGGTCCCCACTGAACTTGTAACAGCGGTTACTGTTCCAGACCAGCTATCAGGTAGTGAAGCTAGTAGCAGTGAAGCTTGAGTCTCGTTATCAAATTTAATTCCCACAGATGACAATCTGGACAGAATTGAATTTAGATTGTTAATGTGAATCGTAACTGAGCTGTCTTCATTCATCCTTGTCGTGAACAATTCCCTCATCAAGAACACCTTGTTAGCCGCCGACGGTTTCTCATACATGTTCGTCAGAGCATCCATCATACCACGCGCCGTGGTTTCCTTCATGATGTTGAAAGCGACGCTCCTTTCCAACGACAATGTAATAACCGCCTTAGCTTTCTTGTCCTTTGAGTTCCACGCATCTTCAACAGCTTTTTCCATTTTCTCCGGTTTGTCTCCAAGTACCACGTCCAAATCTTTCTGACATAGCAATGCTTCTAATTGCATTTTCCACCAGCTAAAGTCAGAACCGTTGAACTTCTCGATTACAACCTTGTCTTCAGCCATTACGACAAACAAGAGACAAATATTTTATAGTACTTTTGTGTGACAGAACAGTACCCTTCAAAGTACCGAGATATCTTTAATACGATTAATAGAAATTAGTTTCTGATGTGGAAGATCAGACAAAACTGCAACCACAGAGCATACTCTAATTTCTAAAACCGAGACCTCATTCGAAACCCGAAGCTCTGATACCAGTTGTTAGGAATCGGACAGGGTACACGCAGCGGAAACACTCTATCACACACACAAACTCACGAAAATAAAGCAAGAAGAACACAAGGATTTTTACGTGGTTCGGATTCGGTGCAAATCCTACGTCCACGGGCTACAACTAGATTTTATTTGAATGAGGAGATTACAAGAGATACACTCAATTCTTATAGGTATTGAGTTGTGGTGCAATTTTCCTTGAACATATGAAGGCTATTTATACATATGAGAAGGTAATGTGAATGTAGAGTTGTGTTTCAACACATTCACCAACCTTTGAAAATTGTTTCACCAAACTTTGAAAAAACAACTTCAAAATGTTCAGATTCACCTAACAATTTTTGAAGTTGTTGAATCGTCTTAGAATACCTAATTCGATTATTTATGTAAACAAACCTTTTATCTTATTTTAATAATTAAAAAGTTAAAATTTGAAGTTTCAATATTAAAGGATTTTATGAAGAGAGAGGGGGGAGGGATAACGGGGGTGGTGGTGGGGTGGGGTTAGGTGTATTTTTCATTTTTTTTTAATTAATTAAATAAATAATGGGTTAAAAGAAAAAGGGGGAAATAGAAAGAATAATTTGGTCTTTTTATATGGACCATGGACCAACAATGCAATAAAACGCGTACCACGGGGAACCAAACTGTGAAAAGTTAAAACTTAAATTGAAACGGTAAAAACTTAAATTGAAACTGTAAAAACATGCAAGCCACATGGACCAAAGCTGTAATCTACTATAATTACTTCATTGTCGTTTAATCATTGGTTTGAATCTAAAACTATGCGCAAGCCCATCTAAACCTCACCTGTTTTTCTATTTGTTTTGTTATCTTAAATCTCGTTCGTATACCTTTTCATTTTCATATAAATAATTGTAAATAAAGACCAAAGACCGTTTTATTGTTTGGTATGATACAACTTTTTTTTATTATATATGATTATATGACTAAAAGAAGTTCGTTCAACAATATTATATATCCGCATTAACTCTTACCCGCCATTCTCCGTCAAACTCCGGCCGCCACTGGGGGTTATTGTGTCCAAATTGCAAGATTTTCGTCCAGTTACTTGAACAATATCAGATTCAGAACAAATAAAGTAAAGTTTTCATGTTCAATCTTCCTTTACTTCAGGTTTTTGTTCTTTTAAAGTTAATTTGAAAATCGATCGGTACAGATGGATTATACTTTCGGACCGCACAAAATTGATCACAACGACGTCTTCTACACTACTGATCTCCTATATGCTTTTGTGAATCTACGCCCTGTTCTTCCTGGTAATTAATTTTCATTCAAATAACTCTGAATGCAGTTGAGCAGTTCGCTATGTTATGCTTTCGTTTCGACTTTTGTGCGATCGAGTTTAGAACTTATGTATCCATTCAGGTTTGAGGTCTGCTTGGTCTGTTCATACCGGAATCGGAATCTTCTGGTTCTGCTTTACATAAATCTGAATCAATTTTTGTTTTCTTTTACAGGTCATATCCTTCAACTGCTACCTTCTGTTACCTTTAGGTTTGATTAGTTCGTATTTTTATTTAATAGATTCATAGACGATAGATGCGCTCTTCTCATATCATTTATACATTGAAATTCGAATGGTTCTTTGGTTTACTTGACGATAAACACATGTGCTGGTCTGCCCAAAGCGTGAAGTAAAGCGATTTGCTGACCTTACGAACGAGGAGGCCAGTGAGATGTGGATTACAGCCAAGAGAATTGGTAACCTGCTCGAGAACTATCACAAAGCATCTTCGCTCACGTTTACAATCCAAGTAAGCTTGCCATCTTCTTTTGATCTTTATACATGATTCGAACAACTCATTGTAGATCAGCTATTCTGATAATTTGTTAATTCTTACTGCACCATTCAGAATTTCAGATAATAAAAATTAGAAAACGACAAAATAGTCGTTGACAAATGAAATGTTAAATTTTTTGATCGAATGGGTAAAATCGTTATGAACTAATGAAATTTGAACAAAATTGTAAAAATATTTCTTTTCGAACCCCAAACAAATAAAGAAAGTAAAAAACTAAGTATATGGATCGAATTTGTAATCTATTTTTTGTTCTTTATGTCTTCTATGGATAAAATATTGTCTCAATAAGTAACATCTACTTGAGTAAATAAATAATGTGTTAACAAAGACCATTTTTTTGGACGGATTGAACGTCGTGAATTACATTAAACAACTAATTTAAGAACCGTTGTCGAGTAAAAATGATTATTTATTTGGGAATTATTGTAAATGACGAAAAAAAATGTGAAATACTTAAATATATTTGTCATATAGAGTAATGACAAAAATGCAATAATATTTAATCAACATCATTAACAACTTCAGCCGAATAATATGTAATCGCAATATCATTAATACGTTATTGAACATGATAGTTAGAAAGTTAAAATACAAATATTTACTTAAACCAAATATTTCATGACGCATATCTTAGGATGGCCCACAAGCAGGACAGTCGGTACCACATGTTCACATCCATATCGTCCCCCGAAAAGTTGGAGACTTTGAGAATAACGATGAGATATATGACGCTGTAAGTTCACAAATCACAACAAAATCATAAGATTGAAATAGATTTATTAATGTAGGCTTATTGTTTTGATGTTGTAGATAGATGAGTCAGATAAGGATTTAAAAAAGATACTAGACTTGGACAAGGAACGAAAGGATAGAAGCCCACAGGAGAGAGTTGAAGAGGCAAACGAATACAGGAAACTTCTCTCTTAGAATCCGCCAAGTTATCTCTCCATTGGTTCACGATTACTAATGAGATCGATTTAGTGTTAAGCTTGAACATAATTGGTTTGGTTTTACCTAATAATAATACCAGAAGTCGTAGGTTGGTCATTTTGATGATTCAAAAAGATCGTCAGCTATGGTTATGATGTATTTGAAATAATTTATAAATAAATGTTGTATAATAAGTATAGTTAATATTTAGCAATGGAATTTTCATCCATTGGTATCTTGAGAAAAAGTTAGCAACAAAGTTTATGATAGGTAAATTAATTATGGAAAAATATTTTGGCAAGGTATTTTATACATGCATGTAGGGGTGTTAATTGGGTCAACCGGATCGTGTTTCATGATCAGGTCAGGTTAATCGGTCTTTTATAAATGCATTTTGACCCTATACATGACCTTGTTAAGGTACGGGTTAGTCTTGTTCAGGTTGATTGGATTTCGGGTTAAAATGTTGTATACTAGTGAAGGGACTTAAAATGTAAAATGGATTAATATTGTGCCATTTTAGTAAATTGGGTACTTGTGGCTTACAGAGTAAAATGGTAGAAAAAACAATTCAACTTCACTTTCAAAGCATTAATGGTCATCTAAGAACATATACACAACTTTTCATATTATACTTTCTACTTTTACCGTACATGTGGGAATTTTAGTATATAATGTAGAAGACTTAGGGTGAAAAAGACGAGTATGATAAAGACAACGAGAATACAAGTTCCTAGTGAACTAGTTTTATCTTGTTTGTATTGTATAAGTGGAGCAGACGGAAGGTGGAATTAAATACATAAAAGTTGCAGTACACCTTATTCGGGTTAATCAAGTTAACCCGAAATCTGATTTTTTTTTTTCTTAAAAATCAACCCTAAATCCGACCCTAATTGTAAGTCGGGTTTGTTAGGTTAACCCAAATAACCCGGTTGACAATTTTGACACCCATGCATGCACACGCCCATCCACAATCGCACCCTTGCAACCCTCCTGTATTTTTTAAAAATATACAAGTTAAAGAATAAGGATGAAGACAAAAGCGGAGACGGTTTAAAAGTACATAAGATGTTGACAGTTTTTAAAGAGAAGTATATTTTTGAGTTTGTGAAAGTTTAGGGGGTGTTTAAGATTGTTTATTTAAAACAAGTTATGATTTTGTTTTTAATTGTTTATAACAGCCGCATTATCATTAAAAAAAGCTAGCAAAACGTTATAAGGTTGCATAGTCGAAATTACAAATCTAGGACTTTGCAACCAACCTTCCAAGTTCGAACAAAATATATGTTTCCTAGCACTAATCCACAAAAACGACGGGGAAACAATAGAATCCCACAAAACCGCCTTCACAGGTTTTGATGACTAACAGTCGCCTATTCCAGAACTCCAAACATCCCACATAAAAATGGCTCCCACGACATCTAAGCATAACCAACCAAGGACGTCAAACGACACGAAGCCAACCAACATGTCCATTCAGCAAAATTAGACAAAATTACTGGAAGATCTAAACCCTGCCATCTAGCCGGTAAGCTCCAGAGATCTATAGCCATCTCACAAATGAAAAGGAGGTAATTGACTGTCTCCATGTCATTACTACAAAGCGGGCACAACAAAGAGCCAATATCAATACATTTGCTATCCAAGTTGACCTGAGAAGGGATCTTATTCAACGCCAGTCGCCCACAAAAACATTAGCTAATGGGAATCAGGATATATTTTCCACTACTTTCCACTACCAAGGTATTAGCATCGATAAGAGTACACGCAGAAGGAACCGTGAACACAACAGAGCCATCTAAAGACCACACCCAACCATCCCTCTGATCAGACAACACTCAACATTGTACTAATGCAACCCCTCAAAGCTGAGTAATGCACTAGCTCCTCACCACCTCTCAATTCTCTACTAATGCAACTCATAGGGCTCGTATGGCGTTACTCTTGGTTTAGGATCGAAACGGATTAAGGTTTGTAAGGATCGGTCTTTACCCACCTCTAGTATAGTCTTATAGTATAAAAATTTTAGGGTGCTTAAAAAAGTTAGACCTATAAGTTAAGTCTTAATGAGCCGGTGGCTTGGTGATGAAAAGGGATTTGGGATAAAACAATCCAAATGACATCCCCCAGGTTCTATTCTCACAGGCTTTGGCTCTTTGGACAGTCATCTTCCTTCCTATGGCCTATGGGATGCTTTGTCGATCCACGTGGCTTATGCCATAAGTGTGAGAACTGGATCAATAAAATTGGCTCGTATGGGGCTTACCGTTGGTATCCAAAGAAGCCTCATAGTGGATGCTCTTATTGCAGGGGCATTATATACTTCCAAATTAAAACATTCTAGCTCGCAACAAAGTGTTTTTGGTCTAGCGGTATTAAGAGTATATGAATAGATGCCCTTCAATCAGAGGTTGAGGGTTCAAGTCCCGCTTAAGACGAAAGGTAATGTAGATTCACGAGTAAATTAGTGGGTGCATGTGTAAGTCATTCTAAAAAAACACATTCTAACTCGCATCCACCCATCACCATTCGTCCACCATCCCCATAGCCGCCTCCCCGCATTCACATCCGCCTCACTCAATCCTTTGAATCGCTGCAAATCCACCAAGACCCTATATGCAAACACACCGACTATACATACACCGCAACCATTTCTCTACTGTCTACCATGGTCTGCCGCCGTTCACCGTTGCGTCTATTAATGGCTATCGTCTACCACCATCCATTGCCGTCTAACATACTACAACCCTCTATTGCAACATCTTCATGAGTCTATATATTATGTATATATATCTCATTATCTTGTCTCTTAGGCTTATACATAGATCAAGGTTCATAACATAACGAAAATATATGGGTGAAGTGAGAACCACATAACTAACTTTTGATCAAAAAACCTATATGCAAACCAGACGCCTACAAAAGTCATGGTCCCCTACAAATCACGGCATTCAAACGAATTTCATCAACGGCCGAGATTGAGTTATGGTTTCTATTACTTAAAAATCGGATACAAATCAACAGCAAGAAAAGCAAGCCAGTACCGTTTATGTCTATCTAGATGCCTATGCTATAGACCTCGACTTTCCAGCAGCACCACCGCAATCTGATGCTGTGAGGAAAGATGGCGATTTGCATTTATTCTGAAGCTCCATGAATCTTTGAACGTCAAAATTGTGCTTCTTGATCAGCTTTCTTTGACGCGACAAAAACAACCTTTTCATAAAGTCTTGATACGTGGGGTCTCTTGAAGTTACAAGAAAGTAAGCGTAACCTATAATCAAACCAGAAGAGCCGCAGAAGAATGTGATTGGTTCCATAACATCCCATGAGAATTCCCAGAAAGTCAGACGGAAAAAGAGCGAAATATGTGCAAGTGAGAGCCCAAGCCCAGCCCAGAGGATGCGTCGGACCTGCTTGTGTGCTATCAGATCGATTTCATCTTGTTTTGCTTGTAACGTCTTTAGCTCCTCTTTTGTTGGATCGTTTTCAGGCAACAGTGCTAGAGGAACTGCCTTTCGAATCATATCCATGACCTAATTATCAAAATTATATGATTAAATTGATACATTAAGTGGATGGGGATCTAAGAGGATTCATTTGTTATTCCTAACAATTCAAATCAAACTAAGAGGAATAATTCAAATCGGATCTTAGAGCAATCGGGGATGATCAACGATGTAACGATATTCGTATCAAATTTTCGGTGAATATATCAGACAATGCAAATCAAATTCTCGAGCAATTAGAGGATAAATCAACAATGGAGATCAATGTATGTGATCTATCAACTTTTCCCTGAAACTATGAGACTGATTCAAATCCCAATTTTCGGACAAAAGTATCATTAGATGTATACCTTATGGGGATGAAGATACGCTTTATCTCTGAAGATGAAAATAACACCGGCGTCATCAAAAACTTTCGCAAGCACCTTCGCTTCCTCGGCAGATTTCGCTAAGCCCAAAGTTTCACACGCTTGTAAGAGCTCGGAATAGCGAACCACCTCATTACCTCCCGTGCCTAACTGCGTCTTCAAAGCCTCCACGTCCACCAATCTCATCAGATTATTAGCCTCCTCAATCGATGCACGATCACCACCATTTCCGCCACCCCCCACGCCGTCGCCTCCGCTGACCGAAGTCGAGAACCAACAACCACAGATTCCATTATTTGATTCAATAGAGGTTCTAATTAGTCCGAACGATGCCGGTTTACACCTACCAGCCGCCGATGCCAAGCCCTGTTTCAGCAACGGAAACGACGACCGCAACATGTTTTCTGGTTTCTCTTCCGATGTATACGTATAGATCACTGTGTATGCATGTCCATGTTAGATGCTGATCATGTGAAGAGCTTTGGCATGGCTGATCTTACAAGTGAAGAATGAAGAGCATCCATGGCAGGTGGCGCCAGTTTTAGAGAGAGAAGGAGGAGGAGAGTTGAGGAAGAGAGAGAAAAACGGGGGAGGAGAGAGGAGACCGATTAAATGGAATGACACGGTTTTTCGCTTTTAATGGCATTAATTAAGCCAGATAATTAACAAAATATTTATATTTAGACAACAAGACAAGAATGATTAAAGACATTTGTAGAAACAATTAAACAAATGGTCTATACATACCCCTATTGTCTAGTTATACCTCATTGATGTGGAATTTTGTTTTTTGTTGTGTTTTTTTTAAATATTGTCTTTTTTGTCTTTTTTTTCTTTTTACAAATAATATTTGATTTGTTTTATTATTATTATTATTATTATTATTATTATTATTATTAGAAAAACAATAATAACAAATTTACCTTTTATAACTTTTATGTTTTAATAACAATAAAACAATAGTTTTTTATTAATTACGACACAACGAATGACGTTTATAAATTTATAAAATTATATCAAAACGGTTATGTCAAATTCGAACGATTGTATAAAAAAATACAAAATAAATAATAATACTAAAGCAAAGTTTGTCTTATTAATCAAAGATAGTAAATGGTCCAGTATTATAATTGCGTGGTGCGTTATCTGGATAACAAGCATAAGCATTTATTCGAACAGCATACAATGTTTCCCATTCAACATAATGTTCTGATCTGTACGCACGCACAAGTCTGGACAAAATAGGAGGCATTGGATACGCTCCTTGTAAATCAACCTTCACATAATGGTTACCGTAAACGTGGGCGATAACGACATATGCAGGATTTGGGATGTCTTGCGGGCCATACCGAATTGGGAACCACGTTGAAGAACCACTATTGCTTAGGAAAATAACGATAACACAAATGTATAGTTTGAAAACTTTTCATACGATTCAGTTTGAAAAATATCTAGCAAAAATACATATCTGGTCAGTTTGAAAACTTGCCATTCGATTCAGTCTTTGTATCAAATTGATATAGACCTATATAAAATTGTTGTACAATGTGAGATATATATATATATATATATATATATATATATATATATATATATATATATATATATATATATATATATATATATATATATATATATAACGTAAAAAGATTCCAAAACAAAACATCAAATCTGTTTCTTTATAATAATAATAATAATAATAATAAAGAAAAAGACAATAAAAGACGAAATTGAGATAAAACAAATCAGTATGTCAAATCAGGGGGTATAGTAAGAAATGGGGGGTATCTATAGCACTACCCTTAAATAAAACGGAACTCGTTAACTTAGCGAGTTAGCCATGAACTTCGTAGATGATAGGCGTCTTTGGCAAATTTAGCTACAATTGTTAGCGGATAGTTGGTATTTGGTAGCTGCAAGTTGAAAGTTTGATCTTTTAGTTTGTATATAAGTGTTCGACCAAAGTAATCGGAAAGTTTTAAAATATGTAAAATTACATAAAATAATATTTGTCTAAAATAGTAGCGTTTTGTTTAAAATTATTATACTACTTTGTGGTATAATTTGTAGGAGCTTTTGTTAAAAGCTATTTCAACTATGTTTAAAATAGTAGCGTTTTGTTAAAAATAGAATCTTCAAGTTTGTGTCGTCAAACGAAACTTTTAGTTTTTATTAGAGTTTTTACCTAAAAGCTAAAAGCTCTCAAACGCTCGGAAACTCTTCGCACATAACACGCCGATATCTATAAATTTTGTAAAGAAATTGTGAAATTTTCATATAGTCTTTTTCATCTACAAAATCGTCAAGTCATTTACGAAAGTCCTTAGGATGGGCTGAGTAATCGACTGAAGGGAGCGGGTAGGGTGTTGTCGCCGTCATCGGCCAGGCAACCACACCGTGGCGATTAGATTGGAGAAAGATGGCGAGGGGAAGGGAGTTTATGGGTTTGTGAACCCGTGTGGCTCTCTCTCTCTCTCTCTCCGTATATATATATATATATATATATATATATATATATATATATATATATATATATATATATATATATATATATATATATATATATATATATATATATATATATATATATATATATATATATATATATATATATATATATATATATATATATATATATATATATATAGAGTTAGGTTCTTTTGAGAACTCAAAAATTCATGAGATCTTGAGAACCAATTATCAACCCTTAGATCAAAAAATTCTATGGCTGTGATGATCAGTGGCGTTTTTGTAATTATTAGCAATTTTAATGGCATCCTAGACTTTTAAAATTAAATATGAAGGGTAAATCAGACATATAAAATTACGTTCCTACAAATCAGCCTAATATGTTTTAAAACTGCACCCCTCTCTGTCCCTGCGTCTTTCTCTCACCGACTTTCCCAATCTCGCTCATGTCGTCTTCCTCAATGAACGTCTCCTTCCCACCTCTGCCACCTTCCGCCGTCGACATGCCCGACCACACACGGATTCATCCTTGCTCCTCTCCTCTCGACCAGATCTCTCCTCTCATCTCATCTCCTATCCGATCACCTTCCATCCGCTAGGGTTCTCAGATCGATGGAGCCCGTTGATCCCACGAACCACTTCCAGGCCTCCCTCGCCGCCGTCGCCCTCACTGAGGCCTCCTGCATCACCGACGTCGTCCTCCTCAGCATTCTCCACCATCGCCGCTGTATCCTCCACCATCGAGAACTTCCATTATTGATTCCACAGTCGACCGGAACTTCCAACGTGTATTAATTCCTTCCAGCTTTCACCACTCTCGACTGTCCCTGCGATTCCTATCCCGTGGTTGGTTCCAATACCCACCTGGAAACTAAATTTTCCCATTTCTTCCGATCAAACCCGGATGCAGGTTTCGCCGTGAATGTCTCAGGGCTAAAGACAACGGTTCCATCTCCCTTGATTGGGTCGTCGGTGACGATCACAATTTGTCCCCTAATTCTCCTACCCTCATTTTGTTGGTAAATATTCCCTCTCTAGATCCCATCTTTTTCAAACGTAGCCATTACACGACAAACTGAAGACGAATATGATTTTATTTCAACAGCCGTGGTTGCGGTTTTGGCCCTGTTACGACTCCTTAGGTATCAAACTTCAATAATCCTTCAATTCAAATATCACCAGGTTTAGCACATCTTCAAGAAAAATTTATTTGTATAACTCTTTACAGTTCTAATTTATTTGTATAACTGTTTACAGTTCTTTACAGTTCTATTCGACATCACTTCAATTCAAATATCACCATGTAATCTCTCTTTCCCATTTTGTCGGTTCGTTCACCGTCATTCAATGGTGATGTTCATAATTTTTGCCTAGGGTTTTGTTCTAATTGGGTTTTTGTCATCAGGAATTTCAGGAAATTCGAAATTGGGGCTGTTTTCTGGATTATGCTTATCACAACCACGGTATGTTACTCTTTTTGATTTATGTTCTGATCGTTGAATACCGATTCTTGATTTGTTTTTCTAAACTCGATTGCTGAATGTACTGATTCTTGATTTGATTTATTATACCCGATTACTGAATGTATTGATTGCTGATTTTGGGCATGGATATACACATACAGATTTGTGCACATATACACATGCACATATGTGCATATGTGCACATATACATGTGCATATCATCATGTATATCATGTATAGGTTGATATGGACATATGTGAATATATACATGTGCATATCCTCATGTATAGGTGGGTGCATATGTGCATATATGTGTATATCTTCATGTATTTGAAAAAATACATACGTGCATAAATGTATGCATACTTGCATATGTACATTTTTTTGTAAAGGTATACATGTGCATAAATGTGCACATACACACATGCACATATGTGGATATCGACATATGTGAATCTGAAAAAACATATGTGCATATGTGTATACTTGTGAATATGTCTGTTCAAATATGAATATATGTGCAAAAATGTATGTGTATATTTGTATTAATAAAAATATTAGCACATATGCGTATGTATATGTCTGTTCAAATGTGAAATCATGTATTAATTAAATATATGTGCACATATGCATATGTATATCAATTTATTCATGTACACGTGTGTGCGTATTTGCATATATACATAAATAGATGTGCATTTGTATACATATAATTTTGTTTGTGCATAAATGTACACATGTACCCCATGCACATATACACGTGGACATATGAAAATACATGTGAAAAAATATATATGTGCATATGTGTACATATACATGTGCATATATCTAATCAAATGTGAATATATGTACAAAAACATACGTGCATGTGTGTATTAAACGTATGTGCACATAGGCATATGTATATCAATTTGCTCATGTACACATATGTGCATATTTGAATATATGCAAAAATAGATGTGTATTTGTTCATATGCGCATATGCATGCATATATTTGTTTTAATGTTTTTGAATATACATGTATATTAACTTTTATTAATGGTATTGCAGATTTTGAAGATTTATTGAGCATTTTGGAGAAGTGGAAATTGAAAATCTGAGAAACAAAGATATCATAAATTTTCATTGTATTTTTTATATTTTTTGTATGTAACGTTCAAAACGGTTGTATACTATTGTTTCTAATAAATTAGTAGTATGATATCCGAATATTATAAAATACGAATATTTTCGTGTGTTTTTTTACGAAATGTTATTAAATGTGCATGTATGCATTTCCTGGAAATATAATGTAAAAACTTAAATATGCATATATGTATTCTATTAGAAACATTCACATCTCAGAATCTCATTATGCATATATACATTCTATAAAAGAAATCGCAAATATGTATATATACACTACATATATTATATTTTTTAAATTCCAAATATCTAATTTAAAAAATTATATTTTTTCAATTTTCTAAAATCTGAGTTAATAAAAAACGAAAATATGATTTTTTTTTCAAAATTTGAAAATTCAAAACATAATAGGCATAATTTTAATTCCGAAAATAGATGAAATTTTTGCTATTTTTTTGGGGCTGTTACAATTTAATATAGATGTAGTTAAAATTACCTAAAATAAAATATTGGTTATTTGACGATCATGCCCTTATTGAATTGGATAATGATCTAATGGTTGTTATGGAGTTCTCAAGATCTCATGGTTTTTAGAGTTCTCACAAGAACCCAACCCTATATATATATATATATATATATATATATATATATATATATATATATATATATATATATATATACATATATATATATATATATATATATATATATATATATATATATATATACATATATATATATATATATATATATATATATATATATATATATATATATATATATATATATATATGGGTGGGTTCAATGCAGAACCAAATATATATCGGCTAACCACAGAACCGCTTTTATAACCGTAGGATTAGATTGAGCGCTAAAGGGTATGATAGTCCAATTAAATCAAATGCCCAAAAAACTAGGAGCGTAACAAACCAAACACGATTTCTAGAAATTGCGACCCAAATCACAACGTTGCATAGGAGATCAAGCCAAAGGATTTCAAAACCGATTTCAACAAATCTGATCAACAGACAAAATAATATTGATACTTCCAAAAGTTGAACAACCCAATTTTGATTTGGTTATTGTGTTACAGCGTATTGATAACATATGTTCATCAATGAACATATGTTCATCAATGAACATATCATACCAGTTTCCGTTTTCCATGACAGTATGAGGATATGAGAAAAAGCAACAGATTGAATGAAATTGGAATTAAGTAATAACCATCCAAACTAAAATATAGATGAATAAATCAATTACATTATCTAATTGAACATAAAGGAGCATATTAGAATGTGTAGATTCGCATTTCAACATTGATTTGAGCATCATATGTTCATGAATGAACATATGTTCATAGATGAACACATGTTCATGAATGAACATATATTCGTTCTGAGTATAGTGATTTTGGGGAACAAGATATAAGAACTTTGTAAAAATCAATAAATGATACAACATACATTGTACTAAAATTGAAGATCATGAAAACAGAGCATATTCAGATTCACCTTAATATGATCATATGTTCATATATATATGAACACGTGTTCATAAATGAACATGTGTTCATAAATGAACATATGTTCATCTATGAACATATAACCAACTAAACAAAATAGATACTAAAAGCAGAATAGATATCGTAAATCATGAAAGAAATAACAAATTACTGTGATGATATATTCATGAACATACATTCATTTATGAACATTTTATCCAAAATAACATTCATATCGAACAAGTTATTCAAACCAATGTAGAATAATAACCCACTGTGATCAAATGTTCATATATGAACTTATGTTCATGGATGAACATATGTTCATTTATGAACATATGTTCATTTATGAACATTCTACATAAAATATATCAGAGAACAAGAATTTTTTCCAGTATTCGAACCAAAATCTATCCAATATTGAAAGGAATTCCTATCAAATAGCAATCAAACCAATTATTAAAACCAAAATCTATGATCGATATTGAAAACAAACCAAAAGTCATACTAGCCAAGTCATAATGAACGTAATTCCAAGTTTTAGGGAATAAAGGCTACGATCTAAAATTATAACAGCACTCAAAACGAACCAAAATTGAAAAAAAGAACCACATTACGAACCAAAATTGAAAACAAAAACACACGACTTACTCCTTGATTTAGTCTGTTGCGTAGAATTGAACTATGGCAACAAGATTGAAACCCTCTGACAGTAGTGTAGGGTTATGTGGGGGTTTCGATTGTGCAGAAGAAATACAACAATTCCAGGTCCAATTTCTCAATAACGAGCTCGTTTATTTAGTCTCTTGCATAGGATTGAACGAGTAGAATTGTGGAACTAGTTGATTTGGGAACGGGTATTTGTGACAACCACTACATCTGCTATGATACACCGTCTTCTTCGATTCATGTAGCTATTAAATCTTCCTTTGATAGTGTTTGAACTCGCCCTATCAGACGATATTAGGAGTTTATAGGAGGAATCATGAGGGTTTCTCTATACGGGAAGCTTTTTAGATTAACGCTCGAGATCCCAATTGAAGATGTGATAATCGCTTTATCAAGTCGATTTTGGTGGAGAATGGAATGACGATAGATGGTTATGAGATAGTGAACATACAAATCCCCATTATACCCTTGCCTGGACGTATTCCCCTGAACAAGCATGTATAATCTTATTGTGTACCCTTTTAATCCAATCCCTTGATATAATGATCGTAGGGTTATAAAGGTGGTTCTGTGGTTAGCCGATATATATTTGGTTCTGCATTGAACATTCCTCTATATATATATATATATATATATATATATATATATATATATATATATATATATATATATATATATATATATATATATATATATATATATATATATATATATATATATATATATATATAGGGTCAAAATCAAATGAGAACCAATATTTTCATTATTACCAGAGAACTCTTTCTGATTGGTTTAATCATAAAAGGGCATGATAGTCATTTAACAAATCTCATTTAATACTGAATTTTTTTATTTTTGGCAACAACAATAACCATCTCCTAAAATTAAGCCTATTAGATTTGAATATTCAAATTTAAAAAAAAAATCAAATTTTCGTTTTCAAATTTTCGCAGGTGCATATATGCATGTTTTCGCAGGTGCATATATACATATTCGCAGATGCATATATGCACATAAATTTATTTATTTGTAGGTGCATATATACATATTCGCAGGTGCATATATGCATATTTTCGAAATTCATATATACATATTTTTGTCTTTAATTATGAATGCAAACAACAAAAAATCAATTTATTAAAAACAATAACATACAACTGTTTTGAACGATACATAAAAAATTATTAAAAATAATGAACAATACATACAAAAATATAAAAACAACAAAATTTCATGATATCTTCATTTTTTTAGTTTGTCACTTTTCAATTCTTCAATTTGATTGATAAATTCTTCAAAATCTGCAAAACATTAATAAAAACTAATATAAATGTATATTCAAAATCATTTAAATAAATACATACATACATATACACATATGAACCAATGCACATCTATTTATGCATATATACAAATACGCACACGTGTGTATATGAACAAATTGATATACATATGCATATGTGCACATACGTTTGAACAGACATATGCATATATATATATATATATATATATATATATATATATATATATATATATATATATATATATATATATATATATATATATGCACATGTATACATGCATATACACATATGCACGTATATGCACGTATATGCACATATATGTATGCATGTGTACATATACACATGTGTATACACATATGCACATATGCATATATGTGTATGCATATATGCAAATACGCCCACATGTACACAAACAAATAGATAAAGAAATACATATGTACAATGCTATAACTCACACGTATGCACACATATGTATGCATATATGCATGTATGCATATATACAAATACGCACATATGCAAATACGCACATATGAAAATACACATATGTGAATATGTGCATATATGCACATATGCACATATGCACATATGCGCTTATATACCTCTCAGAAAATCACGATTTAAGCACAAAATCAGAAAATCAGGAATTCCAGTCACGAATTAAGCATAAAATCAGAAAATCGAGATTTAAGCACAAAATCATGATTATTCAATTTCAACCATCCTTTTCAGAAAATAACGATTTAAACACAAAACCAGAAAACCACGAATGCACATATGTGTATGCATATATGCACGTATGTATATGCACAGATAAATGTATATATGCATCTAATATTATGCATATGTTAAAAAATTATTGTTCTTGATACACATAAATGCGTATATGCAAAACTAACATAAAATCTAACAAAAGGACCAAACTGTGAGTGAAAAATCTACCTTGACAAATTAAGTGTTTCATAGGTTCAAAACCACATCAATTTCATTGAGGCATTCCATCATACACTTGGCATGCATCTTTAAAACTCAAATTTAAAAGAATGGTAGAATTGTTTATTGTTACAGCATATGTATAACACCGAGCAAAAAAAAACACTTCGAACCTGATGTGTGTTTTCATAGAGATAAAGATACAATTTCTTGAGATAAGATAAATTTTAAATGTTAGTGGTAACATTGGAGAATAATAGCAAGTAGAAAAGTTCCAGGGGCTATTTTGAACCAAACTTCATGTATCCATATCAAATTTCAACCCATTCAATACATACCTACGCATGATGCAACCCACATAAGAAAACATATCAAAACTTTATCATTTTAAAGAAGCATCTAAAATCTCCAAATCCAAATCAAAGTAAAAAAAAATTATGCATAAAGTACAAATGATCATTGCGTAAAACACAATCGAAGATGATTAATTTCACAAAGTTAAATAATATGTATAACATGTTACGGATCCAAATCAAAAACATTGACCTCAAACTTTGCGACTGGTCAACTACTGCGAAATAAATAATGAAATAGAGATTATCTAAAGCCTTACCGAATTGAACTGTGTAGAGGAGAAGAAGACAACTGAATGGATTAAAAGAATTAAATTTAGGAGAAACCCACCTCAAAAATCCTCACACCGATGTGTCTATTTAATTCATATGTATGTTTGGAAGTAACCGGTGCATACAATGACGATGGTGAAGGATGCAGGGGAGGTAGACGCCGGTGATGCAGGAGGCTTCAACGGAGTGTGACGGCGGCGAGGGAGGTGGAAGCGGTGTACGCCAACGGCAGTGAGTAAGGCGGACGCGGTGTAGGTCAACAGCGCCAAGTGAAGATGACGAATTGCCGGCCAACGGCAGAGAGGCGGAAGGCGCTTATTAGGGTTATCAAGGAGAGTGATCGGGAAAGACATTAGAGAACCGGAGAAGAGTCAATGAAGAAAATAGAGGGTAAGAGAGAGAAGCGTTTCACGTAATTTGGGTTGTTTCCTATCTACCAGGATCTGATTGTTATTTCTATACCTATATATATATATATATATATATATATATATATATATATATATATATATATATATATATATATATATATATATATATATATATATATATATATATATATATATATATATATATATGGGGTCCGGATCCGGTGAGGACTTCAATTTGGGTGAGGACTGCGAGGACAATTCTCGTCCACTCATTTCCTTAAGGGCAATAACGTCAAACGTAATTATTGGATTTGACGTAGTCCCATGCAGCGCTCGTCCATGATGATATAATTACATGTTACTCACGTCCGTACAACATAATTTAGCCGGGTTTTTTATTTTTATTTCGTTTTTTATTGATTCAAATATTATTTTTCGTTTTTTTCGTTTTTTTCCAGTTTTTTTTTTACGTTTTTTTCCAGTTTTTTTTTTTACGTTTGTCGTTTAAAAATCGTTTTGCATCATATCTCGTTTTTCATCATAACTCGTTTTGGATCTTGGATCATAACTAATTTTGAATCTTGGATCATAAGTCCATTTGGGTTGCCCTCATAGCTGGAGGTTTGGTAGAAAGTTCGGTAGAGAGAAATGTTGGTTTATTATGGGATTAATAAATCAATAGAAATAAAAGATATGGTTTGTTAATATATTAAAGTGATAATATATTACTTAGAAACTATGTTGATTGATTAATAATTAATCAGAAATTAATTGGATTAATTTCTGTGGCATTAATTAGATTAATCAGGAGGTCAGGGATTAAAGTCGTACAAATTCAATAGTTGAATTGCGGCACGCGGCGTGCAAATGTAAAGGCCGCAACATGCGTACATATTCGTACGAATTCAATAGTTGAATTGCGGCGCGCGGCGCGCAAACGATATGGTCGCGGCGCGCGTACAGATAATCCGGAAAATGGGCTGCGGCTAGGGTTTCTAGCTTTGCCACTTGGTTCCCTATAAATAGGGAACCCTAGACCTCATTATCAGTTGCTCATTCTTCAATTCTCTCTGGAATTTTCGTCCACCTTCTGGATCCCTGGGTGTGATCTCATTTGAGGCAGGACACTTGTGCTGCTTAGCTTCAAGATTAAAACTAAAGGTTAGTTTTTCTGATTTATTCTTTTAGTTAATTTTGTTTGGCCTTTAGGAATTAGTTACATGTTCAAAGTAAGAAAACATAGATCTTTTCTAGGTTGCATGTGAACTTAGGTTATTTAGTTCATGGTTGCAGAAAACCTTTCAGTGGTATCAGAGCATTTGGTTGTTTTCTTATTGAATGGCTGTAAAAGTTTTCCTAATTAGGGTTTATTGTTTTTAAATCTTTTGGGCCTGGTTTCGATTTTGGGGTTTAGGGTTTTTGAAACCCTAGCCCCTTCCCTCTTTTTTTTCGATTTTCCTGGTTAGGGTTTTAGGAGGTTTTCTAATTTTGGTAACTTTAATTGGTTAATTAAATGGATAACCTTAAACCCAGTTTGTTTGAATTCGATAATTAGGGGTTTAAGATAGGTTTAAATTGATTTGATTAATTTGGAAAAACCTATCTACATTTGAATTAATTTAATTAATTGTTTAATTAAAAGATAATTCAAGGGATTTAATTTAATTTTGATTTAATGGTTAAATTTCGAAAATTAAAGGATAAATCCTAAAATATTTTAAAAGGTTTAAAATATCTAGATTTAATTAATTAATTAATAGTTTAATTAAAAGATAAATTAAATCAAATTAAAGGTTTAATTTAATTTGAAATTTAATAGTTAAATTTCAGGAAATTAAAAGATAAACCAGGAATATTTTAAAGGATTTAAAATACATCTTATATATATTATTAAAGGTTAATACTATATGTATAAGATAAATTGGTTAGTCAAATCATTAGTAGGCCTCATTCACGAAGCTGGTTTATAAAGTGGGTATAAGGAGATTGCCTATAAAATGGCGGTCTAATGGGTGTTCACTCTCACCCACCGCTCACCTGATCAGTGGAGGGTCGTTAGCCGAACAGTTTTGATAGGACCGCTTAATCATTAAAAGTATAATGATCAAAGTACTAGAACCCGTACAAGAATTCCCAATCTAGTTACTTTAAAAAAAATGTGAATTTGATGCTAACCCATGAAATTGCACATTGCACTTTATGAAACGTTGGTGGAGCGTGTGTGGGTTACCGGCACACCAATGGGGGTTCATAAAGAGTGGCAATGGGTTTCTCGGGTGTTATCATTGTTGATGGAGCGTATGTGGTTAACCGGTACATCAATTTGAGATGATAATGGACCCCGAGAGTACCAAGCTAATTTGCATGGTTATTCACACCCGGTTTGTGATCCTCGGCATCCCAGTCACAAACGGTGGGGCATATCCGAGATTAAACATGCCATTGAACAGTTCAATGAATCTCACAGATCTAGGAATTTCATAAGACTGAAATTGATAAAAGTTATCTACCTTAATGACCGCTGTGTTGTGACTACGGCATCCCTCTTCACAGCATAGTTGGGGTATTTTGGATCCTAGCCTTGTTAAATAATATATATTGGGTAATTATTTAAAAGGATGAATTAAACGAATAAATTCAAATTTTATATATGTCTGAAGAAAGTGTCATTCTCCTCCTTCTCCTCCTTCACCCATTTCTGAGAGCTTCAGAAAGCACCTGTTTAGTATGGTAAGGCTGACTGGCCTGAACTATGTGATATGGTTTTGCAATTAGAGAATAGTTCTTAGTTTTGCTGGCGAACCATATCCGACTGAGTGTCCGCTCCCAAACATGGCATCACACAACAGCTTGTGATGAGCATGACTCCTTGACTATTGAGTCCAAGGAAGTTCGTTGCCTTATGCTATTGATCATTAACCCCGAGTTTCGCAGGGATTTAGAATTCCTGGGGTCTGATAAGTTAGCACAGCTAGTTCAGGAAAGGTTCCGTGAACTGGTTGAAAAAAGGGAACGAACTAGGATCTTCAAAGAGCTTGAAGTTGCAAGCTAAAAGGAAGTAGCACAAGTTTACGTGTTCTCGAGATTGAGGGATACATAGGCGAACAGTATAAAACTGGTTTCCCTTTGTGATCGGGAGTTAAGCATTAGCTCAACTCGCTGATCTGTTCGTCCAGATGAACAGAAAGGGTAACCGGATAAGATAATCGTGGAAGTGCATTCAATGTCGACTCTGTATGATTCGTTCATGGAGAAGCATAGTTCCATTAATTCAGCTGCTTCAGGATTGAGTCTAGTATTAAGGTGCATCAAGAAATGATCCAGATCGTCTGGACCGATTGTTTGATGTTTCAAACTGGGAATCCACAAGGTGGGACACAGTCACGGAAAGATTGGAAAAATGCTCCAAAGCCAAACCGTTTGGTAAACTCATAAATATCTTAGAATTCAGAACACCTGATCCTCATTTCTTTGATACAGGATGTGTTTTCACATATTTGCTCTGTATGCACGAACTCTGGAGGATGCGGCATGGTGTCGCACAGGAGCATATTCGGATTGGATCTGGAGCTCGTGCGGTTTTTGAGTTAAGCTAGATATTTGTTCATGTTATTAGTTTATAGATACATACGACATGGATTCGCATAGTACATTGTTCTGAGGATAATTCTGGTTTAATGAAATATTTTTTTTGAAACATGATTGTTTTAATTATCTTCGAAATGTTGTGTGAATGTGTTGATGACGTAAATGGTAATAACTTGAATGTTGATACATCCAATGGGATTGGATTTGTAAATTGTGTTCTTTGTGATTGTTAAAGTGAATTTTATGATAATCACTTCAACCAAAGGTCCAGTTGGACAGGACTTTGGAATCATTTGACTTAGAGTCACATGATGAATTGAGTGCTTAATAAAATTAATTGTGGCAAGAAAGGAGTCGCCCAAAGATCCAATGGATAGGATTTTGGAATCAGTTGACTTGGAGTCAGGTGATGATTGCATGTCTTGAACAATATTAACAAAGTCATAAATTTACATGTAGATGTAAAGGTATAAAGATTTTGAGCGACAGACACATAAGTTACTGTGTATTGCTCGAATCTTCGAACAGAACACGATTAGTTATGCTTCAAAATATTTGCCAAATAGTTTGACAAATATGGCTTCGCTTATCGGAATAAGCGACTGATTGGAACCTTGAAGTGTTCAAGGATTTCAAAGGAAGTATAAGATCAACAGAACCTGAATGACTACATAGACTGAGAAAATGTTTCACAGTTTATCCTCTTCCAAGAACACTAATGGTTATAATGTGTCTTAGGGAAGATGATGGAGCATTGATCGAAATAGTTTTGATCCTCGGTGTATAAGATACACTGGATACATTTCCGACTAATATTTCAATGAATTGAATATTCAACCAGTCAGACCACAGAAGCCATATTCCAACCACATCTTAGACTAAGTAGGTTATGTTGACACTGTCTGAAATGTAAAGCTGGGATCATCCCACTAGTACATTGAAAGTCCAGGGTCATGTAGCATTCGTCTGAATCTCATGACAAGCCTGAAACTAATCAGCAATGTCGTTTCATTGGCCACTCCGGTTATCCTTTGAAAGAATAGTACTTTTAGAAAAGAACTCAAGTTCTAAGGAAACAGTGGGAGTAAGAATAATTCTGAATGAGTTCAGGGATTAGCCAAGTGAAAGAACCTTTAGTCACCACTGGGACTTGACCAGGAATTAGATTCCTGTTAAACCTGACATACCCTCTCTTCGCTTGACCATTAGTTATTGTCATTGTCATAAGGAGTTATGATTTTGGTGATATACCGGGTAGTGGTAAAACACTAAAGATGGTACGGATAAGTAATCCGACAGCTGGAAGCATTGGTGAGCCCAGTTGCTGCCAAATAAGAGAACCTTACCGCGAGACACAGTCTATGTGACAGTTTGATTGATCTTTACAACTGGTCTAGGAACCAGTGGGAGTAATTGAATCATCAAAAGAATGGAACATAGAAATGTACTTACAGAACATCTGGTTGAATGAGTCATCACTTGGAGTCAAGCAATTGATTCTGAGAGAAGCACTCTCAATAGAAGATGTTATCCGAGAGGATTCTGCATGGCATAGTGTGAGTCGTTAGTGGAGCGTGTGTGGTTTACCGGCACACTAATAGGGACTCACATAGAGCATGCCATTACAAAAGGTACATGGCCCTGGGATTTGTCCCATGGGGATCTCGCAAGAAAGGATATTCGGATTCTCAAAATAGGCCAAAAGGTTTGGATTTTGTGAATAGCCTGAAAGATTTCCTTTAATATGTCGGAAAGGTTTGGATTTCGGTTTCGCAAAATGTGCCATAAGTTCTGGATTTTGTGAATAGTCCGAAAGAGTCATATAACGATGTCAAATCCAGTGGGAGTATCGTTGTTATCTGCTATCATTGTATGTGGGTTACATACTGGTTCTAGGAAACGTCTCTTATCATTACAAAGTGTAATGACTTGGTGTTAAGAAACGGTTCGCTATGAAAGACTTTAAGAGATACAACATACTCAGGTGGTTGTGAACATCTATTAGATAGATCAGAATTCTGCCAATATGATCTTGATGAGATTCAAGATGCATAACCCTAGGAATGGAGTTTCCTGTCATTGCAAAGTGTAATGAATTGGCATGAAAGAAACAAAGAAGGTGCAGCATGCTCACGTAATTCATAGACATCTATCAGATAGATGAGTCTGACAGTATTAACTTAGCAGTTGAGAATATGATCTTGATGGGATTCAAGATGCATAAGAAAGAGTCCCCGAATGGAAATGGTTTCCGGAAATCATGACACAAGGATTATTGGTAATCTTAGGATTCCGAAAGGGCTTGGAATGAGATTACATCAGGTTCCTCGAGCCTCGTGGACAAATCAGAAGTGTTATGAACATATCCTGATGACTTAATGCTTAGAGCATTGTAAGTTGGATTCAGGATATTGCATGGCTGAGAATACTGAATGGATTTTTGAACAGACGTGAGAAATCATTGGGAAATGATTAGGGTGATTGATTTGAAAGGGTTTTCAAATCGGTAATTGTTTACACCAGAACGTGGTGCTGTAGGACTCCATGGTTAAAGAATTTCGTTGGTTTCTGATGGAGCGTGTGTGGTTCACCGGCACATCATGACACCTCGAAATTGTCTTAGGGTGTAGTCATGTAGACTAAAGACCCGAGAACCATGGGCAGTCACCGTACACATCACCAGAATGGAATTGTGAGAGAGAATGACAAAATGACAAATTGAGATATCATCGGAAGAGTATCCGATAGGATCATCTGCAATAAAGTGTATAAGTGTTAGACACTTGGATACATAGAAAGAGTGAAAAGGTCATAGACATAGATATAAAAGGCTTGAATTGAAAGTTTAAAAGAGAATAAGAAACCGATAATAGTTATGATAAATCCGACTTGATGATTACCTCGTGGAGACTTGGTAATTAGCAGGAGTAGCTGCCAGTCAGATTTTATGTTTCACTTTTGCATATTTACTTCCTGAATAATTGGATTATTCAAATATCCACAGTCGTTCATACTCTTAGGGAGTAAGTATGACGGAAGACTGTCATGAATTGGTTTGTAGATTGTCCAAGGAGTTGGACATAGCAATAAGATTGCTGCAACGTTCATGAGTACTTGGAAATGGAGATTTGAGTATTGGATAAACCCGCGCTCAATGGATTGCTTCATGGATTATATCACGAGAAATGTTGAGACGATAATATCTTTTGGTCTTAAAGTGGAGAGATATGAGTTATAATTTGCAAGGCGGTTGTTCATTGATAGTACGAAAACGTATCGGTAACTCGATGTTATAAAACGTGTTGTTGTGAGTGATTTGTCGGGTAAAGGATATAACATATTAGTCGAAGCTTATTCGTCCCTTGACCCAGATGGGAAACAGATATTTGTTGGCCACTCGATGATTTTGAAGTTGACTGAAGCGCTGGCCAGCCAGGACTGAATTGATTCGTTCAATTGGAAGTCTAAAAGTCATAAGCAAAATCGGAAATCGGAAAACAGTGTGTCAGACAGAGATTGATCTTAATCCATGTCTCATGTCTGAAAATATCTTGTTGGACGGAGGATCATCTGATCAATTATCTATGGACAGAACTGACTAGGTCAGAGTTCGGCAGCAGTTTTTAGGAAGCTGCAGGTTGCTGATTAATCAGAGGTTAAATTAGTAATTATAGTCATAAACTTATCCAAGTGGGAGACTGTTGGATTAGGTGTCTAAGCCATGACTAATAATTTGTATTTACCTAATTAATAGAAGCAAAGTCCATTTGGGTTGCCCTCATAGCTGGAGGTTTGGTAGAAAGTTCGGTAGAGAGAAAGGTTGGTTTATTATGGGATTAATAAATCAATAGAAATAAAAGATATGGTTTGTTAATATATTAAAGTGATAATATATTACTTAGAAACTATGTTGATTGATTAATAATTAATCAGAAATTAATTGGATTAATTTCTGTGGCATTAATTAGATTAATCAGGAGGTCAGGGATTAAAGTCGTACAAATTCAATAGTTGAATTGCGGCGCGCGGCGCGCAAATGTAAAGGCCGCGACGCGCATACATATTCATACGAATTCAATAGTTGAATTGCGGCGCGCGGCGCGCAAACGATATGGCCGCGGCGCGCGTACAGATAATCCGAAAAATGGGCTGCGGCTAGGGTTTCTAGCTTTGCCACTTGGTTCCCTATAAATAGGGAACCCTAGACCTCATTATCAGTTGCTCATTCTTCAATTCTCTCTGGAATTTTCGTCCACCCTCTGGATCCCTGGGTGTGATCTCATTTGAGGCAGGACACTTGTGCTGCTTAGCTTCAAGATTAAAACTAAAGGTTAGTTTTTCTGATGTATTCTTTTAGTTAATTTTGTTTGGCCTTTAGGAATTAGTTACATGTTCAAAGTAAGAAAACATAGATCTTTTCTAGGTTGCATGTGAACTTAGGTTATTTAGTTTATGGTTGCAGAAAACCTTTCAATATATATATATATATATATATATATATATATATATATATATATATATATATATATATATATATATATATATATATATATATATATATATATATATATCACAAATATTGTATGAATGTGACCAAATTGTGGCCGCTATATTAAAAAAATTGAACGATTGTGATCTTATGATACACGTTATTATCATGAGGTAACATCCACTATATAATTTGACGTAATTAATTGTAATGGTAAATATGACATTTTGTCAAAAGAGTGAAATTAAATATTGCATTTATTTAAGGTAACTAAGTCAAGTTAATTAATAAAAATCAAACCACATCTAGGTTTTTAATCAATAAAGTCAAATTAAATCAGAATTTTTTAAAATACAAGTTTTAAGTAATACGTTCAAATTTTTTTCTAGTTCGTTCTCACATATTTTTCTTTCATTCTTTAAGAATATGACTAATTTAATATATATTTTTTAGAATTAACATTCTTAAAGAATATGAATGCATATTTTCAAATAAATAATTTGCATAAAATTAATAATAATTCTTAATACAAATTACAAATGCAAGAATATGCATTCTTAAAGAATAAATATTAATTGCATTCATTGTCTACTAAATTATTACTTTATGGATTGGATTTAAAATTAAAGAATGTAAGCATTCTTGAAAAATTCGAGCATATGTTCTTCCACAATCGATTACTAGTTTGGTCCTTCATTCTGGATCATATTTAGAAAAAATGAATTCTTGAAGAATGTTAGCATTCTTAAATAATCCAATCATTTTGAAACAAGGTGGATGAAGAGCATAATTCTTAAAGAATGATGACCTGGAAAATGTCAGAATGAACAAAAATAGTGTTCTTCCTCACTTGATTACAATTGCGCTCTTCTTCATCTTTGGATTTTATTTTACCTTATTATGATACTCTTTCATTCTTGGAGAATATGAAAACCCCTATTCATCATCTACTAATGAGCAGACCCAAAAAATCAGAAGAAATTAGAAGGACGTGCAACAAATACAAATCACTGAGCAAGGACCTTTCTGGTCGAATGTTTGATGATCGAATCACCAACGGAACACTGACAGATCACCGATGGATTACCAACGGAACACTGACGATCACCGATCCGTCAGTTATCCGTCGGCGATCCATTGAAGATCTACTATAGTTGCAGATGGATGTCCAGGATTTTTATGGAACGTATAGTTGAAAAATAGAATAGAGAGATAGGGAATGAGATAAATTAGGAAATAATTATGTAGTTACCTGGATTATTGGATTAAATTAACACATAACTTATTGATTATTATGTTAATTTATATTAACACTCTTTATAAATGATTGGACAACAATTGGTCATACATTCATATAATAATTGTGGTTTATATATATATATATATATATATATATATATATATATATATATATATATATATATATATATATATATATATATATATATATATATATATATATATATATATATATATATATATATATATATATATAAAGAAAGAGAGAAAGAGCCAGAGAGAGAAAAAAACCTAAACCATCGATTTTATATTCGGTTTTGGTTTCTCGTATTTTTTTGGTTGTTCGGTTTTCGGTTCGTTTTTTAAATGTTATTTTCTAATTTCGATAATTTATTTAAATTATATTATTTAGGTTTTAATTATTTGTCCTTTTTATTTTATTTATTACTTATCAATATTATTTTAAATATTAAATTAAATGTTATTTTTATTTTATCATTTATTTAATTAATTTTAATATAGATTATCTGATGTGACATTGAATGTTGGGAGGGTTAGAAAAGATTTGTTTCCACTAGTAAAATATGATGAAAGATGGAAGTGAAAGGAAAGAGAAAAGTTTATGTTTCGTGTGGGTTGGGATAGTTCATAGGGAACCATTCCCCCACCCGTAATCATCTGTAAAATCTTCGGCAAAAAGTCTCAAAATTTTGATATTTTTATTAAAATAACAACTTATTTTGTAATATATAACATTTATCTCATTTATATTTGGTTTTCACGAACTTTATATTTAGTTTCGCTTATCAACCTTTTTAACTTATATATAAAGTTATCAAAACAGTCTTTTATTCACTACGATTAATAAACATTACACATTAGAAATACGAAACATTTTAATAACATTATAAGCAACTTTATACGTGTAGTCGCTCCCGTCACTTTGGACTTTGTATTGCTTTTTGCTGCCTTGAAAATATCAATGTCATCATTATACAGACATATAATGCCAATGTTGTGAAAAATATGGTTGAATAATTTCACATTTGGATATAAATCTATCTACTTTGTGATGAGTTATCCGGGCGTGCTTCGTGGCCCATTTCATCGTGAAATATATGCATCGTGCCAGTCCAAAATATCCTTCATAGTAATGTGGGAGAGCAATTATAGGGATTTTATCCTCCAGAATGATAATCCAATAATGTACCGATGCAAGTTTTCGTCCGTAATCCATGAAAGTGGTACATTTGTTGACATTTTCATTATAAAACAGAATGGAAGTTACGTTAATATAAAAAGAGTATGAGTAAAATGCATGAAGAAAATGTGTGAAAATGATGTAAACATTAATGACTATTTATAAGAGTTAAGTTGTAAAAGAGGGAAGCAATGTTGTAGAACTCGCTACTTGACATGATCAATTGAGTAGAGAGTAGCAAGTATTCGGCTTAGGCATGGAGTACTCGAGGAGTACTCGGATAGGATAAATTGTAAAGCAATTACTTTTGCGAAAATTTTATATATGACAAATATGACAAGGTGATCAAGTTCATAACAAAATAGGCAAACACTTATACAATTGAATATGTTCGAATGTTAAACTTGTTTCAATAATAAATATTTTAATCTCGAAATTCCTGAAGGTGGGAGTGAGAGATAGGAAATAATATATTATACATTTATCAAGCACATTTATTACAGTTTTAGTGTTAGAATATTAGATAAAATATGAAATATACATATTAGTCTTAAAAATCTTGACTTTTCTCCTTTCAAAGTAAACTTTGACTGAATTAAGTTTGACTGAGTTGGTCTGAGTTTGATACTTGGTTTGAGTTTAACCGGTTTTGAGTAATTTGGCCAAGTTGCTATAAACACCTCAGTTAATGGCCGAATTTTGAGTAGGACGAGTTTTACAATACTAGAGGGGAACAAATGTTGGGATTTTACCACCTACCACATTCAATTTACCATTTATGAAATTCCAAATTATTTTGATGATTGAGTTATTTTTTTGATTATTTTTTGAAAGTAGTCGATAGGTGTTAGTGTATCCCACATTGGTGCGACACGGTCCTATAAGTTTGTATATATGTTGGAGTCTCCCCTCTCTCCACAATGGCTCTTTTGGAGAGACATTCTTGGGCTCCACATATATTTAAATGGTATCAGAGCTGATGTCCCGCACCCCTGTAACCTCATCGAGCCTACGTCTCTGAGGGGGACTGTTAGTGTATCCCACATTGGTGCGAAACTGTAACACCCCTTTTCTCAAACCATATTTAAAATACAAATACAGTGTTCAAACATATTTTACAACTTGTGACTATAAAATAGCCACTTAAATTTTTGTTTTATTTTACAAACTTAAACTCGAGGGGTATTACAGACTCAATACAGATAACCATAATTTAAACTTACAGTGTACAATAACGGTCCCAACTGCAACTCTCGCTCCTTCACCTAAGTACATAGCATTTCAAAAACATAGTATACGTGAGACAATAAGTCTCGTGAGTAATATGGGTTTAGACCCAAAACTTTTCCATTCAAAACTTGAAGTATCAAAAGTACATTGCTAAAACTGATTTATTTCATAAATCTCAAAATAGTTTTTTCTTCTTTACTATCAAACTTTAAAAAGACTTTCTTTTATAAAACTGCTTCCTTTCTCATTTCCTCATGACCAACTGAAACTTATGAATTAAGTTAATTAATTCATTCAACTAGCTCCCCTCGCGGGACAGAACAGATCTGCCCACTCGGTTTGCTCATTCTGTCTCCCCTTTGTGACTTGGAACGAATTCAAGCACAAGGGTATACTAAGCTAGACAACTACTTCGCGACGGGAGGTACCATCCCAGTAGTGTCTTCTGATCCTCCGATTATGTGGGTGATCCTAGTCCGGACAACTGACTCGTATTTCTTTCTTTCTTTAATTCTTACTTCATTTCATCTCAAATTGGTCAAAATGGGACACAATTTGTAATAAACTAAAACTCATAAACTTTGTAACTCTTTATCAAAAATATTATCAAAACTACTTTTAACATCTTAGTTCCCAAAAGGAACTTCTTTCAAAATACTTTGCAAATCATACTTTAAAAATCTACTTAAAATACTAAGCCCTTGTATAGAGCTTCATTCAAAAACCATTTTCCAAACTTTAGTATTTATAAACATTGGAAATCATATTTTTTTCTGAAAATAACATTTTGCTACGTACTAGAAAAATCCTCATAGAACTCACCTTGACGTTGCTACGAGCCTCTACGCTTCTCGTATTCCTTTCCCTTTTCCGTGCTCAACCACGTTTGAAGCACCACCTATACATGTATTATATATATAAATACTCAATATAATTAACTCTATAATGCTAAGGTCTCATATAACATAGCTATAGGTTATAATAAATGTATAACCATTTATAACTCATTTTACGGTTTTCTCCGAAATACACGTATACTGCTACAGTACCCCCGAGGGGTTGAATTTCAGTTCCGACTCTTTTCCATGAAATCTTAGACCATATTAGACTTGTGTTTCAAATTTGGAGTTCATTGGACAAGTCTAGCTCAAATTCCAAAAATTAAGTTTTAACGTGAATAGTACTTTTCGCCACTGCCGCTACAGTGACTTTTCCGCAAGGTCGAATTACAGATTTGACCATTCCCGACATGTTCTTATACCATGTTAAGGTTATGTCTGATATTTCAGGTCAATCGGACGTGTCTAGCTATAGTTTCTAGCGTTTGAGTTATTTAAAAATTCTAACATTTTTGGTCCCTGACTGGAGCACTGTAGCACGCAGTTCACCCATTAAGAACTTATTTCAGTTCTTAATCATTTTACTATCATTCCATGACTAAAACCCTTGTTTTACATCAGGTTTTAAGCCATGGAATCACAAATTCCAATTCCATTTCTTCAAAATCCCGTTTTTGATATTTTGCACCAAAAATCCATCTTTTTGAAATTAGTCACTTAGGAGTGTCTTAATACATCCTAAGTGATCATTTGGACCCAACAAAACCATAAAAACCAGCTTTGATCTTACAAACCCGTTTTTAGGGTTCTTGAGCACAAATTCCCATTTCTTGATTTCTAACATATAGCAACCTACTTCCATGTTTATGGGTTAAGTTCTTAACTAATGGCTTATTGGAAGCATTAGCTACTTAACCCACATGAATTTCAGCTGCAATTTCAGTTCCAATTTCTTCCCGAGACCAAATTCAACCACATACCCAAAAACTAGGTTAAAGAGGATGAATTCTTACCTTGGAATCACTAATTCCAATCCTTTGATTCCTTTGATTTCTTAGCAACCTTCAAGAACTTCTTCTTCTCTCTAGCTCTCTCTCGTGCTCTCTAGAATTCTCTGGAGGAATTTTCTGAATTATGAGAGAATAACTCTCATGTTTCCTTTATATAATTAATGTTTATAATTTAATTACATTTTAGTCCTAAATTTTCCATTTTCTTTACATAGATGGTCCTAAGACCCAAATTCTTGCAACAATGTCCCATTAACTTCCAACTTGACATTTTCTTAACATTTTGGTCATTTCCATGTCAAATGACCATTTTACCCTTTTTGGTCAAATTTCACTATTCATGCGGTAAAAACTCCAAATTTCACATAATTTCTTATTTCTTATATCATTATGTTACAAATACATAATATTTTACATAATAGTTTTATAACGTGTCAAAAGACGGTTTTACCCTTTTTGACTTTTTCGCGGGTTCTTACAGACACAGTCCTATAAGTTTGTATATATGTTGGAGTCTCCGCTCTCTCCACAATGGCTCTTTTGGAGAGACACTATTGGGCACATATATTTACAATAAGATTAGCCAAAGTTGTCTTTTTCTTTTTGATTTACCATCAACCATCTTTAAATAATGAATATTCAAATCCCTTCATGTTGCGAGAAATAATCAACACAAATAGTTCAACAAAAAAACCAACTACATTTAATGAATATTTTAGGGAAAATTTCATTATAACCCTACGAATTATTCAGTTTTAGTTTAGATGGTTCTCAATGTTTTTTGTGTTCTAGGGGTTTAAACTCAATATTTACCTATTACCCAAGTCTCTATTACCTTTTGTAGTCAGTTCTGGAACAAAGATTACCCAAAAGCCTATATATCGGTTTCATAAGCGAAGGACTATCCACCCTCAAGTTTCTCGGTCTTTTCAGTAGGAGGTGGAGTTTTGAGAAAGTTTTAAGTTGATGAAATGTCACTGGAATGTGACTTGTATTTTTGAAATTCCTAAAAAATAAGTTGATTATGCAAATCCACAAGAGATGTTGGACCTTGACAACACATCACTAAGTAATAATTGGTTCACATTTTAAGTTCCGTTAAACGACAATTCATCCCCCCCCCCCCCCCCGGGGCGCCCTTGACAACACATTACCAACAACCTTTTACTATTATTATTTTTAAAACATAGTTGGTATCGATTTGCCATAGTAACATAACATGTGCTTAAGTTGTTTTGGGTTCTTAAATCGCATACCTAGAATAGGAGTTTGTTTTTTACAATGTATGTCCTCACTGAAAGTTGAATGGATCACAACACTTGGTTCATTCTCTCCTTCCTCACTATAACCAAGATCTTCATCATCAATCATTAACTTGTTTTCCCCATCAAGACACAACTTAGTGAGGAACTCACCATCATGAGTCTTATTTAGAGGAATGATTTCATTTTTCAAATTAATGTCTTTAGACGTATTACATGGTTGAGAATGTTCTTTCTCTTCACCTTGAATCACTGAACTTGTTACTAGCCCTACGAACTACTTTATTATTTTCATCATCAAATAATTCCTATAAACCATCCCCAGTATGGTCCATAAACATGGATATTTGAATACCATTTTCTATGTATTCATAACCAGTATCTATAAATTGGGCATAGTATATATAATTTTTTGTGTACTGAATATCAATCGATAGAGGACGATTAGGGATGCAGCAATACAACTTCTCACATGTTTGTCTAGTGAAACGTTCATGGAATGCAACATATTCATCCAAATTCATACAATCATACCAACAAAGTCGACATCAGTAAACAAAAAATGGTTATCATTATAAGAGAAAGGGTGGTCAACAAAAACACCATTAAAGTTTTAGTCAACTTTTAAATATACCGACTCAGGATTGTTATTCGCCATGTAGTATCCACAAGCAAAGATTAAAGGGTGTAAACTTACCGGTTAGCAAAAGCGTTGATCGTCAAAAACCGTAACCCCTACGTCTTCTTTGAAGAAATAGAGATTAGTGATTGAAATCGAGGATATATAATCAAGGAGCTAGAGTCAATTCTTTTTCTTTTCTTTTTATAGACTGTGTACACGTGGATTTACACACATGGACAAGGCCACAAGGGTTTTGTTGACTTTTACAAGTCATAATCCACATGCAATTTTACCGAATGACCGCTTCATTCATTGCAAAGTGGCTTAGATGACAAAAATTATGTGACTTTGTTGGTTCATAAAACATAACCTGTAGAATAGGAACCCTTAAAAACCAAAAACAAAAATTGATTTTAATGATATTAGGGTGGGAGGAGTAGATCCCTCCCATCCCACTGAACCCACGCGCCACATCAGCTTTTCTCTCTCCTCTCACTTCCATTTTCCCCATCTTTCACCAATCTTTCACCAATCTTTCACCCATGAAACCAGTACCCACTGAACCCACTGAACCCACAATGCCACATCATATATTTGATATTTAAATGTTTTAATTAAATGAATAAATTAATTTTAACACTTAATTTAATATTAGAAATAATAATAAAATGCACAAAAATTAAAGAAAATTCAAATTACATTTAATTAAAAAACACACCGGTACAAGAAAAAAAAAGCCTAAATACGGAAATAAAAATCCTAAAAACGGAAATAAAAATCCTAAAGTTCCCACCCATACATTTCTGCAATTTCCCGTTTCTTCCCAAGAACCAATGCCAATTTTGATCCGGTCAAATGATCATGAGATTTAAGGAAGAATTTTAAATCTTTTTGTTCACGAGACCTTTTGAGCGCTTCGATCTCTTGCTCAAGGAGGGCCGATTTCCTCGTCAATTCTTCCTCCTGTTTCTCCAAAACAGCCATTTTCTTTGCACGGAGGGTTTCCTTCTTCTGCGCTTCTGCCTCATTAATATTCGCCAGTGCGGATATCTTATCGACGATGGTCTGATAACCATCTGGCATTGATGAAGATCCAGCCACATTTTTCCCTTTTCTTTGCCGGGAATGTGATGATGGTTGTGGGGAAGCTTCATCAAGATCGATTGGTTGAGGCGAAAAGTGTGCATCAGAAGGAGAGTTGTTGAATTGGTTGGAGTCGGATGTCTTACTTCGTTTGGCGGAATGATGTGGGGAATGCATCCCCATTTCTTTGACCGTTTCCCATTTGGCATGCTCTTTGAGTATTTCCCATGCCCCTGTATGTGAGAAACTGGACCGGGACAATTTCCGGTACTCTGAATGGGTGGCCTGTAAAACATCCGCATCCCCCCTCCCACTGGCACGCATGTTCATTTTATTGTTGTATATACAATTGAACTTAGGGTACACGGAGTAGTACATCGGGCTCGATGCGGGATCGGAAATGTTGGGTGCGGTACCGCCGGTACCTCCGGTACCGCTGCCCCGTGTCCAGCGGGTTCGGCGGTTTCGGGCTCGGATGGGTGAGGCGTGGGATGGTGAAGCCGATGATCCCATCTTTAATTTAAAAAAAAAAAAATTTAATCTTCCAAATATTATCCTTCCTCAACTCTATAAATACCACATCTTCACTCCTTCAAAACTCACACCTTTACCCTTCTTTCTTCCTCTCAACATTAACTCTATTTTCCCCTTTCCAAAAAAAAACCCTCATTTCAAATTTATTTTAAATTGAAATGAGTTCTTCCGATTCTTCTGATTCTTCCAGTTCTTCCGGTTCGTATGTTCACAGCAAACTACTGGATGAACCTATGCCGTTGGTATCGTCATCGTCTGATGACGATACCGATGTGAATACGATCGCGGTTATTGCTGAAGCTGCACATTTCATGTTCCAAAATACTGCAAGTTCTAGCGTTCCTCGTCATAGAACTTTTCTCCACAGAGATCGAGAAACTGCTGAGCAACAGCTTATGGCAGATTACTTTGTCCCCAATTCAAAGTTTGGGGATGTTAATTTCAGAAATAGGTTCCGAATGAGTAGACGACTGTTTTTGCGGATTGCTCAAGACTTGGAAATGAATTATCCAATTTTCCAGACAACTTATAATGCCGGTGGTGTTAAAGGGTTCACTGGATTGCAGAAATGCACATCAGCTATCCGCCAATTGGGGGGCGGTAGCACCCCCGATTCACTTGATGAATACCTGAATATGTCAGAACGAACTTCCCGTGAAAGCCTCTACAACTATTGCTCTGGTGTTGTTCAGTTATATGGTGCAGAATACATGCGTAGACCAACAACCAGTGACATTCAACTGTTGTATGCTGCACACGAAGCCAAACATGGCTTTCCTGGTATGTTGGGTAGCATTGACTGTACACATTGGGATTGGCGGAGTTGTCCAACGTATCTACGAGGCCAGTACATGAGAGGTGATCACAGGTATCCTACAATTATACTTGAAGCAGTAGCATCATACGATTTGTGGATATGGCATTCATATTTTGGTGTTGCCGGGGGCAACAACGATCTAAATGTGTTGTACCAATCACCGCTATTCAATGATACCATTCTTGGTACAGCACCATCATGTTCATTTGTTTTGGAGGGGGAAGAATACAAGCATGGGTACTATCTTGCTGATGGGATATACCCTAACTGGGCAACATTTGTGAAATCATTTTCACACCCTATTACCCCCAAAAAGAAGCGTTTCAAGGCGGCCCAAGAAGCGGCAAGAAAGGACGTTGAACGAGCCTTTGGCGTTCTAAAAGCAAAATGGGCTATTATCAGACAGCCTGCACGGTCCGTCGATGTCGATCGATGTAAAGATATCATGTACGCTTGCCTAATTTTACACAACATGATCATCCAGGATGAAGGTAGGGCTATATGTCCAGTACATGTTCCAGATTCCCCAAACGAACAAGAAGTTAGCCCTGACTTGATTCTCGAAATACGCAATCAAGGAATTCACCAAAAACTTCTTGCGGATCTTGTAGACCACATCGAGCATACATACATAGCTACTTTGGATCACTAGGTGTTTTAACGTTTTTAGTATTTCATTTCCGTTATTTAGGTTTTATTATTCCGTATTTAGGATTTCATTTCCGTTATTTAGGTTTTAATTTTCTTTTCAATTTATGTAATGGTGTGGTTTTTTAATTTTATGTTATTTGTGATTTTTATTTTATTAATTGCATATTATCATTATTTATAATATTAAATTAAATATTAAAAATCATTTATTAAATTAATAAATGAATTTAAATATCAAATATATGATGTGGCATTGTGGGTTCAGTGGGTACTGGTTCCATGGGTGAAAGATTGGTGAAAGATTGGTGAAAGATGGGGAAAATGGAAGTGAGAGGAGAGAGAAAAGCTGACGTGGCGCGTGGGTTCAGTGGGATGAGAGGGATCTACTCCCCCACCCTTATTTACCTTATTTAGCATATCTTTGTACTTGGAGTTGATTTGATGCTTGGTTCGATCGGTACCTCGAATTTGCGCCAGGAAATGTTCCAAAACATTCTGCCAGAAAGAGTCGGACCGTTGGGTGTTTCCGCGTTCTTGGTCCTCAGAACAACTAATGTATGCCTTCGCCAAGGCGATCTCCTCCCTCTCCTCCTAATTTCTGCGTTTTACTCGGTGAGTGTAATTCCTTTTACGCGTAGAGGGTTGTATCTCTGGGATAACCTCCTCTGCGTCCTCCTGGTCATCTGCATGCTGCTCCTCCACTTGCTCGTCCTCTTGCTCGTCCTCTTGCTCCTCCACTTGCTCGTCCTCTTGCTCCTCCTCGTTATCCGAGGGTGGAATGGTTTCATCACTGGACTCTACTTGGGTACGGAAATGAGAAGTGTCCGGGACGTAGCATTGTTGGAATTGGTTGGGGTATTGTGGAAACTGAGTTTGATATTGTTGGAATTGGTTGGGGTATTGTGAAAAGTTTTGTTGGAATTGGTTGGGGTATTGTGTGTAACTGTAAATGTGTGGGGATGGGGTTGGGGGAACTTCACGGCTCCTGCTTTGTGAGGAACCGCGACGTTTGGATTTACCACGATTTGAATCCATTTTATAAAAAAAGAGTTTTTTATAAAATAGAGGGCAAATGGTTTTTGAGAGAAAATGAGAGTAAGAAAGAAGGGTGAATGTGTGATTTGTGAAGGAGTGGAGATGTGGTATTTATAGGGATGAGGGGAAGGTAATTATTGAGGGATTAAAATTATTTTTTTTTTATAAAATTGGATGGGTTCATCGGGTTCACCATCATCCCACACCACCCACCATTGCCGAGCCCGCTCAACCCGAAGGAGAAGGGGCAGCGGTACCGGCGGTACCGCCCCATCCCGTTCCAATCTTTCTTCGAGCCCGAGCATTACTCCGTCCCCCCTTAATCCTTTGTTATAAATTGATAATTTGATGTCGTCGGAAATAAGAATAATAATCGAGTTACTATAGCCAGAAATGAAATGCCCTAACCTAACTTGCTAAAAACGCCTGAAATTCGAAACCAGCATGGGTTACTGGTTATTGTAATTCAAAAACTCCATTGGAGCGGGAAAGACGCTCTCCATTTGAGCTCCAGTCTCAACTCCAAACCAGGGGGCAATGGGAACGAACAGCAAACAAACGACGAAGAAGAAACCGAAGAACAGCATTCCCGCCGTTGCAGAAACCATCACCAAATCCAAAAAGAGAACACGAAAGGTATCCCAATCGAAACCACAACCAGCGTGTCCTATAGGCGACATAGAAGATTTTCAATTTAGGGAAGATGAAGTTAAAGAAATTAGGGCATCCTTATTGAAATGGTACGATGTCAACCGGAGAGACCTTCCATGGCGGAGGATCAACGATTCCGATGATGCTGACAGAGATAGAAAAGCATACGCTGTGTGGGTTTCAGAAATCATGCTTCAACAAACTAGGGTTCAAACTGTTGTGAACTATTTCAATCGGTGGATGGAGAAATGGCCGACTGTTCAACACCTAGCTCAAGCTTCCATCGAGGTTCAATTTCTCAGTTCTCAGTTTCATCTTCAACAGTATGATTTTATTTCCCTGATTAGGGCTAATATTTTTTTACAGGAGGTTAATGAGATGTGGGCAGGATTGGGTTATTACAGAAGGGCAAGGTTCTTATTGGAGGTCGATTTTAAATCCTTGAAATTGCCATTGAATTATCCTCGTATCTTGAAACACTGCTAAAGAGACATTGTAATTCTTATATTTAGGGAGCAAAATCGATCGTTGAAGAAGGAGGTCAATTTCCAAGATCACTGAATGATCTTCGTAGGGTTCGTGGAATAGGAGAATACACAGCTGGTGCAATCGCCTCTATAGCCTTCAACGAGGTGAGTACTTTTACTCTTTTACCATTTACTCCTAATTTTTCACAAACTTGTTCTTATTTACTTTTTTCCTTCCATTTTCCACGTGTGCATATTGTAATAATAAAAAAATCAGGGACTAACAAATATTTTTAATGTAGGCAGTGCCTGTGGTTGATGGAAATGTTGTTCGGGTGATTGCTAGATTAAGAACAATATCCGCAAATCCTAAAGACAAAGAAACTGTCAAAATCATATGGTGAGGTTTTGTCAGCTTTTACAGACAGTGTGGGCCAGTTCACGGGTTGCTTGAAAAATAACTTTTTTCAACAGTTGTTGCTTATTGATGTTTTTCTTTACAGGAGACTAGCGGGGCAACTAGTTGACGATAATAGACCGGGAGATTTCAACCAAGCTTTAATGGAACTTGGTGCGACATTATGCACATTCTTAAACCCTAATTGTTCATCATGCCCTATATCCGCTCAATGTAATGCACTTTTGGAATCCAAACAAAACCCAAAAACGGTTGTTACCGATTACCCGACTAAAGTTGCAAAAGTGAAACAAAGGCGCGACTTTTCTGCTATTAGTGTTGTTGAAATATTGGAATGTGAAGAAGGTAGAGTGGATACTAAAATAAATAGTCGTGATTCTTCGAGTAAATTTTTGCTTGTGAAGAGACCTGAAGAGGGTTTACTTGCGGGACTTTGGGAGTTTCCTTCGGTTTCTTTGAAGGGAGAAGAAGCCGATTTGGTTGAAAGGAGAGAAGCCATTGATGAGTTTTTAAAGAATTCATTCGGTTTAAAACTTGATATTGTTGCAAGAGAAGAAGTGGGAGAATATGTTCATATCTTTACACATATTCGTCTTAAGATGTATATTGAGCTCTTGGTTCTACGTTCCCAAGGTATGTATCTATACATTGTGTACTGCGTACTGCGTACTGATTTGCATAATTGCATGTCATGTGTAGATTTGCGTACGAAGGAGAAAGCAGATATGTCGTATAAGTATGTGGATATGAAGACACTTGGAAGCATGGGATTATCGACTGGAGTTAGAAAGGTATTAATCGGTTAAGTGGTTTTAATTTTGTGCTTGAATTTTTGTGGGTTTTTTGGATGTTGGCTATATTTGCTCTTTGATAAGGTTTAGTTGATTGTATGCAGGCTTACAACATGGTCCAGAAGTTTAAACAGAGTAGATCGAGTTTATTGAAGACAGTTTGTAGTTGAAGTTATTGTTGATGTTTTAATGTATGTGATAATATTATTAGCCCAATGAAGGATGGCTGTTTTTGGTAATCGACTTGCTTGTCGCATCAAGAATCAGATATGTTTTAAGCCAATTGAAATCTAAATCCGGACTGATATCAATATCAATCTTGAAGTCTTTTATTAATATATTATAATCTAATATATAAAGAGAGAGTAAAATGATAATAATACTAAAACTTAGTTTCCAGTTTATAACATGTTTATAATTTCTAACAATATTTTATTCCATTTTCAGGTTATATTGTAGTTTATAATTGTAAATTATATAAAGTACAGGTTTTTTTAATTTAGTCGTAAAAGTTACCAAATGTTTACATAGGCAATGCCTTAAAAATAAATATGACTAAAGTTTGAACCTTTGTTGACAAAATAATCACCCCGATGAAAAAAACTTGATCCCAATCAAAACTAGTCTGTTGATCCTAAAAAGTCCCAAAAAAAATGAAAAAGAAAAAAAGAATATGATGCTTAGGGTGTTTCCAACTCAACACCAAAAAAAGATTCACATGCGGCGAGTCCGGGCTATTCGCAAAGCGGGTGGTCGTTGTTGGATTAGTTGTCTTGCAAAAGCGAGTCAGATACCCGGGTCAATCCAAAAATAACCACAAATATGATGCTGAGTTGGTTCACGTTTGGTCTCTAGAAATCATAAATGACCGGGAGGTGTTAGGCTTGAATCCAAAGAGGAACAAAAACATTGGTCACAGACGTTCATCTACGGCGACTTTAGGCTAACCACAAAGTGGATGGCCGTCATCGGATTAGTCGTCTCGTCTCACAAAGCGAGTCGGATACCCAGGTTAAAAAAAAAAACACATTTGGTATCAATGATATTTTTGGTGTAAGAGATTTTATGTAAACCTTTTACAAAACAGCACTGTTTCTTACCCAAAATTGGTGATAAAGTTTCAACTTTCAATTATCATCTGTGTTCCTTTTAAGTTAATACATATTTCGTTGTTTCAATTTTAATTTTATGTATTTTGAAATTTGTTTCTAAGGTTTTATTTTATGTGTAATTATTTATATTTGATAAATGTAAATCCTTATATAAATGTATTTTTTTTTGTCTAATAACATGTTTGTTTTAATAATATAACAATCAATTTGAATCAGTTATATTATTTGTTTGACTATATCTATGAGAAAAGACAAATAAGTAATAAACTAATAACCAATTTCTTAACCATTTTACAAGAAAAAGCCAAAAATATTAATCTTCCGAAATGGCCACATGCCTACGGGGAATTTTATTCGCACCCTAGATAAACTCATCATATCCTACAATTCAATTGATATGACATAAAAGTTATTAATATTATATTATATTATATAAAACATATATCAATTTACCTTTTTTTTTAATATTCACTACGTATCAACCATTTAGTATGACTTGATTTTTTAATTTTAATATTTTTCATTAATACATATTTAGAAATTCGTTATAAATATTAATATATACGTCACTCGCTCAAGTTCCAAAAGCAAACATTAATATTTATATATATATATATATATATATATATATATATATATATATATATATATATATATATATATATATATATATATATATATATATATATATATATGGGGATAATGTAGAACCACTCACTCAAGCTTCTAAGCTTAGGTGCAGAACCACTCAAACAACCCATTTTTATCAAAAATAAAAGCCCAAGCAACTTAATTTCTTCTAAATCGTTGTACAAAATTTGTTGTTTCATTCAATTCAACTTGTTTACGTGCTATTTTAGTGATGTTTATTCTTACCGCCAACTTTTATGTCATCGCCACATGTAGATGTAATACTTTTAATCACTATATTATATGACTCATACCATACTTTTTCATCCTTTTATAATCAATCACATGGATTACGTATATTAAAGAAAATAAAAATGCATGTTTTTCATAAGAAAACTAATAAATTTTGATGGTTCTACACCTAAGCTTAGGTGTATAACAGCCACATATTCACTTTTCCCTATATATATATATATATATATATATATATATATATATATATATATATATATATATATATATATATATATATATATATATATATATATATATATATATATATATATAGAGAGAGAGAGAATAATGGAAAAAAGTTAAGATTACCAGACAAAATATGAGCTACATATTTTTTTCATGCCGCTCTAGTGCTTCGGCGCCACTAGCGCTTTCATGTTCTAACGACGAAATAGTTATATTATTATTCATGTATGATTTTCACCTCCCTTACCACCTGTACCACCTTCGCCACCACTACTACCGCCACTACCATCTCTAACACCACTGCCACCGCCGACATCGCCACCTCGTCATTACCACCAACCACCACCACCACCTCCACTACTCCTACCGTCGCCACCACTACCTCATTCATCAGCGCCACAACCACCTTTTTAACTGCACAATGCCATCACCACTTCTACCTCCACCAACACCACCACCTCACTAACACCGCCGCTCTAGTGTTCCAGTTCTGTGCTGCGCGTAGATTTTTTATTGTGATCTTAACATTTTCTTATTCTCAATGGAACCTTCCGGCGCATAATTTTTTGAAGCCGCTCTAGTGTTCCATCATTCTTCCGTGCGTAGACGTTTTAACGATGGGATTAGTATATTATATTCAACATAAAACCAAATTTAAAACTGGAACTAATGAATAAATCGCGATCATCGGAATGCAAAATATTTGCGAAAAAATGGGTCCTGAAACTAGATTTCAAAAAAAAAAAAATCACAGATGACCTATGGAAAACTCAGTGAATTTTTTTACTTTTTTTTTCAATTCTAGTTTTGAGACCTATTTACCAAGTCAAACCTATAAAAATCATGACTATTTTAGTTGATTGTATTTTTTGTCTATTTTTAAAAAACCCTCTTCATTTATATATATATATATATATATATATATATATATATATATATATATATATATATATATATATATATATATATATATATATACACACATATATAGGGCTAGGTTATAATAAGAATGACAATTATTGTGTTACCTTGTAACCAAATCCTGGCCAGCGGATTTCATTCTCGTAACAATGAAAAAAACACATTCTTAACAGAATAAGTTTTTGACATAATGAGTTCTTACTATTCTTAAAAGAATGAACTAAATTTTGTACATTCTTAAAAGAATGTGTTTTAAATGAGTGGTCCAGATTGAGTTTCAAGGTTACACAATACTTATATGGATATATTTGATCCTAGCCCTATATATATATATATATATATATATATATATATATATATATATATATATATATATATATATATATATATAAAGTTGATCGGTGTTACTCTTTTATAATAAAAGCTACATAGTATATATGTAATACGAGAGAAGTAGAAAGATTAAAATTGTAATAATTAAAAAATATAAAACAAAAAAAATAATCATTTGCATCATTATTAACCGTACGAGTAGTGTGCCGATAACAACACCCCATGCCCACATATTCCTTAGGCCCGTCACCTTATGAAATGAGCCTAGGCCCTAGGAATGGGCATTTTCCTGATTTTCAAGCCAAATTTTGTTGTGGGAGTTCATTTTCCTTATTTTCATTTCGCAAGCACCGTCAACTCATGATGACTAAAGAAGACAATATAGACTTATTCCAGTAAAAAAACTAATAAATAGAATGGATATTTTTGAAAATCCAAATAATGTGGAAAAAGAAAATATATTTGGATATCGTTTTTGAAGCATAAGTGATTGTGTTGGAGATGAATCACTAATTCACTATTTGCGCCCTTCTTGACCCACTTCGGTGCAAAAAAACGGTGTTGGGATTAAAGCTAGTCTTAAAAACACCTGAAACTAGAATAGAACTGTCTTTGTGTACCTCAAATCATTCATCAACAGTCATAACATATCATTTTAATGGCACAAACAAACAAATTTAGTTTAACTTTTCCTCTTATCAAAGAAAATACTAAAAGTTGCACCATGTAAGTTTCTAAACAAGATATCACAAAACTACTAGAATTTATGGTGTATGTTAATTGCGATTTTTCTTACTTGATAATTGATAAATGTATTAAGGTTCTTTTACGACAAATTTTGATTATTTTCTTATCACCTCCTATCATGCAATAAAGTTGTTTCAACTCCAAAAAATAAAGACAGAATAATGAAAAATACCACGTTAAAACCAGGCAAACTCCTCAGTTACAAAAGTGAATAAAAAGAATAGGATCCAAAGAAAATAATTATACAGTTGGAACAGAAATCAAAATCCAAGGAGAGTATTTGAAGATTTGTCTAGAATAAACTTCCAGTAAAAATAAGGAGACAACATTTTTTGGTCATTCGAGCTCCTGAAAAAAGATTTACGTACACAAAAAGGGCAAAAAAGAATTTGCAGAGCACAATATTGCATCATTCATGTAGAATGACACATTTGTCCCTTGGTAATATGACACTAATATACAGCAACATAAAATCCGCTTACCCCATCACTTATACCTCTGAAGCTCTCTCACATTGAATGCTGGGGGTAGTGGAGGTAATTTTATATTAATATGAACATTCTGTGCAGATCTTTTTCCACAAAATTTATTTTTCCATCATCACATCACTTAAAAGAGCTCCTCTGAATTAAACTTGTTCCAAGCCTCCTATTAATTAAACTCGATATTATAATGTGGCTATTTTAATCCATTAATATAAAAGCAGTCAAATCAAGGTGTTAAAAAAGGAATATGGATATGTACCTTAAGTAGGTCAAAGACCTTTTCAGCAACATATTTCTGTTGAACATTAGCACCTTTTTGTTGGACTTTGTCAGGATGAATACACAAAGTTGCCTTTCTATATGCCTTTTTAACATTTGCACCAGTTATCAAATCAGTCAATGAAACAGGCTGCCAACCGCATCCAGGCCATAAAACCTAACAACCAATCAACACAAAAATGAGCATAAATGAAATTAAAAATGTTTTTTTTACTTGTTTTGAGACATACATATTGTAATGTTGAAAGCAATGCACGCAAATTTCCTTCTTTCCCAGCAGCCCAACGTTTGATTTCAATATCTAGGGATTCGGAAAGCCTCTGAAATGAATAAACACACAAACATTAGAAGAAGAATACTTCAAATATTTAAATGGTTGGCTGGATAGTGGATGATACTGACTTCTTTTTCTTGCTGTTCCCTCTGGGATTGTAGATCACGCTGATTCTTTTCTGCCAGAGCTTTAGCCTATGAATGAAAGCATCAATAATCAGAATTAAAAGTCACGCATTACATTATTTTGTTATTTTGGACTATATGAAAAGTGAATTAAAAATAAGACATACCGCACGTTCCTGAGTGCGTTGCTGTCTTTCCAGCCTAGCTCTTCGTCTTTCCTCTGTTTCCCCTTCAACATCTTGGAACATTCCGGAAGATGAAGGGGCAGCTTTTCAAAAGAAAAAAGTAATTGTGAGTAGTACTTAAGCAAGGTAATGGAATGATTCATTACACTCCATAGTGAATTTTTTATATTATATGTAAAAAGAATATATAATTTTATGGCTTGTTTGGTATGATGGAATGAAATCACATACGAATGGAATGCGCGAGGTAATTAAATGGTTCATTACTTTCCATTGTCATTTTGTAGTTGGTTCAAAGGAATGGAAGAAGTCGTTCAAACATGTTGTTTATTATGTATATATAAACACTAAATAAAATTAACCTAATAGATAATGTTCTTTTAGAAAGATAAACTATAAAAAAATAAAGATATATCTTCAAATAGTTAAAAAAAAATTATATATAATTAAAAAAACTGTTTACAAAAATACAATAAAACCTTGTAATAAAATAATCCTAAAAAATCTTTTTTGTTATTTTTGAAAACTAAGAAAATAATAATGTAATTGAAGTTTTGAGTTTTTCTAAGAAGATTAGTATTATTGGAGATTGTACCGATAAAATACTTTATAATTACAAAATATCATTTAGTTCCCTAAGGAATAAAAAAAAAACCCCTCCCCCATGAAATGGAAATCAGCCCATGAGCCCAGGAGAATGAATCACGTTCCTTAAGGAATGTTCCATTCCATTCCTTTGTGGAAAAAAAAAATTATTTTCATTCCACTGCAATGCTCCATTCCATCCCCTCTTTTATTACTATATATACCGAACACCACCTAACTCTATTCAATACGTTATTTCAAATTATGCACAAAAATAGATAATTAAACATAATAGAACTCATTAAATCCCAAATAAGTTATAACGAAAATAATATTTTCTTTTTTGTTGTTTATCAGAAAGCAATCTAACTAAAATAATATATAACTTGTCACTAAAAACTAGATAAATAAAATTGGTTATACTGCAAATTCTAATTCCACTCCACTATGGAATGAAAATTAACAAACCGAAAGGAATCACATTTCTTCATCAATGGTCCATTCCATTCCACCGGACAAAACAAACAAACAGGTCTTTTTCATTTCTATAGAATGAACCATTTCATTCCTTCCCTAATTCCATCATACTAAAACCAATCTAAATAAAAGCATACCTCCAAATATAGAGCTAAGATCATCAACAATATTGGTAGTAGAAGAAGCTTTCTTCATATTGGAAGATACTCCAGTACTGGAACTCCAAGTCCTCTGTCCTCCATCCTGTCCTCTTCTGTTCTGGGACACCGGATCAGCTCCAGAATCCTGCAAATACAGCATTCCCCACAAGGTTAAAATAGTAATTTCCAAATTAAACCCAGATTATAAGATTATAGTATAGTATACTCACTGAAGAAGCTGTCCTTGGTCTTGGGGCACTGTTGGGGCGGGAACCCCCACCGAAAAACGAATCAAGATCATTCTCATTCTTTTGTTGGTTCATCCGGGCAGCAGCAGCTGCCCGATCTCTAGCATCAACAGCCGCCCTCTCTCTAGCCTCAGCAGCCACGCGTTCCACAGCTGCCCGTTCTGCCCGCCGCCTTGCATCTGCTTCCGCCCTTGCGACAGCAGCTTTTTCACGTGCTGATTTCTCTCTAGCTTCAGCAGCAGCCCTTTCAGTAGCTTCAACAGAAGCTCTCTCTCTAGCTTCAGCAGCTGCCCGTTCTGCCCGTCCCCTCGCATCAATAGCTGCCCGCTCACGCGCCTCAGCTTGTGCTCTTTGAACAGCAGCCCTTTCAGATTTCAACCGCGCTTCAGCGGTTGCTCTTTCACGCGCTTCAATTGCTGCTCTTTCACGGGCTTCCCTTGTCGCCCTTTCAACAGCTTGTCTTGCTTTTTCCCTTTCTATCTCCCTCATTCTCTCTTTTTCAAGTCGGCTTTTTTCTCTCTCTTGTTCTTCTGTTAAGACATCATCTCTTTGTGGTTTTACAGATTCTTTGTTTCTAGAAGCTTTTGCGTGTTCGCGTTCCCTTACTTCCTTCGCGTGTCTGAATTTAGCTTCAGCTCTGTCCATGGCATCCTTCATTGCAGCTGCAGCTGAGTTTGAATCAATTTCATCACCATTAACATGGTTTTCAGTGTTATCTTGTGTTACATTTCCACCCATGGTGAAATTATCAAACTCATCCATTGGAGAAGCTTGGAATGGGTTATGACTTTGAGGGTATTTACTAGAATACCCTTTTTCGGATTTTGGAGCATGTCTTGGTATTGGAGGTGGAGGTCTTGAAGGTGGTGGTGCTCTCGTTGGTTGTGTGAATAGAGGTATCTCTGAAACAGTCAGCCATATATCATCAACTGGCTGTTCTTGTTCTTGAGAGCTTGTTTCAGTATATGAAGGTGAAGAGTTTTTAGAGACAGCTGGCATGTCAAAGACAGGTTGCTGAGATTCTTGAAAATCTTCTACAATAACCTTTTCTGATTGGCTCTCGGGATATTTGAAAGAAGATTTATCTGTTGGCTCTTTGTGACTTGAACTTCTTAAAGGGCTGTGATCTTTTTTCTTGTTATTGGTATCAGTTGGGAATGCAGGTGCAGGCTTACCAAATCCATGAAGGGGGTCTAAGTCATCAAACACACCCACATTTACCGCGGATCCTCCGGTATTTGTGCTCTGAGATTTACTAGCTTTGTGAATTGTTTCAAGTGGATCAGTAAAAACACGCGGGGATGAAGTGACAGGGGTTGATGCAGATTCTAGAACCACAAATGGATCATCCATTGGAATAGAAGTTTCCTTTTTGTTTCCAGATGCTGCTGCTGGCATTGGCTCGGAATTTGACCTGTGAGAAAAGTATGTTAGTATAGTCCTAACAATGGTTTACAAACACCAAAAGCAGGTGTATCCTTGAACAACTAGGTCTTCTCCTAACTTATTGGAGTTTGAATATCCCTAGACTATATGATTAATCGTTATATCAAGCAATTCTTGTACTGATACCAGTTCTGCTTTTCTATAGTTGATGCACATACTCCTACGGAAGAAATTATTGGTAAAAAATAATTGATCCGTATGAGAACTTAGGTAAGATGCTACTAAGAGTTATACGATTCCAAAACCAAGAACAGATAAATTCCTTTTACTATTAGCAATAGTGCTCTTACTAAAAATAACCTAATTGATTAATACGCACCGATGTCTTATTCCATAAACACTGGAATCAAACAACTAAGCCGCAGTTAAAACATAGCACAGTACCTGCTACTGGACGCAGGACCGCCGCTACCAAAGCCAGGGAGCAAATCATCGAAACCTCTTGGACTCTTACTAGCCTTTTGCTTTGGTGGCTCAACCTTCTCCGCTCGACCAAGATTTCCGAGTAGATCATCAAAATGATCACTCTGTTGACTCCGTTTAGGCGGCGATGAAGTCATCGAAGCGAAGATATTTTCCTCGTATCTCGCTGAAGTAGAATGCATCGATTTGCTCTTCATTCCGGGCAATCCATCGAAAATGTCGTCATCGTAAACAGGTTTATCGTAAACCGGCAAATTTGAAGACGTAGATTTGCTTTTAGCTTCGTTATTATTCGTGGATGACGAATTCTTGAAAATCGAATCGTAATCGATATCTGCTGACATGGCCGGTGGTGATCTAGAGTTGCTGGTGAATTTTGGAGGACCGCCAAAAACGTCGCTAAATAGTTGATTCTCATCAGCAGCAAACGACGATGACGAAGATTGAGGTCGGCTCCTGAAATCTCCAGCGTCAGATTTCATCGGAGCAGATTTTCCTTGGGGCCTAAACCCGAAATCTCTGGCTAACATACCAAAATCATCCATCTGATTCACCAGATCTGGCAACAGAGATGCGGATCTCAAATAATTGAGATGATAACCGATGGGGAAGTTCAATATATCACAAAGCTACTGATACAAAGCACAGATGTTGAAGAGAGAGCAAATCAATCGGAGATGGAGTAGCGTTAGGGTTGGGGACGACGGAGGTAGATTTGGAAGTGACGGTTGACGGCCGTTGATTTCACGACGTGTTACTTTGGGTTCCTTTTCGTCGTTCCTCCGTCTCTTGGGTCTTGACTGTCCGTTACAGGGTTTAATTTGAGTTTTATTCATCGTCTGATGAGCCGTCGAGCCAAGGGCATTTTGGGTATTTTAGAATTTTCTATTTGAGTTTATTATCTCTAATGAGCCGAGGGGTACGACATTTTAGCCCCTAGTTTGATGTCTAATCGAAAATTGAAAACTAGCTGAAATGGCTTCCAGCAAAGTAAAACAAAAAAATTTATACCCTACTTGTGGTTTTAGACATATCAGTAACTTGTTACTTGTTAGTGGTAGTGTTACCTTGTTAGGCCAAAGTAAGTCAAAGGGTCTTGGGTGTATCATAAGAGGAGGGTGGTGTTCATTCAAAACAACGCACCGAAAAGGAGTGTGGTAGTTTGAGTGGCTTACTCCTATGTTCCCCGCTAGATGCACGAGTTAGACCAAGCATTTGGTTGGTGATGATGTTACTTGGTTTGAGATTGGCCCCATAACAACGATGGAACTATGGAAACAAGGCTAAAGGTTTGAATGCAAGTACATCGGGAACATCGACCTAGGAAGATACGCAATATATGGCAAGGTCGATGCTAATGACAAAAGGACATGTGAATATCAACATGGGGACAACAATGTGACCCGAATTAAATACATTTGAGATGACTCGGGGATTGGAGTATCAAGAAAATGGAGATGTGTGTGATAATCGACCCTCCAAAGGACAAACCTATTTTGGGTGAGTCAAAAGACAACAATGGTATGGACATTGGTTGCACGAAAAGGGTTATACCTTAATTATTACAACAAAGAGTCGAACATGCTTTGCACCTCTAATCTCGATAAAATCCCCTGTTATAAATACCTAACGCATTTCACAATGAAGGTATCACTTTTCCCTCCCTTAAACTAGTTACTACAAATTTCTACATTCCTTTCTCGAGCAACCTTGTCTAAAGCACCTTGAGTGTGTGACTAACCTTCTATTCATCGTGACCACATACCATATATTGGAATCCCATAATCCATTATATATACCCTCAACAAATTTTGGTCGCATCAGTTAACACCATATGTGGAAGCTTGAACATAATGGCTACATATAGCCATGGTAAAGGTACCGTATAGTGCTAACATTATGTTTAGTCTCATTCCACTTGTTCTAACATTTGAGGCAGGAATGCCCTCAAACACTGTCAAAGACATATTAGTTGTTCATGTAACACCCCTAAAGTTAGTATAAAGTGCACCTAAAAAATTTGTTTAAGGACATCCTTTACATACATAAGGTATACTTCATATGAACAAAAAGATAAGAGCATATCAACTGAAACATCCTCGCTTAAGGTTTTTCATAAAAATGTCATTTTAAACGCATGGTTTATCCTCATTGTTTCAAAATCATCCCTTGTGAAACTTTAAATCTCAACATCTTCAAAAGGGTCAAATTACGTTCAAATACCGTTTTAAGTCACATTGGGTTTTGTTAAGAATTTTCTCAGAGTTGAAGTTGCTGAAAAATCATTTGGTCCCACTTTAAAGAAAACATCTTGGTTTGTAAAAGAGTGAGGTTGTTACAATCTGAATATCATTACAGAGTTCAAATGAAACCACACAATCTGTGGCCTTTTAAAAATATACAGATCCTCTAAAGTCATAACATCCATTTAACATGAGTACACATCAAAATAGGTTAAGCAATGGAATGCCTAGTGAGCTTATCCAAGGCTGGCCCATTAAGACTGGGCAGTGAACTACCACACTCGGGACAAACCCCCAAAAATATTTTTCACACACTTAAAAGTTGTATAATTTATCATCTTAAAGTTGTATAAAACATTAGTACGTCAAACCTGGCCCAACTCGGGATTTAAAGACCTTTAGTCGCAAAAACACATAATTAACTACATTTTCTTCCCCGTTCCATTTCTAAACTTTTGGAGACTTCAAGAGAACCGATATTGAGTGATTTACAATAAATTGATGAAAATATACAAGATTATTGAAGATGTAAAAGGTAACAATCAATTATTGATTATGTATTCAATTTTAGTTCAAGAAATTAGGGTTGCTTGTTGAGGATTATTAATTGAAATATGGATATTAATTAGGTGGAATAGATGATGGATAACTTAATATCTTGTAGAAATAATGATTAAATTCCAAGAAATAGCTATTTTGAGTTGAAAGTCATGATGCAGCCCTATTTTAGAAAAAACATATAAAATTGTAGAAAAACCGTATAAGACTAATTACGGGGGCCTTAGATGTAACATCCCAAAATTTTAGGGTAAATTTAAAAAATTTTAAACGAAAAATTCAATACAAGAAAAGCCACTTAATTAATTTTCATAAAATTCCATAACTCATAAGTTTAATGAAAACACCCCAGGATTAACAGAAGTTAACGAAATCTCAATATAGCGGAATATTAATTCAGAAACAGTCCTCCAATGAAGCAGCACAGTGTATACACGTCACGCCTTGCCATCCATGGTACCTGATGTACCTGAAACAATAGTTTATATAGGGAAAGGGTAAGCACGAAGCTTAGTGAGTTCCTCAAAATACCATACGATCCATCACATAACATACAACACATCATAACCATTCATATGTCTGTGAGACTCGCGGGCTATCCCTGTTCCGCTGAAGACTCACGGGCAGTTCCCGTTCTGTCTTATCGCTCGCAGGCTTTTCCCGTTCCGTCTAATGACTCGCAGGCTATTCCCATTTCGCCTATTGGCTCGCGGGCTATCCCGTTCCGTCCACAAACAATCATTATCATAGCAATAATTCATACAACTATCATAACAGGTAAGATCACCTTAGTCTAACATATCTTCTTTCCTACGCATGCAATATCACATATAGTATAGTGAGAAGACTCACCTGATTATAGTTGACTATATCGTTTATATTTCTCGGCTTTGTATTTCCTTCAACTTTAACTGTTAACATAATAAGAAATCTATCATTTCTTAATCCTTAACTATATTGTAGTCGCATCATTAAACTCTTCAATAATTCCAATATGATACTCCATGATTTATCAAGTAAAGAACGGCCAGGTAGAAGATTAGATGGGGTGGCAGGATCCTTTCAGCATTTTAGCCTTTCGGAAAATCCAACAACCAGATCCCAAGTAATCGGCCTAGTCACCGTCCTCGTAAGTAAATCAATCGGTATTATATTCGGAAATTACGAATTGTTATAATAACGACATTTTAAGGTTTTTGTTTACTATTGTTAGAAATTAGTATAATATAACATATGTTATACTTATTAAATATTCTACTTCTTAACACAAAAACTATTTTACAATAGCTAATTAAGCTATAGAAAAGTTTGTAGTTACCTTATGACCAGTCGTCGGAACCTATAACTTCTTCGCTAGGCTTTTGAGCTTCCTTCCGCTCACTTCTTACACTCTAGTGCTTAGAAACCTCTATATATTGGATTGAGATTTGTTGGTGTGGTTTATGAGATGTTTTGGGGGGTATTTATACTTGAATTCTTGAATAAAAAATGGCATGACACTTTTGACAAAAGATTTTAATAATATAATTTTGTTGAAATTAAAGGCATTCTAGAATCAGTCTGTTCAAGACTGGTTTAGCCGATCTTAAACCCATTAAATTCACGTTTTTATTTGATATTCAGCAAATTCATCTCAATACCTTTCCAGGGATGTATTTTACGTATTTATACGATTTTTCTATGATTTATTATGAATTTTTGAAAACAGACTATCTAATCTGTCAATTCCGAACTAATCAGTAAAGATTGCATTTTTTATCATAGATAATGTCATTTTCAAGCTTACTATTATTTTTGGTAATTGTACTAGACTCAATTTGTAAACTTTGTGCATTGGTTTGAGGTCCAAACGATTTTTCTAGAATTAATTATGATTTTTCTAAAAACGACACAAAATGCTGATTTTCATATGAAATTGTAACTAAAGTTTTTTCTTAGCTTTATAACTACCAATGATCATATAATTCCTAACACTTTTATTTTAAGTATATGTTATAATCAGGATACGGGTCTTACAAGTCTCCCCCACTTATTTGGATTTGGTCCCGAAATCCGCATTCTCGAACGCCTCTATGTATTTCCCATCGAGTCCTTGTGTCCTTCAAAAATCCTCCTCGTCTTATTGCCGAAACTTTACAAGATTTAATTATCTTTCACTTTCAACATTCACATACCTCTGTAATAATGCTTAAGGTCCTATTATTCTCATTCACTCCATACTTCTTTTCTTCTAATTACTCTAGATGTACAAAAAAAAAAAAAAAAAAAAAAAAAAAAAAAAAAAAAACTCTAACTGTTTCTCACAGTCCCACACATCGACTTGACCGGCTACTATCTACAGTACATATTTAGTACTTTCTAATCTACCTATATACATAGTTAACTAGTTAACTTGCAATACCTAATTTTACCACTATTTCGTATTTATATGAATCCGTCATATTTCAACACACATTTGCCTCAATTCAACATTTCTTTTAAATACTTTTTGGCTAAATAAGTCTATTTTTGTAGAATCTCCAAATTTTTGTGTTTCACCGAAATATAAAATTTACATCATCTTTTGTAAGTTTTTTTTTTTTTTGGAGTACTGGACACTCTTTAAACTATTTCCATTATATGGAGACATAAAATTTTGTTTTATTTCAAAAGTCTCTTTATTATCTCGTTCTCACCAGAGTCAAGCAGGGAATTTTGAAAAAATGTCACTTGGGTAGTGAAAAGTCGCATCTACTGTAGTTAGTTTGAATTTCGGTAATTAAAACGTGAGGTGTCCTTTCAGTTCCGTGTGTCCTTTCGGTTCCAGCTGCAAGATACTATATATACAGGTATGTAGTATCATTCATTTTCAGTCTCATCCTCTCTTATCACTAGTTTGTTCGTAAACAAACTCATATTTAAAGCCGAGTCATGGAAAACAGATCTTCAATGGGCGATCTGTCGAACCCTGGACCTGGTTTTCCGCAAGGAGAGGGTACTTCAAACCAAGAATTCTTAATAGAGTTCGGTGACTCTAACATTCTAGACATCTATCATCCATACTTCGATTACCCTTCTAATGTTTTGTTTGATTTTGAATTATGGTACAGTCTTCCAGATATACTACCAATAGAGCATCTCCACGATGAGCCGGAAATTTTTCCCGAGTTGAACATTAACTCAGATGATCCGGTGCATGCATCTGACTTTGCACTTGATCAGACTCCATGCCTTCTATCAGGTTAAATTCTTTTGAATGATCCATTTATAAGTATTCTGTTTTGTTTTATCATTTGACATGTGTTATTTGTAGACCCATTTGTGGATGGTCTAACTGAGTACAATCCATTCATCGACGTACCCTCAATGAGCAGTGAGATCATCCCCATGAATCAAGGATTTATGGCTGACATTTAAAATGACAATCAATTACAGACGATTGATAACATCAATATTGATATGAATCCCTAGTTTGGGGTTGGTTTTCAATACCAAAATCACCTTCAGGTGATTCAAAGGAACCTAGAAGGATTTCAAAATCCTGGTATTTTAGTTGAAAACCAACAATTATTATCGATAGAGGCCACTAATTTTGATGAATCAATGTCCATCTTTGGTTCAAAAAATCAGGATCATGTTCAAATGATCCAGAATGATAACAATACAATTAGATTTGAACCTTCTAGTTCAGAAAACATAGCAGGTGGCAGTGGAAGGGGTTTCAGACATTTATTAAGTAGGGAAATAATAACTGAACACTTTAACGAACCAATTGAGAAAGCTGCGAAGGAACTCAACATTGGAACGACACAATTAAAAAAACGCTGTAGAGAATTAGGTATCAATCATTGGCCCCAACGACAACTTACGAGTTTGCAAACCCTTATTGATCGTGATGAGGTAAAGAACTACATTTTTTTATATCATAAGGTTGAAATTACTAAAGTTATTTGTGTCACAGGAATTTGGTAATGAATTTATTGAGGCAACAGAATTATCGGGAGATTTAATACCCAACCTAAAAAGAGAAAAAGAAGCGATAATTGAAGGGTCACAATCAGGTCTAACAGACGGCACAAAGAAGCTAATACAAGCTGCTCATAAGTTTGTATTTAGGAAAAGAAATATTCAGGAAAAGGGGGAAACTTCATCAAGAACTCATACACAGCAGCAATCTCCGCCATCTAATTCTGGTATGAGTAGTATTAACCCTGGTTTACTCGAGTCTTTGAGTGAGGAGAATTTTTGAGGCTTTGTAGGTGACCTAGCCTGGTTTCCTCCTTCTTATAGCTACCCCCAACTGGTTCCGAATTAGAGCCCTTCCTCATCACTGCCCTACTTACACACGCCCCAAATGAGTCAATATTTAGCCCCTAATCATGCGGTTACAGGTTCCAACCCTATCGAGACCCCATACCTTGGAGCTCCTCCTCCAATAACTGAAAGCATACCACTTCCAAATCCTCGAGAAGGTACAAGTCAACCTAATGATGACAAAGATTGGAGTGTAGAAGATCTTTTCTCGCTTCTTTCTGATTCTCCGGTTTAGGTTAGTAGTTCTGTAAACTTTTCTTAATGTATTAATATAAAGTTGTAGTAATGAATTAAATATATTTACGTGTTACTATAATTTAATAATTTCATCGATTCAATATAATATTCATGTTGTTCCCTTAATTTCGTATTCCTCCCCCACTTGGACTAAAGTCCAAGTCTGTTTATTCGATTTATAATTTTTTTTTACGAGCCCTTACTCTCGAACAAAAACCAAGCCCACTCTGCTCAGCCAACAACTTGCATCATGGGCAAATACCATCTCAATAAACATGTTTCGATAATGTAAAGACGTTTACATCAACCACCATATGTTACTCATCCGCTTGCGACCCTAGTCAACACCTCTATCGTCAGTTACCTCAATCACGAGCGAGTGATCCAGACTCTCAACCCACACGACCTGATCAATCACTCAAGCAAGATCAATACAAGGGTAGGTAGCCCCACTATTACACAGCACTAGGCATATACAGAGTCGACTCAAAAATACCCGCTATCATCTCAGGCGCCGCTTGCACCTATTTGACCGTGAGTTGGAAAACTCACCCTTGCATCCTCTAGTCCATGTCTGACTTGTGCGCCCATTAGTTGCATGAAAAATAGCTACCACAATAGCACTTTGACATTCTCCCTTTCAACAGTCTTTAAGCTCAGTAATCAACTTAAGCATGATTGGTCCAACCAAACTGGTATGATCACATCTTAATTGTTCCTACTAAACCTCACAATCAACATTCAACAATCGAATGGATAAAGGTTTACCACATTACACTAGCATTTAAGTCGACTATGCTAGACACTCACATACTCAGCTCCTTGGATCCTTCGTGACGAACTCCCGACTCGAACGTGGATCATGTGCTTTCGATAGTAGGAGCTCTACTACTACCTTCCACACCTATCCATGTTCGTTCCAAGACCCGTCTCGAAATATCCAATTCGCTTCTCACCGATAATTTTAACACATATGCCCTTACAAGGCATATGTCAACCCTTCTAGGAATACTTGGAATCCCACCCCCACCCTGCTATTCTAACTAAGACGGAACTTCCTCCAGTGATGACAGGTTGTTTCGCGAACGTAGTTGTATACAATATTGAACTACACAGTCTTTCAAATAAGAGAATCTTCCCTAAGGCAACAACCAAACAAGGAACATGCAATAAGGTCAACTCACACATTCTATGACTATTCAGTCCATATTGTATACAACTTAGTGGAAATCTCTAAGCAACCTATCGGCACTAGCATGCATTCTATTAGCAAATAGCAGATAATAATACAACAATGTGTGATCTCTACCAGGAATTTCAGCAAACATATACCATATGTTTTTTAACATCCACAATATTAAATACTTAACCCTTTTCTCATACTGGCGTCGGCTGGCGGTACACACTGTGTCTTCAGTTCACCCTTCATAAAACATCCTTCTTTCGTAAAAATGTTTTAAGAAAACTCTTAAGCCTCAACTTGAGTCCAGAACTCATTAAGTGAGCCTGATTCTCTCAAGCTGTGCTCTGATACCAACTTGTAACATCCCAAAATTTTAGGGTAAATTTAAAAAATTTTAAACGAAAACTTCAATACAAGAAAAGCCACTTAATTAATTTTCATAAAATTCCATAACTCATAAGTTTAATGAAAACACCCCAGGATTAACAGAAGTTAACGAAATCTCAATATAGCGGAATATTAATTCAAAAACATTCCTCCAATGAAGCAGCACAGTGTATACACGTCACGCCTTGCCATCCATGGTACCTGATGTACCTGAAACAATAGTTTATATAGGGAAAGGGTAAGCACGAAGCTTAGTGAGTTCCTCAAAATACCATACGATCCATCACATAACATACAACACATCATAACCATTCATATGTCTGTGAGACTCGCGGGCTATCCCTGTTCCGCTGAAGACTCACGGGCAGTTCCCGTTCTGTCTTATCGCTCGCAGGCTTTTCCCGTTCCGTCTAATGACTCGCAGGCTATTCCCGTTCCGCCTATTGGCTCGCGGGCTATCCCGTTCCGTCCACAAACAATCATTATCATAGCAATAATTCATACAACTATCATAACAGGTAAGATCACCTTAGTCTAACATATCTTCTTTCCTACGCATGCAATATCACATATAGTATAGTGAGAAGACTCACCTGATTATAGTTGACTATATCGTTTATATTTCTCGGCTTTGTATTTCCTTCAACTTTAACTGTTAACATAATAAGAAATCTATCATTTCTTAATCCTTAACTATATTGTAGTCGCATCATTAAACTCTTCAATAATTCCAATATGATACTCCATGATTTATCAAGTAAAGAACGGCCAGGTAGAAGATTAGATGGGGTGGCAGGATCCTTTCAGCATTTTAGCCTTTCGGAAAATCCAACAACCAGATCCCAAGTAATCGGCCTAGTCACCGTCCTCGTAAGTAAATCAATCGGTATTATATTCGGAAATTACGAATTGTTATAATAACGACATTTTAAGGTTTTTGTTTACTATTGTTAGAAATTAGTATAATATAACATATGTTATACTTATTAAATATTCTACTTCTTAACACAAAAACTATTTTACAATAGCTAATTAAGCTATAGAAAAGTTTGTAGTTACCTTATGACCAGTCGTCGGAACCTATAACTTCTTCGCTAGGCTTTTGAGCTTCCTTCCGCTCACTTCTTACACTCTAGTGCTTAGAAACCTCTATATATTGGATTGAGATTTGTTGGTGTGGTTTATGAGATGTTTTGGGGGGTATTTATACTTGAATTCTTGAATAAAAAATGGCATGACACTTTTGACAAAAGATTTTAATAATATAATTTTGTTGAAATTAAAGGCATTCTAGAATCAGTCTGTTCAAGACTGGTTTAGCCGATCTTAAACCCATTAAATTCACGTTTTTATTTGATATTCAGCAAATTCATCTCAATACCTTTCCAGGGATGTATTTTACGTATTTATACGATTTTTCTATGATTTATTATGAATTTTTGAAAACAGACTATCTAATCTGTCAATTCCGAACTAATCAGTAAAGATTGCATTTTTTATCATAGATAATGTCATTTTCAAGCTTACTATTATTTTTGGTAATTGTACTAGACTCAATTTGTAAACTTTGTGCATTGGTTTGAGGTCCAAACGATTTTTCTAGAATTAATTATGATTTTTCTAAAAACGACACAAAATGCTGATTTTCATATGAAATTGTAACTAAAGTTTTTTCTTAGCTTTATAACTACCAATGATCATATAATTCCTAACACTTTTATTTTAAGTATATGTTATAATCAGGATACGGGTCTTACAAGTCTCCCCCACTTATTTGGATTTGGTCCCGAAATCCGCATTCTCGAACGCCTCTATGTATTTCCCATCGAGTCCTTGTGTCCTTCAAAAATCCTCCTCGTCTTATTGCCGAAACTTTACAAGATTTAATTATCTTTCACTTTCAACATTCACATACCTCTGTAATAATGCTTAAGGTCCTATTATTCTCATTCACTCCATACTTCTTTTCTTCTAATTACTCTAGATGTACAAAAAAAAAAAAAAAAAAAAAAAAAAAAAAAAAAAAAACTCTAACTGTTTCTCACAGTCCCACACATCGACTTGACCGGCTACTATCTACAGTACATATTTAGTACTTTCTAATCTACCTATATACATAGTTAACTAGTTAACTTGCAATACCTAATTTTACCACTATTTCGTATTTATATGAATCCGTCATATTTCAACACACATTTGCCTCAATTCAACATTTCTTTTAAATACTTTTTGGCTAAATAAGTCTATTTTTGTAGAATCTCCAAATTTTTGTGTTTCACCGAAATATAAAATTTACATCATCTTTTGTAAGTTTTTTTTTTTTTTTGGAGTACTGGACACTCTTTAAACTATTTCCATTATATGGAGACATAAAATTTTGTTTTATTTCAAAAGTCTCTTTATTATCTCGTTCTCACCAGAGTCAAGCAGGGAATTTTGAAACAATGTCACTTGGGGTAGTGAAAAGTCGCATCTACTGTAGTTAGTTTGAATTTCGGTAATTAAAACGTGAGGTGTCCTTTCAGTTCCGTGTGTCCTTTCGGTTCCAGCTGCAAGATACTATATATACAGGTATGTAGTATCATTCATTTTCAGTCTCATCCTCTCTTATCACTAGTTTGTTCGTAAACAAACTCATATTTAAAGCCGAGTCATGGAAAACAGATCTTCAATGGGCGATCTGTCGAACCCTGGACCTGGTTTTCCGCAAGGAGAGGGTACTTCAAACCAAGAATTATTAATAGAGTTCGGTGACTCTAACATTCTAGACATCTATCATCCATACTTCGATTACCCTTCTAATGTTTTGTTTGATTTTGAATTATGGTACAGTCTTCCAGATATACTACCAATAGAGCATCTCCACGATGAGCCGGAAATTTTTCCCGAGTTGAACATTAACTCAGATGATCCGGTGCATGCATCTGACTTTGCACTTGATCAGACTCTATGCCTTCTATCAGGTTAAATTCTTTTGAATGATCCATTTATAAGTATTCTGTTTTGTTTTATCATTTGACATGTGTTATTTGTAGACCCATTTGTGGATGGTCTAACTGAGTACAATCCATTCATCGACGTACCCTCAATGAGCAGTGAGATCATCCCCATGAATCAAGGATTTATGGCTGACATTCAAAATGACAATCAATTACAGACGATTGATAACATCAATATTGATATGAATCCCTAGTTTGGGGTTGGTTTTCAATACCAAAATCACCTTCAGGTGATTCAAAGGAACCTAGAAGGATTTCAAAATCCTGGTATTTTAGTTGAAAACCAACAATTATTATCGATATAGGGCACTAATTTTGATGAATCAATGTCCATCTTTGGTTCAAAAAATCAGGATCATGTTCAAATGATCCAGAATGATAACAATACAATTAGATTTGAACCTTCTAGTTCAGAAAACATAGCAGGTGGCAGTGGAAGGGGTTTCAGACATTTATTAAGTAGGGAAATAATAACTGAACACTTTAACGAACCAATTGAGAAAGCTGCGAAGGAACTCAACATTGGAACGACACAATTAAAAAAACGCTGTAGAGAATTAGGTATCAATCATTGGCCCTAACGACAACTTACGAGTTTGCAAACCCTTATTGATCGTGCTGAGGTAAAGAACTACATTTTTTATATCATAAGGTTGAAATTACTAAAGTTATTTGTGCCACAGGAATTTGGTAATGAATTTATTGAGGCAACAGAATTATCGGGAGATTTAATACCCAACCTAAAAAGAGAAAAAGAAGCGATAATTGAAGGGTCACAATCAGGTCTAACAGACGGCACAAAGAAGCTAATACAAGCTGCCCATAAGTTTGTATTTAGGAAAAGAAATATTCAGGAAAAGGGGGAAACTTCATCAAGAACTCATACACAGCAGCAATCTCCGCCATCTAATTCTGGTATGAGTAGTATTAACCCTGGTTTACTCGAGTCTTTGAGTGAGGATAATTTTTGAGGCTTTGTAGGTGACCTAGCCTGGTTTCCTCCTTCTTATAGCTACCCCCAACTGGTTCCGAATTAGAGCCCTTCCTCATCACTGTCCTACTTACACACGCCCCAAATGAGTCAATATTTAGCCCCTAATCATGCGGTTACAGGTTCCAACCCTATCGAGACCCCATACCTTGGAGCTCCTCCTCCAATAACTGAAAGCATACCACTTCCAAATCCTCGAGAAGGTACAAGTCAACCTAATGATGACAAAGATTGGAGTGTAGAAGATCTTTTCTCGCTTCTTTCTGATTCTCCGGTTTAGGTTAGTAGTTCTGTAAACTTTTCTTAATGTATTAATATAAAGTTGTAGTAATGAATTAAATATATTTACGTGTTACTATAATTTAATAATTTCATCGATTCAATATAATATTCATGTTGTTCCCTTAATTTCGTATTCCTCCCCCACTTGGACTAAAGTCCAAGTCTGTTTATTCGATTTATAATTTTTTTTTACGAGCCCTTACTCTCGAACAAAAACCAAGCCCACTCTGCTCAGCCAACAACTTGCATCATGGGCAAATACCATCTCAATAAACATGTTTCGATAATGTAAAGACGTTTACATCAACCACCATATGTTACTCATCCGCTTGCGACCCTAGTCAACACCTCTATCGTCAGTTACCTCAATCACGAGCGAGTGATCCAGACTCTCAACCCACACGACCTGATCAATCACTCAAGCAAGATCAATACAAGGGTAGGTAGCCCCACTATTACACAGCACTAGGCATATACAGAGTCGACTCAAAAATACCCGCTATCATCTCAGGCGCCGCTTGCACCTATTTGACCGTGAGTTGGAAAACTCACCCTTGCATCCTCTAGTCCATGTCTGACTTGTGCGCCCATTAGTTGCATGAAAAATAGCTACCACAATAGCACTTTGACATTCTCCCTTTCAACAGTCTTTAAGCTCAGTAATCAACTTAAGCATGATTGGTCCAACCAAACTGGTATGATCACATCTTAATTGTTCCTACTAAACCTCACAATCAACATTCAACAATCGAATGGATAAAGGTTTACCACATTACACTAGCATTTAAGTCGACTATGCTAGACACTCACATACTCAGCTCCTTGGATCCTTCGTGACGAACTCCCGACTCGAACGTGGATCATGTGCTTTCGATAGTAGGAGCTCTACTACTACCTTCCACACCTATCCATGTTCGTTCCAAGACCCGTCTCGAAATATCCAATTCGCTTCTCACCGATAATTTTAACACATATGCCCTTACAAGGCATATGTCAACCCTTCTAGGAATACTTGGAATCCCACCCCCACCCTGCTATTCTAACTAAGACGGAACTTCCTCCAGTGATGACAGGTTGTTTCGCGAACGTAGTTGTATACAATATTGAACTACACAGTCTTTCAAATAAGAGAATCTTCCCTAAGGCAACAACCAAACAAGGAACATGCAATAAGGTCAACTCACACATTCTATGACTATTCAGTCCATATTGTATACAACTTAGTGGAAATCTCTAAGCAACCTATCGGCACTAGCATGCATTCTATTAGCAAATAGCAGATAATAATACAACAATGTGTGATCTCTACCAGGAATTTCAGCAAACATATACCATATGTTTTTTAACATCCACAATATTAAATACTTAACCCTTTTCTCATACTGGCGTCGGCTGGCGGTACACACTGTGTCTTCAGTTCACCCTTCATAAAACATCCTTCTTTCGTAAAAATGTTTTAAGAAAACTCTTAAGCCTCAACTTGAGTCCAGAACTCATTAAGTGAGCCTGATTCTCTCAAGCTGTGCTCTGATACCAACTTGTAACATCCCAAAATTTTAGGGTAAATTTAAAAAATTTTAAACGAAAACTTCAATACAAGAAAAGCCACTTAATTAATTTTCATAAAATTCCATAACTCATAAGTTTAATGAAAACACCCCAGGATTAACAGAAGTTAACGAAATCTCAATATAGCGGAATATTAATTCAAAAACAGTCCTCCAATGAAGCAGCACAGTGTATACACGTCACGCCTTGCCATCCATGGTACCTGATGTACCTGAAACAATAGTTTATATAGGGAAAGGGTAAGCACGAAGCTTAGTGAGTTCCTCAAAATACCATACGATCCATCACATAACATACAACACATCATAACCATTCATATGTCTGTGAGACTCGCGGGCTATCCCTGTTCCGCTGAAGACTCACGGGCAGTTCCCGTTCTGTCTTATCGCTCGCAGGCTTTTCCCGTTCCGTCTAATGACTCGCAGGCTATTCCCGTTCCGCCTATTGGCTCGCGGGCTATCCCGTTCCGTCCACAAACAATCATTATCATAGCAATAATTCATACAACTATCATAACAGGTAAGATCACCTTAGTCTAACATATCTTCTTTCCTACGCATGCAATATCACATATAGTATAGTGAGAAGACTCACCTGATTATAGTTGACTATATCGTTTATATTTCTCGGCTTTGTATTTCCTTCAACTTTAACTGTTAACATAATAAGAAATCTATCATTTCTTAATCCTTAACTATATTGTAGTCGCATCATTAAACTCTTCAATAATTCCAATATGATACTCCATGATTTATCAAGTAAAGAACGGCCAGGTAGAAGATTAGATGGGGTGGCAGGATCCTTTCAGCATTTTAGCCTTTCGGAAAATCCAACAACCAGATCCCAAGTAATCGGCCTAGTCACCGTCCTCGTAAGTAAATCAATCGGTATTATATTCGGAAATTACGAATTGTTATAATAACGACATTTTAAGGTTTTTGTTTACTATTGTTAGAAATTAGTATAATATAACATATGTTATACTTATTAAATATTCTACTTCTTAACACAAAAACTATTTTACAATAGCTAATTAAGCTATAGAAAAGTTTGTAGTTACCTTATGACCAGTCGTCGGAACCTATAACTTCTTCGCTAGGCTTTTGAGCTTCCTTCCGCTCACTTCTTACACTCTAGTGCTTAGAAACCTCTATATATTGGATTGAGATTTGTTGGTGTGGTTTATGAGATGTTTTGGGGGGTATTTATACTTGAATTCTTGAATAAAAAATGGCATGACACTTTTGACAAAAGATTTTAATAATATAATTTTGTTGAAATTAAAGGCATTCTAGAATCAGTCTGTTCAAGACTGGTTTAGCCGATCTTAAACCCATTAAATTCACGTTTTTATTTGATATTCAGCAAATTCATCTCAATACCTTTCCAGGGATGTATTTTACGTATTTATACGATTTTTCTATGATTTATTATGAATTTTTGAAAACAGACTATCTAATCTGTCAATTCCGAACTAATCAGTAAAGATTGCATTTTTTATCATAGATAATGTCATTTTCAAGCTTACTATTATTTTTGGTAATTGTACTAGACTCAATTTGTAAACTTTGTGCATTGGTTTGAGGTCCAAACGATTTTTCTAGAATTAATTATGATTTTTCTAAAAACGACACAAAATGCTGATTTTCATATGAAATTGTAACTAAAGTTTTTTCTTAGCTTTATAACTACCAATGATCATATAATTCCTAACACTTTTATTTTAAGTATATGTTATAATCAGGATACGGGTCTTACAAGTCTCCCCCACTTATTTGGATTTGGTCCCGAAATCCGCATTCTCGAACGCCTCTATGTATTTCCCATCGAGTCCTTGTGTCCTTCAAAAATCCTCCTCGTCTTATTGCCGAAACTTTACAAGATTTAATTATCTTTCACTTTCAACATTCACATACCTCTGTAATAATGCTTAAGGTCCTATTATTCTCATTCACTCCATACTTCTTTTCTTCTAATTACTCTAGATGTACAAAAAAAAAAAAAAAAAAAAAAAAAAAAAAAAAAAACTCTAACTGTTTCTCACAGTCCCACACATCGACTTGACCGGCTACTATCTACAGTACATATTTAGTACTTTCTAATCTACCTATATACATAGTTAACTAGTTAACTTGCAATACCTAATTTTACCACTATTTCGTATTTATATGAATCCGTCATATTTCAACACACATTTGCCTCAATTCAACATTTCTTTTAAATACTTTTTGGCTAAATAAGTCTATTTTTGTAGAATCTCCAAATTTTTGTGTTTCACCGAAATATAAAATTTACATCATCTTTTGTAAGTTTTTTTTTTTTTGGAGTACTGGACACTCTTTAAACTATTTCCATTATATGGAGACATAAAATTTTGTTTTATTTCAAAAGTCTCTTTATTATCTCGTTCTCACCAGAGTCAAGCAGGGAATTTTGAAAAAATGTCACTTGGGTAGTGAAAAGTCGCATCTACTGTAGTTAGTTTGAATTTCGGTAATTAAAACGTGAGGTGTCCTTTCAGTTCCGTGTGTCCTTTCGGTTCCAGCTGCAAGATACTATATATACAGGTATGTAGTATCATTCATTTTCAGTCTCATCCTCTCTTATCACTAGTTTGTTCGTAAACAAACTCATATTTAAAGCCGAGTCATGGAAAACAGATCTTCAATGGGCGATCTGTCGAACCCTGGACCTGGTTTTCCGCAAGGAGAGGGTACTTCAAACCAAGAATTCTTAATAGAGTTCGGTGACTCTAACATTCTAGACATCTATCATCCATACTTCGATTACCCTTCTAATGTTTTGTTTGATTTTGAATTATGGTACAGTCTTCCAGATATACTACCAATAGAGCATCTCCACGATGAGCCGGAAATTTTTCCCGAGTTGAACATTAAATCAGATGATCCGGTGCATGCATCTGACTTTGCACTTGATCAGACTCCATGCCTTCTATCAGGTTAAATTCTTTTGAATGATCCATTTATAAGTATTCTGTTTTGTTTTATCATTTGACATGTGTTATTTGTAGACCCATTTGTGGACGGTCTAACTGAGTACAATCCATTCATCGACGTACCCTCAATGAGCAGTGAGATCATCCCCATGAATCAAGGATTTATGGCTGACATTCAAAATGACAATCAATTACAGACGATTGATAACATCAATATTGATATGAATCCCTAGTTTGGGGTTGGTTTTCAATACCAAAATCACCTTCAGGTGATTCAAAGGAACCTAGAAGGATTTCAAAATCCTGGTATTTTAGTTGAAAACCAACAATTATTATCGATATAGGGCACTAATTTTGATGAATCAATGTCCATCTTTGGTTCAAAAAATCAGGATCATGTTTAAATGATCCAGAATGATAACAATACAATTAGATTTGAACCTTCTAGTTCAGAAAACATAGCAGGTGGCAGTGGAAGGGGTTTCAGACATTTATTAAGTAGGGAAATAATAACTGAACACTTTAACGAACCAATTGAGAAAGCTGCGAAGGAACTCAACATTGGAACGACACAATTAAAAAAACGCTGTAGAGAATTAGGTATCAATCATTGGCCCCAACGACAACTTACGAGTTTGCAAACCCTTATTGATCGTGCTGAGGTAAAGAACTACATTTTTTTATATCATAAGGTTGAAATTACTAAAGTTATTTGTGCCACAGGAATTTGGTAATGAATTTATTGAGGCAACAGAATTATCGGGAGATTTAATACCCAACCTAAAAAGAGAAAAAGAAGCGATAATTGAAGGGTCACAATCAGGTCTAACAGACGGCACAAAGAAGCTAATACAAGCTGCTCATAAGTTTGTATTTAGGAAAAGAAATATTCAGGAAAAGGGGGAAACTTCATCAAGAACTCATACACAGCAGCAATCTCTGCCATCTAATTCTGGTATGAGTAGTATTAACCCTGGTTTACTCGAGTCTTTGAGTGAGGAGAATTTTTGAGGCTTTGTAGGTGACCTAGCCTGGTTTCCTCCTTCTTATAGCTACCCCCAACTGGTTCCGAATTAGAGCCCTTCCTCATCACTGCCCTACTTACACACGCCCCAAATGAGTCAATATTTAGCCCCTAATCATGCGGTTACAGGTTCCAAGCCTATCGAGACCCCATACCTTGGAGCTCCTCCTCCAATAACTGAAAGCATACCACTTCCAAATCCTCGAGAAGGTACAAGTCAACCTAATGATGACAAAGATTGGAGTGTAGAAGATCTTTTCTCGCTTCTTTCTGATTCTCCGGTTTAGGTTAGTAGTTCTGTAAACTTTTCTTAATGTATTAATATAAAGTTGTAGTAATGAATTAAATATATTTACGTGTTACTATAATTTAATAATTTCATCGATTCAATATAATATTCATGTTGTTCCCTTAATTTCGTATTCCTCCCCCACTTGGACTAAAGTCCAAGTCTGTTTATTCGATTTATAATTTTTTTACGAGCCCTTACTCTCGAACAAAAACCAAGCCCACTCTGCTCAGCCAACAACTTGCATCATGGGCAAATACCATCTCAATAAACATGTTTCGATAATGTAAAGACGTTTACATCAACCACCATATGTTACTCATCCGCTTGCGACCCTAGTCAACACCTCTATCGTCAGTTACCTCAATCACGAGCGAGTGATCCAGACTCTCAACCCACACGACCTGATCAATCACTCAAGCAAGATCAATACAAGGGTAGGTAGCCCCACTATTACACAGCACTAGGCATATACAGAGTCGACTCAAAAATACCCACTATCATCTCAGGCGCCGCTTGCACCTCTTTGACCGTGAGTTGGAAAACTCACCCTTGCATCCTCTAGTCCATGTCTGACTTGTGCGCCCATTAGTTGCATGAAAAATAGCTACCACAATAGCACTTTGACATTCTCCCTTTCAACAGTCTTTAAGCTCAGTAATCAACTTAAGCATGATTGGTCCAACCAAACTGGTATGATCACATCTTAATTGTTCCTACTAAACCTCACAATCAACATTCAACAATCGAATGGATAAAGGTTTACCACATTACACTAGCATTTAAGTCGACTATGCTAGACACTCACATACTCAGCTCCTTGGATCCTTCGTGACGAACTCCCGACTCGAACGTGGATCATGTGCTTTCGATAGTAGGAGCTCTACTACTACCTTCCACACCTATCCATGTTCGTTCCAAGACCCGTCTCGAAATATCCAATTCGCTTCTCACCGATAATTTTAACACATATGCCCTTACAAGGCATATGTCAACCCTTCTAGGAATACTTGGAATCCCACCCCCACCCTGCTATTCTAACTAAGACGGAACTTCCTCCAGTGATGACAGGTTGTTTCGCGAACGTAGTTGTATACAATATTGAACTACACAGTCTTTCAAATAAGAGAATCTTCCCTAAGGCAACAACCAAACAAGGAACATGCAATAAGGTCAACTCACACATTCTATGACTATTCAGTCCATATTGTATACAACTTAGTGGAAATCTCTAAGCAACCTATCGGCACTAGCATGCATTCTATTAGCAAATAGCAGATAATAATACAACAATGTGTGATCTCTACCAGGAATTTCAGCAAACATATACCATATGTTTTTTAACATCCACAATATTAAATACTTAACCATTTTCTCATACTGGCGTCGGCTGGCGGTACACACTGTGTCTTCAGTTCACCCTTCATAAAACATCCTTCTTTCGTAAAAATGTTTTAAGAAAACTCTTAAGCCTCAACTTGAGTCCAGAACTCACTAAGTGAGCCTGATTCTCTCAAGCTGTGCTCTGATACCAACTTGTAACATCCCAAAATTTTAGGGTAAATTTAAAAATTTTTAAACGAAAACTTCAATACAAGAAAAGCCACTTAATTAATTTTCATAAAATTCCATAACTCATAAGTTTAATGAAAACACCCCAGGATTAACAGAAGTTAACGAAATCTCAATATAGCGGAATATTAATTCAAAAACAGTCCTCCAATGAAGCAGCACAGTGTATACACGTCACGCCTTGCCATCCATGGTACCTGATGTACCTGAAACAATAGTTTATATAGGGAAAGGGTAAGCACGAAGCTTAGTGAGTTCCTCAAAATACCATACGATCCATCACATAACATACAACACATCATAACCATTCATATGTCTGTGAGACTCGCGGGCTATCCCTGTTCCGCTGAAGACTCACGGGCAGTTCCCGTTCTGTCTTATCGCTCGCAGGCTTTTCCCGTTCCGTCTAATGACTCGCAGGCTATTCCCGTTCCGCCTATTGGCTCGCGGGCTATCACGTTCCGTCCACAAACAATCATTATCATAGCAATAATTCATACAACTATCATAACAGGTAAGATCACCTTAGTCTAACATATCTTCTTTCCTACGCATGCAATATCACATATAGTATAGTGAGAAGACTCACCTAATTATAGTTGACTATATCGTTTATCTTTCTCGGCTTTGTATTTCCTTCAACTTTAGCTGTTAACATAATAAGAAATCTATCATTTCTTAATCCTTAACTATATTGTAGTCGCATCATTAAACTCTTCAATAATTCCAATATGATACTCCATGATTTATCAAGTAAAGAACGGCCAGGTAGAAGATTAGATGGGGTGGCAGGATCCTTTCAGCATTTTAGCCTTTCGGAAAATCCAACAACCAGATCCCAAGTAATCGGCCTAGTCACCGTCCTCGTAAGTAAATCAATCGGTATTATATTCGGAAATTACGAATTGTTATAATAACGACATTTTAAGGTTTTTGTTTACTATTGTTAGAAATTAGTATAATATAACATATGTTATACTTATTAAATATTCTACTTCTTAACACAAAAAACTATTTTACAATAGCTAATTAAGCTATAGAAAAGTTTGTAGTTACCTTATGACCAGTCGTCGGAACCTATAACTTCTTCGCTAGGCTTTTGAGCTTCCTTCCGCTCACTTCTTACACTCTAGTGCTTAGAAACCTCTATATATTGGATTGAGATTTGTTGGTGTGGTTTATGAGATGTTTTGGGGGGTATTTATACTTGAATTCTTGAATAAAAAATGGCATGACACTTTTGACAAAAGATTTTAATAATATAATTTTGTTGAAATTAAAGGCCTTCTAGAATCAGTCTGTTCAAGACTGGTTTAGCCGATCTTAAACCAATTAAATTCATGTTTTTATTTGATATTCAGCAAATTCATCTCAATACCTTTCCAGGGATGTATTTTACGTATTTATACGATTTTTTTATGATTTATTATGAAATTTTGAAAACAGACTATCTAATCTGTCAATTCCGAACTAATCAGTAAAGATTGCATTTTTTTATCATAGATAATGTCATTTTCAAGCTTACTATTATTTTTGGTAATTGTACTAGACTCAATTTGTAAACTTTGTGCATTGGTTTGAGGTCCAAACTATTTTTCTAGAATTAATTATGATTTTTCTAAAAACGACACAAAATGCTGATTTTCATATGAAATTGTAACTAAAGTTTTTTCTTAGCTTTATAACTACCAATGACCATATAATTCCTAACACTTTTATTTTAAGTATATGTTATAATCAGGATACGGGTCTTACATTAGAAAGGTATGCATGTAGTTTATTTAGGTTTCATACATTACAAACTAATTTCATCTTAAAGGTATGTAAAAGTCATAATTTGTACAATATTGTTGATGTGAGTTATGACAACACACAGTTGTTGTATTGTAAATTTGTATAAAATCTGAAAAATCACAAAAATATGAAGTAAGAGGCATTGGAAACCTAGGAAAGAGTATTACAAATTGGTTTTGGATTCCATTGTGTAATCTGTTAGGACTAAGGACTTTGACTGGTGCACTTTTTACACGATTTAATCACGGCTAATGAAAACGACAAGAATGACAAACAACAAAAACAAAGAATACAAGGATTTAAGTGGTTCAATCGAGCTACATCTGCTGTAGGAACTAGAGAGTTTATTACTGAGTTGAATGCTAAACAAAAACAATATTTACTGCATCCGCTCTCTATTTTGGCTTACACTCTTGACATTCTCATTGTTAAAAACCAAGATCGTATATAAACTTAGCAAAAATGAGATCTTATAAGATGATGACAAATCTTCTAGCTCTATTCTTCCTGCAATAGGTTTGCTAAAAGTGACAGGTCATGGACCATACTGGACAGAAAAACTTTTTGATGGTAACGTACCTAGGAACTTGTGCCAAGAAAACACTACTGTTGAAGTAGTTTCTCCCGTATATCAACATCTCTTATTTCCACATCCGTCCTAACAGAAGTCTATACTGCGAATCTGAACCAGAACGAGGCTTTCTTTGGTCCTGCTTATGACACCCCATTTCTACTATTTTCAAATACTATGGTTTTTCGTATAAATACATGATTACAAAAATACGGTTTATCAAAAACCGTTAGTTTAAATGATTAAAACAGTGGGTGTTACAAATCTATACCAAATCTAACCATAGTAAGCAAGAAGAGGATTAAACCTTGTTTCCAAATTAGGAGCTAACTTAGGCTCCACTCCAGCTAAACTTCATCCCATTGATAGCAACTTATTTGACCTGGAATACATGGCAAAACAAATAACACGTAAGACAAAAATTGTCTCGTGAGTTACATGAGTTTTAGACTCAAACCTTTAATTTCTTTTCCAACTTTTATAAACCTTATAACATAAAACTTCTGTCAAAACTTTATACAATATCATACTATACTTTTTACTTCTCGAAATCATTTCATAACATACTTTACAAAATTAACATCTTTCAAAGTTTTAAAATATTATCGTACCATAGCTCTTTATTCCTTTCAAAATCATTTCATATCATCCTTTGCATAATTACCTTCTTTCAAAACTTTATAATAAAATCATAATACAACTCTTTACTTTTCAAAAATCATTCTACGACATACTTTACGAAAATAACATTGTTCTTACTTTCTTTGACTGGTTTTATAAGCTTGCTGGATTTTTATACTTAGGGCTTTAATCACTATAAGTGATACCCCAAGTCTCTATGGCTAGAAAGAACGGATCAATCCTCACCATAGAAGTGCTGAGGCGATCCATTCGCGATGGGGAGTTTCCCCAGTAGACCCCTTACCTAACCCGGGAAGGTTGGAACATAGTTCCTTTACTAACGCTGCTTGCTACAATTACCAGTCATACAAAACATTTTCTGCTTGCTTGAACATTACTTACATACATATAACTTGTGGCTAAGCGCCAAACTTCATTACTTTCTATCTTTATGGCTAGATGCCAAATTTATAACTTTCATTTCACATAAACCATATGTTTAAAACATGTCTATATAACATCTTAGGCTTAATGCCAAATCATACTTTCCAAACATCTTGTGGCTATATGCCCTTTCATACTTGAAAACATATACAATTTGTAATCGAAACATACTTCTTAAACATATTGTGGCTATATGCCTATCCATACTTTCAAACATGTATAACTTGTATTCAAAATATATATACCTTCATATGATTGGTTCATAGACCAAAACATACTTTCACATAATTGGCTCATAGACCAAAACATAACTTCAAATATAACATTATACTTTCACAAACAAGTTAGAAATAATACTCTTGCATATAATTTCATATATAGAAATTTTATAAGAAATCTTGAAAATACTTACTTGCCATGTACCCCAGAATGGGTAAAAATACTGCATGTACTCACCTCATATATTGCTAGTGGATTGACTACTCGTTCCTTGTATTTATACTCTTTCAACTCCCAATTACTTGACTTGCACCTATATGTAGTATATGATACATTAATTTACATTATAATTGACTCTATAACATATTAGAGTCCTTATTATACCATTAGAGGTCGGAACGAGTGTATATCTTTTAAGTATTTAACTTTAGATGAGTCGTATTCAATACGTACACTACAATAGTACCCTCGAGGGGTCGTATTCCACATTAAAAATTTATTCCACCACTTTTAAACCATTTTGGACATGTACTTAAAGTTTGGGATCATTTGGACATGTCTAGCAAGTTTCGGAGTCCAAAACCCCCTGTTTGAAACACACGACCCGTGCAAAATTCATGCCTAAAAGAGCACGACCCGTGTTTGCTTTAAATAACAACATATTTTGAGGTGCAGGGGGAGCACGATTCGTGCATAATGAGCACGACCCGTGCTCTTTCTGGGCAGATTCATTTCAGTCCGATTTCAGTCCGATTTTGCACTGTAGCAGTCCGATTTTTACCCTATCACTTGCTGTTTTGACTTATTAAGAACTTGATACTTGACTTAATACTTATGGAATCATTTCATGACCAAAACCTTGAGTTTACCTCAAGTTTTAACCCATGGAATCATTCAAATCCTTAACAAATCATAGAAATCCCGTTTTTGACATTTTTGGTCAAAAACTGAAATTTCTTGAAACTAGCTCTTACAACTAATTTTTTCCATCTTTTATAGTATGTTGAACTTCATAAAAACCATTAAAACCATCTTTGATCACAAGGACCCGTGAATTAGGGTTCTTGAGCAAAAATCATCTTTTTTCTAAATTTCAACAACACTTCATAGTTGAAGTGTGTTTACTTGATGTTTTAGTGTAACTAGATGAGGATGGATTTCTGGAAGCATTTCATGAAGTTCATAATCCATATTTCCAGATTTCAACCCGAGAAGATGATGAATAGTGGGTGTTCTTACCACAAATGCTTGGAAACTTCAATTCTAACTTTAATTTTTGCACAAACTTCCTGAGCTCTTTCTCTCCTCTTGTTCTCTCCTGCTCTCTCTCGATTCTTCCACTGACTTCTGGAGAATGAGAGCTAAATATCTTATATATGCATATATATTTAATTTTTATAGAATAGTTACACTTTAACCCTTAGTCTTCCACTTTCTTTACAAAAATGGTCCTAAGACCCAAAATCTTGCAAACATAGTTTTAATAATTACTAACTTAGCTTCTTACTGAAATTTCTTAACAAAATGGTCATTTTCATGTCAAATGACCGATTTGCCCTTTTTGGCCAAGTATCACTATTCGCGCGGTAAAACTTCAAATTTTTACATAGACTTTTATTTCTTATATTATTATTTCACAAATACATATTATCTTACATAATGGTCTTATAATGGATTGAAAGACCATTTTACCCTTTTTCATCATCTTCCTCCAAACTTTTGGTCTTTTCCTTTCGTATTTTCTCGAATATATATTAGAGGTTTTTGGGTCGTTACAACTACCTCCCCCTTATTGGGATTCCGTCCTCGGAATCATCGCACAATTACTAAAAGTAAATCACTTCCTCCTCCTTTTCAAATGTTCTCCGCCAAAGTTGGTTTCTAGTAGATACTTTCTTTTCACTAACACATAATCATATTCTTCATTATTTTATCTTTTAATCTTTTCTTCTTTGGTTGCTTTTGATTCTTTAATAAACTCTTAGCGGTTCCTGCTTTCAATTCTTTATAGAGGATTAACATAATCTCTTTAAAACTTTATATCTTTCCAGTTAACCAAATATCATTTTGGTCATTTTATCTGTTTTCTCAACCTTTTAGTCATTCATTCATATTTCATACTTTCATATTTGTATCAAAATAGTAGTCTACTTATAATTATTCTCATATCTTTATTAGAACATGTGAGATTATACTCATCGGATTCTTTACTTATAAAACTTCTTTCCATGTACAATTGGTAAAGCTTTGTATTTATACAGATTTATAAATACACAGTATCTTTTTTTTTTACACTTTACATCTACACTTTTCTGTTTAGAACAGAATCTGTCGAATCAACATATCTTTCATAAGAATCTACATATCTTGTTCTAAAAGTGTTGAAGTAACGCACCGCTTTTTTTTTCAATCAAACATCAATAGCTTTCTTTCTTCATATAATTCACAACATTAATCAACTTAGATATTTCTTTCATCTTCCTTTATTATTTATGAGATTTCATCCTCATTTACTCATCATACATAATGGTATCATTTCTATTACATTTTTCATCTTCTTGTGTACCCCGTGTACCATGCTCATATTATTATTTATGTTTTAGTACTTCTTTGCCAATTCTTATTTCTCACATTAGTGCTTAGTTTAGCACCTGATCTTCTGTTTACTCTTTTCTCACGGTATCTAAATTGTTTACCATGATTGATTCGAAATGTGTTTTTCTTCAATTCACTTATGGAACTTCATACATGTTGCATACTATAATTTACATTCCCATACTTACTTTACTTTTCATAATATTATTATCTTGTGGTGTATTTATGTTTCATAAACCACATTCATTAACTTCTTGACATATTCTTACAAGTTCTTAGTTGCATAATATACACATATGTATATACTTGGTTCTCTCTTGGTTTAAAAACTCAACTAGATATTTTTAACATTTTCGTCCCATGACGAATTCTTGACATAACCTTCAATTACCATTACTTCTCATTACTCTTTACTTGTTATAGTTAATGCTAAAACAATAATTTTCTTGCCTTTATATCTTTTACCATTTCTGTCATGTGTTATAAGGCTATATGCCTAACACATGTTGCTATTTTTTCATTTAAACTCCACTTCTTTACACTATATATTTCTTTATGTCATTATATATTTCATATAAAACTTACTTCTTATGTATCTTTAGGTGATACACAATTGTCGTTTATTTTCTCGTCATCTTTTGTTCTTTTGTATTTCGAGACCGTATGCTCGATACATTATTTTACTCCTTTGCTTCATACCTTATAGTATTCTAATTATAATACTTATTTCATAACCACTTTTATACTTTTGTACATCATATTTATATATATCCAAAAACTTACTCATGCTTTCACATTTATAAACACATATATATATACACTTCTTTGTATTTCATAGCTACTAGCCATGTACTAACCATTTCTCACAATCTTTGGATTCCTTTACCCATCATTTCTATTCGGAAGTAATAGCTTCCTGTCTGTTTATTTTAGTTTTTATTTTATCTTTGATTCTTCATCTAATACTTCTTTTTTTTTTGACCTCTACTATTGTTCTTTACTTCATATTAATTATGACCTTTAGTCATTTTCCTTACATACTTTTGATTTTTCTTCAGTCAACATACTTCATTATACTCTTTTATTATTGATATTTCTTCTTATACTTCCTTCATTTGGTTGCGGAATTTGATTCCTTATAACCAATATCTTTTCATTATTTTTTTTTCCAAATTCTCATCATCAGGTACTAGATCTAGCACCTCTTACTTAAATATTTTATTTATCCTGGGACAACTTTTAATATTCTTCTTTTAAGAATCAAATTACAAATTTACAACTCGTACTACTTCCTGTACAGTCTGCTATTACCTTACATTCATTAATATTATTTGCATGATTTGATCCACAATTACTTATCGTTACTTCTGTTCGGGTATCTCATGTATGTATATCTTCATTTGAATGCCGCTTTTTTTTACAGGCCAATTCGTGCCAACAACTTCCAAATCTATATATAAATATAGCATTCAACTTATCATCTCAAAATGGTTTTCATCTGTTTATGCTGTAGTAAACAAGGCATAATATCCTTACTTTACATAAACTTCTTTCTTTTCGACTATGCACCACGAAGCTATTGGACTTCTGTACCGATCATCCGTCATCTTTATTTACTCTTCAGTTATCATGCTGCTTGTCTCTTTACTTGACTCACCACTACTTATAACTTATTCAATTGTCCATTCTTTGGACACTTTTATTTATCATCTTTGTTCAATCTTGACGGTTAGTCTTCCACTCGCTGCTACAACCGTCATCTTCTATCTTTAGCTTTTCTCATAATTTTAATATTAGCGTCTTACAATGATATTCTGCTTCCTTTATATATTTATTATTCATACATCTTTTAAAAATTTTGAAATTTTAATGGTCATGCCCGAGGCACACCACCTGCTTGCATTAAACTCTTCTTTACCACTCTTTTATTTTTACAATTCTATGTACTATCAGTTTACTCTGCTTAAAATTTTCATTCTTCATGTAAGAGTCTTACAACTCCTATATAGGTAATCAATACCCATAATTCCTCTTTAAATTACTCTTATTCATACTTTTTCTCGCCTTGACAGGCACATATTTTAATATCCTTCAATTTGTCTAAGAAATATTATTTATCACTTTATTTCTTTTACTTTACCATACTAAGTGGTATATTTATATACCCACTGCATTAGCTTTTAATACTCATAACCTTACCCACCAGAATACCATAATTCCTTTGTGATTCCACCAGTCTCAATACATATCCTGTGATTATGATAATACGGGCCCATATTACCATAATCACCTATACATATTGATTCTTCTGTTACCACAAGGTTTCATGGAACACTGGTTCCTTTAACATATTAACACCATTATAAGCACACGATAGTCACTACTAAAATCTTACTACTTTATAAACATAGTCTTTAATAAATTTAGACGGTTATGGAAAATATCATATAATTTTCCTAACGGTCAAATCTTTGCTCACTTTAAACGTTAACTTAAAACTTCTTAGTGTTATATATCCACTTATTTTAAATAATGCATAATGTCTTAATCATTTAAGACATCATATAGCATACTTTCATAAACTAACATTTATATTGCATGAGTTTAAGCCTAGGAGTGGAACAAGCCAATCCTAATTCGCTTAAACTATGGCTCTGATACCAACTTGTGACACCCCATTTCTACTGTTTTCAAATACTATGGTTTTTCGTATAAATACATGATTACAAAAATACGGTTTATCAAAAACCGTTAGTTTAAATGATTAAAACAGTGGGTGTTACAAATCCATACCAAATCTGACCATAGTAAGCAAGAAGAGGATTAAACATTGTTTCCAAATTAGGAGCTAACTTAGGCTCCACTCCAGCTAAACTTCATCCCATTGATAGCAACTTATTTGACCTAGAATACATGGCAAAACAAATAACACGTAAGACAAAAATTGTCTCGTGAGTTACATGAGTTTTAGACTCAAACCTTTAATTTCTTTTCCAACTTTTATAAACCTTATAACATAAAACTTCTGTCAAAACTTTATAGAATATCATACTATACTTTTTACTTCTCGAAATCATTTCATAACATACTTTACAAAATTAACATCTTTCAAAGTTTTAAAATATTATCGTACCATAGCTCTTTATTCCTTTCAAAATCATTTCATATCATCCTTTGCATAATTACCTTCTTTCAAAACTTTATAATAGAATCATAATATAACTCTTTACTTTTCAAAAATCATTCTACGACATACTTTACGAAAATAACATTGTTCTTACTTTTTTTGACTGGTTTTATAAGCTTGCTGGATTTTTATACTTAGGGCTTTAATCACTATAAGTGATACCCCAAGTCTCTATGGCTAGAAAGAACGGATCAATCCTCACCATAGAAGTGTTGAGGCGATCTACTTCGCGATGGGGAGTTTCCCCAGTAGACCCCTTACCTAACCCGGGAAGGTTGGAACATAGTTCCCTTACTAACGCTGCTTGCTACAATTACCAGTCATACAAAACATTTTCTGCTTGCTTGAACATTACTTACATACATATAACTTGTGGCTAAGCGCCAAACTTCATTACTTTCTATCTTTATGGCTAGATGCCAAATTTATAACTTTCATTTCACATAAACCATATGTTTAAAACATGTCTATATAACATCTTAGGCTTAATGCCAAATCATACTTTCCAAACATCTTGTGGCTATATGCACTTTCATACTTGAAAACATATACAATTTGTAACCGAAACATACTTCTTAAACATATTGTGGCTATATGCCTATCCATACTTTCAAACATGTATAACTTGTATTCAAAATATATATACCTTCATATGATTGGTTCATAGACCAAAACATACTTTCACATAATTGGCTCATAGACCAAAACATAACTTCAAATATAACATTATACTTTCACAAACAAGTTAGAAATAATACTCTTGCATATAATTTCATATATAGAAATTTTATAAGAAATCTTGAAAATACTTACTTGCCATGTACCCCAGAATGGGTAAAAATACTGCATGTACTCACCTCATATATTGCTAGTGGATTGACTACTCGTTCCTTGTATTTATACTCTTTCAACTCCCAATTACTTGACTTGCACCTATATGTAGTATATGATACATTAATTTACATTATAATTGACTCTATAACATATTAGAGTCCTTATTATACCATTAGAGGTCGGAACGAGTGTATATCTTTTAAGTATTTAACTTTAGATGAGTCGTATTCAATACGTACACTACAATAGTACCCTCGAGGGGTCGTATTCCACATTAAAAATTTATTCCACCACTTTTAAACCATTTTGGACATGTACTTAAAGTTTGGGATCATTTGGACATGTCTAGCAAGTTTCGGAGTCCAAAACCCCCTGTTTGAAACACACGACCCGTGCAAAATTCATGCCTAAAAGAGCACGACCCGTGTTTGCTTTAAATAACAACATATTTTGAGGTGCAGGGGGAGCACGATTCGTGCATAATGAGCACGACCCGTGCTCTTTCTGGGCAGATTCATTTCAGTCCGATTTCAGTCCGATTTTGCACTGTAGCAGTTCGATTTTTACCCTATCACTTGCTGTTTTGACTTATTAAGAACTTAATACTTATGGAATCATTTCATGACCAAAACCTTGAGTTTACCTCAAGTTTTAACCCATGGAATCATTCAAATCCTTAACAAATCATAGAAATCCCGTTTTTGACATTTTTGGTCAAAAACTGAAATTTCTTGAAACTAGCTCTTACAACTAATTTTTTCCATCTTTTATAGTATGTTGAACTTCATAAAAACCATTAAAACCATCTTTGATCACAAGGACCCGTGAATTAGGGTTCTTGAGCAAAAATCATATTTTTTCTAAATTTCAACAACACTTCATAGTTGAAGTGTGTTTACTTGATGTTTTAGTGTAACTAGATGAGGATGGATTTCTGGAAGCATTTCATGAAGTTCATAATCCATATTTCCAGATTTCAACCCGAGAAGATGATGAATAGTGGGTGTTCTTACCACAAATGCTTGGAAACTTCAATTCTAACTTCAATTTTTGCACAAACTTCCTGAGCTCTTTCTCTCCTCTTGTTCTCTCCCGCTCTCTCTCGATTCTTCCACTGACTTCTGGAGAATGAGAGCTAAATATCTTATATATGTATATATATTTAATTTTTATAGAATAGTTACACTTTAACCCTTAGTCTTCCACTTTCTTTACAAAAATGGTCCTAAGACCCAAAATCTTGCAAACATAGTTTTAATAATTACTAACTTAGCTTCTTACTGAAATTTCTTAACAAAATGGTCATTTTCATGTCAAATGACCGATTTGCCCTTTTTGGCCAAGTATCACTATTCGCGCGGTAAAACTTCAAATTTTTACATAGACTTTTATTTCTTATATTATTATTTCACAAATACATATTATTTTACATAATGGTCTTATAATGGATTGAAAGACCATTTTGCCCTTTTTCATCATCTTCCTCCAAACTTTTGGTCTTTTCCTTTCGTATTTTCTCGAATATATATTAGAGGTTTTTGGGTCGTTACACTGCTGATCTCAAAGACTTTGGTTCCAACCGAACTACTAATATACTAAAGTATTATGAGAAAATGAGTTGAATGCCTCGGACTCGTAATACTACTTTAAATATGTCAATATCGCTTCGGTTTGCCTATCCGATGCGAAGATCAATCTTCAGATGATGACAATGATCCGTCTGAGGCGCAATCATCAATATGTAATGGCAGGCATGCATCGGTTCCTGATTGCTCCGTATAACTAGTCTTCTTCAGCCGCAATGACTTCCTCGGTTCAGATTATACTCCACATACTTAACAATCTTCCACTTGGATAATAGTTAGAACTTGATTCTTTTATCGTCTAAGTTGTAACAACGAGACACTCATCCCTAGTTCCTCGCCTTCCCCTACTTATGCGGAAGACTAGTTGAAGTCATATACAACTTCAACTTCTCTATTGGGACCACCTTTGTGAACATGTCTGTAGGGTTCTTCGCTCTAAGGATTTTCTTCAAGATGAGAGTATCATTTGAAATCAACTCTCAAATGAAATGACACCTCATTTTGATGTGCTTCATCCTGCTATGAAACACTAAATTGTTCGCAAGGTATATGACACTCTGGTTATCACAATACATCATGTAATATTCCTTATTCAAGCCCAACTCTGATAGGAGGTTCTTTAACCAAACAAGCTCCGTACTAGCTTCTTCTAGAGCCATATACTCAGCCTTCGTGGTTGAAAGAGCAACATTCTTCTGTAGCTATGGCATCCACTGATTCTGGTTTCTCCAATTGTGAATACGTAATCGGTAGTGCTCTTGCCTGAATCCATACAACCCCCAAGTCAGCATTGACATAACCTTCCCCCAAACCTTTTGACTTTTAAAACTTAAGGTTGCGTCTAAGGTTCCCTTCAAGTAGCGAAGCAGCCACTTGACTCCTTCCTAATGCTCCTTCACTAGATTTGACATAAATCTACGTCTAAGTTCGATATTCTCAAGTATTGAAAGAAAAATGTGGTTCCTTTTCCTATTACTGCTCGTATGGCGAAAGATAAAAAAAATTTACTTAATGTTTATTTAGTGATTTTTAATACATATTTGACTAATTATTAATCGATATTTTTAGATATTTTTGGCTATACAAGTGCCAACCGTGGCATCCGAGTTGACATTTATTACTTATGGATGAATATTAGATGAGTATCAAACTAATTTCGCAACCTCTATAATAGAAGCGTTGATTTGCATCCAAAATTGGGTAAGAAAATCAATAAAACTGATAATAGCCGACCCCGAAGACATATTAAGAGATGATGTCGTTGCTTTGGATACATTTATTTATTTTCTTTTGCTATAAGTTTTATAAATGTCTAAACTTGAATTATGAAATACTTACTATTATTTTCTTATTATTTTTATAGAAATTAAAGATGCAATTTAAGGAAGCGGTCGAAAAGATAAACGTTTAAAAAGGTGTTTGCAAAAAATTGTTTTTATTTTGGTCATTTGGCGTCTCACACGAACAAATTTGGATTATTTTAGTTTATTGGTTTGTATTTTCATTTTTTCGTGACATTTATTAAAAGTATGTTTAAAAATATGTTTGCAACCTTTGTGTTTGTGTTGGTTTCATGGTTCAAATATGCTAAGTTAAACATTTAAAACTAGCCCAAAATGTGAATTAGATAAATTAAAATTGTGTTTGCAATTATTTGCAATTAAAACAGCCCAAAATATTCTAGTTCCTAGTTCCTAAAGCCCAAAATAAACCCAAAGTAACATCCATCTTCCCAAAATATGGTACCCAGTCTGGTTCTTGGCCCAACAACCACCAGCCCAAGTAAATTCGGTTCTACCTGGTCCGGGACCGATTAAAAATCCAAAATCAAGTAGGTTACACAAGGTTTAGTTTTCGTTTTTAAGTCTCAAGAAATTTCGGACCGGTTCCACCTCGGACCGGTCATATCCCGGACCCGATCTCATATATTCCCTAGTCTACATGCATAACCCATATACGATCAATATATTCCATTTAAGGACGCTTTTCAAAAAATACTTTTACCAAACAATTCAAAGTAACCACTAACCATGATGTCCATAATTCGGTCAACTGAGTACATTTGGTTAGTGGGTGACACGTGAGGTGAATATTTGCTTCTTTTCTTCACCGTTGTTGTTCCATGCTATTTGAAGACCATGGTTCGATTTCATGGTTAAGTATACATAAACGGTGTGCTAGCATTTGTTGAGTTCCTCCTATTCTTCACTTTTTTTATGCCAACCGGATTTTGAGTTTAGTCCTTCACTTTTATATGACCAAATTAATTTATCTATATATACACATCATCAAAAAATTGGTACACATAGCTATTTTTATGTCATAAAAAAAGTGAATGGCTAAACTCAAAACTCTGAACAATTGGTTGTTCAAACAAGTAAACGACAATAATTTTTCACGTATATACACATCTACATATTCAAATAACTACATTATACATAACCTAAACATATATTTATTTGAAAAGACAAATTAAATAGGTAGTGCAACAAGTAAATACATATTTCGTAATAAAAAAAACTAGCTAGTTTAAGAGACTGTTTTAGTCATCTTCCGTTAACCATCTCAACTCTAAACTTAAGGCAACCGTAACAATTATTCCAAGAAATACTCCATAAGTAACGTTCCATTCACTTCCCGCATGTGCCAAATAAATCCCATAGAAAACGTTGAAAATTGCAAATAGTATCAAAAGTCGTCCTACATTATGATGATACCAATTCCAATATTTCCTCTTCTTCGAATCTTTATTTGGCCGAATCAAAATGGCAATAACCTACGAAATATATATAAATATTTAACTCAAGTGCATGTATTACAAGAGAAACAATAAAGAAGCCTATTTTGTTAGTAACTTAGTATAGGTATTTTACGTACTCACGTGATTGAAAGTAGCCCTAGAAATTTGTCTTTTAAGTCTAAATGGCCAAGTGATTGTGTAGTGATAAATATAAAAAATGTGAAAACAAATAATTCACGAACCTGTAAACAACCGAGCGTAATAACGATTAGGCCAATGATTTTGTGTTTGTCAACATTGACATCGATACGGTCATTTAAAATAAGTCCTGCAACTATGCCTGATAATCCAAGAATAAATCCGACTAATTGGATGCTCGAATGTGCATAAAGCCATGATCGGCCAACATGCTTCAAGTAACGAGCAATAAAAGCACCAATCGGGAGTAAAACGCCCCATCCTACCGCACTTAAAATCCCGTGAACTCTCTTCAAATCAGAATACGGAGTGTTGACTTGACTACTGTCACCTATAAAAGAAAATGTTTTGTTTATTTACAATAAAGTGGGCATGAAAAAGTAAATGAAAGAATGTCAAGTATAGAAGTTATAAATTAATGTTATGTTTTCTTAAAAAATGTGACATGGAGTCTAGTTATATTTTAAACGTTATATATTTTGATGAAAGTTTTTTAAAAGTTATAAAAACACATACTTAAGATAGAATGAAAGGAATGTTAGGTTGAAAGTGGAGCGGGGCCAAAGGAGATTGGATCATTTTGAGTCAGCTATCAACCACTCCACAAAAAATCCGATATTAAAAAGGTGGGATTAAAATATTAATTTATTTCTTAGGAACAATTGTAAAAGAAATTTAAATCAAAGTGCGTGTCAATAAGTATATACTAATTTTCTAATTAGTGTAAATTTAGATTTTAGATAATTTAGAAAAAAATCAAAATCAGGCACGATAGTTATTATTTTTTAACTTAAAAAATCTTGGTGCTTCCTAAGTCCTAACACGATTACACGACCCATTCTTTTAAAAATTGGTGATGTAATGTTCCATCATGCAAACAACATTAAGGAGAATTTATGAATTTTTTAACACGTTTCCGTGTTATTTAAAAATTAGTAGCTTCATAAATAAAAGGGAATGAATTTCAATTGATTGAATTAGTGACAAAGACTTTTGAGACAACGTTTAGAAATATGTGTATGTGTTTGCCAAACTTTTATTTTCAAACTAAAAGAAATTTGACTAATTGAAATTAATGACAAAAAGAATACGGGGACAACATTATTTTGTTAAAAAAATTATCAAAACGTTATGGTTCACAAAGTATAAATATAAATAAAAAATGAAAATTCATTAAAATATTATTTTCTTTATAACCCCATTAAAACATCTTTGCCAACTTTTATCTTTAAACAACTTAATAAATAGATGTAATTATTAATGATAAAGAAGTGGTTGTTGATATGAAATTTTACCAACAAATAGTACTTAATTTGTCTAAAACATAAATTTTGACTTGACATATAGTTAAACAGGTTTTTTTCACTAGTAATAAATGTGTATAATGTTCATTAATGAAATAATTTTAAATAAGCTAATGAACCGGAATAAATATGGTCAATAAGTTGTAATAATTGTTTAAGACATATAAAAAAGAGATTTCATATATTTTGTAAAGAATTTATATATATTACAAATGATCTACAAAATAAAGTTATAATAAAATCAGATAAAGACTAATGTCATATTCAACGATCGACCACTCAACCTACAATTTGGGTTACACCTCGTAAAATAAATAAAAATTCTTGAAGTTTCTAAATTGTTTTTGTAGCTGATATTCTTTTTCCAGTCAATACATTACGTTTTCGTTAAATAGATCTTAAGTTTATTCAGCTTACACAGATATCTTTATCTCTTAAGAATATGATAACATAGAGGATTTAAATCTAAAACATCATTATTCAACCTGTCAAAGCATCATCTTGAAGATCAACATCATACTTGAATCTTATGGTATTCAAATGTGTAGTAATGAAAAAATCAACTTGAATCCACTTAATTTATGATGATTGCGATGCTTAAACTGTTTTTGGTCAATTGGACTCATTATTCGTTTGGATAACTTCATTATCCAGCAAAACTGATCATTAGTCCCCACCAAGCCATGTGTTAGTTAAGTCACCAACACGACCTTTTGTGTTGGTTCACATGTATAAGATAATAGATGTTGATTTTATAAAATTATCGATGTTATTGTATAAGTTGATAATATATTAGAATATTATTGTATGAATTAACCAAAAAAAAACAGTATGAACATTTCGTTTTTATGTACAATCTGTCATTGAAGCAGAATGTAAGGTTCTGGATACAGGATACTTCTAAATTAGTAAATTTCATATATGATTTGAAACGTTTTCTAGAAGTAGATCGCTTACCTGATGCGTAATTGAAGCTGACAGTCATCTGATTCCTATGCACCGTCAATCGGAAGCTCGACGCGGTGGGGGCCTGGTTACTACTGCTGCCGACGGCGAACACCAGCTGTTGGCTCGGTAGATCTGCAATCAATTGAAATGCTAAATACATTCGAGACGAAACCGAAATGATCGAAGAAGTATTCGGCATAAATTGTAGGTTTCCTTGATCCGGCACCACTTGGCTTGGAGTTTTTCCGCCGAGGTAATACTTTCTCATGGTAACGGTATTGTCATCGGCCAGCCAACCGACGACGGCACTGGAGCCAACCATTCCGCCGTTGGGCGAAAACCCCATCGCTACGTACGAATTCGTGCTCGGCGCCGACAAAACGAAGCTCCATAAGCTTGGCCCGGCTTGAGAGTACTGTTGTAATAAGCAACCATTAAATCGGCTAATCCCAAAGAGAAAGAGTTTTAAAGAGGAATTACAGCTTCTAAAGCATAAATTACAAGTAATTATAACGTTTATACTCCACAATTTCGTTTATTCCGGGAAAACATATTTTAGGCTCATATACTAAATATGCGTCTGTGGAAATAGTCTGTTATCAAAATATTTAATTTATGGTTTTTTTTCTAATAAAGTTGTCTATGATAGATATTGTTTTTAAGCAAGATATCCATCTATAAATTGTGCTTTTTTTTTACATTAAAAACATTTAGTAAGGGTTTTTTCTATGAATCAAAATAGTTGGAGACCATTTCAATATAAGGGTTTTTTTTTTTTTTTTATAAATAGAAATATGACTCTTTTCGTATGAAAGTAGGATTGTGTTATATATACCCAACACAAAGTAGCCCAAAATTAATAAATGGTTTTTTGATTATTGACATAAATTTTCTTTTAATAAAGTGTGTTTTTATCACTTTGGTCCAAATTGTTAATGTAACACCCCTATGTTTATTTGTTATATTTATCATCAATCTTTTAAAACAAAAAAATAAAAGTACTCGTTGCCACATGTGTGTGTGGGTGACTGCTAATAATTGTACATGTAACTTGTAATGCACGACGGAGAAACAAGATTTGACTTTGAATACTAGAATTAGATTTCATCACTTGTTATTTGTGATGTCATGCAACCCTGTGATAAAGTTTATGTCAAGAGTCATTGCACAATTTCTTATTAACATGCGAATTTTTAAAACATATATTTCTCATATGATATAATTATTTCTAGAAGGACTTAAGTGGCCTTAATTGAAATTGTGCAATGATTCTTTTCGAGAAAGTTGGAGAACTATAAAAGTTTGGTGGCTTGGTAAACATAGACAAAACAAACGTAAAATTTAAACTAAAGATTTTTATATTATGCTAAATTGATTATATTCATTAAAGTAAGTCTAACTAACAAATGATCATTTTTAATAATTAATAAAACAAGAACCTACCCATTTATATAAATATAAAAAAAATCCATAAATCTCAGGTTTTTTTATCAGAATCACTAAATTTCATCAATGATATAAATGAAAACCATTCAATAACCAACTTTCTAGAAATGATAATGATATGCACCCACTATAAAACACACCACACAAGCCATGGATATCAAATATATGGTATATATTGTCTATAAGTTATGAAGAAAATATGATGTTTATAAGTTATGAAGAATATGTTAATTAGTATATATAATAAGAATATGTTAATAAATATAATAACATACATATCTCTTTTTCCTTTTTTTGCTTTTATAAAATAATATAAATTGCATGGGTATGATGGCATGACTTACTCTCAAAAGGAAGCCTTCAGAAGACCAAACATTGGAGCAACTAAGAGAAGATGTATCAAACAAGATTTGAGCATTGATATACTCAAGACTTGAAGTTGTGCACGAGTCTTGAGTGAATTGTGATTGAATTACATGTAAAGAAGCTAAAATCAACAAAAAAAGAAGGTGTGAGGGTAGTTTCATGATGGGTGTTCTATTCTTCATCATATATGTCTATATCTCCCCTATCATGTATCTATATAAAGGGTATGAAGAGAAGGGCAAAATGGTAAAATATGCGATTATGGGTTTTCCACGACCAATGGATGGACGTTGACTTGGTTCAACACTTTATTATAATTAATACACTAAATGGTGTTGGTTTTATTCATTCGTACTTCAACAGTCAATAATCAATTATACAAATTTATAAATTGAGTATTTTATCGGGTTATCAAATAGTGATCAACTAATTAATTGGACAAATTTTATTTCGAATTGGAGTCGTATTAATTGGTTTGCAATATGTGACAAACTTGACTTCAATTTTGATTGCTGGTTTTTATCACCAAAAGATTATGATTTTGAAAAATAGGTGAAAGATTACTCTAACTAAAACAGATTTGACATCTCTTGGTAGGATAAAGGTGGAGAAAGTGTAATGTTTTTCCGTTTTGGTTTTTTCTAGTTGGTAACCCATTAAATCATCTATTATTTATTGCCTCTTTTGAAATTAAAATCGAACATTAAATACAATGATGATTATATTGGTATATTCTTATGGTTTATTAAGTTATAAAATTAATAGAAAATGTTACGAATCATAAACATATTTTTGCTTAATTTTAATCAATTTGATTGAGCAAATGCTTAGTTTGGTACAACATGGAACGAAGAACAACTGCGGATAGTGAGGGTTGTGTTGTGATTTGTTACCAGTGTATACAGCTTATAGTTTCATTTATCCGTTTATACGTGTATAAAAATACCAATGGACAATGCAATAATATTTTGTTTGCTTATTAATGACACGTAATTCTCAATATTTAGTTTATAGAAGGTTTCTGTTTTGTTACTACCCATCATCTCCATTAACAGCAATTATGGATTCGAATTTGTTAGGATTGCATGTAGTTTTTTTTTGTGTTCTGGCTTTGAAGTTAGATGTTTTTTTCTTAGATTACATAAAACATGTAGAATTTCGTGCTGAAAGATTTTTTTATAGATAACTAAAACTTCAAATTCTAAAACCTTTATTCTTTAAACATTATACAGATAGAAACTTAAAACCCTAAATCTCTACTTCTACATAAAAACATGAGAATAATATTCATATTTAGACAAGGAAATCAAACCCATATATATGTAATATTCATTATTAAAAGCCTTTTATAAAACTAGATGATAAAACTAATAAAACTAATGCAAATGCATTTACTGGTATGCATCACATATTATCAAGTATATGAGAAAAAATATTGGCATTGTATTACTAGCAAGAAAAAAAACTATCAACTACTAAATATATAATACTACAACAAAAAAATTGCATTTGATAAATAGTGATGCAAAGGATCAAAACCAGCAGTACCTTTTGCATGTAAAACACATATTTTACCATTTGAGTTGCATCCATCATTAACTCATGTTTACCTTATTACCCACCAATTGTTTATCATTAAAAGACGGAATGTCTTAAAAAATCCATTTCCTAACAAACTATTATAATGAAAAACGGTAAATGTTATCAAAATCCACCTATGATTTTAAATAGCACTTTTATTGGTAACTCTATATAGCTACAAGCCTACAATGAAGAGAACGTTAATTATATATATATATATATATATATATATATATATATATATATATATATATATATATATATATATATATATATATATATATATATATATATATATATATATATATATATAAAAGATGCTTTACTTATAATTATATAAAATAAACATAATCATGGGAATAATAGAATGCAAGCCTCAAGGACATATGTAGCATAGTTGGTTCTGAAGTGGTATATGGTAGAAATAGCCAAGGGTTTGAGTTTCGGTGTAAGAGTTTTAGCTTCAATATGGATTGAGTTTTTTGTATATAGTAAGCTATTGCATCAGCTACATAGATTCATAAAAAGCCGTTATATACTTGATTTATGCCTCACATGATGTTTTTGAAGCATGGGTTGCTGAAATAACAACTTTTGTGCGGAAAAAATACAACTTATAATTTATTTTATAATCAGGCAACTAGAAAGCAATACTTATCATTTTATATCATAATTCTATTAATAGTTGAATACAGTTAATATTATTAATAAAATATCATTTAAAAGGACGAAAGACTTGGAAAATTGGAATGAGTCGTATTATATTAAACACTATGTTCCACCGAGAAAACACGACCAAAAGAAAAGACGTGTTTACTAATGTCTAATAACAAAAACCAAACACTTGGTATGTAGAGTGGGTCCTTCATGCTTATACCAACACTAAATGGGGACTAGACGTGAGAATTTATAAGTGATTTATCAACATCACCCGTAAGACTATTTGATTGAGTTGTTTCAAAGTTTTGATGTAAAAACTTGATTCTAATAAATTTTCATTTTCCAAAATAAAATTTAAGAATTTTGTATACATCTCTATCTCCTCCCAATGTTTACATCTAAACAAGTATTTATTTGTCCAACGCATAAAATCAATCCATTTCTTGAGATAAATAAAACCAACAAAAACCCAACTTTATTGGAAGTCGACGTAAACGAGAAGTTGTGACCTCAAGTCAATGGTAGATCACATTTGTCATTGTGGCCACACACTTTCTAATATTCCACATAAAATTTCAAATTAGCATAGAAAATAATTTTGTCTGAATATAAAATTGAAACTGATGTTAATTGTCAAGTCTGGAATTTAAAGCGCCTTGGATTTTCATGTACACAAAAAGACGTGGTCCTCAAATTCGCAAAGATTTAACTTTAAAAAAAATCATTCTACTTTCCATAACTAAAAACTTTCCATTTGGAAATTTGCATGATTTTATCGATATATTGTTTTTTAGAAAGCAAATCCACGTGCAATTCTATCTCACATCCGCCATTTCTTTTTCTTTTCTGAAAATTAAGAATGTGTTTTCTTATAGAAGACGATTTGCTAATGCACAATTCATCTGATACTAAACCTTAAACCTAAAAAACCAGTCAATCAGAAGGCTATTCATTGTTTTACGATGCCATAAGACAGAGACCTAAAGTTTTAGATCTTGTAGTTTAATTTAATTCGGGGATTTTAAAAGAGACTTGTTGAACCTAATGCACATGTTTCTTATTGTTATTAATGTATAGAAATTATGTTTTGAGGTCACTTGTGCATAGCCATAGATGAGTTACGACCTATAAAAGATTGAGGTCCATTGTCATCGGTTTTCACCCTCCTGTAAAATAGCACATAAGCCGCATTTGACTTGACATCATCTTCATTAATGGCTGATATGTGACTGTCATCAAAGTTGTACCACCTGTTTTCATCAATAAGCTGCACCACACAAAATCAAATTGTATATAATATTATAACACTCTACTTTCAAATTATTTTTCTTGTAATAAACAAATAAATGAACTGACCTTAATATATGCAGTATAGTGGCCACTTCCCATACCACCATAGTGATTGGTTAACGCGTAGAGTTCATACACTTGACGACTTGAGTTGTTTTTATTAGCAACGTACTTTGTCAAGTCAAAATCATGAATAGGAAAGTTGACAAATGTCTCTAACTTATGCTTCATTGACCTGCTATATGAAAACCTCTTTAAATGGATCACAAGAACTTCCGGAAGCCTCCATAGATCTAACTTCTTACTCGCTTGCCTTCTCTCTTTACATTGTGGACAATACCTTCACCAATCAGAAATCACACTAGGATCAATGACGAAGGACGAAATAGTAATTTCACGAAAAGCTTACTTACCACATGTCTTCAGGTACCAAAGGTTCCTCGCGTAAGAAAGCTTCCAAGCATGTATACAAAGACAGAGGCTCTGTTCGAGTTTTCTTTGTGGGCCCGTATTTGAAAACTTCCGGTAACTTTTCTAAGTAATTTGTGTCGTATTTTTTCAAAAGCTTTGGGGACCAATCGATGAAAAGGAGTATGGACATTGATGATGAGGGCAATCTTACGGTTCTTTCTTCTCCGACTGAAAGATCGATACACGCGTTGTTTCCGTCGACCAATTTTAGCGGAAGTTTTCGTGATTCCGTCTTGGAATCGGAGTTCTCGTTGGCTTCGGAATCGGAGACGTCGGAATGCATCGGCTCGGGTCTTAGCATTGGAGAGAGCATTGTGTGAACTATTAATTGTATATCGCCTCTTGTAATGGTTGCATCACAAGAAACGGGGAAAACTAGCGGGGTCCCGTATGCCTTCCATCCGGTTGTCCCGCGAGCATTTCCGGTTTCCCTTAAATAGATAAAAAAAGATTTTGAGAAAAGAATAAAATATTGGATAGTTTGGACATATATAACCAACCACAAAATCAAGAAAGACTTACAATTCTTCACGTCGATGTATCAACTGGAGAAACTTAGTATTTTTCATGGACTTTGGAATCTTGTAAGCACTAAGGTGGTCATCGTCTTTTATGGAAGATAATGACATGAGAGGGTCTTCAAGAAACCGGTGAATCAAGTGATTGCGTATCTGTAAAAGAAAAAAACAGAATCTCTCAATTCATATGCTTTGATAATCAGGAAAGTAATTAAAAAGTTTACCTCTACTAGAAAAACTTTTTCATTGTGCTTTAAACCACAAGCAGTTGTAAGTGCTTGAATCAAGTCCCTGCAACGTCCCTGTTTGGGTACAGTTACTGTGCAAGTAGCAGGCACTGCACTTCCATCACAGCTAAAAACCGTCACTGTCATTGTACGGGTCGTGGTTGATTGAAGTGGCAATGACAGATACATAAATGGGTCAAATGTAACCGAGATCTTTTCACATACAGGACAAACCAACGTTGACTTATATTGACCCTGTTCAAACAAAAAATTAGATGAAATGGTATTAGATTTCATGATATATATTGATGCTTACTTGGCAGACATCCACGATTATTGAATCATTTCGAGCGATGTGATTGGCCCAATATTCATCAGCAACTTCTTCATCGGGTCGCCCATCAGCATCTCTGGATTTTATGTAAGGCTTGTGTTTCACACGGTTTAAATCTTCATGGAGTCCATCAAGTAAAAAAGCAAGAAGCTCCTGAAGTAAACAAAAACCGTATATACTTATAGCATTCTACTTTCATTTCTTTCTGTTACAGCATTATACTTTCTTATTAAGGCATTGTACTTTTATGGCATGACATTTTGAAAAATCTACCGTTTTGGATTAAAAGAAATGAAAGTATGATGCTATAACAAACAAATCCCTGGAAGTACGTTGCTATTTCTTGCATTGATTTCATGAAAGTTCAAACCTGAGAATCATGCTGATTGTAACCACTAAATTGTGGTGCAAAACGAGCAAGCTTTGCTTTAAATTGCCTTGGAGCAAATGGAGTCCTTCCTGGTGCCCATAACTTCCTTAGTAACTCACCAAATGCTAAAGCTAGCTCACCCTACAAGCGGTTATTAATTATTATTATATTTAAATTTATTACTCAAAATAATAAAATGTGTATTAGTTTTGTTAAAACTTACCACCATTCCTAGAGGATTATGCCAGTTGATTTCTTGATTATAATCTTCTCTAAAATATCTAGCAAATTCTGGTGTATGAACAAGACACTGTATAGCACTGTTCATGAAACAGGTGTTTCCAAAATTTAGTAATCCAGTTAGACCACCGGAAGAGCCACGTGTACTGACACCAACAGTGACAGGTGTCTGTGTCTTGTCTTCTGATTCTTTAATGGCGGTTGACAAGCTTTGAAGCTGTGACAATTCTGAATTGCTGTTTTTGGATGCATTTTTGCTTGCGGAAAAACCTCCTGCGATTGAATAGTTGGTTTTAGAAGGTTCCACAAGTCCTGTTGACTCGTTTTTAGCAAACCCGTTTTCTTGAACATCACTTCCACCATTATCAACGGCTTCCACCAAAATCTGTATATAGAAAATAACACCAAGAAACAATGATGAGAGGGTATTTATGTCTTTTTGCACTTGGGTGGGACAAAAAATTGCAATTTTGTCCGCATAACAAATGGGGCCTTACTATATTCATCAACAACCTAAACAAACCCGATCTTTTATTAAAAAGTTATTATCTCTTTCCTTGATATACACAACCCAATCAATTCATTTTTTGTTAGTTTATCAGCAACTCGATTTTTTATTAGAAACATTTATAATCAACTTGTATTGTGTTTAAGATTATAAGAATAAATTATATATTTCATTAGTAAACAAAATAAACTTTTATTGCTTTATTGTTTTTTAAAGTTATAATAAAAATAAAAATATATGAGAAAAGATGTCACTGTCTGGTCTCTATTTGTGGAGACATACAAATTACGAATTTTGATGTTTTTTTTTTTTGATAAAAAAAAATCTGATAGGCTATTTCCAATTTTTCTGTTCTTTTTTAATTATTTTTTTGTCTTTTCTGGATCGGGATCATAGATAGATAAACATGGTATTAAACACACAAAAGTAACTCACGTCTTGATCCATTTGTATGTTGGCATCATCAAGTGTTTTCTCCAAATCATTCATCAAAGCATGTTTTCTATGGCTGTAATAGTCCCAAATGCTGACCTGGCAGACCACAGTAAAAAAAATAAAGAATAATAAAAACCCACGTCAAGAAAACCTTATCCAAAGTAAATAAAAATACATAATTTCTTTACTTGATCCGAATTAAGCTGAAATATCTCACAAGCCTTTTTGTGTAGTGTCCCAATCGTTTCCTGCTCACAATAGTTTTCAAATCTTATAATCTTGATTAAGGGCATGAATTATTTGTTAATATAACAAAATAAAGTTTACCTTTTTACTTATTCTTATAGCACATTGGTCACCTTTTGGCATTAGATGTAGTCTAAGGCGTAAAGGGTATACTTCTACAGATAATTCTGTTTGACTTTGACCGCCACTTATCACTTTTCGTCCCAATTTTGGCCCCCCTCCATACCTATAAATAATTTGTTTTTAAAATATTTCAACAAAATAAAATATATTAACGTAAGTTGAAACTAACCATGCACATAATTGATTCCAAGTGTCTTCAGGGACTAATATGTAATCAGTGTGTTCTACTAATGTATCATGGAGCTCAATATCCATGGTTGAATGTATAGATGCTGCTTCATAAATTAAATCAGAATTGTCAATGGCTGATGGCCTTTTTGGAGTATTTGAACTTGATAAATCATGATGATCTGAAGATGACCCTTCATTTGTGCCAGCTGTCTTGTTTTGAGTTACATAACTAATCCATTTCTCCCACCATCTGTTAACAACCAGTAGATAAATGTTTAGGGTATGCCTTCTAAAAAAATAATGTGTTTTAATACCTTTTGGAGCATCTTTCTTTCATAAAAGGGTAACATTTATAACAGAAAAGTTATTTTATATCATATTAAATACAGAACACAGTCGATAAATTTAATCATCGGGCCAATATGCACACGTGCATTTCTTAGGGTTTTTGTTTACTTTATTACTGCCTTGACCAAAAAGTCAATAAATTTAATGATTTAATCATCACCTGGAAAGTTGGAGTTAAAATCATGTTTGTAAAGTTTAGCTTTAGAAACTATCTACTTATCACTAAGTTCTTACTGGAATAAGAATAAAAAAAACTACAGCATATGGAATTCATCTAATTATGCCCTGATTGCATTTAATAGTTATAAAATTAATTGAATGGACCTCAAATTCAAGAACATGAGACTGCTTTTATCGTCACACCCACGTAAATTGGATACTAAAACCCTTCGAAGTTTGCAACAGAAAAATGTTTCTATCACTTGCATAATACTACTAGACTTCGTGATTTCAATGAAGTAACATAGCGGTTCATGAATGCAAAATAAACCTAAAAATATAGCATATTTTTATCATTTTACCTTATATGGGTTGCCTCTAAACTAAACTGACACGCAAATGCAACACTGTTTTGTGCATGCATTTGACATCATGGTGTGATAGGGTTCAGAGTGAATCTAACAACACTTTCACAGACTTTTATGCACACGTGTATTCTTGGGGTTTTGGTTTACTTTATTCTTGCATTGACCAAAGTAGTAATTTAGAAACATTATTCCTATTGCTCTGGAGTTCCATCTATCTATCTGTCAAGAGCCTAATTAAGCCTATTTGCACATAATAATTATGGAATTAACTGCATTGGATAATGGATACTAAACCTCTAACCGTTTTTACAACCACTACATGTACCCGAAAAAGAAAAAAGTTCAATCAAGGTAGAGTTAAAGTGGAAAATCATGCTGTTCATGGATCAGCTTTGCAAACTATCGGATTTGCACTACTCTAGCTCTATTGAAAATCAACAACTACATCAGCAGGAATTCATCTAACTAACCCTTAATTGCACATAATAGCTATGGAATTAACTGTATAGACCTTAAATTAAAAAACTTGGGACTGCCTTCTCGTCACAGCCATGTAAATCGGGTACTAAAACCCTAATCGTTTACACAAGCACTACGTTCTGCCCAAAAAGGCCAAAAATTTCAACCGAGTAACGTTGAAGTGGAAAATCGTGCACAAATCAAATTCCGAAACTGCCTAATTTGCACCAGTTCTTACTCCGACTGAAAAACAACAGCCACTGCATCGGGAAATCATCTAATTTAGCCATAATTCTATATGATAATTATCAAACTAACTGCATGAACCTCCGAATCGGTAGACGTCGGCCTTTATTTTCTCAAAACAACCACTTATATGGATACCAAACCCCTAATTCTCTATAAAACAGCGACATTCTACTAAAAAGACCTATAAAATCAATCATCGTCTACAAGATATAGATACGCGGTTAAAAGAGCTAACAAGTATCAGTATTACCTTCGACTAATTAGACAAAAAGTATCGCCTACTTTGGTTAGAGGTTCGGCTGCCATTGAGGTGGAATGTATGATCTGCATCTCTTCCTCCGGCGAAAGTTCTCTCGAACTACCGCCCGTGGCTGAAACCTCCACCATACCTTCTCTTTCGAGCACTTTCTCACTCCAGAAAATAAGAAGGGGGTTTTCAAGGGTTTTGAAGTCGAATGAGACTGTGTTTCTTGCTTATGTCTCTGACATCTGAATTTCTAGACGAATTGATGAAATGAAAAGAAAATGTCACGTGAACTTTCTATTTTGTATGCCTTTTATAACCGCTTGTGCAAAATGAATCCTCGCTTCTACATTACCTCATTTTGTTCGAGTCACACTAGTCATACTCATCTTTCTTTTCTCGGTTTCTTCTTTTACCTAGAAAGTGATCATTTCTACTTCTTTCACTTTTTATATGCTAATCACTTCTGATTCCTTTGACTTTCTATACTGTACAAATAAAAAACAAATGAAAAAAAAAATGAGATATGGGATGCAATGACTTCACGAGTTGGGCAAACCTTGAGGAGGCGGTGTTCACCTCACCTCACCCTACCACAGTCCACATCATCTCATCATATTTCATCACACCTCCACACCCCTATCATTATTGATGAGAGGTATGTTTGTGGGTCTCATATAGGACGGAGCCAGATTTTATAATAAGGGAAAGGGGGTGTGGGTTCGAGAACGCAACAGAAAAGGAAAAGGTGTTAGAAATGAGGATGAACAATGGCTTGGATCTCTGAAAATCGTGTAAGAATCACTTTCAAATCAAAGTATTTTGATGGTACAATCAAATCTTTGATTGGATAAGATTCAGAGTGAATTCTAGACCAGATAATGAGAGAAAGATTATGTTTTCGTACCCAGAAAAATGACCAAAAACGGCTATAAAACCTGTCAAAAACTGTCACTGGGCGCGTTACACGGCCCGTGTAATCTTGACACGGGTCGTGTAATGACTTACACGGCCTCGTGTAATGACTTACACGGCCCGTGTAATTCTGACACGGGTCGTGTAATGCCTCAAACTTGCTTCTGTCAAAATGCAGCAAATTACACGGGTCGTGTAATTTTGACACGGGTCGTGTAATACCTCAAACTTGCTTCTTTCCAAATGCAGCAAATTACACGGGTCGTGTAATTTTGACACGGGTCGTGTCAGACTAATTTTTGGAAAATTGAATTTCTAATTGACAGTTTACTTTGTAACTTGATCAAATTCAAACAAGTGTGTACTCCACACCTTCCTTACTTGTTTAATGTTTGTCAAGATCACATTCGGTCAACAAAATTAATCCATTACACTTAAATACATATTGGTAATTTTACAAATCACCAACAAACCTCCCCCATTTAAGTGTAATCTTGATTAACTTAAACAAAACATGACTATACAAAACTGATGCATAAATGAAATATCGTGACGATTGAATTTCACATTAGTGTATTACACATTCCAAATATTTGAATATCAGGGTGTCTCTAAGGATTGAACCCTTTCTATTTATAGTGAATACATGAAGATAATAACACACACCAGTTTACATTCTCATAAGTTCTAACTTGACACTATATTTTACTAGCTTGTGTCCTATCCTTCAATAAGCATAACAAAGCTAAGTCCCAAGCTTCTTGAAGCAGCTAAACTTCATGCTTATATAGGTAGTTCTTTTATTCTTGCACCTGCATATGCAATTTTTCAAAGAACTATTAAGAAAATAAATTTCAACCTCCTTCACTTGCAGTACTGAACACATACCTTGGGATGATATAAACAATAATGTGTTCCAATCTTCAAATATTAAGCTTTCCACATTGAATTCAGCATCTAATGTTCAATTAGATGAGAATTGGGTATCTCAATATCAAATATTTTTAGGTGGACTTCAAACCCATCCCTACAGCCGCCTTGTGCACAAGATCTCTCGCTAACCCTTTGGTTAGATGATCGGCTAAATTTAACTGAGTCCTTACAAACTCCACAGATATCATACCATTCGTTATGAGTTCACGAATCATACTATGTCTAACATCTAAATGTCTAGACTTCCCATTATACACTTGACTATAAACCTTAGCCAAAGTTGCAGCACTATCACACCTGATAGAAATGGTAGATATCGGTTTAGGCCATAATGGAATTTCATAAATTAAATTCCTGAGCCACTCTGCTTCTTTGCCAGCAGCAGCCAATGCTATGAATTCAGATTTCATGGTTGAACTTGTAATACAAGTCTGTTTCTTGGATGCCCAAGAAATAGCACCTCCTCCTAGAAGGAATACCCAACCACTTGTGGAGGAGTGATCCTCCAAATTATTAATCCAACTAGCATCAGAATAACCTTCTAACACCGAAGGGTATCCACTATATGTCAAACCATAATCCATGGTTCCTTTCAAATACTTGAATACTCTATTTATGGCTTGCCAATGATGTGAACTAGGATTGCTAGTATACCTACTGAGCTTTCCTACAGCATAAGCAATATCAGGCCTAGTGCTAATCATGGCGTACGTAAGACAACCAATGGCCCTTGAGTATTCTAGTTGAGACACATGAGATCCTTTATTAGGTAGAAGCTTAAGACTAGAATCTATAGGAGTGCTAACAGGAGAACAATTCTCAAAGTTGAACTTTTTCAATATCTTCTCAATATAATGAGATTGAGTGATTGAAATACCATTGTTTCCACGCTTGATTCTTATACCAAGAATCACATCCGCCTCCCCCATGTCTTTTATGTCAAAACTAGATGATAAGAATTTCTTGGTTTTGTCAACTTCATATTGACTAGTACCAAAAATTAGCATATCATCTACATATAAACAAATTATAACTCCTTTCCCGGAAGTATCAAATTTGCTATATACGCACTTGTCAGCTTGGTTTAATGCAAAACCATTAGACAATATCACATCATCAAATTTTTGATGCCATTGTTTTGGTGCTTGTTTCAAACCATACAATGATTTCTTTAACTTGCAAACCTTGTTTTCATGTCCAGGCATCACAAACCCTTCAGGTTGTTTCATGTAAATCTCCTCATCTAATTCACCATTCAAGAATGCAGTTTTCACATCCATTTGATGAATTACAAGATTATGTATTGCTGCAAGAGCCAACAATAATCTAATAGTAGATATTCTAGCCACAAGAGCATAAGTATCAAAGAAGTCAATACCTTCTTTTTGCCTAAAGCCTTGGATAACCAATCTGGCTTTATACTTATCTATTATGCCATCCACTTTCATTTTCCTTTTGAGGATCCATTTACATCCTAATGCCTTGCATACAGGAGGTAAATCAGCCAATACCCAAGTATTGTTATGCATTATAGAATCTATTTCATCCTGAATAGCTTCTTTCCAGAAATGAACATCTCTTGAAGCCATAGCTTCACTAAATGTCTTCGGATCCTCCTCAATAATATAACAATATTGATGTTCAGAGATGGTCTCATCTCTCGTTCCTTCAACTAAATAAAGTTGAAAATCAGATCCAAAAGACTTAACTTTTCTTGTCCTAGTACTCCTCCTAGGTTCAGGTACAGAACTTGTACCAGCAGAGACATTTTCTCCTTGAGTTGTGTTCTTGCTAGAAGATTTATGAATCAAGTCCCTTGGTCTAGGTATAGAAGTAAATCTCTCTTCATTAAAGATAGCATCTCTTGACTCTATAACAGTGTTCATAGACACCGAGTCATTAGATTCTATAACATAGAATCTATATGCCTTGGAATGCTCAGCATACCCAATGAAGATACAATCTATACCCTTTTCTCCCAAGTTTTTCCTTTTTGGTTCAGTGAGTCTTACAACAGCTCTACAACCCCAAACCTTGAGATAACTCAAATTTGGCACCTTTTTATGCCAAAGTTCATAAGGACTAGCCTTACTCTTTTTGTTTGGAGTTCGGTTCAAAATATTGTTGGAAATCAAGGTTCATGTAGTTAGTTTCAAAAACTAGAGTTTGCAACGGAAGCATAAAATCATGAACACAAATTCCATTTTCAAGAGGATCATGCTACATGCATGTAGAGATAAGATGATGAACAAACATAGTTTAAGTTCAAGATTATAACCTTTGTTCTTGGGTTTGGTTTGGATGATTTTGATAGCTAGGAATCAAATTAGAATCCCTCTATAGTTGATCCACCACAAGCTTGAACACACTTGAATGCTAGTTCCACAACTTGCAAGATGAAAACCCTTTTCTTCTCCTTTCTTCACTTAGCAAAAAAACGATTTTTCTTAGGCACTTTTGAAGAGTCTTTGGCTGAATATTAAGATGCAAAAGATGATTCCACTCATACACAATAATCGTCCATTTAACCCACCAAAAGGAGAAAGCAAATGCCACTAGTTGGAAAGGAAAGACCCATGTGATTTCAATATACAAAAGCTAGCATCTTCCACTAGTTAAACAACTCAATGCATGCTTTTATGTCTCCCATCATGGCTTAAATTATGGATGATCAAGTGTAGTGCTAGTAGGTTTTATTATTTATAAAACTTATATAATTATAAGCTTATAAATAATACATCTTCTTATTTCTTAAATGGGATAACATTTAACCCATAATCTTATATATAAATAAATCATCTAAATATACAATCTTAATTGTATAATTATATATATACATATATATATATATATATATATATATATATATATATATATATATATATATATAACAATATATATATTTTATTTAATTTACCAATTAAATTAAATAAAAGGCTTATTTATAAATCAATTAAATCGTTTAACAATTTAAACAATTTAATTGTTACACTTAATTAATTCATCACATATGAATTACTGATCAACCTTTAATTTTGTAGTTATTTTATTTATCTCAAATAATAATAGCCTACAAGATTAAATTGCAAGTTTAGTATCATTTGATGTTAAATCAAATTTAACGTTCTTAAATGATCAATTGGTGTCAAACTTGTTGTTGGTGTGACCCTATATGATCATGTATTATTAGTAATATCATTTTATGATCATCCTTGAGCATATAGAACTAACAATCTCCCACTTGCACAAGGTTGCATCACAGAATGATATAGACAGTGGTAAACGTCTAGCAACATTTTACTGCCCCCAATAACACATGACATTGTGCCATTCAACAACATTCAATTCTTCAGAAAACATGAGGCTCTAATTGATGTATTAGGTTATCTATCAATTATCCCTTTGTCACAGACATCATGTTGAACATGAGACATGGATCTTAATCATTCTCATTTTATGTTCAACTTTCAAACAGGCGCCTTAGATGTCTAACTCTCAACACATAAGAGGAACAAATCCCGTCTTGACTACATACGCCCCTCATATAGTTAGTACTATGCATGAGTATGGCCTTTATGGTTGTCTGTATTTCAAGAACAACAGTGAACCATATCAAAGCATAGTACACTCTACACTTGAGTCCCAAATATGTATCTCAGGTCAAAGGATACAATGATAATACCTTTATTCAAGAATCACTTATGATAATGATCCATGGAGTGATCTTGAAACGGGTCAAGTCCAATACTTGTTCACTGACAAGTACCTATGAATTTGGTTGCAACCTTTTGCTACTTTTACCCATAAAAGTCAACCAATCCAATTCATATTAGTCTTACTTCATAATTGCTCCCACAACTATGATCGACTATGGACGTTTAGAATAAACTAAATTATTCAAGGATTAAACATGCTAATAAAACACAAAATTATGAATGAAACATCACGTCACATATATTACATAATTATTGTCGTTTACATAAGTTCATATTCATAAAACATTAAACACAAATCAAATCCATTCATTAGAAAAACGGAGTCCTATACCCTTAGCATGACTTTCATGCTTAGTTTGGGGTAAAGGTTTCGTGAATGGGTCTGCCAAATTTTGATCTGTATGAACCTTGTGAATACTAATTTCACCATTCTTAACTTCATGTCTAATGTAGTTATACCTTCGGTGAATGTGTTTGGTTTTTTGATGCAATCTAGGTTCCTTTGCTTGAGCTATAGCACCTAGATTGTCACAGAAGATTTCTATAGGGTCCCGAATGGAAGGAACAACCCCTAGATCTTCTAAGAACTTTCTCATCCAGACAGCTTCTTGAGCAGCTTCTGAAGCAGCAACATATTCTGATTCTGTAGTGGATTGTGCAATCACTTCTTGTTTGGAACTCTTCCAAGATACGGCTCCTCCATTTAAAATAAAGACATACCCAGATTGAGATTTCGAATCATCCCTATCTGTTTGGAAGCTTGCGTCAGTGTAACCCTTTACCTTTAAGCTTTCTTCCAAACCGCCGTAAACTAAGAACATATCTTTAGTTCTTCTCAAGTACTTAAGAATGTTCTTTACAGCAGTCCAGTGGGCTTCACCTGGGTTATGTTGATACCTACTAGTCATACTTAAGGCACATGAGACGTCGGGCCTAGTGCATAACATGGCATACATGATGGACCCAATTGCCGAAGCATATGGGACATGTTTCATCCTTTCAAGTTCAGTCCTAGTGTTTGGGCACTGAGACTTGCTTAGGATGGTGTCATGCGGCATTGGCAAGAATCCTCTTTTGGAGTCTTGCATCTTGAACCTTTTCAAGATTTTATCAATATACACACTTTGGCTAAGACCAATAATTCTCTTAGATCTATCTCTATAGATCTTTATGCCTAATACATAAGCAGCTTCCCCTAGATCCTTCATTGAGAAACAACTCTCAAGGAACGCTTTGACACCTTTTAAGGTTGGGATGTCATTTCCAAATAAAAGTATGTCATCTACATACAATACTAGGATTATGACAATGCTCCCACTAGCTTTCTTGTAAACACAGGAGTCGTCCTCATTTTTGATGAATCCAAAACTCGTAATCTTTTCATCAAAACGGATGTTCCATGTTCGAGACGCTTGCTTTAATCCATAGATAGATCTTTTAAGCTTGCACACTTTGTTTGGATGCTTGGGATCGACAAAACCTTCAGGTTGATCCATATAGACATCTTCCAATAAGTATCCATTAAGGAAAGCGGTCTTGACATTCATTTTCCATATCTCATAATCATAGTACGCGGCTATGGCAAAAAGCATCCTAATCGACTTGATCATTGCCACTGGAGAAAAGGTCTCATCATAGTCAATACCATGAGTCTGTGAGTATCCTTTAGCGACAAGTCTAGCCTTAAAAGTGTGAACATTTCCATCCACGTCGATTTTCTTCTTGAAAACCCATTTGTTCCCAACAGTCTTACAATTGGTGGGAAGATTAACCAAGTTCCAAACTTGATTATCGTGCATGGATTGCATCTCAGTGTTCATGGCCTCAAGCCATTTATCAGATTCAGGATCTGATATTGCACTCTGATAGTTGACGGGTTCATCAGAATCTATCGTATAACATTCCTCTTCCATCAAAAGGTAACCATACCTTTCTGGTTCAATTCGAACCCTACCAGATTTGCGAACACCTTGTGTTACAATTTGTTCCTGATCAACCGTTTGTTCAGGTTCAACAATTTCTTGTTGAATGCTAGATTCAACTTCTAGTGTATCAGGTTGTGGTTCCTGAAGTTCCTCAAGTTCCACAAACCTCCCACTAGCCTCTTCCGTTAGAAACTTGTTTTCTAGGAATTCAGCTTTTCGAGAAATAAATATCTTATTCTCGATGGGATTGTAGAAATAGTATCCAAGACAATCTTTCGGATACCCTACAAAGATACATTTAGTTGAACGGGGTTCTAATTTGTTTGAAGCTTTTTGTCTAACATAAGCTTCACAACCCCATACCTTGAGATAGGATAAAGATGGAACCCTTCCATGCCATATCTCATAAGGCGTTTTATCTACCTTTTTAGTAGGTGCCATATTTAGGAGACGAGCAGCTGTTTGTAAAGCATAACCCCAAAATGATAAAGGTAGAGTACTTCTACTCATCATGGATCGAACCATATCCAATAGTGTTCGGTTCCGCCTCTCAGACACACCATTATGTTGTGGTGTTCCAGGTGGAGTAAGTTGTGAAACAATTCCACAAGACTTAAGATGATCCATAAAGTTTGTACTTAAGTACTCACCTCCTCTATCAGAACGAAGAACTTTAATTGTTTTGTTGAGTTGATTTTCCACTTCACTTTGAAACGTTTTGAACATTTCAAACGCCTCATGTTTATGTTTAATCAAATAAACATATCCAAAACGACTAAAGTCGTCAGTGAAGGTGATGAAATATCTTTCACGATATCTAGTCATTGGCTTGAAAGGACCACATACATCCGTATGTATGATTCCTAACAAGTCCTTTGCTCTCTCATTGGTTCCGGAGAAAGGAGCTTTAGTCATCTTGCCATGTAAACAAGATTCACATATATCAAATGAGTCATTCTCATTTGCCTTCAAAAGTCCACTCTTTTGAAGTTGGGATATGCGATTCTTGTTTATATGCCCAAGGCGACAATGCCATAGATAGGTTTGACTCAAATCAAATTTGGGTTTCTTGGTGAAAGTGTGGTATAAAGAGCCATTGTTAGTCTTTTCATCAAGGTTTACTTCATAAATTCCATTTAAAGGCCTAGCCTCAAAATAGAATACATTATTTTTGTAAACACAAATATCATCATTATTAAAGGAAAGATCAAATCCACATTGTCTTAATTTAGCAACCGAAATAATATTCCTAGTCAAGCTAGGAACATAATAAACATTCAACAATGTCACACACAAGCCATTAGGTAGTAATAAATTAAAACTTCCAATTGAATCCACCGCAACCCTTGCATTGTTTCCAACCCGAAGTACTACCTCATTTGCCTTCAGTTGCCTACTCCTTTTGAACCCCTGCAACATATTACATATGTGAGTTCCACAACCAGTATCAAATACCCATGTGTTAGGAGATAAATTATAAAGTTCTAGGTCTATCACATAGATACATGAAGTGCCTTCACCGGCATTTTTCTTCTTCAACTCCGCAAGATAGGTAGGGCAATTTCTCTTCCAATGCCCAACCTTGCCACATTCGAAGCACGCGTCTTCTTTGGCAACTTTTTCCTTCTTCTTGGGCGGACGGGATGATTGGACAACTTTCTTGCCCTTTCCTTTGAAAGCTTTTGCTTTCCCCTTGCCCTTGGAGTTGGTGGGGTGTTCTGGTCTAGTTCTCTTTGTGCCACCTTCCTTGATCATGAGAACTTGAGTGGTTTTCTTAGGCAGATTCTTTTCCGCGGTAATTAGCATCCCATGTAATTCCGGGATAGTCTTGTTGAAACCATTCATGTTAAAATTCATGACAAAAGGATCAAAGGACTTTGTCAAGGAGTTAAGGATCATATCCATTGCTAGCTCTTCGGGCATCACAACTCCAAGACGTGCCAAATGATCAATGTGACTCTTCATTTTGAGCACATAAGAGCTTACCGACTGCCCATCCTCCATCTTGCAAGCATGGAAAGCCCGAACAGTTTCGAACCTTTCCGTTCTTGCAAGTTGTTGGAACATTTCCTTTAGTTGATGAATCATGTCATAGGCTGAATGATTCTCCAAATCCTTCTGAAGGTCAGGAATCATGGTTGCCAACATGAGGCATGATGCATCGATGGAATCATCTATCTTTTTAAGCCATGCATCGTGTGCGGGCTTAAGAATGGCAGGGGGCTCTTCTGGAAGTGGTTCATTGAGAACATATTCTTTCTTTTCTTGTTTGAGAACAATTCTCACACTACGGTGCCAATCCAAGAAGTTGGTATGGTTAAGTTTTTCTCCTTCAAGGAGAGACCGTAGTGAGGTTTTGTTAGGAGCCGAGTGTGTGTTGTTTGGTGCCATCTACAAAATTTTAACAAGGTTCTATTTAGTAAATTATGATATTAAGTCCTTAATTAATACCCCTTATTGTTTCATAAACTTTAATTAATTAAGGTCTAGAATCCAAGTTGCATCACGAATAAGTGGTTAGGTATCCTTTATCCCGCCTATTCGAATCAACAAGGTAGGTAACGGTTTACCAATTATATCCAAATATAATTTCTAGAGTTATGGGATCCCATTATAACATTTATAAGTTTGGCATGTTTGATCCCATCTATGCCTTGGATTTCTAATGCTTAGGTGACCTTTATCACAAGAGATTTCCAAACGAATCATCCTACTTAAACGGACGTGTAGTTTTGTCAACTATTGATGGTTAGGTGCCCTTTATCCCATCAATATTGCAAAACTACTTCTTGTTTCACAAGAAGACTCCAAGTGGTTAGGTATCCTTTATCCCACAAGGAAATACAAGTGATACATGAGTGTCTTTAAGAGGGATAGCATAGATTCATATTTCATAAGGGATTTGAATGTTTTACAATTCTAATTTTGAAAAACATATGGTATCATGTAGATTGCATGCATCCAATGAACATGGTACCATTAAATCTTATTTTGTTAATTGGTTCCTTAATCATAAAATCTCCATTTTATTGATTCTTTGTTTGTGGTCAAGATTACAATTAATATCCAATATTAAGTTTGAGTTTGATCACATATATTAGAACCAATTTATAATCCTAAATAATTACCATTATTACTTAGGGTTGGAGTTTGTAAGAGTTCATAAAATCTCCATTTTATTTCTTGTTTCAATCATTTTCAAAACTTGACTTAATAGGTTTTATAACAAAACCCATTTTAATAAAACCAATTTTATCACATCTTATGTTTTAAATGTCAACTTTTGAAAAATACAAACTCCTTGATGATTATGTTTAATTATCTAGGTTGTTTAGCATGCAAAATCTTATTTTCATCCACAACATAACATAATAAAACATTCAAACATCACAAGCATGCATGGGTGCATAAACACAAGCCAACTAGTTTGATATTTCATGTGAGCCACACATGAAATATCAAGTCCAAACCTAGGGACAAAAGGGTGACAAAAACTCAACCAAATGATCTTCGATTTGGCTACAATTTTGCCAAGCTTCTTATATCACCAAATGATACTTGAACCACCATTTCTTGACATCATAGAGTGAGATATGATTTTTCTTCTGGCCCTATGAAACTTGCGAAATCAGGGGCTGTCAGGAAGGAATTTTTGTGGTTTTTGTTGTATTTTTCAATTCATTCTTGGCTATATTGATGATAATACTTGTTGAAACTTAATGTATATACTAGATATTAAAGTTACCAACAAGTATATCACCAAATGACCAAGATATAAATTTATAAAACACTTCCAAAACATTTTTGAAATCTGGACAGCAGCTCTTCAGAAAGTGCTGCTGTTGGGTGCAATCTTTTCTTACTTCCTTCTCTTGTTACATTTTGTGAATGAAATAAAATACAACTATTCTAACAATTACAAAATGAATAAAAGAAGTAAATAACTAATTATTATTACAAACCATTTAAATAAATGAATAGATTACAACCATATCAAACACAAACACAAAAACATGCATCATATGGTCCTTGGCTTGTTTATGCACCATTTTATCACATAAAATCATAAGAAAATCAACACTTTGTTTTTCTAAGGCAACAATTTATGTAACCAAAAGCATGCATACATAAGATATAGTTGGTTACATAAAATCATAGATTATATATATGCATGTTGCCAAAGAAGCCATGCATGAAACTTTCATTTAAGAAGATGAACATTCATGGCTTCCAAAAACCAAGTTTATCCAAATAAACTTATTATCTAAACATGCAATATAGCCATGGCTCTGATACCAATTGTTGGAAATCAAGGTTCATGTAGTTAGTTTCAAAAACTAGAGTTTGCAATGGAAGCATAAAATCATGAACACAAATTCCATTTTCAAGAGGATCATGCTACATGCATGTAGAGATAAGATGATGAACAAACATAGTTTAAGTTCAAGATTATAACCTTTGTTCTTGGGTTTGGTTTGGATGATTTTGATAGCTAGGAATCAAATTAGAATCCCTCTATAGTTGATCCACCACAAGCTTGAACACACTTGAATGCTAGTTCCACAACTTGCAAGATGAAAACCCTTTTCTTCTCCTTTCTTCACTTAGCAAAAAAACGATTTTGCTTAGGCACTTTTGAAGAGTCTTTGGCTGAATATTAAGATGTAAAAGATGATTCCACTCATACACAATAATCGTCCATTTAACCCACCAAAAGGAGAAAGCAAATGCCACTAGTTGGAAAGGAAAGACCCATGTGATTTCAATATACAAAAGCTAGCATCTTCCACTAGTTAAACAACTCAATGCATGCTTTTATGTCTCCCATCATGGCTTAAATTATGGATGATCAAGTGTAGTGCTAGTAGGTTTTATTATTTATAAAACTTATATAATTATAAGCTTATAAATAATACATCTTCTTATTTCTTAAATGGGATAACATTTAACCCATAATCTTATATATAAATAAACCATCTAAATATACAATCTTAATTGTATAATTATATATATACATATATATATATATATATATATATATATATATATATATATATATATATATAACAATATATATATTTTATTTAATTTACCAATTAAATTAAATAAAAGGCTTATTTATAAATCAATTAAATCGTTTAACAATTTAAACAATTTAATTGTTACACTTAATTAATTCATCACATATGAATTACTGATCAACCTTTAATTTTGTAGTTATTTTATTTATCTCAAATAATAATAGCCTACAATATTAAATTGCAAGTTTAGTATCATTTGATGTTAAATCAAATTTAACGTTCTTAAATGATCAATTGGTGTCAAACTTGTTGTTGGTGTGACCCTATAGGATCATGTATTATTAGTAATATCATTTTATGATCATCCTTGAGCATATAGAACTAACAAATATAACAGGCTGTTAACATAGCCTCACCCCAAAATCCTTCACTAAGACCAGAATAGGACAACATGGAATTAACCATTTCCTTCAAGGTCATATTCTTCCTTTCAGCTACACCATTTTGTTGTGGTGTATAAGGAGCAGTGGTTTGGTGTATTATTCCAGTAGATTCAAAATAAACCGGATCATAATATTCACCACCCCTATCCGTACGCAAAACCTTTATTAACTCATTCTTATGTAGCTCTACTTGTTGTTTATAAATTTTAAATTTATCAAGAGCTTCATCTTTAGAATGCAACAAATAGACATAACAATATCTAGATGCATCATCAATAAAAGTAACAACATGCTTTTTGTTTCCTAGGGAAGGTGTTGCATGGAAATCACACAAGTCACTATGTATGAGTTCCAACACCTTGCTTTCCCTAACAACATTTTTGAAAGGTTGTCTAGTGATTTTAGTCAACATACAAGTTTTACATTTTTCAATATTCATATCAAAAGCAGGAATCATACTCATTTTGGACATGTCTTTTAATCTCTTGTAATGAATATGTCCTAGTCTAGCATGCCATAATTGTGATTTATTCAAACTATTGCTAGTACTAGTTGAAGCCATACAAATCGAATTATCATAAGAAGGATAATTAAGATTAAGCCTAATCATACCATTACATACATATCCAAATCCAACAAAAGTACCATGTCTTGACAAGATACACTTGTCACTTTCTAGTACTTGTTTATAACCACACTTACTTAATACAATTTCAGATAAGAGGTTCTTTCGAATCCCCGGTACATACAATACATTGTCTAAAGATAAACATTTTCCAGAAGTAAAGTTAAGTAAAACAGATCCTAGTCCCTTGATTGGTTCGGTAGCAACATTCCCCATCTTTACAACAGGTCCATCTTCAATTGGTTGATAGTGTTTAAACCAACGAAGATCCTTGCAAACATGACTTGTTGCACCCGAATCAACCCACCATGCAACATCATCATCCTGCACATAGAATGCTTCAGAAATCACAGAAACATAATTCTGCACATATTTAAGATTTTGAATAAAATCATATTTCTGACCTTGTTGCTTGTCCGGATCCTTAGATCCACTTGGACCCACATCCTTGTCCTTGTTCACCTTACGGAGGCGACAATCTTTCTTGAGATGACCCGGTTTGTTACAACCCCAACAAACCAACTTAGCCTTCTTGTTTGAAGACTTGTCATCTTTCCCTTTAAACTTCCTTTTACCTTTAAACTTATTGGAATTCTTAGATCCCTCTCCTTCCACCATGTTCACAGAAGAAGAACCAATTTGGTTCTTGCCTTTAGGATTGTTATCGAGTTCTTGAGTCTTTAAAGACTCCTCAATCCGTAAATGGCTTCCAAGTTGAACCAGAGTCAACTCTTCCTTCTTATGTTTTAAAGTGTGTTTAAAATCTTTCCAGGATGGGGGCAATTTGTCAATGATGACAGCCACAGAAATGGCTTCATCCATCTTCAAATTGTGTTGAGCAAATTGTCCCAAAATCCTTAACATTTCATGGTATTGTTCCATCACAGGCCTGGAATCAATCATTTTGTATCCCATGAAATTGCTTACAAGAAACTTCTTACTAGAAGCATCTTCAGCCATGTACTTAGATTCCAACGAATCCCATAGTTCTTTTGCGGATTCAACATTTTGATAAACATCAAACAGAGAATCAGACATACCATTGAGAATGTGACCACGACATATGTAATCATCGTTCTCCCACTTTGATCTCCTTCTTGTTGCCTCCAGGGGTTCATCTTCAACAACTTCAGGCATGGGAGTACTTAGAACATACACCACTTTGAGGGTTGTGAGAAGAAAGTGCATCTTCTTTTGCCATCTCCTGAAATCTTGGCCTTCAAACTTGGTTAACTTGTCAAATTTGCTTGTCATATCTTTCACAGAAGTTTCATTTGCCATTGTTGCATAAAATACTTTGATTTTTGTTAGAAATGGGGATGAACAATGGCTTGGATCTCTGAAAATTGTGTAAGAATCACTTTCAAATCAAAGTATTTTGATGGTACAATCAAATATTTGATTGGATAAGATTCAGAGTGAATTCTAGACCAGATAATGAGAGAAAGATTATGTTTTCGTACCCAGAAAAATGACCAAAAACGGCTATAAAACCTGTCAAAAACTATCACTGGGCGCGTTACACGGCCCGTGTAATCTTGACACTGGTCGTGTAATGACTTACACGGCCCGTGTAATTCTGACACGGGTCGTGTAATTTTGACACGGGTCGTGTAATACCTCAAACTTGCTTCTTTCCAAATGCAGCAAATTACACGGGTCGTGTAATTTTGACACGGGTCGTGTCAGACTAATTTTTGGAAAATTGAATTTCTAATTGACAGTTTACTTTGTAACTTGATCAAATTTAAACAAGTGTGTACTCCACACCTTCCTTACTTGTTTAATGTTTGTCAAGATCACATTCGGTCAACAAAATTAATCCATTACACTTAAATACATATTGGTAATTTTACAAATCACCAACAAAAGGGATGGGCGGTACCTAATGGAACATCATCCCTCTAGCTAGGTACCACCGTTTTTGAATGATGAGAAACATATCCACACTGATAGTCCCTAAGTTCACTACAATATCCGGTGGTACATTGTGTATGTATATTTCTATCAAGTTGTGTGGGATGTGAAGGATGAACATTCATTGTGCTTAGAGATGGGAGGAAAAGGATAGCTTGCTTAGAGATGGGAGGAAAGTGATAGAAGCAGGGTCGGGTAGGGTGAGTTGGGCCACGTCCCAGTGCAGCAAATTTTATGGGGAATTAGGTATGTTGAACCTAGTGGCTAGTGGTATGTTTTATTGGGCTGAAAATATGTATCGTCCATTGGAAAAGGAATAGGAGGGTGTGACCCAAGGGCATGATTCTGGAGGGTGAGAAAGGCAATTAAGTATTCGATATAAGAAGTGCACGCGTAATTAATGTTTCAGACGTCGAGACGGGAGAAGACGAGGATACGGGGATGGGGAGAAGGAGAAAACGTAGGTTTATCACTGTATAAAAGCTGATATTATTTCTTTCATAACTTCATTCTCCATTTCTCCTAATTCATTCCTTTAATCTTTGTTCTCGTAATTTATTTTTGTACAAAACACAAATCTATGTGTTCCTTTTCTATTTTTGTTTTTGTGCTTTATGTAAACTTCTAAATTTATGTACTTCCATGGGGCTTTATTTGTCATATTCGAATTTGTTATTTGTATGTCTTGGAGCTGAATTTGTATTTATTTCCATGTTACTTATAATAATAATAAATTACTGGTCTTTCTAAATTCATCTAAGGGATCCAAAACGAGAGCGAACAAAGTTGTTGCAAGTGGTAATGGAGTTAATTCAATACAATGTCGTTATTTGTTGAATAATTCATAAACATATGTTTTCTTTAAAATTTGAGTGAATTTTAAATATATCTCCACTGTTTTTAATATATATCCATTGTTTTAAAATTTTGAGTAATCAAGGATCTGATCTCACATCGACCAGGTAGGAACGAAGCATTTCCTTATAAGGGGTGTGGATACATGTCTGTCACAGTGCGTTTTAAAGTTATGAGGACAACAAATCTCATGAGAACTCAGCAGTTAAGCGTGTTCGGATGAGAGCAATTCCAGGATGGGTGACCCCTTGAGAAGTTTTCGTGTCGGGTGGCCCAAAGCGGACAATATTGTGATACGTGCAAGTGAATGATATTACAGATGGTATCAGAGTTGGGTGCATGAGGTTGGTGAGTTCGACGAGGACGTCGAACCCTATAGTGGGGGAAGAAAGGTGGAGAGATCCATGATCCCACATTGACCGGGTGGGAGAACAAAGTGTTTCCTTACAAGGGGTGTACCAATGTGGATGCATATCTATCACAACGCGTTTTAAAGTTGTGAGGGCAGCAGATCCCATAAGAACTTTGCAATTAAGTGTGCCTGGGCGAGAGCAATATCAAGATGGGTGACCCCCTATGAAGTTTTCGTGTTGGGTGACCCAAAGCGGATAAAATTGTGATACATGTGATAGGAAGATGTTACATATGGGCTATTCTCTTACCACATGAAATGTATTTCAGTTCCTTCAAAACCAGTGAATGAGATAAATGCTCTTGTATGATATCTTACTCTAAATTTTATAGAATTATCCTTGCAATTAATACCCTTGAGCACCAACACGAAGATTTAGATCACTTTTGATCAATCGATTTGGGATTTTTGGATTGTTTTCCCTTCATTCAATATGTTTAATTTTGATTGTTTTTTCGGGTCTTTTGCTTCAACGAACGCACTAAGGGCTTTCTTAGGTGATTTTTTGTAGTTTTTTTTGTTTTTATTTGTATGGATTTTGTTTGACTATTACATTGTTTCTATGTAATTTTATAGATGCTCGTTGGTATATTGTATAATACATACATTGGGGGATTGTATTTATATTTCGCCTGAGGCATTGAAAACCAACAGAGGGACGGATTCCCTCCGCCTTAAAGGGCGTATCAAGCTTCTAAATTCTAAGGTTTAGAGCGCGGCGATTAATTAAAATGAGCATACAAAACTTATATTGAAGCCTATTATAGTTAGATAGACAAACCACTAGTCCTCACCCTTGTTACATTCCCTTTTATATGTGAACTTAATTTTCATGGCAAGAGATATATTACTAGAGAGCATTGTTTATGATATACTTCTCTACACAACTTAATGGTGAAAAACATTTCCTAAATAGTAAATACCCTAGAAATTATCCATTGGAGACCTCAAAATTGAAATGAGCGTTTACATGAATGGTCAAAACATCTCCTACTTAAATTATTTCTTAATTAGGAAAAAGACACAAAGTCTACTTGTAAAGGTAGTGTTAAAAGAATGAAGACATGTTTATGGCAAGAAACGTGTTTTCATATTCAAATTTGCAAGAAAGTTTCGTTGAGAAATATAGTGAGTAAGGATTTAAATGATTTGAAAGATAGATACCATGTCCCACGCTAATTATAATTTCGGGAGCTTTTATGGACAAAAAGTTTGATGGTATTAATCGTAGTATACAAAATTTATTCATGATAAGAGCCAAGAACCATACAATTATATTTAAAAAACCAATTGTTTAGTGATATTTAACAACTAGACAGACCATTTGTATACAAAATGACGAGAAAAACATGGCAAACCAATAGTTTCACTATAGTAATCAAACCATCGACCTTTTGTGAGCATGAAATTGTGGTTAGTAGTATCATAAAAATTTCCACATTCTTTTAGATTCTTTACTTCTTGTCGAGAAATCAATAATGCAAATAGCATATATAGGTTTTGGGAATTATTTATAAAAACTACTAAAGATACGTAGATCATTAGTATTGATGTTCATTAATTACTTGTAGAACCAATTGAAGGGTCTATTAAGTGTGTGAAGTCTAATCCGAACCGATGAAGTCAGTTTGATCCGAGAAAGATTAGTAAGTCGAAGTAGACCAAGCAACATGGGCGAGGATAACCAGTAGCTCAGTAATATTAGGTTTGCGTTTTGGTTGGATCGTTTTCCTCGGTCAACGACAATTCTTCACTTCGATTGGACGACCTGAAGCGGATCGACATATGTAAAAAAAGTATCACGAATCAGGGGCATTCAACATAGTTATGGCAGCAGTACATTCTTTAGTGAATCAGCAGCTTGGCAAAAGTTGAAGAAATAAAAACAGCAGATCTAATGCAAGCCTCGCACCGGTTTGATTCAGGATATCTTTGCCTTTGGTGAGAAAGGGGTGTCTTTTTAGCTCACTATTCCTCTTCTAGAGTTTTAAAAATATGGGGACTAAGTGTCCTCTATTAAGTAGATAGAATAGGTGTTGACAGCATCTACCAAGAATATGTTTGACAATCTTGCGTGTAACCTCATGTTATGCGTTATCACATTCAATGTTCTATTCATCCTATCCGCTAGTTCATTATGTTGGGGTTCTCTGTAATCGTGTTCAACATCTAGATTTCATTCTCAACATAGTAATAAATGAACTATTTGCTATTGTACTCACTTTATTGTTTGGCTTTAGGCACTTGACTTTGAGATTTGGTTCATTCTCAACAGCAACTTCCTACTTCTTAAAGGTGGTAAAGACATCAAACTTATTATTTAAAAAATAAACCTACATCCTCATCGGGAGTTATCTAAAAAGTAACATAATACCAAGACCCTCTTGTTGAACAAACTGAAGTTCCGAGACTCGACCCGAAATGTCTAATTCGATTCTCACTGATAATTCTAACACATATGCCCATACTAGCATATGCCATCACTTTCCTAGACCGCTAGGAATCCCAACCACCCTACTATTTTACTATAACGAAATTTCCTCCAATGTTGACAGATCGTCTTGCAATTGCATAGTCGTATACAATGTATAATCAAATATGCATTCAAATAAGAGATTTTAGCCTAAGGAAACAACCAAACAAGGAACATGCAATAAGTCCAAATAAAGCATTCTCAAACTATTCACTTCCTACTACATACAACTTTTATGGCATTTGCTAAACAACTAATTAGTACTATGATATATCCCTAACAGTAAGCAACAGATAATCAAAGCATTCGACGTATTCTTTCTAACAGGCCATCCCGCACACACACACATATTAACTATTCCTACAACACTAGGAATTCCACCCCACCATGTTACTCTACTAAGACAGAACTTCCTCTAATGGTGACGTTGTAACACCCGACTTTTAAAACAAAAACACCCCTGAAAATGTTTTCATTTAAAACACAGGTTTCAATACATAAAACCATAACAAAGGGGTATATTTTAACAAAACGGGTACAAGCGTATCAAGGAGAGTATAAAAATACCATGTCTCCTTTAAAGCCGGGCTGCTACTGACAGCATCTATGAGTCCCACTTCAAAGTCACGGACTCTATCTTGTCCCCTACCAGTATCATGCTAACCTGCAGGGACAGTAATAAACGGTATGAGCTACAAAGCTCAGTGAGTAATCATTCCTGCAAATAACACGTATAAAATACAATCATGTATTTGTCTGGACATCGAATCCAAACTCCTAGCCTTACTGGCTGGCCAAATATCTCTTAGGATTTCACATCCTAAATTATAGTCTTACAGACTATAACATGATAACCTGCAATTATCAAGCCACGTCAGTTATTTGCACACATAATCATATACAACAATTTCTGTCCCATATCACTTAGTCACATCGGACCGTACCGGATATCCTGGCTATTTAAGCCGTACTTTGTGTCATAGCTATATAAGCTGCACCAAAACATTATCAATATATAATTCATATCCCGCAGGCCGTACCAGCTGGGTTCAATAACCCGATATCATAGCCAAAAGGCCGCACCATGTACCTGTAACAATATCATAGCCATATAGGCTGCACCGGTTAGATATGGCTCACGGGTTAGCCCGCTGTTGCCGTGGCTCACGGGTTAGCCCGCTGTTGCCTAGACTCACGGGTTAGCCCGCTGTTGTCTATATAAGTTTGGCTCATCAAAGTAAACCATGGCTCATTAAGTCCTTAATCCAGTCCTTAATCGATTGGGGTTTGTTTCTAGGCTAAAACCTTATACTCTAACAAGGTTTTCAACCATTCAAAACAACTAAATCAATCAAAATGAAGAATTAGGGTTCTTAGTCCCAAAACCCCAAAACTTCAAATTCATCACTAATAGCAATCTACTTCCATTTTCTTTAGTTAAGTCCTTATTAGCATGACTTAATGGAAGTATTACATCAACTTAACAACATAATCATCACTGCAAATGCAGTTTTGAGTTGTTACAAAACTCATCAAGAAATAACAAGCTAGAACTTGAAGAACTAACCTTTTAAGCTTAGGAATCATCAATTCCAAGCCATAGTTCCAATTCCAATCTTCAATTCTTCAAGATTTCTCTAAGTATTGCAGAATTTGTGCAGAGAAATCTTCTCCCGTAGCTGCACACAATGGCCAGTCAAAGAGGGTCAACTCTCTCTATATATATCACAAATTTTTACAAATTTGGTCCCTAAGTTCATTTTCTTGAACTTTGACCACAATAACCAAGTTTTATTACAATAAAACTTTCATTTCTTACATTTTTGCCACAACCAACAATATTTTCAGAATTGGTCCTTCACTTGTCAAATGACCAAAATACCCTTTTGCGGTAAAACGACCAAAAATCAATTTTTATAACATTTTAAGTTCAAAACTCAAAATATTATTTCAACCCAAATACTTTTCTGTCCAAAAGACCAATTTACCCTTCCATGGTAAAATGACCATTTTACCCTTTTATTATAATTATATAATAAAACGTGTCTTGGCGTTACAAATTCTCCCCTCCTTCAAAAGATTTCGTCCCCGAAATCATACTATCAAGCGAGGGTATTTCTTTCTTGTTACAATTCCGGTTTCTCATATCATATGGAAACCTTTATGGTATTGCCTAAGCACTTAACCATACTAGTCTTCTTATCTCGTGGTTATATCACCACTCGCATATCATTCCTCCGGTTGTCCCGGGCACCTTAATCACTTATCTACCTCATTTCAACATAAGGGATTCGTTGGAATTTATCAATCTATGTTCTCAGAACCATGAGACCCATAGAAAACTTTATAAATATCTTGAAGTTTATCAAGAAACTTCAATCAATACATCACAATTCTCACTTTTTGGGATACCTGGAAAGGTCCAATATACAAGGACTCAACTTTCCTTTTTGTCCCACATCAATTTCTAGTCCTTCTGGAGGGTCACTTTGAGTACCACTATCTTCCCTTACTTGGGGTTTCAATGGTTTTACTCGACAATCCGCATACTACTCTTGTCGATTTTGGTCTATTTCCAAGCTTTCTCGAATTTGCCTAATCTTTTCTTCTGTTTGAGATAAAATCTCAGGTTTAATTAACAGCTTCTCCCCAACTTCTGTCTAGCAACTCGGCGTGCATCACGGTAGTCTATACAATACTTCCTACGAGTCAATAAAACACTAGTATAATACCTATACTTATCTACAACTTCTACCAAGGATAGACGGTCGTCTAGTTTTCTGCTAGGGTCTGTTATGCAGATTTCAGGCATATCTTCTGGAGTCTGCATCATTATCTCGCCTCTTCTATCAATCTGCAAATCATATACAGTACTTACTAGTACTTTTGAGCTAATAATTTTAAGAATTAATGCTAAATTCAGCAAATAATTCTAGTATCTCGATCCGATACAGTCGCCACCTGTAGTGCACGTCAACAATTTTCTTTATCTTTGTAGTTTTTCACTACCTTTCCACTCTTAAATTCTTCTTAGTCGGTATAATTCTACACTGATTTCATCAATCAACCTGCAATTCACCCATATGGTGTCATACCCATACGGTATTTGCAAAGACTTTACTACAAAGTCTATGATATTTTTCGTCCCATTTCTTCTTTAGGACCTACAACGGTTAATTTTTCCGTATACTTCTAATGATTTGACTGTAGTTACTCACAAGTCAAACACTTTTCACATGCCTTTCAATGTCTTTCTTCAGCCCCGGCCACCAACACATAGGTTTTATCGACCTATCCAGTTTGGTATTGCCCGGGTATGCTGCATATCTGATACAAAATGCATCTTTTCAAGATGATTTTTATGTTTCGTTTGACTTTGGAATTCACATTTACAACCGCCAAGGGTGTTAAATCACTGTGATATTCCAACTAACTTCCGCTACTTTTCAATCATTTATTCACTTTTCACAATTTCAGACCTGCACACGTCTTTCTGTGCTACCTGAATCAACTCAGGAAATCAATTTGCCACATTCATACATGTGGATGTAACCCTCAAAGGTTACTCTTTCTAATCCAAGGCATCTATAGCCACATCCGCTCTTTTCGAGATGGTACAGGATTTCATACCCGAAATCTTTAAGTAACCCATCTATCTTTGCTATTTCATATATAGCTTCTTTTTGATCACTTAAGTGTTTCCAACTTTTATGATCCGTATCAACAATAAGCTTTGCACTATAATAATGGTGTCCCCAAAGCTTCACTGTCAAAATCATAATTGATATTACAATATCATATATCCAAAAATCCACTCTGGATGCATTTCTATAATACGGTTTATCTTCTCCGCTTAGCAATATTGCTAACACCGGAGCTTCACACAAGGTTTGTTCCAAACCTTTACAACATATCTGTGGTCTTTCTACCACCCAAACTTTTTCACTTTTCTTGGTCAACTTTACTCAGCTAACCAGCAATCAAGGAGCAGTTTTCTACAGCTCTCCTATAATAACCCGTCAAATCCAAGGAACTACAATTTCAGTCAGATTCCTCAGGCGGTTCCAGTTTTATCACATCATCTATCCCACTGGATTTATTTTATCATCTTTGGCAGTATTATCGTGCCCAAAGAGTTGAAACTTCTTTTAGCCAAATTTTTCATACTTGGAGAATTTAACATATCACTTAACTCAGTGAAGTAACTCCAGTATCTGGTACAATGTACCTCATATGCAATCTGGTTTCGAGAATATCATATTCTCAGTAGTCAATGTACATACACATTAACTTATCTTTATTCTTTTCAACAGATAGGGCTCCACACGATGACACATTCGGCCATATGAGATCCCAATTCAAGAACAATTTCTTTCAATTGTTTTACCACTCTGCCATCTCTGCAGAGGCCAATCAACACAGAGCCTAGATAACAGGAACGGCTCCCAATACCAGCTTAATCATAAACTCTTCTTGCCAATCTGGCAGAAATCTTGGAAGTTCTTTTCAAAAGAATCATCCCAAAATTTATTTAAAGTAATACACTACTATCACCACTTTATTAAGCTTGGCCCATACCACTTATGCCAACTACAACATCATTCCTTTACTAACTCTTTTCCGAGTTTAAGCAAAGAAGCTAACCGGTATTCTCAACAACGGTCATTTACCATGGATTTTCATCCGCTCATTTCTGCTTTCTGAACCATCATGTTCATATTTCTACAATCCATGTTAGCATAATTCATTGCTAACCAATTTATAAGCACAATTGCTTCAGATTCACTGGTAGTCATTTGCTTCAGATTCATAGGGAAAATGGTCCCGTAAATCCTAGGCAGACTACTTTCCAGGTGTTCAATATCTTGAACATACTTGCTATCTACTATAGCGGTTTCAAGAATTTCATCCAGAATCATTGATGAAAAAATTCAAACAAAACATCGAGTCATCGATCTAAAGCATAGCTTCATGGATCAAATATAACATACACGAGTTATATTCAGAACAATGATATCTGCGACCATATCAGTCTCCTCACGAGCTTCTTCCACAATCTACTGGGATGTTCATGGTACCATGGGTCCTTTTCGACCATTCGTTCCTTCTTTCTTTCCTGGGTTCATCACCCGTTACTCCACATTTAGCATGTGAGTATTTCATAAAGAAGTGATCTATAGTTCCACGCTGGAACCACTTCCGTCCCATATAATAAACTCGAGCAACATGCTCCATTTTTCTGTAATTTCATCTACTAAACAGTAGAGTCTCAACTCTACAATATTATGAGTGCGTTTCCTGCACTTCTTACATTACATAACTGTTCTGTTTTGGTCCCTTCCCTTCAAGGTTGGATCCAGTCTGTGGTAACTTCTCCCGAAGCGTCCACTAATCGTTTTCTGCTTTTTCTTGTAGTCCCAGCTACTTTTCTTTCACCTTGAATATCAGCCAAGGTGAGCAATCGATTCCTTTATCTGGCCACATCAGCTAACATTGCTCATCATGTGGATTTTCTGCTATTCGTCCCCTTTTTGTTCCTATACTACGGAGCCTTGCAAAACGGCTGGTCTATTTCCTAGAGCTTCGCGCCCTAAATTTTTCCCAGTAATATCCGCTGCTCATACTTCTTATACGTTAGAAGTCAGCAATAGTTAGGTTATATATGTATAATAACAACTATATACACCTAACAGTTCATCATGTCTACTGTCTCAGGGTTTAAGTCCAGGAATCTACTCTATAGACACCTAGTTCACTTAAACCTCGGCTCTGATACCAACTTGTAACACCCGACTTTTAAAACAAAAACACCCCTGAAAATTTTTTCATTTAAAACACAGGTTTCAATACATAAAACCATAACAATGGGGTATATTTTAACAAAACGGGTACAAGCGTATCAAGGAGAGTATAAAAATACCATGTCTCCTTTAAAGCCGGGCTGCTACTGACAGCATCTATGAGTCCCACTTCAAAGTCACGGACTCTATCTTGTCCCCTACCAGTATCATGCTAACCTGCAGGGACAGTAATAAACGGTATGAGCTACAAAGCTCAGTGAGTAATCATTCCTGCAAATAACACGTATAAAATACAATCATGTATTTGTCTGGACATCGAATCCAAACTCCTAGCCTTACTGGCTGGCCAAATATCTCTTAGGATTTCACATCCTAAATTATAGTCTTACAGACTATAACATGATAACCTGCAATTATCAAGCCACGTCAGTTATTTGCACACATAATCATATACAACAATTTCTGTCCCATATCACTTAGTCACATCGGACCGTACCGGATATCCTGGCTATTTAAGCCGCACTTTGTGTCATAGCTATATAAGCTGCACCAAAACATTATCAATATATAATTCATATCCCGCAGGCCGTACCAGCTGGGTTCAATAACCCGATAGCATAGCCAAAAGGCCGCACCATGTACCTGTAACAATATCATAGCCATATAGGCTGCACCGGTTAGATATGGCTCACGGGTTAGCCCGCTGTTGCCGTGGCTCACGGGTTAGCCCGCTGTTGCCTAGACTCACGGGTTAGCCCGCTGTTGTCTATATAAGTTTGGCTCATCAAAGTAAACCATGGCTCATTAAGTCCTTAATCCAGTCCTTAATCGATTGGGGTTTGTTTCTAGGCTAAAACCTTATACTCTAACAAGGTTTTCAACCATTCAAAACAACTAAATCAATCAAAATGAAGAATTAGGGTTCTTAGTCCCAAAACCCCAAAACTTCAAATTCATCACTAATAGCAATCTACTTCCATTTTCTTTAGTTAAGTCCTTATTAGCATGACTTAATGGAAGTATTACATCAACTTAACAACATAATCATCACTGCAAATGCAGTTTTGAGTTGTTACAAAACTCATCAAGAAATAACAAGCTAGAACTTGAAGAACTAACCTTTTAAGCTTAGGAATCATCAATTCCAAGCCATAGTTCCAATTTCAATCTTCAATTCTTCAAGATTTCTCTAAGTATTGCAGAATTTGTGCAGAGAAATCTTCTCCCGTAGCTGCACACAATGGCCAGTCAAAGAAGGTCAACTCTCTCTATATATATCACAAATTTTTACAAATTTGGTCCCTAAGTTCATTTTCTTGAACTTTGACCACAATAACCAAGTTTTATTACAATAAAACTTTCATTTCTTACATTTTTGCCACAACCAACAATATTTTCAGAATTGGTCCTTCACTTGTCAAATGACCAAAATACCCTTTTGCGGTAAAACGACCAAAAATCAATTTTTATAACATTTTAAGTTCAAAACTCAAAATATTATTTCAACCCAAATACTTTTCTGTCCAAAAGACCAATTTACCCTTCCATGGTAAAATGACCATTTTACCCTTTTATTATAATTATATAATAAAACGTGTCTTGGCGTTACAGACGTGTCCTCTCGTAAATGCACAATCGTATACAATGTAAAATAAAATGACATTTTTAATAAATTTGCCGAGGGGCCCATGCTTCTTGGTGCATTCTCTTTCCAAAAAAATAAAAAATAAAATGACATTTGAATAAAAGATCTTACCCTAAGGCAACAACCAAACAAGGAATATGCAATAAGGTCAGATCAAGTATTCGAAGACTATCTAGTTCCTACTGCATACAACCTTAATAACACTCACAAAACAACTTATCAACACTAACATACATTCTAATAGCAAGCAACAGATAAACAAACATCAAAAGTAGGCTTTCTAGCAGGCAATCTAGCATACATACATCTTATGTTCTAGAAAGCAACACATAAACTAAGTACTTAAACCTTTTCCCCATTGGCGTCTGCAGGCGGTACAAACTGTGACTTATTTCATCATTTTAGGATTCCAGGGATATAAAGCACTCACTCTTTCAGTTTCTATGAATAAAACAAGATCGGGTGTCTATTTTGTGCAAACCTGGACCAGGTTGCAAAGCTTGCCAATTTCAACCAAGAAAGGGACATCAATAAATTATGGGAAAATAAGGCATAAACTAGACCCTGATAGAAGACTACGGTGTAACGCCAAAACATGTTATTATGTAATTATAATAAAAAGGGCAAAATGGTCATTTTACCTTAGAAGGGTAATTTGGTATTTTGGACAGAAAAGGACTTGTTTTGTAATAATATTTTGAGTCTTGGACTTAAAATGTTATAAAAACTGAGTTTGTGTCATAAATTATGTAAATTGTGGCAAAAGTCCTAAAAATGCAACTTTAAAGACCAAAATGTAAATTTTGGAGGTATAAAAGCTTGGAAGCTTCTCCCATTTTGTGCAGAAACTTAGTGAGCTACTGGAGGGTTTCTTTGTACGGGAGTTGCAGAATTGTGGAACGATTTTGAAGGTTTAAAGCTAAAAATCGGATTGTAGCATTTAAGTGAGGAATTGGAAGCTTGAAAGGTAAGTATTTCAAGTTCTTGATAGTGTGTTCTTGAGGAATTTTTATAGAAATTGAAATGTGCAATTTCAGTTATGAAATTATGTGATAAGTAGCTCAATACTTCCAATAAGTCATACTAAAAAGGACTTAATTCAAGAAAATGGAAGTAGGTTGCTATTGTTCAAGAATTGAGATTTTGATCAAGAACCCTAGATGATGAGTTCTTGTGATAAACTTGATTATAATGGATTAAAATGAGTTCTAGATGCTATATTGACTGAAAGAAATCATTAGAAGCAAGGAGAATTCAATAATTTCGGTTTTGGATCAAAAATGCAAAAACGGGAAATTGTGGAAATGGGTTTGAATTTGATTCCCCAATGGTTTAAAACTTGTTATTAGTTAAAGGTTTTGGTATTGGAACAATTCCTAGTGATTAAGTCGAGTAATAAGGGCTTAATAAAGGAAAATGAGATTTTTAAGCACAAAATCGGAGCTCACTGTCTGCATTCCCCAGCGCTCGCGACGCGACGACCAGAGCCCAGGTCGCGACGCGAGGGTGCAGCAGCAGTGCAGAATTTCCTCTGTTAAAATTTGGTGCAATTTCCAAATGTGATTTTGAAGCTGGGCTTATCCGATTGACCTGAAATTTTAAACATAGGTCTAATATGTTGTGAAACTTCATGGAAAATTATCGGAATACGAATACGACCTCCCGAAAGTACTGTAGTAGAATACGCGTATTTCGGGAAGTGTATTAAATTTTTATACCAATGGTTAATGCTTGGAATTGGTCTTATATTAGACTCTTGTGCATTAAAACCAACTGAAATGGTATATTAACCTATAATTATTGTGAAATAAATGGAATTATAGGTACGGGACAAAATCTTACGGATTTTATTTCAAGGCAAGGAACAACAAACGCTAGTAGTAGCAAGCCTTCAGGTGAGTAATCTCACTATTATCCGTTGTGATATATGTTATATGAGCAGCTGCAGTTGAATATGATTTTGGGGGACAAAAATGACTAGTTACATGATTTGAAATATGACAATACCAGATAAGCCGTGAGTCTGATAAAGACAAGAACGGAGCTGTGAGTCAATAACAATGACATGACAATACCAGATAAGCCGTGAGTCTGCTATAGACAAGAACGGAGCTGTGAGTCAGTCAAATTTTAAATGGTGCGACAATACCAGATAAGTCGTGAGTCTATAATAGACGAGAACGGAGCTGTGAGTCAAACCTATATAGACAAGACCGGATAAGCCGTGAGTCATTTCGATGGCAAGAACGGAGCCGTGAGTCTAGGCAACATCGGACTAACCCGTGAGCCATATATGATTTTATATTGCATGATATTGCTTAATTGATTTTGTATAGAGAATTTTATTCTTATACATATTGTATTGATGTTGATTACTCATTGGGCTTTATAGCTCACATTTTATTGATATGTCCCTGCAGGTGAGCGTGATCCCGCCAAGGGAAAAGATAAAGTCCGTGACTGAGGACTTAATGTTGAAGTGACGACCCGGCTTAAGAATGTATAATATTTATGTATTGTACTTCGTGATACTCTTGTACTCGTATTGTATTGACTAAAACCCCTTACTTATGGTTTTATTTGTAAAACATTTGGTTTGAAAAATGAAATTTTTTTTGGGGTGTTTTTGTTAATAAGTCGGGTGTTACAAGTTGGTATCAGAGCCGTGGTTTAAGTGAACTAGGTGTCTTAGACTAGATTCCTGGACTTAAACCTTGAGAGAAGAACAGATAAATGGACTGTTTGATATATATAAGTTTGTTATTATATATGTAATCTAACGGTTTGCTAAAAATTTTGAAGTATGAGAAATACACGAAGTAATCCTACTGGTGCGAATTCGCGTGGAACTGCAAGAAGTGGACCAGCTCGGTCACGCGGCTCTGTTGGGCGAAGAGCACCAGCACGGGAACCGGTGGGACAAAATCCACCCGATATACGGGCGATAGTGGAAGAAGTAGTTAGGCAAATGATGCCTGCATTAACGAACAATCCCAACCCGAGTGGCAATCCCAACCCAAGTGCAAATCCAAATCCTACTGAAGAAGCTGCAAAAAGTGTTCATGACAGGCAGCCAGAAAATGAAAGCCAGGGAGAAAGTCGTGCCCGGGCAGAAAAAGAAACTCAAGGTGGGGAAGCCTCGACAAAGAAAGTTGGGTGTACGTATAAATCTTTCCTTGGTTGTAAACCAAAGGAATTCTCGGGGACAGATGATCCAGTCAAAGCTATGGAATGGATCATGCATATTGAGAAGGTGTTCCGAGTAAGCAAGTGTGCGGATGATGATAAAGTGGAATTTGCCACGAACCAACTTACAAGCGGTGCACTACATTGGTGGCAAACTTACTATAAATCACTGGATCTTGATTCATCCCAATCGATACATTGGGAGCAATTCAAGACAAAGTTTAATGAAGAATACTGCTCGAAAGTAGCTATTCAGAAGTTGGAGGATGAATTCCTGCATCTAGAACAGGGTTCCCGATCTGTTCAGGAATATACTCTTAGCTTTCTGGAGAAAGCTAGGTTTGCAGAACACCATATCTACACCGAAAAGAGAAAGATCGACAAGTATGTCCGGGGGTTGACAACCCGAATTAGAGAAATTGTGCAACCGTTGAAACTAACTACTTTCCGGCAAGTGGTGGATCGAGCCACAGAAAGAGAAACAGAACTGAAGCGACAAGAAGACGAGAAGAAAGTTTTGGAAACGAAACGAAAGGCGGAAGACCAAGGTTGGACGCCTCAGAAAAAGTCGCAACAATCCGGGTCTAGGGGAAAAGGCCAGAAAGATGAAGGAAAGTGGTGCGAAAAATGCAGAAAAAGGCACACGGGTAGTTGTCGCAGTGATACTGGGTCAGTTAGCTGCCGAAATTGTGGAAAAACGGGTCATTCTACACGGGAGTGTCGGGCGGAAAGAAGATGCTACCAATGTGAAGCTACAAATCACATTCGTCTGAACTGTCCCCAACTGAAATCTGGGGTATACAGTGAAAGACCTAGGGAAGATCAAGTGGGAAAGAAAGAAGAGTCGAAGAACAGGGGACGACCGGTGGCCTCGCGAGCCTTCCAGATGACCGTGAAAGAAGCCCGTGAGAAGACGGATGTGGTGACAGGTATCTTCACTCTTAATTCCATACCTGTATATGTTATTTTTGATCCGGGAGCAACACATTATTTTGTATCGGAGTCTTTGTTGCCTCGCCTGAATGTACCGTTAACCCCAATGAATGAAAGCTTGGAAGTGGCTATAGCGGACGGCCGATATGTTTGGGTTTCTGAACACTTGGAAGGTTGTCAGCTTAAAATCTACGGGACCACTTTCCCTATAGATTTGAAGCCGATGACTACCAATGAATTTGGTGTGATTGTGGGGATGGATTGGTTAGCAATGAATTATGCTAACATGGATTGCAGAAATAAAAACATCACAGTGTTAACACCGGATGGAGAATGGATAAAGATTCAGGGTGAACGACCTCGGTTGAGAATGCCAGTCATCTCCTTTGCTCAAGCCCGAAGCTGTATCAGTAAAGGAGGGATGTCCTATCTAGCTTATGTATCGGTGGCTCAACCGATTAAAGTGGGGGTAGCGAATGTGAATGTGGTGAACGAGTTCCCAGATGTGTTTCCAGACGAACTTCCAGGGTTGCCACCAGATCGACAGGTTGAGTTCACGATTGAACTAATTCCGGGAGCTGCACCTGTTGCCCGAGCTCCATACCGTTTAGCACCTTCAGAGATGGTGGAACTGCGGAAGCAACTGGAAGAATTGCTAGACAGGGGTTTCATCAGACCGGGTACATCGCCATGGGGAGCCCCTATCCTGTTTGTTAAGAAGAAAAATGGGTCAATACGCATGTGCATTGACTATCGGGAATTAAACAAGATCACGGTGAAGAACAAGTACCCGCTACCCAGAATAGACGACTTGTTTGACCAGCTACAAGGCGCGTCCTACTTTTCCAAGATTGATCTGAGGTCAGGATACCACCAGTTGAAAATAAGGGAGTCAGACATTCCGAAGACAGCTTTCCGAACGAGATACGATCATTATGAATTTTTGGTGATGCCTTTTGGGTTAACCAATGCTCCAGCCGTATTCATGGATCTTATGAACCGGGTGTGTCGACCGTTCCTTGATACCTTGGTGATAGTGTTTATTGATGACATCTTGGTGTATTCGCGAAGCCAAGCCGAACATGAAGGGCACCTGCGACAAGTGTTGGAGTTACTTCGCCGGGAGAAGTTGTATGCAAAATTTTCCAAGTGTGAATTCTGGCTAAGAGAAGTTCAATTTCTTGGCCATGTAATTAATGTCGAGGGGGTGAAAGTTGATCCAGCAAAGATTGAGGCCGTGATGAAGTGGGAACCGCCTCGGAGTCCAACTGAAATACGAAGTTTCCTTGGTTTAGCAGGCTATTATAGAAGATTTGTCGAGAATTTCTCTTCGATAGCTGCTCCGTTGACCAAGTTGACTAAGAAAGGTGAAAAGTTCACATGGGCCGAAAAGCAGCGAGAAGCATTCCAGAAGTTGAAACAAGCTTTATGTGAAGCACCGGTGTTGGCTTTACCACAAAGCGGAGAAGAGTATGTGATCTACAGCGATGCTTCTAGAATTGGTCTTGGGTGTGTGCTAATGCAGAAAGGTCGGGTTATAGCCTATGCGTCCCGTCAATTAAAAGATGCCGAAAAGAAATACCCAGTTCATGATTTGGAATTAGCTGCGGTGGTTCTAGCATTGAAGTTATGGAGGCATTATTTATACGGTGTGAAGTTTGTTATTTACACTGATCATAATAGCCTGAAGTACCTCTTTGACCAGAAAGAGCTTAACATGAGACAGCAAAGGTGGATGGATCTGCTTAAAGACTTTGACTGTGAAATTCAGTACCACCCTGGCAAGGCGAATGTGGTAGCAGATGCACTAAGCAGAAAAGATGCTCCTCTGAAAGTTACATCCGCGTGTATGGGGGTAGTAAGCCGGTTACCAGAATTGATTCGTGCAGCACAAGAAGAAGCGTGTAAGCCGACGAATGTAAAAAGCGAAAGAATGGTTGGATATTTGAAGCATCTGGAAGAAAATGCTCAGAAATTGAAGACCTTCAGAGGTCGAATATGGGTCCCAAAACAAGGAGAAGCGCGGAATTTGCTTCTAGAGGATAGTCATTTTAGTCGATATGCAGTTCATCCGGGTAGTACCAAGATGTATCGGACGTTAAAACCGATGTATTGGTGGCCTGGAATGAAGAGGGACATCGGAAGATTTGTGGAAAGATGTTTGACTTGTCTACAAGTGAAGTCAAACCATCAGAAACCGTACGGGGAAATACAACCATTGCCGGTTCCAGAGAAGAAATGGGACCATATTACCATGGATTTTGTGACAAAGTTGCCGCGGACACCGCGAGGTTATGATTCTATATGGGTGATTGTGGATCCATTGACCAAATCGGCACAGTTCATACCATATAAAGAAAAGTACAGAGTAGATCAATTGGCAAAAATCTACATTGATGAGGTAATTTGTCGGCATGGATTACCAGCATCGATTGTATCGGACCGAGATAGTAGGTTTACTTCTCATTTTTGGCAGAGTCTTCAAAAGCAATTGGGTACAAAAGTACTTATGAGTACCGCATACCACCCGCAGACCCATGGCCAAAGTGAAAGAACCATTCAAACTTTGGAAGATATGTTGAGGACTTGTGTCCTAGACTTCGGTGGAAGCTGGGAAGATCATTTGCCTTTGGTGGAATTCGCGTACAATAACAGATATCATTCCAGTATTCAGATGGCCCCGTATGAAGCCTTGTATGGAGCACCGTGCCGTACTCCGACCTGCTGGACTGAAGTTGGGGAAAAGCCGTTGGCTGCACCCGAAATTGTAGCACAGACCGAAGAAAAGATCAAACTGATACGCGAAAATTTGAAGGCAGCTCAGAATCGACAGAAACAGTACGCGGACAAACGGGTGAAACCAATAGAATTCCAAGTAGGAGACATGGTAATGCTCAAAGTGTCCCCTTGGAAAGGCCTAATTCGTTTCGGAAAGAAAGGGAAGTTGAGTCCTCGCTTCATTGGACCTTTCCGTATATCCCAAAGAGTTGGAGCCGTGGCGTATCGATTAGAGTTACCTGATGAACTTCATGGTATACATGATGTATTTCATGTGTCCCATTTGAGAAAAACTTTGTTTGATAAGTCTCAACATATACCTCTTGCTGAAATTGAGGTAGATGACAAGTTGAGGTACCCGGAACAACCCGAGAGAGTGTTAGACCGCAAGATAAGACAGCTGCGAAATAAGAAGATCAGCATGGTGAAAGTGCTTTGGCGTCATCACAAAGGTTCCGACATGACGTGGGAGACCGAAAGTGAAATGAGGGAGAAATACCCTCAACTTTTTGTATGATTTCGGGGACGAAATCTCTTAAAGGAGGGGAGACTTTGTAACGCCAAAACATGTTATTATGTAATTATAATAAAAAGGGCAAAATGGTTATTTTACCTTAGAAGGGTAATTTGGTCTTTTGGACAGAAAAGGACTTGTTTTGTAACAATATTTTGAGTCTTGGACTTAAAATGTTATAAAAACTGAGTTTGTGTCATAAATTATGTAAATTGTGGCAAAAGTCCTAAAAATGCAACTTTAAGGACCAAAATGTAAATTTTGGAGGTATAAAAGCTTGGAAGCTTCTCCTATTTTGTGCAGAAACTTAGTGAGCTACGGGAGGGTTTCTTTGTACGGGAGTTGCAGAATTGTGGAACGATTTTGAAGGTTTAAAGCTAAAAATCGGATTGTAGCATTTAAGTGAGGAATTGAAAGCTTGAAAGGTAAGTATTTCAAGTTCTTGATAGTGTGTTCTTGAGGAATTTTTATAGAAACTGAAATGTGCAATTTCAGTTATGAAATTATGTGATAAGTAGCTCAATACTTCCAATAAGTCATACTAAAAAGGACTTAATTCAAGAAAATGGAAGTAGGTTGCTATTGTTCAAGAATTGAGATTTTGATCAAGAACCCTAGATGATGAGTTCTTGTGATAAACTTGATTATAATGGATTAAAATGAGTTCTAGATGCTATATTGACTGAAAGAAATCATTAGAAGCAAGGAGAATTCAATAATTTCGGTTTTGGATCAAAAATGCAAAAACGGGAAATTGTGGAAATGGGTTTGAATTTGATTCCCCAATGGTTTAAAACTTGTTATTAGTTAAAGGTTTTGGTATTGGAACAATTCCTAGTGATTAAGTCGAGTAATAAGGGCTTAATAAAGGAAAATGAGATTTTTAAGCACAAAATCGGAGCTCACTGTCTGCATTCCCCAGCGCTCGCGACGCGACGACCAGAGCCCAGGTCGCGACGCGAGGGTGCAGCAGCAGTGCAGAATTTCCTCTGTTAAAATTTGGTGCAATTTCCAAATGTGATTTTGAAGCTGGGCTTATCCGATTGACCTGAAATTTTAAACATAGGTCTAATATGTTGTGAAACTTCATGGAAAATTATCGGAATACGAATACGACCTCCTGAAAGTACTGTAGTAGAATACGCGTATTTCGGGAAGTGTATTAAATTTTTATACCAATGGTTAATGCTTGGAATTGGTCTTATATTAGACTCTTGTGCATTAAAACCAACTGAAATGGTATATTAACCTATAATTATTGTGAAATAAATGGAATTATAGGTACGGGACAAAATCTTACGGATTTTATTTCAAGGCAAGGAACAACAAACGCTAGTAGTAGCAAGCCTTCAGGTGAGTAATCTCACTATTATCCGTTGTGATATATGTTATATGAGCAGCTGCAGTTGAATATGATTTTGGGGGACAAAAATGACTAGTTACATGATTTGAAATATGACAATACCAGATAAGCCGTGAGTCTGATAAAGACAAGAACGGAGCTGTGAGTCAATAACAATGACATGACAATACCAGATAAGCCGTGAGTCTGCTATAGACAAGAACGGAGCTGTGAGTCAGTCAAATTTTAAATGGTGCGAAAATACCAGATAAGCTGTGAGTCTATAATAGACGAGAACGGAGCTGTGAGTCAAACCTATATAGACAAGACCGGATAAGCCGTGAGTCATTTCGATGGCAAGAACGGAGCCGTGAGTCTAGGCAACAGCGGACTAACCCGTGAGCCATATATGATTTTATATTGCATGATATTGCTTAATTGATTTTGTATAGAGAATTTTATTCTTATACATATTGTATTGATGTTGATTACTCATTGGGCTTTATAGCTCACAGTTTTTTGATATGTCCCTGCAGGTGAGCGTGATCCCGCCAAGGGAAAAGATAAAGTCTGTGACTAAGGACTTAATGTTGAAGTGACGACCCGGCTTAAGAATGTATAATATTTATGTATTGTACTTCGTGATACTCTTGTACTCGTATTGTATTGACTAAAACCCCTTACTTATGGTTTTATTTGTAAAACATTTGGTTTGAAAAATGAAATTTTTTTTGGGGTGTTTTTGTTAATAAGTCGGGTGTTACATACGGGCTCTAACCTCATGCCAATTACATTCTCCAATAGCTCAGAGTAAAATGCATAAATGGATCCAACGATTCACTCAATGAGCTGGACCAGACCCCAAAGAATCAATCCAAGCTCCAAATGGGCTAAGGATTGTGTTCTAAAATTTGGTGTGGGAAAACTAGACACCAAACATGAACTAAGGCCACTGACCTCATCCCTAAATGAGTTTTCTACAATTTTTAGTGAATTTCCAAAGACATATGACCTAATCTGTCAGATTTCTGGACCGGTCAGTGAAAATTGCCAATTTCACCTCACCTAGGGTTTGAATCACCTCAGACCCTTTTAAGGGAATAAACTAGACACTGTGATCATTTCAGGGACATAAGGCTCGACCCAAGTGGCGACAACCACGATTTTATATGATTTTCTTAAACAGAACTAAAATCAGTGAACTTCCCAACTTTCAAACAATACACTAGGGTTTAGGGTTTTCAACCCTAACCCATTAAGACCCTCATTAAGACCTTTTAGGGTCTAAATGGACTTCAAGGGACATTCATAAATTAGAAGCTTCTAGTACCACACATTCCCCAACATTTATGCATAAACATCCATACATACACACACTAAAACACACATGTACATATAATGATGTGTGTGTGTGTGTTTGGTTAGAAGGTTGCTAGCTTCAACCCAAGACTTGAAAACATCCCATGACCACCCCCCTCGCGGATCAAAAAAAGAAACTAAAGACATCGAGCACCTCCATGCACACACACTCCCACACACCTCATGTAAGAACCCACGAAAAGGTCAAAAAGGGTAAAACCGTCTTTTGACACGTTATAAAACTATTATGTAAAATATTATGTATTTGTAACATAATGATATAAGAAATAAGAAATTATATGAAATTTGGAATTTTTACCTCGTGAATAGTGAAATTTGGCCAAAAAGGGCAAATTGGTCATTTGACATGAAAATGACAAAAAATGTCAAGAAAAATGTTAAGTTGGAAGTTAATTGTGAAGTTGTAACTTTTGGATCATTTTTGAAGAGAAATTAGAAGTTAGGGACCTAAATGTAAAGTTTTTTTTTATATAAGATATATATATTATCTATTAGTTATTATGCCTATCATTTGAGGGATTAAGAAACACTTCTCCAGAGAGTTCCAGAGAGCATGGGAGACAGCAAGAAAGAGCAAGAAGAAGAAGAAGAAAATCAAGGAATTGGCAAGGAACAAGGTTGGAATTAGTAATTCCATAGTTGAAAGAGGTAAGATTTCATTTTCTTTAACCTAGTTCTTGGGTGTTCTTGAATTGGGTTGAGTAGAAACTGAAATTGCAGTTAAAATTCATGTGGGTTAAGTAGCTAATGCTTCCAATAAGCCATTAGTTAAGAACTTAACCTAAAAACATGAAAGTAGGATGCTATTCTTGAGAATTTTCAAGTTTAGCCAAGAACTTTAATCTCTGCAATTGATCTATTGAAGTGTTTTTAATAGCTTAAAACATGTGATTAGTCAAGGGTTTTGGTCCTAGAACAAACCCCATACGATTAAGCACTGAAATAAGTGCTTAATGGGTGAAAACTGGGTGCTACAGTGCACAAATCGCGACTGATCAGGAGCCTGCCCAGGCGCTAGGCGCAGCGCGCCCAGGCTCTAGGCGAGGCGCGCCCAGGCGCGGTGCGCCCTGGTCCTGACGCGGTGCGCCCTCAGACAGGGACCAAAAATGTTAAAATTTTCAAATAACTCAAACGCTAGAAACCATAGCTAGACATGTCCGATTGACCTGAAATTTCAGACATAACCTTAACATGGTATAAGAACATGTCGGGAATGGTCAAATCCGTAATTCGACCTTGCGGAAAAGTCACTGTAGCGGCAGTGGCGAAAAGTACTATTCATGCTAAAACTTAATTTTTGGAATTTGAGCTAGACTTGTCCAATGGACTTCAAATTTGAAACACAAGTCTAATATGGCCTAAGATTTCATACAAAAGTGTCGGAACTGAAATACGACCCCTCGGGGGTACTGTAGCGGTATACGCGTATTTCGGAGAAAACCGTAAAAATGAGTTTATAAATGGTTATACATTTATTATAACCTAGAGCTATGTTATATGAGACCTTAGCATTATAGAGTTAATTATATTGAGTATTTATATATATAATTTGTATAGGTGGTGCTTCAAACGTAGTGGAACACGGAAAGGGAAAAGGAATACGAGAAGCTTAGAGACTTGTAACAAATCAAGGTGAGTTTTATGAGGATTTCTATAGTGCATAGCAAAATGTTATTTTTCAGAAAAGTATGATTTCCAATGTTTATAAATACTAAAGTTTGGAAAATAGTTTTGAATGAAGCTCTATACAAGGGCTTAGTATTTTTAACAGATTTTTAAAGTATGTTTTGCAAGTATTTTTGGTAAGAAGTTCCTTATGGGAACTAAGATGTCGAAAGCAGCTTTTGAAAGTATTTTTTAGTAAAGAATCATAAAATGTTTGAGTAAGAATAGTTTACAAATTGTGTCCCACTTTGACCAATTTGAGATGAAATGAAGTAAGAATTAAAGAAGTATGAGCCAGTTGTCCGGACTAGGATCACCCACATAATCGGGGGATCAGAAGACACTACTGGGATGGTACCTCCCGTCGCGAAGTAGTTGTCTAGCTTAAGTAGACCCTTGTGCTTGAATTTGTTCCAAGTCACAAAGGGGAGACAGAATGAGCAAACCGAGTGGGCAGATCTGTTCTGTTCCGCGAGGGGAGCTAGTTGAATGAATTAATTAACTTAATTCATAAGTTTCAGTTGGTCACGAGAAAATGAGAAAGGAAGCAGTTTTATAAAAGAAAGTCTTTCTATAGTTTGAAATTAAAGAAGAAAAAGTTATTTTGAGATTTATGAAATAAATCAGTTTTTAGCAATGTACTTTTGATATTTCAAGTTTTGAATAGAAATGTTTTGGGTCTAAACCCATATTACTCACGAGACTTTATGTCTCACGTATACTATGTTTTTGAAATGCTATGTACTTAGGTGAACGGAGTGAAGATTGAAGTTGGGACCGATTGATATAATGTAAGTTTAAATTATGGTTATCTGTATTGAGTCTGTAATACCCCTCAAGTTTTAAGTTTGTAAAATAAAAAATAAAAAATTTAAGTGGCTATTTTATAGTCACGAGTTGTAAATTATGTTTGAAAACTGTATTTGTATTTTAAATATGGTTTGAGAAAAGGGGTGTTACAGTTTTGGTATCAGAGCCATAGTTTAAGCGAATTAGGTTGGAATACCATCCTAGTCTTAAACTAGCACGAGTAGTAGTAAGTTGCCTTTGTAATATAGGAGGCATAGAGTGAGTATAACTGCTATAATAATGCAGTCAAGATAAGGAGATAATATGCTACCGCTTATGAAATACTATATAGAATTGTGTATTAAACCAATAATTTGTTCATCTATATAGTAATGGGAGACAGAAGACAAGCTGACAGGGGTGAGGGCAGTCACACTTCTTCAAGAGGAAGTGAACCACATGTTCTGCGAAACGATGAGGCTGAGCCAAACCCACCACCACCACAACCTGTCACTATGGAGGCAATTCAGTTCCTAATTAATAATCTACGAACTGAACTGAGGCAAGATGTGCACAACATAATAGATAGCAGAATGGGTGAACCTAGTGCCCAATCATCACAAGAAGTTTCCAAGAAGACGACTGAGGAAGCAACTACTGGAGGAAACAAGACGGAAGCAAAGGGCTGTTCTTTTAAGTCCTTTATGGCTTGCAAACCGCCCGAATACCATGGCAGTTTTGAGCCCAAAGTGACAATGCGATGGGTTCGAGAGATTGAACAAGTGATACAAGCGAGAAAATGTGCAGAAAAAGACCAAGTCACTTTTGCTTCTCGGCAACTGAAGGATGATGCTTTGGTGTGGTGGAACACCAAATATGAAAGCTTGGGAAAGGATGTGGTATATGGTTGGTCATGGGCAGAGTTTGTCACGTGCCTCAAAGATAAATTCTGTCCCACGCGAGATTTGGAGAAGTTGAATGAAGATTTCTTAACGATAAAGAAAGGAGAAATGACGGTTGACGAGTATACAAAGAAGTTTTGTGACATGTTACCTTTTGTGGGGGAGTCTTACCCCAGTGAGCGGTCCCGAATTAACCGCTATGTCCGGGGTTTGCCATGGAACTATGAACTAGAAGTAAAGAAAGCCGAGACGTTAGATGGGGCGATCATTGCTGCCCGAACTGTGGAAGATGTTGGAAAAAGAAGGAAGGAAGAAGGACCTGGTTTTGGTGACAAAAGGAAGACAGTTAGTAGTATCAGTGGGAACATAAAGAAGAAAGGGAAAATGAGTACAAGTCAGAGCCGACAGGGAAGTGTGAAAAAGTGCGAGAAATGTGGGAAAGAACACGGTGGCGAATGCCGACCAGGATCAAATGCCTGCTTTAATTGTGGCGGATTCGGTCACAAAGCGAAAGATTGTAAAGCCAAGAAAGCCAGCGAAGTGGAGTGCTTCTCATGCCATCAGATGGGACACTACAGTTTCAACTGCCCAAACAAGGGAGGAGAAACTATGGTGTCAACAACCCAGAAGAAGACCGAACCCCAGAAGGTGAAGACTCGAGCTTTTCAGATTACCAGGGAGGAAGCGAAGGAGACTCACGATGTGGTCTCAGGTATACTACTAATCAACTCGACACCTGCATATGTCTTGTTTGATTCCTGGTCTACATATTCATTTGTGTCCCATGGGTTTGGAGCTAGATTAAAAGTGCCATTAGAATTGTTAGATCTAGTTTTTGAGGTAGAAGTGGCGGACGGGAAATTTGTTGAAGTTCAGCATATGTATCGAGACTGTGAGCTTGACATCAACGGCAAGAAGTTTCGACTTAATCTCCTTCCTATTGGAACTAAGTCCTTTGATGTAATAATTGGAATGGATTGGCTCGGTGCCAATGATGCAAAGATAGCTTGTGGACAGAAGAGGGTGTCTGTTAAAACCCTTGGAGCAAAGGTGTACGTATATGGAGAAAGAAGAACGCACGTGCCAAGTATCATCAGTGTAGCTAAAGCTCGAAGATGTATCAGGAAAGGGTGTGTATCTTTCCTGGCCTATGTGATGACTGAAGATAAAGTGAAACAGACGTACAAAGACATAGATGTGGTAAAAGAGTTTCCAGAAGTTTTTCCAGATGAATTGCCAGGCTTGCCACCAGAAAGGCAAGTTGAGTTTCGGATAGATCTTGTCCCAGGAGCTTCCCCAATAGCCCGAGCACCGTATCGGTTAGCACCAACAGAGATGCGGGAACTAATGTCCCAGTTGCAAGAGTTATTAGATAAAGGCTTTATCAGGCCTAGTTCTTCTCCGTGGGGTGCTCCAGTTCTGTTTGTGAAGAAGAAAGATGGGTCAATGCGAATGTGCATTGATTACAGAGAATTGAACAAAATTACCATCAAGAACCGTTACCCGTTGCCCAGAATAGACGATTTGTTTGACCAGTTGCAATGAGCAGATTATTTCTCAAAAATTGATTTGAGATCTGGGTATCATCAAGTCAGGGTAAAAGAAAGTGATGTAGAGAAGACGGCGTTTCGTACACGATACGGGCATTACGAGTTTTTAGTGATGCCATTTGGTCTTACGAATGCACCAGCGATCTTTATGGACTTAATGAATCGGGTCTGTAAACCATTCTTGGACCGGTTTGTTATAGTGTTCATAGATGACATTTTGATCTATTCAAAGAATAAAGAAGAGCATGCGAGCCATTTGCGGTTGGTACTTGAGACTTTGAAGCGGGAACAGCTATATGCAAAGTTCTCCAAGTGCGAGTTTTGGATGAGAGAAGTGCAATTCCTTAGACATGTTGTTTCTATCCAAGGTATAAAAGTTGATCCAGCGAAAGTTGAAGCAGTGATGAAATGGGAGCCTCCTAAGACGCCAACAGAAGTTAGAAGTTTTCTCGGTCTTGCCGAGTATTACAGGAGATTTATTCAAGATTTCTCCCGTATAGCAGTGCCACTTACACGACTAACCCGGAAAGAAGAAAAATTCAGATGGCAAGAGGAACAAGAAAGAGCTTTCGCTACCTTAAAGGAGAAGTTGTGTAATGCGCCTGTCCTTACATTGCCAGATGGGACGGAAGACTTTGAAGTGTACAGCGATGCCTCTCATCGGGGGCTTGGCTGTGTGTTGATGCAAAGAGGGAAGGTCATAGCATACGCTTCCAGACAGTTGAAAGGTCCAGAGAAAAAGTACACAACTCACGATCTAGAACTTGCAGCGATCGTGTTTGCCTTGAAGATTTGGAGACATTACTTGTATGGTACAAAGTGCAAGCTATTCACCGATCACAAGAGTTTGCAGTATGTGTTCACTCAAAAAGAGTTGAACATGAGACAGAGCAGATGGCTAGAGCTGATCAGTGACTATGATTGCGATATTATATACCATCCGGGTAAAGCAAATGTTGTAGCAGATGCATTAAGTAGAAAAGCACCTGAGAAAAGAATCAAGGCAAGATCGATGCGCATAGAATTGGTATCCAGTATTATAGAGCAAATTAAAGCAGCTCAACAGAAAGTTGAAGAAAGTGGAGACTTAAAAGATGAAAGGCTAGGAAAAGATATACAGTTTGAAACCAACAGCCAAGGATTAAAGATCTACAGAAACCGCATTTGGGTACCGAAAGCAGGAGGTTTGAGAAAGCTAATTTTAGACGAGTCGCATAAGTCAAAGTATTCCATTCATCCTGGGAGTACCAAGACTTATCAAGATTTGAAAAGACAGTATTGGTGGCCTGGAATGAAGAAGAGGATAGCTAAGTACATCTCCAAGTGTGTTATTTGTGCACAAGTCAAGGCGGAACATCAGGTCCCGCATGGAGATGCTCAGTCATTGCATATTCCAGCCGGAAAGTGGGAAGATGTAACCATGGACTTGGTTGTCGGGTTACCGAGGACGATAAGAGGTCATGATAGTATATGGGTCATAGTAGACCGGTTGACCAAGAGTGCACTATTTCTAGCCATAAAAGAAACTACTCCATTGGAGCAGTTAGCCCAGTTGTATTCAGATGAAGTGTTAAGAAGATATGGTGCACCGTTGTCTATCGTGTCAGATAGAGACCCCAGATTTACCTCTAACTTTTGGAGAGCTTTACAAGATAAAATGGGGACAAGAATTCAGCTAAGTACAGCGTATCATCCACAAACAGATGGTCAGAGTGAACGAACGATCCAGACATTAGAAGACATGCTACGATCATGCGTGATGGAATTTGGAGGCAGTTGGGATGAACATCTGCCATTAGTGGAGTTTGCATACAACAACAGCTACCATTCTAGCATTAAAATGCCACCTTTTGAGGCATTATATGGTAGAAAGTGTAGAACTCCTTTATGTTGGTTGGAAGCGGGTGAGACTAAGCTTACGGGACCAGAGATTGTTAGAGTAACTAATGAGAAGATTGGAGTAATTCAAGCCAACATGAAAGCAGCACAAGATCGGCAAAAGAGTTACTCAAATTTAAAGAAGAGACCGTATGACTTGCAATAAGGAGATTTGGTGATGATAAAAGTATCACCATGGAAAGGAGTGGTCAGATTTGGCAAGAGAGGAAAGCTGAGTCCAAGATACATTGGACCTTTTAGAATCCTGAAGAGAGTTGGGTTACAAGCATTCAAGATAGAGTTACCACCCGAACTCAGTGGAATACATGATACCTTTCATGTATGCTACTTAAAGAAGTACTTTGGTAAAGAAGAGTTAGTAATACCATATACCGATCTGAGGGTGGAGACTCCTAGCAAATTGATTGAAGAACCCGAAGCCATCCTAGAAATGCAGACTAAAAAGCTAAGGAATAAGGAGATTGACCTTTTATTAGTCAAGTGGAAACATCCATTAGGGTCAAACCTAACTTGGGAGACGTTAGCAGAAATGAAGAGAAGATATCCGAATTTCATAGACTACGAAAAGATTTCGAGGACGGAATCCGCTTAAGGAGGGGTGACTGTAAGAACCCACGAAAAGGTCAAAAAGGGTAAAACCGTCTTTTGACACGTTATAAAACTATTATGTAAAATATTGTGTATTTGTAACATAATGATATAAGAAATAAGAAATTATATGAAATTTGGAATTTTTACCGCGTGAATAGTGAAATTTGGCCAAAAAGGGCAAATTGGTCATTTGACATGAAAATGACCAAAAATGTCAAGAAAAATGTTAAGTTGGAAGTTAATTGTGAAGTTGTAACTTTTGGATCATTTTTGAAGAGAAATTAGAAGTTAGGGACCTAAATGTAAAGTTTTTTTTTATATAAGATATATATATTATCTATTAGTTATTATGCCTATCATTTGAGGGATTAAGAAACACTTCTCCAGAGAGTTCCAGAGAGTACGGGAGACAGCAAGAAAGAGCAAGAAGAAGAAGAAGAAGAAAATCAAGGAATTGGCAAGGAACAAGGTTGGAATTAGTAATTCCATAGTTGAAAGAGGTAAGATTTCATTTTCTTTAACCTAGTTCTTGGGTGTTCTTGAATTGGGTTGAGTAGAAACTGAAATTGCAGTTAAAATTCATGTGGGTTAAGTAGCTAATGCTTCCAATAAGCCATTAGTTAAGAACTTAACCTAAAAACATGAAAGTAGGATGCTATTCTTGAGAATTTTCAAGTTTAGCCAAGAACTTTAATCTCTGCAATTGATCTATTGAAGTGTTTTTAATAGCTTAAAACATGTGATTAGTCAAGGGTTTTGGTCCTAGAACAAACCCCATACGATTAAGCACTGAAATAAGTGCTTAATGGGTGAAAACTGGGTGCTACAGTGCACAAATCGCGACTGATCAGGAGCCTGCCCAGGCGCTAGGCGCGGCGCGCCCAGGCTCTAGGCGAGGCGCGCCCAGGCGCGGTGCGCCCTGGTCCTGACGCGGTGCGCCCTCAGACAGGGACCAAAAATGTTAAAATTTTCAAATAACTCAAACGCTAGAAACCATAGCTAGACATGTCCGATTGACCTGAAATTTCAGACATAACCTTAACATGGTATAAGAACATGTCGGGAATGGTCAAATCCGTAATTCGACCTTGCGGAAAAGTCACTGTAGCGGCAGTGGCGAAAAGTACTATTCATGCTAAAACTTAATTTTTGGAATTTGAGCTAGACTTGTCCAATGGACTTCAAATTTGAAACACAAGTCTAATATGGCCTAAGATTTCATACAAAAGTGTCGGAACTGAAATACGACCCCTCGGGGGTACTGTAGCGGTATACGCGTATTTCGGAGAAAACCGTAAAAATGAGTTTATAAATGGTTATACATTTATTATAACCTAGAGCTATGTTATATGAGACCTTAGCATTATAGAGTTAATTATATTGAGTATTTATATATACAATTTGTATAGGTGGTGCTTCAAACGTAGTGGAACACGGAAAGGGAAAAGGAATACGAGAAGCTTAGAGACTTGTAACAAATCAAGGTGAGTTTTATGAGGATTTCTATAGTGCATAGCAAAATGTTATTTTTCAGAAAAGTATGATTTCCAATGTTTATAAATACCAAAGTTTGGAAAATAGTTTTGAATGAAGCTCTATACAAGGGCTTAGTATTTTTAACAGATTTTTAAAGTATGTTTTGCAAGTATTTTTGGTAAGAAGTTCCTTATGGGAACTAAGATGTCGAAAGCAGCTTTTGAAAGTATTTTTTAGTAAAGAATCATAAAATGTTTGAGTAAGAATAGTTTACAAATTGTGTCCCACTTTGACCAATTTGAGATGAAATGAAGTAAGAATTAAAGAAGTATGAGCCAGTTGTCCGGACTAGGATCACCCACATAATCGGGGGATCAGAAGACACTACTGGGATGGTACCTCCCGTCGCGAAGTAGTTGTCTAGCTTAAGTAGACCCTTGTGCTTGAATTTGTTCCAAGTCACAAAGGGGAGACAGAATGAGCAAACCGAGTGGGCAGATCTGTTCTGTTCCGCGAGGGGAGCTAGTTGAATGAATTAATTAACTTAATTCATAAGTTTCAGTTGGTCACGAGAAAATGAGAAAGGAAGCAGTTTTATAAAAGAAAGTCTTTCTATAGTTTGAAATTAAAGAAGAAAAAGTTATTTTGAGATTTATGAAATAAATCAGTTTTTAGCAATGTACTTTTGATATTTCAAGTTTTGAATAGAAATGTTTTGGGTCTAAACCCATATTACTCACGAGACTTTATGTCTCACGTATACTATGTTTTTGAAATGCTATGTACTTAGGTGAACGGAGTGAAGATTGAAGTTGGGACCGATTGATATAATGTAAGTTTAAATTATGGTTATCTGTATTGAGTCTGTAATACCCCTCAAGTTTTAAGTTTGTAAAATAAAAATAAAAAAAATTTAAGTGGCTATTTTATAGTCACGAGTTGTAAATTATGTTTGAAAACTGTATTTGTATTTTAAATATGGTTTGAGAAAAGGGGTGTTACAACAGTGGAGGTGTGTTGATGGAGATGATAATCATGGCTAAGATATTATGTGTGTGTTCCAGACATAATTTCGATTTAGTGTTTTTCACTTTGTGTGTGGTTTTTTTGATTATGGTGGGTTTGTGTTCATCAGATTTGGAGTTCTTGGGTGTGTGTGTATGTATATGTTCTTAAATATATGTTATCGTGTGTTAATAAATATGTGTTCTTGAATGTGTGTGTTCTTGAGTGTTCTCTGACCGTGTCTGAAAAACTCATATTTGACCGAAAAATTAATATTTTGTTGGAAATCTATGTTAACCTGTCATATAAGTGTTTTATGAATAATCCAAGCAAGTTTAATGATAATATATGAAAAAAATAATAATAATTAAAAATATTCAAAAACAAAACTATATTTCCCTGATAAATTATTAACCAAACCCCAAACCAAAAATTAAAATTCTTTTTTTGAATCTGGACCCGGTCGGCATTTGTTGACTTTGGATACCTATAACTAACAAGTATATATGAACACTAATTTGACTAATTGGACCCACACGGTCTATCACAGAGAAAAGGGCAAAGTGGTAAAATCACAAATGGCGGAAAGATAACAATTATAGAACCCAAAATAAATGCCTAGTGATAAGAATCATTGCGAAAGGGATAAAACCAATCGAATATACAAATTGTGCACAAGAATTCGGCTGCTATTTCGAAGGATTTCTCTCTCTTTATCCCTACTCGGTGGGTGGGGTTTCGGGAAGCGTATCTCTTCCTGCCATGGCAACCAATAATTCGCAACAATCAGGTTTTCCTTCGCTAGATCTTGATGTAATTCAAGAATTGTTTTTGTAATTCCCTTGAGTTTAATCGATCAGAAATCTGATTCTCTGTGCTAGGGTTCTAACCGTTTCAAGTTGATTGATTTGGGATTCGGGAACTAGGTTCTATCATAACTATCTGTTGAATTCGTGATGAACTTTTGATTATCGAGGGTTTTTTACAGCGAGTTTAATTAATCCCAAAATCAGTCTTCTTTCTAGGGTTTTAGTCGTTTGACTTGATTGATTTGAGATTGGTAGAGCTAATATTTCGATTTGTTATTACCATCTGTTGAATTCGTAAGGAACTTGTATTCTTCTAGTAGAATTCACGTCTTCTTTTATTGAGAACTTGAAGGAACTATCAACGAAATCAATTCACTTATCGATAAATTTTCTTTCGAATTCAGGCAGCGGTCCACCTCCAAAACCATGGGAACGAGCCGGATCATCATCTGGTCCTGCCCCTTTCAAACCCGCGACTCCAGGTAGCACAAGTGATGTAGTCGAAGCTTCTGGAACAGCAAGACCTGGTGAAATCGTTCCATCAAACAATACAACTTCATCAGTAAATACACTCGGTAGACCTGTCCCCCCTAGGCCATGGGAACAGCAAACAACCTACGGTGGTAAGAATACATCCATTCACGACCTAATTGATAACAAATTTTCGTTCAGGGGGCAACATTGACATTCCCCATCTCTGATATCACCACTTTTACACTGTTTTTAATCTTTCATATTATATCTCAGGTGCGGGTTACGGGTCAAGTTTGGGTTACAATTCTGGGTATGGGGTGGGAGGTATTGGTTCTTATGGTGGAATGGGATCATATAATAGCGGTGGTTTATATGGAAATAGCATGTATAGAGGAGGAGGGTATGGTGGTCTTTATGGCGGTGGTAGCAGCATGTACGGTGGAGGAATGTATGGTAGTAGCTATGGTGGCACAATGGGTGGTATGGGTATGGGCATGGGCATGGGCATGGGTATGGGTATGGGCATGGGTGGTCCAGGTGGCCCGTACGATGATCAGGATCCAAATAACCCATTTGGTGCTCCTTCACAACCTCCTGGTTTTTGGATTTCTTTAATGCGTGTGGTAAGTCCAATAATAATACCATTTTTATAAACGAAAAATTGAGAATACAGATAAATTTATTTTATTTTTCATGTTTCTAGATGCAAGGATTTGTAACTTTCTTTGGCCGGGTGGCAATGTTGATTGACCAAAACGCCCAAGCGTTTCATATGTTCATGTCCGCCCTTCTTCAGGTATTATCATTTTCATTTGTTTTGTCAATTAGTTAAATGCAAGAAATAGGGTTTTTTTTAGAAAGTATAAATACTTATTTAATATTATCGACAGTTGTTTGATCGATCGGGATTATTATATGGGGAGTTAGCGAGATTTGTGTTTCGAATTTTGGGTGTTAAAACAAAGCCCAACAAGCTTCAACCTCCTGGGCCTAATGGGCCGCAAGGCCCGCAAGCTCAAATCCAGGGACCGAAAGGTGCACCCGCTGGTGCGTGGGATGGTGTATGGGGAAACGGTGGACCTAATTGATTGAGTTAATCACCACCGTAAAACACGGAAGAAAGAATATAGATGTGCGGATGAAATTTCAAATTACCAAATCGTCTGTATGAAATGAGGGAATACGGATGAAAAAGGGGTGATGGTTGGGTGTGTAGATAAGTATTTTCCGTATTTGGAAATGAGGTTATGTTTTCGTAGTAATATTGTATTGGAAATTGTTGGCTGATAAAGGAGAATAAGAATGTAAGATGAGATTTGGAGCTCTTTTATTGGGATAATGTGATAGTGTGTTTTAAACATTATTCAAGATTATGGTTTCTTGTTATATCTACCAAGTGGTGGTTGTACAAGATCTAGTCAAATTTGTTGAATTGCATTTAGAGAATTGGTAATGTGTTTGTAAAGATAGAGGAAACATGTAAAATGATGGTGTTTGCTTTTACAAAGTATTCGTTATCGTTTCCTCAATTTTTTGTCCACAAGGACGAGGACGTAGCTAGTTGGTTATAAAAATGTCAAGTTTTACATCAAAATTTGAAATTAACAAAAAGATTGGTTGTCTTTTTTTTCACCAATATGAAGTAAGTTTTGGCATTTTACACCGATCGTTTCTACTTTCTACGGTTAACATGAGAATTGAGATACATAGATCATAATAGTAAAGTTTCTTATTTTGTGGCATACGAACCTAAAATTGTTTACTTTTTTATAGATCTACCACTCAACGATCATTTTCGTTCTATTATTGTGAAATTTTGTTCCTTTGCTACAAGATTATGTATTTTTTCTGAAATTTGTTTCGTTCCTACGAGATAATGTATTTTTGTAGATGTGACGTTGACATACACATGTAAGAATAGCCATGCCATGTTTATTGAAACAATTTGTTACATATTTTAGTTTTGTTTCAATATCATGACAATGTTGATGTTTATTGTAGTGATTTTGGTACAAACATCTCCGCAACATTGTAAGCAAATTATAATGTAAACTAAATTTTACTAGAGTGATGTTCCTAATGATATTGAGGTCCATTATACTAATTATAATACAAAAATGTTTTCATTTGAAGAAAATGATTCCAGATGTAAATGCATTGAGTGGAATTAAGAAGGTGTTTGATATTGTGTTTGAAAACTCATTATAGACTTATTGCATATTGAAAAATCTAATAAGTCAAAAAAAGATATTTTATAAAATTAAAAGTCTTTTAGAGTAACTATTTAGGGCGTGTTTGGCATAGAGATTTTGGGAGCGTTTGAGAACTTCTAGTTTGTAGCGATAGGAAATAGCTCTAATTAAAAACCAAAAGCTTCGTTCGACGACACGAGATTGAAGCTTTTATTTTAAACTAAACGCTACTATTTTAAAAGCTAATTGAAGTAACGTTTAACAAAAAGCTCTACCAGTTATATAATTAATTACTAGAATACACTTAAAACTATAATAAATAATTACGCAGATGTCCGTTTATGTAATTTTACATATTTTAAAAGATTTTAGCTACTTTTGCCGAACAGTCATATACAATAGCTATCAGCTACCCGCTTCCCACTACCAACTAGTTTTACCAAACACGCCCTTAACCCATTCAAAAAAGAGTTTTGAAAAAAAAATAACACCTTACTTTTCTTTTAATCAAAAAGATCGTAAGATCCTTAATTTAATAAATTTCTCTCTTTTGACCCATTTTTGGTCATTTCATATGTATAAACTAAGTTAAACACTTTTTAAATGTATAAACTAAGTTCACACTTTTTAAAAGTATAACTTGTTAACCTATAGTTTTTACATCACAAAAGCTAATACAAATATTTTTCTAAAAACTCATTTTACACATAATCAATAAACACTTTTACCAAAAAAACATTTTTTGAATTCAGAAAGCATTCCAAAAACACCCTCTAAAATAATCTGCAAATTCAAAATTGTAAGTCAGCATGAGCAACGTCATCACATGTCGGAAAAACAGCAATACCATGTCGACAGACACCAATCTATAAAACAAACGAACACACAAACGTTGATAACACAACCACAAAAATACAAATTTCATAGTAATCGACCAAAAGTGGTTATAGACCTTTTCAAATAATGAATCTAGATGAAAGGAATATAAAATTTGGCATTATCCCAAAAAAAAAATCCAACAATAACACATTCAGCCAAGTTTTCATCGTAACAGATACATTTGAATCAAATTTAGCCAATTACACTTTAAAATAACATAAATTAACCAAAAAAAAAAAATCTCTGTCGACACATTTCGATCCAAATTCTACCAAAATCATCGAAAGAAATGCTTAGGCATGATACACATCACTTCTTCACCCTTAATTTCCACGTCACATCTCGAAATTTTAAACAACTCAATTGCCAACTCACTAACTTGTCGACACCTAGAAATATACAAAATCAATAACCGTTTACATCCATTCCTTAAACCCAACAACCCTCGATCACAAAACCCCCGACAACCATTCACATGAAGCTTCTCCAAATTACGACAATACCCCCCAATAGCCTCCCACCCTAAAACCCCAATTTCACTACACAAAGACAAATTCCACTCTTTTAACATCGGACACCCTTTTGAAATCTCAATAACCGTTTCATCACCAACACTTCTACAAACCCTAAAATCAAGAACCCTAATATTCTTCCCAAATCCACCAATTAATCTCAACCCATCACCCCGAATACACCAACCAAGACAAGACACGTTTAAATACTCGAGCCCGCCACCGCTTAAAATACCCGAAATGCCCTCGGGTTCAATCTTGCAAGAATCGGCTTCCAAACAAGCTAATGTTTTGGAACACCCGTTGAACCCGACTCCTTTGATTTTTTCACAATGAGAAATCTTGACCGCCCGAATCTGGCGGCAGTTGGTGGTGATGGCGGTGATGCCGCCATCGGTTATTAGGGAACACCATTCGAGATTTAGGTCTTTTAAAGATAAACAAGATTTTGATAATTGTTGTAATCCGGTATCGGTGATAGGGCAACGGTAAAGACTGATGAATGATAAAGATTGACAACCGAGGGCAATATAGGAAAGTCCTAAATCGGTGATTTTGAAACAACAATCAAGGTATAGAGAGTGTACTTTTGAACCGTGGTTTTGGAGTTCAATTAGACCGGAATCTTGAAGGTTTACACACCCGCTTAAGTTTAATGACTTTAATTGTGTAAAACGTTTGATTAACTTATTAAGAATTAAGGAATCGATGTTGATGGTGGTTTCAGAGTTGTTAAATCGGGAAAATGAACATCCGAATTCGATTGATTTACGGTTGGAGTTTTGAATTTGAAGAAATCGATGAGAAGTTAGACCGAAGGATTCTCGATCTATACTCGAATCAAGTTTTTCAAAAACGGAAGTTAAGCAATCATCTGGAAGAGTGATTTCCATTTCTAAAGAGGATCTGAAGGTTGTAAAGCTCGGATTTTGATCACAATCTGTTTGTAATATGAGTTTGATATGGTGGATGATTCGGTATCATTAAGAACATGTGCATCTCCATATCCGTATCCTATATGAACACCACATTGGCGACATAATAACTTTGTTTTTGAACCATGGCGGTTAAAACAAATGGGAAAGCAAGATACTTCGTCAAATTGAGTGAATCTACTAAGATCAATAGATGCAAAAGATATAGAACCTTTTCTGATGGATTTGCGGTACTTGGAGCCTATTTCAGATGTTATGCGATTTGAGGATGCTAGATTCAGAGGGTATCCACATGAACCGCAACTGTTCCAAGTAAATAAGAGAAAAATTAGCTATTTGTAAACAATTATTGACTAATTTTCAGTTAACAAATAGGAATTTGATTGTGCGTAATGGAAAAGAAAGTAAATTGATGGAAGAAAAATTCAGTGAATGATACTCTTGATTGTTTTTGAATCATCCTAGTTGTTTGTTGCAAATTACTCGATTTTTACCCAAAACAAACTTCCTCAAATAGAATAAGTGAATGGGATGAACAAAACCTAAGAAACTTAACTAGAAAGTAATACGGATACATGAAGATCAATAAACTTTGTATGATCAAATAATAATCAATCGACAAGGGGAGTTTTGTAGGAACAATCAAAATACCAACTGATCGAATAAGATTTGGATTTTGATAGATTTAGATACCTGTAAGAGACATCGGCTTGGGACATGATAGGGTGATCAAACAATAAAGGATGCTCACTTCCCCTTTCATGTGACCTGGATTGTGAATTTGTGATATAGGGTTAGGGTTCTTGACAAATGGAGGGGGTCAGAGAAGGAAGAGATTGGGATAACCGCCTGCTGATACGACTGAGTCGCTCGTCTGATACGGATATTCTAACGGATGGTTTTGTGTAAAGCGTCACAGTGTAAAAGTCGTACATTTTAATTATTTTGTTTATTAATTTCTTTTTCTTACGTAATTAAAACTTTTAAAGTTTTAAATATTCAACAGTGTAGTTTCAGATTACATAAATAAATCTAGACATTATATTCAAATTTGTGTTGGAATTGGAAAACTTTTATGTTCAATATTGGAACAGAATTATAGTCGGAGGAATAACTCTCATACTCATTGTTACAAAAAATTCAACAATCTTTTCTAATACTTACACTATAAATGCAATATTTTATACAACTAATTTTGTTATAATTGAATGATAAAACTTTTACAACAAAATAAGTTGCACAACGCTCAAGTTCAGAGACGAAGCTACGTTATGGTCAAGGGTGTCCATGGACACCCTTGATTTTGAGATTGTTCTTATAAATTCTACATGAGATTTCATATACACTCGTAAGAAACACCAATTGGACACATGTAAGCTGCCGTAAACCAAGAATAAAACAGAAAAATTCAAAAAGTTTGGAATTTTTATATGGATACCGATAAGTTAGGAGATTAATGTGGTAAACAAGAAAAGATCGTTTTCATATATATTGTATTCTATCTTTAGGAATTCAAACATGTGAAATATAAAACCAAATAACATCTCACATTTGAAAAATATAGAAGAATAAAAAGGGCAAAAACCCCACCAAACATAAAATTACAAAATCGTTTGGTTCACCGGAAGCCGTTCGACATCCTCAACCTCTATCCGTTGTCACTTGTCGTTATTTTCACTAAGCTCGCTTCCATCTCCAGATATTTTTGTCCACTTCAATGGTTCTGTCCATCTTCATCAATTCTTTGCTGCCTATTTCCAGCAACAACCTGCTTCTCCATTTTCTCTGACAGCCGCATGCTTCTCCAGTTTCTCTAGTGGTAGTTCTTTTTAATCTTTAAGGTATTTGGTCCCTCTTCTCACTAAATGTTTGCATATAGTGTGGATGTACAATGAGTTGTGCGTATAATAAAACAAAAATGAAGCTATGGTAACAGTTTAGTCAAAGTCTATTAGCAGTCTAGGAACTAGAAAGCAGATGGGCTACTATGACACTTGTGCTTTCTGTAATTGAAAGCAAGCATTTTACAATTGTTGTTTTCAATCTTTGTTTTTCAATTGTTATTTTATTTTATTGTTAATTTATGTATTTACAACTTAGAGTAAAGAATTAAGAATATTCTTTCAATTATTCATTTTCTTATTAATTTAACATACTTTTGATTTATTTATTGCTTGTATAGAATATTGTCGTAAACAATTGTAAGATAAGTATTAGTTTTTTTTACAATTATATTTGATCTTTGATGTTAATGTTAATATTAATTCTTTTTGGTATTAATGATAACCCGAACCTATAACCAAAATTTTTTTAACTCATTCATTGATGTATTGTGTCATTTGATTTAAATTGGACACCCCTAAGTTTACATTCTAGATTCGTCACTGCTCAAGTTTCACTTTATATGATTATTTTGTATATTGGTCGTTTGATCACTTAAATAATCAAATTTTTAAATATTGTAATATAATCAATAAATTATTACAAATCCAAATCACATAGATAAGCTTAAATACAATCTTCAATAATGTGTAACTCATTTTATTATACTTAGTTAATTTTTGTTTCTAATCATATAAAATAAGTCATGAAACATATAACTAAACAATATTTTATGAGATAATCACAAAAATGACCATGAAAATGTCTATATATCATTTTCTAACCATCATATGTGACATCATCATATTTGAAATTTATGAAAATGACCATATTTATGCATGATTTTTGCATTTCATGCATATATCCCATGCTATCATGTAATTTTGCAAAAATACATGCTTTGGTAGAACATATTCTACTTGGGGTGATTTTTGGTTGTTTTTTGCAGGTTTGAAGTGATTTTGAAACGTATTGTATAACCACAACTTTGATGATAAAATAAGCTCAAGAGGGATATGATTTTGGGACATTAGAATTGAAGTTAGTAATATGGCAATAGTTGTGAGACCCGTTTTCGTCTCGAGATGCTTGTATAGTTAAGTTGAGTTGTTACCTTATAGTTAATGTGGTTTTAGTTATGAGTTGCTTAAAGTAGGTGTATGACGATCTATTGTGATTGTCTTCGTGTTTTGAGTTGTTTGATGCGTAAAAAGATGTAGGAGAATTTTCTTGTGTATTATTTACGATTTGGAACTTGTTGTGAGTGAATTTGAGATGTGGAGGATGTTATACCAATAATTGGTGGAGATAGAGCATTACAGGCGATATAGTGTCGCTATCTCAAAAGCATGTTGCCCTTTTAGACACTAAGATAACGACTCTATCTATATGAATAGCGACGCTATGGTCGCGAATCAGCAAGGGTTTTTAGCATGTAAACCTTATTTTCGCTTGAAAACATTTCCCAAACCCTTGGTAGTGACGAGCATAGATATCGCAAAATTGACCCACGAATGTTGGGGAATTCGAATTAGGGTTATGAGGAAATCTGGATCAAATCAGGAAACGTGTGAATACACTTTCCTTGTTTGATAATTCGACCCTAATGCCTTGGGTTCACGAATTCCAAACTAGGATATTTCCTGAAGGAACAATTTTTGATCTTAGGCACAAGAATCAAAAATCCGAATGTAGAAGATGAAGGTAAGAAGAAGAAGTTCGTTTTCTGTGGATCAGGAGCGTCCCTACAAACGATTCAAATTAGGGCAGTTTACTAGGGCAGTTTACAGGTTAGGGAAATTGACAGAATCTACCCTGGAACTTCATAGAATTCGCAAATAACCCTATAGTACCAAATGTAAATTTCGTTTAGGTTTCGGGGCGCTGCCCCCTTAACCCCTGCCCGCTGACCGGGGGCCCCCGCCAGGGGCGCTGACCCTTGGACCCCGGAAAGGGGGCGCAGCCCCCTTTGAACCCCTGCTCAAGGGGGCAAGCCCCCTTGAAACCCCCGTTAAGTCTGCGTACTGGCGACATTTAGTTGATACAAGTGTGCACTCCCGCACCTCCTAACTTGTATCAAAACTAAAATCACCAACAACGAATTAGTGTAGGAAGCTAGGGGAACTCGAATCTAACATCAAGGAAGTGATCTTAACTCCTGAATCAAATATGTGAGTTTTGATGAACTTGGGGGGTTTTGAAACCCTAATTATCACAATTCAAGAAGTTGAGTAATTGTAATGATGTATGATGTTTGTAGGTGATCCTAATATGCTTTCCTTAACCTTTGAGATGTAAATTATCGAGTTTCTATGGCTGAAATCATTAAGACACAAAAAGGGTTGTGCAGAGAGGATAACGACGCTATCCTTGAAAGATAGCGCCACTGTCTCCCTTTCACATCTTTCTTGCATATTTTCTTTGGTTTGACCTTTTGGTCAAACTTTTGTTGGAATGTATGAGGATGATTGAGATATGATATGTGATGTTGTTTTTTGAATAATGTCTAGGGTCATCAACTAGTGGTAATATTTCTAATAATGGCATAGTCATTTTGGGTTGCCCTCATGACCCAGAGAAACAAATAGGGTCAGAGATAAAAGAAATGATAATTAGTTTATTAATTTATTGAAAAATAAATTAATTAGAAATCAAATCAATAAATTAATTGATAAATTAATCTAGAAATAATTTAGAATTAATTTAGAATCAATTAAAGAAAATGAATTGTAATTGATTAAAAGTTTAATCAATGGAAACAAGTCCAGGGGGTGCGGCCGCCAAAAGGCTCCTAAGATTGAAACCCTAGGAGCCCATGCATTATAAATAAAGGCCTTGGGGTTCAACCCAAGGCATCCCAAGCCTCAAGTGTGCCGCCAACCTCCTCCATCTCTTCCTTTCCTGCGAAATCTCTTCCCTCTCTAGGGTTAGAGTTATTTGCTTCTGATCTGTCTGGTTTTCTGGAGATCATTGGGTGTGAATCACTAGAGGGGTTCTACTTTGGATCTTGATCATCCTTGCAATACTGGCCTTGATCGGAGCACAAAGAAGGAAACTTGCTGAGGTATATTATGTTTAAGTTTCAAGTAACAATAATTGTTATGAACTACATGATCCTGAACAATGTTCATGTAATTTTTATGATTTGATATTGTTTGTCTTCCGTTGCATATGTTTATGCGTTTATGTGATCAAATCCCAACATTTTTATCACAACTGAATCATATAGGAAGGAGGCGGATACGAGAAACCTGAGGTTAACGTGTTCCAAACCAAGCTAAGGTGAGTAATCTATAGTAGTTGAGTAGAGAGATACTTTGTTGTATGTTGAGATAGATATATTATGTTGTTGTGGTTGCGCCCGATTGGTCAAGTGATTTCATTACCTATAATTGCTATAGTCGTGTTGATTACGTAAAGTATTGGTTATAATTGTGTAATTATTAAGATAACTGAATAGATGGGTTTCTTAAACGTTCTAATACAACCTTGAGGGTTGTTATTGCTAAGTATAACTGATAGCGAATGAGTATATGAGAATAATCATAATTGAGTTAATGAGTACTATTGGTCGTGGAGCCTACTGCTGGAGTGATAGTTGGTGACAACTAGTGGATGCTTGTGTGTCTAATATAATTAGCAAGATGGATGGTTAAGTTGTATACTGAGAAGTTACAGTCGATTATTGATTATGGCGGATCTCTCGATGCCCCGTTAGTGTTGGAAAAGTTCTAAGTACTTACGATGTGTATGTAATTTCTCTAACTTCACAACTCTATCAAAGTGGGTATTTATAGTCTTCTATGGTTGACCATTTTAATTGTTAATAATTGAATTTAAACCATCAAAATTACTTGTCAATTGGTTAGTCTGAAATTAATTATTGAATGTTTGTTTTTGTATCTAGTGAATTGGAAAATTATTATATCGATCAAGAAGATCACAACAGCCTTAAGTCCCAAGGCCTTATGTTTGACCATTAATACGAATTAATCCAAGCCTAATTATGACCTAAAATTGCTAGCCCAATATCACTTTGTAAAACCAAATGTCTTTGCCTCTAAATTGATCCGTTCTGATAAAGTGGTTAGACAAAAAGCTAATGGTTTTTCTCCAATGTGGCATACGTGCTCAAACATAAACGAATTTTCGACAATACCTTACATTTTCTATTCAAACACCAACAATACACCGTATATTAATAGAAAATACTAGAAGTTTGATATTCAAATCAGTAAGGTAGGATATGACATGCATCTGAAAAAAGGTGTTGTAGAACTTGAACCTTTCATAATGAATACTAATTGGATTAACTTAGTGGGTAGCGAGCTAAAGTATCGAACTAACCACGTTTTGTAGTGTACAAAAAAATGCATAACACATGTCATGTATAAACATACGCTGATTCTTACAGTTGTGTTTATTTTAGTCGTCAACAATCCTTTCATCACGAGACTTTTAGATAGCTTAGCCATATTAACTCCCAAATATGCAACCTCACATCTATCTCACAAAAGTAATGTCGATATTCACATTATTTGTTTATAAAAGTTGTCACCTTATTAATAACAAATATTTATCCCTAAATCGTTAACTGAAAAGCATAAAATAAATACAATAAGTGTGTGCATACCTCTATGATCCTAAACCATTAGATCTCCAATTCTGTTAGGTTAGCTTTCCGCCAGAAGGTGACTCATTATGTTATCTTTAAGCCAATTCTCCTCTATGTCAATAGTACTTGCTCTCTACTAAGGCCTTTTGTCAAAGAACCAACTATATTTTCATTTGTCTTCATGTAACTAATAGAAATGATTCCATTTTCAACATGTACCATATTGTATTATGTATATGCCTAATTTGTCTTGACTTGCCATTATATATATGCCAATTCTATGATGGTATTATTATAAATATCATCAATACATGATTTATAAACTAATAACCTATAGACTGCAATATTCATAGTATGACTAATGTATATGCACTTTATGGTTTATGGTCTAAGTTTATGCTTAATTTCTTAACAACTAACCACTTTTCTATGGTTAGCATGGTTATTTTGGATTACACATAAAGCATTATTCAAGCATAACATGACAAAGGAGAACTTAAAGGGATTAGTTTGTAATATTGTCATCGAGAATTAACTAGAAACTAAAAGCGCTTAAAAATATTATTAAACTTGATAGGTGATGAGAATTATCAAAACTTATCTAGAAGCTTGAATGATAATCATTTGAGGAATCTCACATTGATAAGGAGTACCAATGTGATAACGATTCCTTAATTTAAAAACGTGGGGTTAGTGACACATATTGAGTTACCTTTTGTGAAACCCTAAAACAATCTCCTTAGCTCTCGACTATTTCTCCTAATTTTTTGCCACAATTGACCACCTCACCCTCTTTCTTGGACTTCTACCACATACAACTAACCTCCATCACCGGTCTTTCTCTAGAGTTCAATTATCTTTTTATATTAGGTTTATTATAAATGATATGGTGACCCTTAGTTTAGAGTTGTTTGGATCGCAAGCATTCATGACTCATTTAGGGTTTTGGGATGGTTCAACCACAAGTAATGAGAATTTGTCATTGTCACACACATGCTCGATCTATGTTTTGAGGTACAATTTCAATAAAGGGGTTCTACATTATATGAACTTAGTGACCTCTAATAAGGATAACTAATTAACAAGACCATTGTGACTAGAAGCCTTTAGAACCATTAGGATTAGTGAATGGTCTAAGTGAACTAGTCAACTTAGGAATTAGTGAACAACAATTTAATAACCATTGTACATAATAGAAATCAATCGTAATTGAATGATGAATTCAATTTAAATAGAATGCCTTCAAAACTGTTTTCCAAATTAGTTTTCTAAGTCGGTTACATTTGTTTTCCTTTTTGTTTGCCTTTTCCATTTTATATCAAACTCCCCATTTTACTTTGTGTTTTTAGTATTAACTAGGTTTTAAATAAGCTAATCTATTTCATACTTGTTTCTCAATATTTTGACACCCTTTCTTACCACAGGTATACTGTTACACGATTATGTTCACTTCCTAGCGTGTGACAGTCCCTAGTTTGAGACGAGATCAATTTTATAAATCTAAAATGAGTTGTGTCATATTAAGTTTTTGACATCAGGCAGGGATTGATTTTCACACATCAATTGTCATAACAATCTTTAGGGGCTACAATGTTCTCACCAATAGATAAAGACATCACCAGGGTAATCTTTTTTTTTTTTTTTTAAACCGACAAATCTATCCTACTCCTACTTCTACTCTAATTCACCTACAATCCACCTATTCCGGTTAGCAGGGATTGAGCAACTTAATTTTTCCTTAATGGGTGTGCTAGAGATACACTCAAACAAATCTTTGAGCAACTTAATTTTTCCTAAAAATTATAAATTCACCAGTTATGCCAAAAGATTTTTTTTTTTTTTTTGCAAAAACAAAATTGATTATTATTCTGTCAGTGAAAATTTTATAAAAAAGGTTGCTTCACAAACTTTAAGTATTTTACGCAAATTAAATTTAGTGATTAACCCATTTGAGCAAATTGTAATTTATAAAAGTAAGATGTCAAGGGCTGTATTTGACACATAATAACATTATAAGGGCTATAAATGAAACGTTTTTCGGGTATCAGAAAACCCTAAGATGCTGCTTGAAACGGAAAACAATCCTAGCCGTCCATCTATATACCGGCTTTTAGGGTTTTTGGTATATGAACGCCTTCATATTCAATCATCCTTCACTGCCTCTGGGATTTCTCTTTCCTCCCCAACACATTCTCCCGGGAAGCAATCATGGTAACGATCTTCAATCTTTTGCTGTAATTTTTTTTTTCAATTCCAGTATCCATTAGATACAATCATTCTGAAAAAGAGATGAGACTGCCGTTTAGGGACTTGCATGTTAAAACAGCGCAAATCGTTTTGTATATTAGGTTGAATTTACGATTACATTGCAATGTAAATGGTCAAGTCAATTGTGTGTATGCTGAATCTTCAACGAAATGTGGGGTTTTGATTTATTAGATATGCGCCGTCGAAGCTCAATTGACTACGATGGTTGCACCAATGATACATTATGAGTTATTTTGCTGATTAGTTCGACGTCGGTCCTATGTGCATCTTAGACCTGCAATTCCACGCTAATCGTGTATAAAATTTTACCCTAATTCATGCGAGCCTGCTATCTGGTGACTACTTGTTTCAATCCACATTATAATAAAAAATGAATTCGGTGTATGAATCATACTTCTTCTGCACCCTAAGAATCGCGTTATCCTTTGTTTGTAATATCGACGTGTTTTACCACATATTTTTCTTACTTGGGGAAAAGTTATTTCAATATGGATCACTACATCTCTCTATCTCAATCGTCGGTAAGCTTGCCGTCAATCAAATTAGCTCACAATATGCATGCCAAATTTAATGTTAATCCATCATGGATTTGAGTTAAACAAGATTCTATTTCAACTTCTTGATGGTTAATCGAGAATTTTATACAATCAGCAAACCTGAAGTTGAACCTGTAACTATTTTCTGGCTTATACTTATATTTACGAAACATTGAACCCAAATGTTTTACTGTTTGTTGATGATTGCTTTATTTCTGTAGGTTTTTGTGAAATCACAGAAGTCACGATCCTACTTTAAACGTTACCAAGTCCAATTTAAGAGAAGAAGAGGTACGTATATTCATGTTATATATATCATACATTGTATTTGCTAACTCACTGTTCTTTCTTTTGACTTACATTAGTAACCCTCTTGCTTTTTCTTGCTTGTTAACACAGAGGGTAAAACCGACTATCGTGCAAGAATCCGTCTTATAAACCAAGACAAAAACAAGTACAACACTCCAAAATATCGCTATGTTGTGCGATTTGTATCCTTCTTAATTACCCTTTTTTCATTTCCACATTTCTCTATTGGCTTCTTTACTGGTATCATATTAGTATTCCCTGTACAACCATCTTTTTTTTTTTTTTTAAATTCATATTTCTTGTTTCCTTTAATGATGCAATTAGACCAACAAAGATATAATTGCACAAATTGTATCTGCAAGCATTGCTGGTGATATGGTTCTTGCATCAGCATATGCTCATGAACTCCCTCACTATGGTCTCAAAGTAGGCCTCACAAATTACGCTGCAGGTATTTTTCATTTCCTTTATTATATTTTCATAATATCATTATTCTATTATAAAAAATTTAAAACTCTCAACTACTTTCAAACACAGCCTACTGTACCGGACTTCTGTTAGCTCGCCGTGTCTTGAAAAAACTTGAAATGGATGAGGAATACGAAGGAAATGTCGAGGTACATATAAAACGTATTTCTTTTTTCCCTTTAAATAAATAATGTTTAAAAAATATTTTAATTTTTTTTATCAGGCAACTGGTGAGGATTACTCTGTTGAGCCTGCAGAAAGCAGGAGGCCATTCAGGGCTCTTTTGGATGTTGGTCTTATCAGAACCACCACTGGCAACCGTGTTTTTGGTGCTCTTAAGGTACATTATTATATTTAAATCACCCGGTGGTTTGACCGTAATTTCCACTTTGTTGACTTATTTTATTGGTAAATCAGGGAGCTTTAGATGGTGGAATTGACATCCCTCACAGTGAAAAAAGATTTGCTGGATTTAACAAAGACGGAAAGCAACTTGATGCTGATGTTCACCGCAAGTACATTTACGGTGGCCATGTTGCTTCTTACATGAATGTGAGTATTTTTAATTTTTGTACTAAAATAGCAATCTACTTTCATTTATTTGCTTATTTTAATTTTTAGCATCCTTTATGAATTCTATGCAGACTTTAATGGAAGACGAGCCAGAAAAGTATCAGACTCATTTTTCGGAGTACATTAAAGCGGGGGTTGACCCGGAAAACATTGAAGAGCTTTATAAAAAAGTGCACGCGGCTATTCGTGCGGACCCCACACCGAAGAAAATCGAGAAGCAACCGCGTAAGGAGCATAAGAGGTAATGAGTTTTGAAAGTTATTTAAGTCTTTGAATAAATGGAAAATGTTGTTTGTTTGTTTGTTGATTGATTTTTTGTGTTTGTTGTTTTGTAGGTTTAATTTGAAGAAGCTGACGTATGATGAGAGGAAGCAAAAGCTTATTGAGAGATTGAATGCTTTGAATGCGGCGGCTGGGGCAAATGATGATGATGATGAGGATGATGATGAATGAGGAGATTTTTGATGTTGTTTTTTTGATAGATTTTGGAGAGAGAATACTTTTGGTGACTTTAAATATAGTATGCCGGGATTGTTTTTGTTTGTTGGAAATGGTGATAAATGGTTTACCTTCAAGTTTTTTAACTATATTAAATTTTTTAGTGTTATATCTTCTTTTTGTTACACGGAAGTTTTTTATTGTTATATCAACGCCCACCATCACCGATCTATAGTTTTTTAAACCAATGTTTAATCTTGGGTTCAATACTATCTTTATATCAAAAAGTATGTTACAATTATATTTCTATTTTTGTATTTTGTTGGGATTTTCTACACCCATTCTATTAGTTAGTTTTAACAAATTTGTGCTTGTATTGGAAGATCTAAGATGTATACCAATTACAAGTTTTTATTAAATATGTTATCGTCTTAATTTTTTTAAATGTATTTAATTTTTTCAATGAATTTAAAAGGTAAGGATTACATTTTATATTTACGATATAATTATGGGCAAAATACAGAAAACTTCACAAATTTTTTATTTAAAAAAACCCCGTTAGTTATTGGTTACCTTTTAGTTTAACCCAAATTATAGGTTTACAAGTATTTTAACCGGTTGTGTATCTTACTTGGATAATATAATAATTTAATTTGCTTGCCTGGAATAAACGTTGCATACGTGGACACTCGATTAGGGTTATATGAGTACCGATGACAACACCCCTTCATTGCAGATGTTATTCACGGCCAACTGGAGGAGAAACGTAGAACATTCTGATACCGTCTTCCGAAATTGAGTAGCAGACGTTGGGTTTATAAATCAAATAGCTGAGAATGGTAGGATTAGTTAGTTCGAGTTCACTACGTTGTCAGAGGAAAGCGAGTAAGTGTAAACGGATCGGTCAAAAACAACAGCAAGAACACCATCCATGTCTTCGTCATCTTCATCGTCTTCAAAATGGAGCAACCACATGGTAAAACAGAGTCAAACCCATGAAATTAAGGATTATTGTAATTGTCCGCTGAATCTTATGGAAAGAAGGCAAAGATTGAAGATTAAGTTTTTGGTTAAAGTGATGTATTAAAAAGTTTTAATCAATGGTAGTAATATGTTGTCTAGCAACCAACCTTGTATCATCCTGTTGTAATTACCATGTTAGCTTTTCACAAGCTATTGATTTAGAGAAAACAAAGGAACAATCAATATGAAGAGAGTATATGAGGCAAAAACAGAGTATATAAGGCAAAATGTTTCTGTTACTCGCAGTCAATCAAAGAGAGTACAATACACGTACATAATGCCTTGCATTTTAAAAGGAAAACAAACTTGCATAAAAAATGGAACTAACTCCACTAAGCTAATGACTAGGACTTTTCTACCTACATGGCTTAATTTATTCCAAAACTACTAATTTAGAAATAACAAATGCATTAAAATAAAATTAACTTCTGAATTATTTCATCATACCAACCCACTTTGTAATGGTTTTTTTTAGAAGAAACTCATTTGAACCAAACGGGATTTGTGAAAAATTGATAATCTGCCCGGTTGATTATCTAGGCCATGAACTTACATTTGTTTTTAGCATCCTACTATTTAAATTGTTGTAATAGTAGTATCGTCCTATAGATAAATGACAGAACCGGTCCATGACCTCATATCGGTTTTTAGCATCCTACTATTGGAAAAAGGGTGATAAAAGCAACGTAGTCTAGATTAACTTTCTAATACTCCCACTTAACCTAGACTTATCACTATTATGCCCTTTTCAATTTACGAACTTCAATGCCCAAGAACACCCCATTACTGTGAACAACAAATGGATCAAGCCTTGGATGCAGGCTAGCCACTCTATGGATGCAACACAGATTACCCGACACAAGGATCGGTGGTGTCACCGGTCCCATTGCAACAGAAACAACTAGTATCTGACCCGCAATCCTGTCGGGAACTTGTATGCATCGAACTTGTCTATCAACCCGATTTCCGCTCTCCCCTGCAATATACTCGTATGCTTTTAATTCAGAGCGTTCCCCCGGAAGCGGTTGATTTACCGTCTCAAACTCTAAATCTTCCTGCATTTTTTAAGAACATTTATTAAATTCCAATCCTTTTAAACTATTTATTTGACCAAGAAAAACTTGTTAACGATTCTAAATCTTCCTGCATTTTTAACAATCCACCAAAAATCAATAAATTAATGCAGTCTCGTCTGAACCTCAAAGATTCGTCCTTGTGTAAACTACAACCTGTTAATCTTTACGATTCTACAACGTTCGATTTTGAGTGTCCTTAATTCACGGTGCATCAAGGTTCCTTACCTGCAATAATCAGTCGTTGCTGGATAAACCTTCGTGAGCGGGATGAAGCTTCATGTGCGGGATTGTCGGAAACAAATTGTGTGCTGGATCAAAGATTAACTTGCAAATAATACGATGATATTAAACCTAATTAATGTTGGGGCGTCCTTAATGTTATGATTTAATAAAAGATTAACTACAAATTAATAATTATATCGACACGTAATATTCCAGGTATGCAATTAATTTATTCTATGGTCCATGTCAGATACGCATCCGGTCAAAATGCTTGAAAACCTATAATGTGGTTTAAATTAAAAGGTAACCAATAATTGGTTGGGCCTTTTATACCAAAACATTTGTGAAGGGTTTTTTTGTATGTAACCCTATAAATGGAAGGGTTTTTTTTTTTTTTTTTTTTTGCCCTATAATTATATCAATAAACATGCAACATGATATTGCAACTGATAACTATTTCCTGAACAAGTTGGGGCTAGCCCACTTGGCTAACAAGGTGATTACTAACAAGGAGGTCATGAGTTCAAACCCTGACACTAACATAACAAGGAGTAGTTTAGGAGTAGGAGTAGGATAGATTTGCCGTTCAAAAAAAAAAAAAAAAAACTATTTCCTGAAATTATAACTAATTAATTAAAATAACTAAAAATGTATAAAGCTAAATTTCTATGGATCAAAATTATCAGCTGAATAAATAGTATAACACCAAATGTTATGCAATAATATTCATTTACATGATTACATCAACAAATAAAGCAAGAGTGAAGAGACCGAGTTGGGTTTGTAGAGGAATGGAGTGGAAATGGTGCATAAATTGGATATTGTAATGGGTTGGAGATACACATAACAGCTATAAACTCCTCATGTTAATGTCATTCATGCTAAATTATTAATCTTCAAAGTCTTTAAAGCATTTTTATTTTCAAAAGACTACTCCTATCAACAACTCAATCCAACATAATATTTATTAAAAAAATAATCTCTTTCTTCTACCAGCACAAACAAACCAAACTCATTTTTTACATTTATTAACAACCTAACCCAATCTATTTTTTTTATTAAATTATATATATAGTTATTTATGAAATTAATTATATAAAAGAGAAAATTATTTTGACTCAACTACCAACAAGTGACATGTGGGCTTGAATATATGCAATCTTCTTGGTGAGCGGGTGTGTGAGCTGGGTTGTGATGGTGTCTACTGTCTAGTTCACAATTATTCATTTAATTTTTAATTTTTTATCTTAAAATTTGGTGAACGGTTGGCTCAAATCTCTTAAATAGATATATGTTGATAAAGCAACCTTTTTACGCCCTCTTTCTCTTTCTCTCGAGATAAGAGGCCAAGAATAACTTATTTGACCATTTTATAATTTCGGTTATGATTATTATTTCATATATCAACCATTATTCTCAATTTAACATTATAAAAGTTATAATTTGATATTATTTATAACTATTATTATTGTCAGTTAATTAAAAACCCAATTCTTTGGAGAAATTTCATTATTATAGATTTATAGGAAATTGTTTTTGTCAAATTTTTAGTAAATTTGGTATTTTGATTTAGATTTAAATTCAACACTACTTTTTTATAAAATGAAAAAAATAGTCTTTGAACAATTTTTATAATTTTATTCTATATTTTGATTTAGGTTTTATATTTAACATCCTATTTAAATTAATAAATTAAGTATATTAGATTAATAATTCAAAAATTGTACTACTAAAAGAATAATGTTTTACATCCAACAACGTAGTTGAGGTAAAAAATTAGGTATATTATGTTGAAAAATGAAAAGCGGCTACTAAAATTTTAATAATAATAAAATTGTTCAACGTATTATAAAAGTCAAATTAATGTAGTTGAAGACAAATACTTTATCTTAAACCTCTTTAAAAGATGAAAATAATGTCATTTTCTATAAAATATATATAGATATAAATTAAAGAACATATAAAATCGTTAAAGAACAACATAAAGGTGCAAATGGATCAATTGGAAAAAGACTGGTTGGTCATCCGATCTCACATCGCTAGGTGCCTGTTTGGTACGGCAGAATGGAATGAATGATTCCATTCCAGTCCAATAAAGTTGCTCGTTTGTCAATATGGAAACAAATGACACATTACAAGTCATTCCTTCAAATCCCATACGACCAAAGTATATGTTTCATTGTCCATTCCATTCCATCCAACCAAACAAACAATATGTTTTCAAATCATAAGTCACTTTCTTCTTAAAACTACAAACTTACAAAGCATGAATAGAAGGTATCAACTATAAATCCACCTACAACACCATAAAGAATTCACTCAAAATCACAAAAAAAGGGAAAAGAATTGACATTTATGATAAAGATAAGATCACCTTTTCGCTTTTGGCAGGATACATTATCAAACTCACTATTTCTTGATCTTTCTATTTCCCTTTTTGCCCCTTTTGCCACTTAAATGTATTTTACCGATTGCAAATAGATGAACCTATAAAAGTTGAGACTTGAAATAATCCAATAATTGCAACAAGAGCATATGAAGCAATCCAGACAGCAACCGCGTAAATTGTCTTTAGTACACCAGGGTAGGCCATAAAAGAAGTCAAAGCATAACACTAAACCTGAAAACAAAAAAAACATTTAAAACATAAACTCGAAAAGAGGACTAGATGCAAAAATTAGCAATGTACTATGCTATAATGGGAAATTAATTTTAAAGAAAAGGTAGCAGGTTACCATTGTGATTCTGCCTGTTTAAGATCAAATTGGTCAAAGTTCCGGAAATTTGATTATTGAGATGAATATTAGATCGCCTAATTCTAAAACTTTAATCGACTAATTCTTTGATTTTGATCATCAAATTATCAATTTGCAAATGCACACCCAAAACCCACCTAACCTTTATACACATTAGTTACTTACATTACAAATAACAGTTTCTTTCTCTCTAAAATTTCTTTGATGTTCTCATCAAACGGTTTTATTTGTCCCGGTTCAATAGCGTTACCGTAACTCTATCGCGATCGTTTCTTATAAAGCTTTAACCGATCAATTTCTAGTGCAATGAACATGTAATGTTCAAAGTTGAAAATTGACCAACGCAATTGCATCAAAACCCCAACAAAACCCTCATCATACAAATTAAAACAAGATTAAGAACGATAGAACTATACAAACCTACAATATATGTAAATCAATCAGAAAAGAAGAAAGGCTCACCTTAGACCAGCGATGATGATTGATGATGAAAAAAAGGGGATCAAAGAATAGGGTTTTATTGTTTGATTGCAAGAGAGATTTCGCCCCGATTAAGGGAAAAGAGATTCCCCTGTGGTGTTGTCTGAGGGCCAGGCCACTCACCTTTCGGAAGTCCCTTCCCTGTGAAATGTGAAATGAGAAATATTTATTTCTTTTGGTCAAACTTGATAGTGAGGGGCCTCAACTAACCAAACCAGGTAATTAATGACAAGCATAGTCCCCAAAATTTCTCAATCTACATGTTTAGCCCCTTCAAAAACCAACGAATGTAAATAATGAGGTACATTTTATGAAAAAAAAATCTAAATGCACAGATTCAAACTTCATATCCTCAAACAGTCTTACAAAGTGAAGTTATGATATTTGAATGGAGTTTTCCTTTGATCAATTTGGTACTTTGTAATTGCTAATATTGTCGTTTGAAAGGCAATAAATGTCACAAATAATACGAGGAAAATTGGATATATAAGTTGTTATTGTTTGAATAGCTAAATAAAAACGCAAGCCAACATAGCCTGATCGACGTTTTGTTCCTTTCCTTTACCATCATGATTGTCCAATGTCGTAAGGCCACCAAAAACAACATGGCATACAAATATGTGCTAGCAACTCTTAAACAACCTTTTGTTTTAATCTATTAAGTTGATTTTGGTGTATATTATACTTGTTCTAACACCCTTTTTTTTTTGTCCCGTGGATATGTGTTAGACTATGTTATGTAATATAATATAAGTTATATAAATAGAGGTACTTAGATGTAACATTGTAATGAGTATATAAATCCCTGCTGTAACCTAATCTTTCATGAAAATTCAACATACAACGTTCATTTTGGTATCAGAGCAAATTGACGGCACCAAGCCCTAAACCTAACCTCTGTGCCGCCTATCCCCATCATTCTCAAACTTCTCTGATCAATCCTCAAACTCTGTCGATCAATCAACATGGCTGCTATTACCCCCTTTACTCCTGCAGAGAAGACAGCCCACAACTCACACAAGTTTGCTTTCACTCTCTCTCCTACCAACTATGGTTATTGGAAGGCAATGCTTGAACCCTTCTTGGAAACCAATCACCTGATCGGCTATGTCGACGACACCATTAAGTGCCTGGAACCAACTGTCACTACGGCTAACGCCACAACTGATAATCCTAGTTATGCTCCATGGAAATCCAACGATGCTCATGTTCGCATGATTATCATCTCTACAATTTCAGAAGCCTCTTTTCAACATGTTCAAGGTACAACTTCCAGAGAACTATGGTTGGCACTATCTCGCGCCTACGCACCAACATCATCTTCCCGTGAATACACATTAAAACTCAAGCTTCTCCGAATAGAGATGAAAGGAGACGAAACACCGATGACCTATCTTACCCGCGCAATGAGATATGCAACTGATCTTGCCAACATCGGTGAGCCCATGAAAGACAAAGATCTCATTATACTTACTGTTTCTGGTTTGCGTGACGAGTACAATGGACTCAAGTCCAACCTCCTGGCTCGTGATCCACCTGTCACCTTTGGCGACCTACATGCTATTCTCACGGATCATGATTACATGACTCACAAACCAACAATTCCCACTCAACCACAGGTGTACACTGCTGCAACAGGAGGACGACAACCCACTTCTCATCCGGATCTTGCTGTGATCCAAACCCAACTTCAAAGCTTGCAACTTTTGGCTTCTCAATTCGGGTTTCAGCTAAATCCTGTTGGCTCCAACAACAACACTCAACTACAGGCAAACCATGCCTCCAATAACAAGACCAACAATCGAGGACACAACAATCGGGGCAACAGCAACCGAAACAATTCGAACCGTAACCGGTCCTCGAACCGTGGCTGTGAAAACAACCCATCTTCACGACAATTTCAGTGGGCTTCAACACAGAACACTGTTTATGGCCATTGCAACCGTTGTGGAATTGGTCATATACCTTCACAGTGCCCAAATCAGTCAGCGAATTCCATCAGAAGCGGTCCTCAAGCCAATTTTGCAGCACACTCTGAAACCGGCTCTACATCAGTGTCCACCTGGTTTCCCGACACTGGCGCGAACAGCCATGTTACTCCAGACCTATCAAATCTCGACAACTCCGACGCATACCATGGTAATGACTCACTTCATGTTGGTGACGGTAATCCTCTCCCTATTTTCCATATTGGTTCATCCAAATTTTTCTCACCAAATAAAACTTTTAATCTCTCAAATATTCTTCATGTCCCTCAAATTCATAAAAATCTTCTCTCTGTTCAACAATTTTGTCAAGATAATGATGTTTATTTTGAGTTTCATTCTTCTTTCTTTGTTGTGAAGGACGAGTCTACACACAGTACCCTCCTTTCGGGTCCAAGTGATAACGGTCTTTATTCTGTTCATCTTCCTCAACTCAAGTCCATTTCCAAGCTTGCCTTCACTGCCACCAAAGCTTCATCTGTCATCTGGCATCAACGTCTCGGCCATCCGCACTCTCATGTTTTTCGTTTAGTTGTTTCTAGTTGTTCTTTACCAGTTTCGCCTAAACTTACTGATTCACTATGTACCTCTTGTCAACTAGGCAAATCATCTAAACTTTCTCTATATAATTCTAGTTTTCGAAGCAATAAAATTCTTGATTTAGTTTATTGTGATGTTTGGGGACCCTCTCCTACAATTTCTATTGATGGTTGTCGTTTCTTTCTTCTATGTGTTGATCACTACTCTCGTTACATGTGGTTTTACCCTCTTGTACAGAAATCCGATGTTTATTCTACATTCACAAACTTTACAAAAATGGTGGAACGACAATTCTCCACCAAACTTAAAAGTGTCCAAACTGATTGGGGAGGTGAGTTTCGCTCCCTCACCCCTTTCTTCACCAACCTTGGAATTGTTCACTGCCGCTCCTGCCCTCACACGAGTGAACAAAACGGGATTGTTGAGCGTCGCCATCGTCACGTGGTCGAAACCGGCCTTGCCCTTCTTGCCCACTCCTCCCTTCCACAACGTTTCTGGCAACATGCTTTTGAGACTGCTGTCTATCTTATAAATCACTTGCCTTCTCGTACATCTTCAAACAAATCTCCTTTCCAACATGTTTACAATCGAAAACCAGACTATTCCTTCCTTCGTGTGTTTGGATGTCAGTGCTTTCACTATCTCCGTCCATATAACCGCCACAAACTTGACTTCCATTCCACTCCCTGTGTCTTTCTTGGATACAGTCCATTTCATCATGGTTACCGCTGCTTTGATCCATTTACAGAACGCATTTACATTATACGTCATGTTCGTTTCAATGAAACTATTTTTCCCTTTCAAACACCTTCTCCTACTCCGACTCCACCACCAGACAATAACCCTCCCTATGTTTCTGTATTCCCAGATATTCCAACCAGACAATAACCCTCCCTATGTCGACCTCACCTCCACTAAACCCAACCCTACCCAACACCGATCCATCTCCACCTAATACACCTCCATCTCCACCTACTACACCTCCATCGCCACCTACTACACCTTCGTCCCCACCTCCTCGAACTCGGCCCCCAAACTTAAGGCAAAATCCCAAGCGCAAAACTCCGTTTGATCCTTCTGCGTTCTCTTCTACTCGGTCTGCACCCGCTCCCTCCTCTATTGAACCTACTTCCTTTACCGTTGCCAACAAATCCCCTGAGTGGCGTCATGCCATGCAGGAGGAGTTTCGAGCACTTGAGAAAAATAGGACATGGTCGTTAGTGCCACGTGTTCAGGATACTAATATTATTGATTGTAAGTGGGTGTACAGGTTAAAGACGGATCCTTAAGGTCATATCACTCGCTATAAAGCCCGCCTAGTTGCTAAAGGATTCACCCAACAACCAGGTGTTGACTACCATGAGACGTTTTCTCCGGTGGTTAAAGCCACTACCGTCCGTGTTATCTTGTCTCTTGCTGTAACTCATAACTGGCCGCTAAGGCAACTTGATGTAACTAATGCCTTTTTACACGGTGACTTACACGAGACGGTATACATGCGACAACCTCCCGACTTCACTGATCCTACCAAACCAGATTACGTTTGTCGTCTTCACAAGTCTCTATATGGGCTTAAGCAAGCCCCACGAGCCTGGTTCCACCGATTCTCCACTGCACTTCTTCAGCTCGGTTTCTCCGGGTCCAAAACTGATCAATCTCTTTTCATTCTCAGAACTGGAGGCACCTGTGTTTATATTCTGGTATACGTGGACGATATTATCATAACTGGCAACAACTCAGAGGCAGTCAACGGCATCATTAACCGTTTAAGTTCCACTTTTTCGCTCAAAGACCTTGGTCCACTTCATTATTTCTTGGGCATTGAGGTTGTACGTCAGCATCACAACCTTGTACTATCTCAACGAAAGTACATTCTGGAGATTCTTCGTCGCTCCGGTCTTTCTGAGTGCAAATCGGCTCCCTCACCCATGACCTCCTCTTAGTTTCTTCACATTGACGACAGCCCGCCTCTCTCGGACCCCAGTTCTTATCGGAAAATTGTTGGTGCCTTACAGTATGCTACATTGTCCCTGCCTGACATCGCCTTTGCAGTGAATCGCGTGTGTCAGTTTATGCATGCTCCAACAGAAAATCACTGGTCCGCTGTCAAACGGATCTTACGCTATTTACAGGGTACTTCAGATCTTGGTCTTCTGATCCGACGTCAGTCAAGCTGCTCTCTACAAGCTTTTACTGATACTCATTGGCAAGACTCTAAAGTCTCTCCCATTCAGGCATACTCTGATTTCGATTGGGCTGGGTGCCCAGTCGACCGTCGATCCACCGGGGGTTTTGCCATCTACTTAGGCTCGAATCTTGTCTCTTGGACTGCCCGTAAACAGAAAACAGTCTCCCATTCTTCTACCGAGTCAGAGTACAAGGCCCTTGCTGACACTGTTGCTGAGTTAATTTGGTTAAACGCGCTATTACATGAACTTGGTGTTTCAGTAACTTCTCCGCCGGTTCTTTGGTGTGACAATCTGGGAGCCACGTATCTTTCTGCCAATCCGGTGTTTCATGCACGTACTAAACACGTTGAGGTTGATTTTCACTTTGTACGAGAGCGAGTTGCAAATGGCCAGCTAAAAGTTCAGTTTATCTCTACTGACAATCAGATTGCCGATGTCTTTACTAAACCTTTACCCTCTCAAAGAGTTAAGTTTTTACGGTCCAAGCTGCAGGTCGTTCCCCGCCCTCAACTTGCGGGGGAATGTTAGACTATGTTATGTAATATAATATAAGTTATATAAATAGAGGTACTTAGATGTAACATTGTAATGAGTATATAAATCCCTGCTGTAACCTAATCTTTCATGAAAATTCAACATACAACGTTTGTCTATATGATTGTAGGTTCGCGCATGCCAAGAGCTTACCATTACAATGCGGAAGCTAATCCTGATTTATATTAAAAAGTGGCTTCTCTTTGGGGTGAATTCTTATTTTCTAATGAAGAGGATGAAGACAGAATCAGCACGGGAAGGGTGTGCATCAAATCACTTTGTTATTTTTTTGATACTAGACCAAGTGCTTGTTACACGTGAAGGGATTGATTATTTAGTCAATGCCTGTGAGATTTCGTCTTGGGCTCCAAACATTAATAAAGTAGTGGAGGAGGAACATATTATTTAGTCAATGCCCGTGAGATTTCGTTTGACGAAAACGAAGAAGTGATCAAACCTGTTAAAGGGACTGGGATGAAGAGGGAGTGGTTCAAGACAACTCTAGTGAAGAAGGTGGATGAGAATGACTCCTCATGTTTAGAACCCTTTGGAACTTGGTGTTATTATGCAAGAGAAAACAAGTTCGTAAAGGATGAAGAAACTTCACAAAATGGGATTGTGAATATTGTAGAACCAATGCCGATATAGCAACCATTGAGTTTGCTTGCTCTTTAGTGTGAGGTCATTCTGGAGGTATGCTTTCGATTTGGGATCCTGCATGTTTTAAAAAGACGTCTAAAATATGTCAAGATAATCTACTCATTATGGAAGGGGTGTGGGTGGCTGAGAACTTTAAATGTGTTATGATCAACGTGTATGCTCTGCAGAAGAGGGTTGCTAAGCGTTCTCTTTGGGATTTTATCATTACATTCTTGAACCGTAATAATGTTTTGCAACATCCGTGTTTTGAGACTAGAAGTTTTGAGCTTAAATCGATAAAATAAATCTTACTTTGGAGAAATAATAAATAAAGATAAATAAATAAGAATAATGTAACGCCCCAATTTCAAAAATTTAAAAATTCATTTATTATCCAGGTTCTAATAAAATATTTATTCCAAAAGTAAAAACTGTTCAACATATTATTTAAACCACAGCGGAAACATTTGAAAATACTATTATAGTTCATCAAAATAAATCTTCTTGAATACGATGCGCTGCCGTCACGCCTTGCCCTTCCCTTTGTCATTTGAGATACCTGAAATGTTATAAAATCAACGGGTAAGCTTAAAGCTTAGTGAGTTCACAAATTACCATACATGCCCACACATTAAACAACCCGTCCTCGAGAACGACCCGACCCTAACCGCCATACAACAGCTACGAACGTCCATCATACAACAGCTATGGACACGGGAAGGTTCTACCCATCATACAACAGCTATGGGTTCCCGGTTATGGCCCAGCCCATCATACAACAGCTATGGGACAAGGCAATAGTCCAACTCGCCATACAACAGCTACGAGGGGACACGCATCAGTACTGAGCCCAACAACAAATAGCCACATATATAGAGCAGATCATATAACTGTAAATAACATTCAAGATGCCTAACATGCAACATCATATAGTAAGGTGAGGATACTCACCTGATTCGAAACCGTGTAGATATTCTCTAATATCCCCACTTGGTTCGTCCTCACACCTAAATCCCACATACACAACATATTAAGCATTGACCAAACTCTTATAGACTTGCCTAAAGGTCAGACCCAACGTTTACAACCAAACCAGGGTCAAAACCAAACCTTAGGGTCAAACAGTCGCTCGCCGCGGCGTGGCTTCACGCCCTACGCGCCGCGGCTACCATCGCATAATTACGGGGGTTCAGCCGAGTCCGCGCCGCTGACATAGCCAGTCCGCGTCGCGGCTCGTAACATACCAAAATGTTATTAGCACTTAACAGTACATCAATCGGCTAGGGTTCCTTTCTAAACCCTTCCTGGGATAAAAAACTACTCTAAGATCACTTCCTTATGGACGTGCAAGTCCATGCATGTCCTTGGTCCAAACCCTAAGTATTACAATTCATCTAAGGCTACAAACCAATGGGTAACACCCTATGACGAGATGAAAATGAAATATCAGAAGGTAGATCCTCTTACCTTGCTTCTGGAGAACAGAGGAATGCACCCGAACGACTACAAGCCTTTCCCCACGTTGTATCTCTTCCTTCAAACCTTCAAAGCCTTAGAACCAAAGAGTCTCTGCTGAAACCAGTCGACTCCACTCTAGAAATTTCCCAAAAACCCGAACCCTAGGGCTGGGACCCTTTATATAGGCGTTTAAATCCGAATTAGGTTTTTTACATTAGCGGCGCACCGCGCCGCGGGTTCTTATGAGCCGCTCCGTGCGTACAAGTTCTTCGCGATTCCAGATCCTTCCTAAAGCCGCGCCACGGATTAGTCCGGGCCGCGACTCGGCGGAACGGGTCTTACAAATAAATGTAACGTTTTATATTATGATTAGAGTTACAATTCAAGATGCCAAAATAATGTTTTGACGAGTAATTGAAAGGTTCAAAATCCATATTGAACTGAAAATGAGAAATTAAGATGTATGGACTAAAACTGTCAATTTTGTCAAACTTAACATATCTAGCTTTGACTAGTCAATGACTTAGATGTTAGAGAAATTATGGTGAGGGGTTGAAGTGGAAAGTTGGATTATGTTAGACATTTCTTTTAAATAATAAAAGGACTTAATTGTAGAAATTCTAATGAGAATGACAATTTTTGCCAAATGATTAAACTATGGGTTAAGGTTGTTTGTCCCTATTGAGTATGAGGATGTGGACATATTTATATTTCCTGACTAAGATAAAGTAAATGATGGGTATAAGGGTGGGGATTTAGGGACATTATTATATGGACCCGTTGCCATCTCTAGATGGAATTGATGAGGGAGACTTATAATATCCTTAAAACTTCTCTAATGTATGGAATGAAAATGGCAAAACTACCGGTTTTACCTTTTTCAACATGTTACTCAACGTGTCAAATAGGCGTCTACACTATTAGAGTGTGTGCCTAAGACATAATGAAGGAACGTGACTGCCAATATCAGTTTGAACCTAAATGGCCAGATAATTAGAATGGATAGACTACAATCAAAAGTGGTTCTAAATATTTGTACATGTTGTCATCATTGCAACATAAAGTGACAGCCAAAACAAGAAAGAGTGTGCAACAAGCAAACCAAACCATGCTGTTTAGGCAAGTGACATAACTGTGTCACTTTTTCCATGGGGTTGACACGATTATGAAAAGGCCAAAAGTCTGGATCCATTTCATCCAATGTTTTGCGCCAACACATGTACATTGACATGCAAGCTAAAATATTTAGTGTTATACATAGATATATACAAAATTTAACGAGTGAAAATAGTTTCTCCCATAAATTATAAGTATCCCATAAAGGGATAACACCCAGTTGTTTATAAAGATCCATTCAGTGTGACTACAATTAGAGAGGAAAAAAATAGCCCTCTATATTCGTGGATTAAACAACCTCACGTCAATGGATCTTCACATATGAGGTATAGTCCTTAAACCCACATATGTGTTGTTGATTATCAGTTTAACTTATACTCGTCCATTTGATTCGTCTATTTTGAGGTTTATTGTTTAGTTGTGTTGTTAAATTTTTATCTAGTCAACTAGATCCTATAAATACCAACACACAAGACATGGAACTCAAACCCATATTGTTACAACTTCCCATACAAATGTGCATGTCATGTCCGTTTAGTGTCATAAGGTTTCTAGCACTGACCAGTGTTGTAACTTATGCGACTTCACACATGAATTGGATTTTGTGGTGGCCACATTATTACAGCGCGACATGTATGTCGTAGTCAAATAGAATCCACCCATACTTTCCTAATTTTAGGCATCATACTTTCCATTAAGCCAACCTTCTTTCAATCAAGGCATTATACTTCCATTGTACAACTTATAAGGTTTTATTACTATCCTTTGAAGTATTAACACTAGAATAGATTATAAAAGCATTATAATTCCATTTTGTATATAACTGACTGGAATTAATAAGTCTCATCGTATGTACATTGTTATGCATCACATACATGCACATCATGTTTTTTTATACTTCTAGATTTTCATTTATTTGTTCATATACTTCATATTTATATTTTGACTGGTCACTTTGTCAAGATACAAAGCCAAATTATTACTATAGATAATAGGGTATGCATGACATGGTTTGTACGACGTAACGAGAGTGTTATAGTTGTTTTTTTGTTGGTCTAACTTTAAACCTATTACGTTCAATCGTGGCTGTCCAAGTTATGCTCCATAGTCAGTACTTTCTTAAAGAAATAAATTATTTCGATATTTTTGATGATGTTTATGACTTTATGTTTATAACTTTCAAGTTCTCAAAAGTTACATAAGAAAGTACGCGGTGCAAACACATATCACACAAATATCAGCCAAACTCTAAACAATAAATATAAGTGTACATATTGACACATACAAAAAACATTTATCATCCCTAACGTAGAAAACATTGATCGCACAAAGAAATTGTAACCCAAAGCCAACTTTTATCGCACACTGTTTCATTGCGCTGTTAATATATCAATTTTTGTTTTGTCATAATTTACCTATAATACATTTTAATAACTTATTTGCTTGGTTGTTTGTTGAAATAATTAAAAAATCATTTAATAACAACAAAATATATGGAAGATTTGGATTTAAATCATTATTATCAGTCTACATATAACTATAACAATAAACAAACAATATTAATAGAAGTTCCAAAATTTAAATGCGATAGTTATGATAAACTTTATAAAAGCAACTTAGTTATGGTCATACAATATGAAGTACATTACACGAAGACTCAAAGTGTGATTATTTGGCTCAATTATGACAAGCCTTATTTGACTACCGCACACAAACATTTAACTATTGTAATCGGGCTCTACTATCCCGCGCGTACAAACATTTATAACTATTGTATAGACTTTAGGGTATGATATCTTAACGACAGATTGGTTTTTACTTTTTACCATTTCATAAGAATGTGATGACCATTCTCTATCACTCTAAAAAATATATACAAATTTAAATGGACGATTAAATAAAAATAACAATATTTCATTTTAATTTATAAAAACTAAAATCACATAATAAAAATAATAAAAAATACAAATACTTATGCATAACAGCTTTATCATATATAGTGTTGTTTAGAGGTCGTCGCTTCCCAACTCATCCGTCTTCAATTTAAGGATTTCAAAATCGTCCTAGCGGTGCATTTATTGTTGCATAACCACCTTTTAATTTTGAATCAATACCCTTTCTTGATGTATCACCATCTTTTGTTTTTGTATGACTAGGTGTTCGTCCATTTTGTCAACTATTTGCTGAAAGTTATTTTTCTAAAAGTTATTTGAAGAAGACCATCCAACTCTTTTTGCTATATCCCTTTCAATCGTGCGTCGAGATTCTTTCGGTAATTAAGGTCGATATGACAATGCACATCCGATATTTTTGTGTAGTCATCGGACTCAAATGTCTTTGACATTTTAGATCCACATGTGTTGATCCTCATCTCTAGAACCGTAGCCCACCATGGGTAATTTCGTAGAACTTTCCAACCTTTGTAGTGGGGAAATGTCATCCCCCTACTTACATTTGATATTAGTCAGAGTGCCATTTGCAAAACGTTGATGCCATCGATACTATTTTTTCTTTGCGCCAATAAGTTGTAAATTTCATTAAATTTCGCAACCTGTTGTTTCAAGTCTCAAAAATTTTAACATAGTTGGTTAGTATTACGATATACCTGACCCATTGAATTGTGGAAGTGTTCTGCAATATGCCCCCAAAAAAGCAGCTAAACACTGTGAGCGCCTGATCATGTTATCCTCATAAATGTTGACCTACACACGAAAAAATGTAGTTTCCTCCATTGGATTCCAAGTTAGATTGGGTCATTCTTAAAGCTATTATTTTTAGAGCTTTTACCGGGTCCATAAAACCCGATACCCGATATACCCAGAAAAGCCTAAAACTGATACCCGAAGACTGAATCAAATTACTCAAGCATACCTGAACCGGTTCCGTTCAGTTCTCTGTTTTTTGCTCGTCCCAAATATCCATCAGGCCCGGCCGAATAGGGGGCAAGTTGGGCGACGACCCAAGACCCCGTCAAATTGTAGGGTTCCAACTTCTGTTTACTATTATATGTTATATATTAAGTTACTTAAGAAATACATAAAACTATATAAAGCTCGCTTGATTATAGACGCTGATTGATTTTTTTCTAGATGATCCAAATTCAAGTCTAGATGAAGACATTTTATCTATTTCACCATTTAGTTCACCATTTTCGGGTTTTAACCCTCATACCCATTACCTTAAGTCGATATGAAAACTAAGAATATATGGACTCATAAATATTATTCATGATTCTGCAGGATTCTTACTAGACTAGTTATCACATCAACGTTTATTTATCATATTAAACGCAGACTAATGAAAAAATAGAATTACAATTATATTGTTTCGTTGATACTTGATAAGACTAGACCGGATATTGTAATTATATCTTTAATTGAACCCCATCCTTGTTATACATATGTTCTAACTTCTAAATTACATAAAAACCCCTTCCAAAATCCGATCGATGGAAAGGATAGACTAGAGAATGGCGACGGATCAAGGGCAATAATGTCCAAACATTTTATATATATATATATTAAGTTGCTGTAATAACACACAGGTCCATTCTCGTTAGTAGATGCGCGAAGCGAAGGCAATAATTTTCAACACTCGAGTCTTCCTTACAGGTATTAGGGTTTATTTCAGTTGAAGGGGAAAACGACGACGAAGATAAAGACGGAAAAGAACCTATATTTTTTTGCTATTTTGGTAGTTATTCACTCGATTTTGCCTAATTGTGGGAGGAATTAGATGCGAATTGGTCCAATTTGAGCTCTACGGATCTCTTCTGTATTAAGCAAGGTAAGTTCTTCGCTTTACGAGATTGTATAACAATATGAAGAGAAAACATTGCTATATACCGATTAATTTTATCTACCAAACATCAACATGCTTCTAGAAAAGATCGAGTTCAGCCTTGTGCTAAACTAAGGAAAGGAAGTTGGGTATCTGCAATTCGGTGCAGTTAAGCGCGAAATTTAGGGTTGAATTAAGTGAAGTTTGGTTTCTTGACGCTGGATGTCATTTGGAATTTAGGTAATTTAGTGTGTAATTAGGTTAAAATTGATTGGAGTTAGATTTTTACGAATTTGCTTCTATTTGGGTTGAATGCGTCCAAGAAGTATGTATTTGGATTTATAGCGTTAGTCATATACCTATAACGAAGATAACACTTTTTCTAAACTTTTGACTTCTTAGGTTTCTATTTTTCTGATACTTTCCCCTCTAGTTGAAGATCAAAATCCGTTACAAGTATAATTTTCATATCTTTTAGTGTTTATGTATTCTATTTCTACAAACAAAGGAGACTTAGGGTTTTACAAACTTGATAAATGAACCTTCTGGAAATTTTGGTTCTTGACATGCTTAGATTGACTTTTGCTACAAAATTCAATCTCTTACCTTGATTAACAATCCCTATGACTTACAGTGTGGCCTACATTACAGTCTTCATTCTCTATGATCTCACATACATAAGTTGACTGCCTTTATTTTCTCCAATTTCAGGATTATCGATCTTTCTTTACATATCTGATACCTACTTGATATCACATACAAAATTCAATTTCTTTCCTCAATATCATTTGACTGAATATTTCACATCCAATGTGCAATTTGCCAATTTTATCTTATAAGCATGGCTCAAAAAACTTGAAATTGATTCATTTCAGTAAGCTAACTAGTTTTAAATGTACTTAATCAAAGACTAGATGGACTAACAAAGTCTTCAAAACTCCTTGTGTGAGATACTTTTTACACCTATAACATGTTTAGAACTTTTTTTTGAACATATATCGTCACCATAAAGTTTCAACTTATATGATGATGGTATTTCTGATTGATAAAAATTACTTATCCTTCTTAGGTGATGATGGTATATTCCCGTACAAGATATTAACCAATGGATCCTGAAATCAAGAAGTTTGGAAAAGGTTTACTTTTGAAGCTCAAGCTTTTTTCTTAAAATTTTCATCTTTTTTCTCATTATCAAGAAACTAACTCTCTGCTTTATCTTTTTTTCTAACATTAGGGCCAAGAGAACTTACGGGTGCTGTTGATCTTATAAGCTACTATAAATTGCTACCACACCATGAATTTTTCTGCAAAAAACCACTTCCTTTATCAATTTCAGACACACATTATCTTTATAATGTTGTTGGAGACTCAGAAATTAGAAAAGGTGAAGGCATGCAATTGGATCAACTCATTCAAAATCCATCAAGAGATACAAATACACGCATACAGCCATTTGACCTAGATACCCTCAGGGAAGCCTTTCAGTTGCGAGAGACTTCTCCTGTTGACCTCCCATCTGTAAGTTTTCAATTTCCAAAATATTGAAAATACCCAAATTGCCCTCGCTTACTTACATGTGTTCTAAACATATGTAGTCAGAAAAGGGGACTCCTACCATAGCAGGAAAATCTAGAAGTGAATCAAAGGACAAGGAAAAGAAGCACAAAAAACATAAGGATAAAGATAAAGATAAAGAACACAAGAAACATAAACATCGTCATAAAGATCGAAGTAAAGATAAAGATAAAGAAAAAAAGAAGGATAAAAGTAGTCATCATGATCCTGGTGCTGAATCATCAAAGAAACATCATGAGAAGGTTAGATTACTAATCTTGTAATGTAAGCAGTGTGATTTAGGGTTTAGGGTTTAGTATTGGTGGTGTTTTGAAATGGTTTCAGAAAAGGAAGCATGATGGAGATGAAGATATCAATGACATTCACAGACACAAGAAAAGTAAGGTAACTTGGATTAAATAGTGTTAGTTGGGTTTTAATGAGACTTTTATTGTGTTTAATTTCGTAAATTTTTAAATAATGAATTCTATGATCATGATGTTGTGTTTTTAAATTTTCAGCATAAAAGCTCAAAAATGGATGAAATGGGTGCAATAAAGGTAGCAGGTTGAAAGTGACATGTGATCTATATTACTCTTTGTCAACAATCTTGCAAATGAATATTCCAGAAGTCCTTACTTACTGTAGTCAAAAGTAATTCAGGTAAATTTTCTCCTTTCATCTTCAAAAACCTATCACAACATTCTACTTTCAAAAATCTACCCAATTATAGCAATGTACTAACTACACTGCTATAATTAGGTAAAAAGGATTGAATTTTGGGATTATTTTATAATATTAATTTTGTGTTTTGTACAGAAGTGTTGGGGGACTAACTAAAAATTACCAAGGAGGTGAATTCACCGTTTGAAGTAAGATTTAATTGGAGGTACAAATTAATGGAAAACAAACTTCTTTGTATCATAGATGGGGTTTCATATATTCAAAACTTGGATACTTTATTTTTGTTTTAGAAAAATTGCAAATTGTGTTAGGGTTGTACACGTAGACTTTGGGTGGTCAACATAAACAAAATGTGAGTGTATCATTATCAATTTTGTGACCTTTTTTAGAAGCTCTATAAGCTTATATTGTTTATGTATTTTTTTCGTTTAAATATTTGTAAATATTCTCTAAAACTGTGCTTGAAGACTTTCTTGTAAACCTAATTATTGAGTTTAAATTAAAACCCGTTTTTGAGATTGGCTCTTTTAATAGTTTTTATTATTCAAAATTCGATAAACATATGTTTCTAGGTCTACTATGTACGATGTAAAATAAACAAGTATACAACAATGGCTCACTATGTCATCGAACAAAAACCTCGTACTTTACTACGAAGATTAGCATGTGAGAATTATATATGTTATTGTTGTGGTATGTTTGGTGGTTTGTACAAAACTTGTAAAACAATTCAAATGCATTGAACATGGACATAAGGAATCTCTCTTTTTATGCAAAGAAGCAACCGACAGAAGATAAAACCAAGTTGATAATAGGCATAATAAGGATTGAAAAACACATGGAGAGTGATGTTCGACCATATGGACCACGTTGCACACGAGCTTTCTGTAGTTGCTTTTCCTCACTTTATCTTGTCCATAAAGTGTATTGAGTTATTCAAGATTGGGGTGTTGGGGTGCATCCTAATTTTTTTTTTTTTTTTTATTTGGGAGGGTTTTTCACACCCTTTTCTTGTGTTGAAAGAATAAAGATTATTGATACTGTTTGTCAAACTTAAACCTAATAGGAAGATTAGGGTTTATATCGTTCTTAATCTTAAACCAGTTTGATGAAATAAGGTCCAAAGTAGCACCACGATAGTAGAATCACACTCAAAGCAAAATCAAGAAAGAGCAACAATCTCCAAGCCATAGCCGAGCTCCAAAACCTTGAGCACCTTCACGATTTTTTGTGGCCAGAGAAACTCCAAATTATGGCCTTCCAAGGTCTCAGACTTTGTGGCCTGGGAGAAGAGAAAAGAAGAGAACAGAGAGGAGGGAGTGATCCAGACCTAAAGGAGATAGTGGTTTGTGGTGGTGGTTATCATCCCTAGGGTTTTCTTCAAGATGAAGCAAATGATAGTGGGAGAGAGATGAAGGGCGACGACTCTAAGAAAGGGGGATTAGGGTTTTTAAACTTGTGCCTCAAGTTGTCCCACCTCATCCTTTTATACTTGAGGTATACCTCAGGGGTTTCTTTAAACCCACCCAATCAATATGAGATACCTTAAGTGGTTATCAATCCCATATAAGTGATCACACTTATCACTTATCAGGTTTGAATTTATTCCTTTTAGCCCTTTCATAGTTTTAAGTTAATTATCATAAAATGACAATTAACAAACTAGTCATTTTAGTTCCATCTTCAATTAAATTTACATTTAATAATGTATTATGGGTAACCTACAAGGACCATACTCTTTATTTATACTTGTTGAGACACTAGACATTTTTCCAACAGGCTCCCACTTATACATGGCCCAACAACTGTATAGACTTATTGCATAAACTAGTAAGGGTACCACATCCACTATTACTTTTGTACTCACAACCCAAAGTTATAGAATAGTCGTATAAGTAAGTGATCAAAATTCATTTGTTTCATGATAGGAATATTGTCAATATTGAACACTTAAGATTGTGTTTCTTGATAAAGATTTATGGTTACTACAACTGATTGCATGATTGATTTACTATCAATTCAGTCTGAGCATTCCCATGAATGTGACGTTAGCACTAAATTATTGAGGGGCCTATAGATACTACTTGTCTCGTTAAGACAGAATGAACACATTGTAACGCCATGATTACTTTTGGTAAGTGTTTTCATGTTAATCTTAGTATAATTAAGATTATATATGATGTCATGGGTGTTTAGATGGTTAGAACACCTTTTAGATGGAGTTTTTCCTTGAAATTTGTCAAAATGGAGCTACTAGGGTTGTGTGGAGTTACACGGGTCGTGTAGAAAGACACTGGAAACTGTCTGAGGCTGTTTTAGACCAACACGGGTCGTATAAGAAGTGAGCAGGGCAAGCAGTGGCTTCACACGGGTCGCGCCATACAACACAGGTCGTGCTAGCCGGATTAGCGACGCTAATGTAGTCATTAGCGGCGCTAATGTTGCAGACCCACTTTTTAAAGTCGGTTTTTAGGGTTCATTTGAGGGGAAAAGTCTCGAACCAAAACCTCTCAAAACATTAGAAAAAGCCCCAGAAACTCCATGGATCGAATTGGAAGCATAGAGCTTGAGGATTTGAAGTAAAGTGTGATACATTGCATCCAAAAGGTATGATTTCATGTTTTTGCTTGAAATTAGAGTTTGATTGAGCTTGGAAAGGCTATGTTACAAGTGGTGTTGATAACCCACCTGCAACTATGAATGTTGTAGCAAGTAACTCTTGAATTGGATGTGTAGTTGGGTTGTGATTCAAACCCTAAGCTTACTATAAGTTATACTTGATTAGATAGAACTATTGCAAGTAGATACAAGGTATTCACTTATGTGTGGTGTTAGGAATCGGACAGGGTACACGTAGCAGAAACACACTATCACACACACACAAACTCACGAAAATAAAGCAAAAGATAACACAAGGATTTTACGTGGTTCAGATTCGGTGTCAATCCTACATCCACGGGCTGCAACTATGTTTTCTTATTAACTCAATAAGATTACAATATATAACTCTCTACAAGTTATTTTTGATGCACACTTTCTCTGCTACACAACACACATATATATAGCTGTATATGTGCATAAACTTCCATATATATATATATATATATATATATATATATATATATATATATATATATATATATATATATATATATATATATATATATATATATATATATATATATATTATATATATTGCTTTCCGTCAATTTAGAAGAGAAAAGTAAGAGCACACAAATGTTAGGCAAATGTTGGAAATTGACGTTCACCAATTCTGTGGCCATCTTCTTTGACCACCTTTTCCTCCACCAATTTTCTCCACCAACCAACAATCTCCCACTTGGAGAAAATAACCCAACAATTCTCCAGTAATCTTAAAAAACACCAAGTCTTCCAAGCCTCCAATTCCCAAGAACAAGCTAAACTTAGTCAATTTCCTAGTTGCAGCCACCCCTCATTATCAAGTACTAAAAGGGCCAGTTGAAGCTCCCACAAGCTCCAACTCAGTCGTAGCCAATCCCACTACCGACTCATCCTCTGTCTCAACCGGTTTGGACACTCCACCAGCTCCAGAGATACACCGAGGACCACTAACACTCTCCAAACTTTGCAAACTTCCAACAGGAGAGAATTTTTCAGTCTTAGTCTTCAAAACCCAACGACTCTTTGTAACTGTACCCGGAACACACCCCGTGCTCCCACTGTCACAAAATCCCCTAAATGGTTTAGACTTTCCGACTCGTTCAGCTAACATCCCCTTGGCTCCAGAATTCATGTTTGCAAAATGAACTCTCTTAGCACTAGATTTAGCGAACCAGATTTTGCCATGCTTAACCGGGACGGTCATACTTCCCTCAGCAGGTACCTCAACCATATACAATGACCCACGCTTCATACCTTGAGCAATCACCGAATTACCATTGACCACCCTCCATTTACCACCACCAAACCTTACTTCCAGTCCTTGTTTATCCAGCTGACCAACAGAAATCAATTTCTTCTTCAGCTCCGGAATCACCCTGACATTCTTCAGGTTCCATGTAGTTCCCAATGAAGTAAGCAGATCAATATCTCCTATGCCCGTTACTTGAAGCATCTCGTCATTTGCTAACCGTACCTTCCCAAAATCTCCTTCTTTTAGATTCACCATCGTTTCTCCGTTGTCCATGGCGTGAAACGAAACCCCTGAATCCATGACCCAAGAGTCTATACAGTTTTCCATACTGAGTATCAATGCATCTTCTTGATAAACATTCTCAGCACCAACACTGTTTAATTCTTTCTTTGGACATTGACTCTTAACATGTCCCACCTCTTGGCAGTTCCAGCACTTCACATTCTTCCAAGTTCTAGATGAACTTCTTCCCCGACTCCCACTGCTCCCACTATTCCTGCTATTCCCTCTACCTCTTCCGATATTTAATAACTCAGAAGAAGAAGATCCACCTTGATTCTTGCGTCTGACATCCTCGCTAAGAACCAAATCTCTAACCCCTTCAAAAATCATACCACTGGTCCCCACTGAACTTGTAACAGCGGTTACTGTTCCAGACCAGCTATCAGGTAGTGAAGCTAATAGCAGTGAAGCTTGAGTCTCGTTATCAAATTTAATTCCCACAGATGACAATCTGGACATAATTGAATTTAGATTGTTAATGTGAATCGTAACTGAGCTGTCTTCATTCATCCTTGTCGTGAACAATTCCCTCATCAAGAACACCTTGTTAGCCGCCGACGGTTTCTCATACATGTTTGTCAGAGCATCCATCATACCACGCGCCGTGGTTTCCTTCATGATGTTGAAAGCGACGCTCCTTTCCAACGACAATGTAATAACCGCCTTAGCTTTCTTGTCCTTTGAGTTCCACGCATCTTCAACAGCTTTTTCCATTTTCTCCGGTTTGTCTCCAAGTACCACGTCCAAATCTTTCTGACATAGCAATGCTTCTAATTGCATTTTCCACCAGCTAAAGTCAGAACCGTTGAACTTTTCGATTACAACCTTGTCTTCAGCCATTACGACAAACAAGAGACAAATATTTTATAGTACTTTTGTGTGACAGAACAGTACCCTTCAAAGTACCGAGATACCTTTAATACGATTAATAGAAATTAGTTTCTGATGTGGAAGATCAGACAAAACTGCAACCACAGAGCATACTCTAATTTCTAAAACCGAGACCTCCTCCGAAACCCAAAGCTCTGATACCAGTTGTTAGGAATCGGACAGGGTACACGCAGCGGAAACACACTATCACACACATACAAACTCACGAAAATAAAGCAAAAGATAACACAAGGATTTTACGTGGTTCGGATTCGGTGTCAATCCTACATCCACGGGCTGCAACTATGTTTTCTTATTAACTCAATAAGATTACAATTTATAACTCTCTACAAGTTATTTTTGATGCACACTTTCTCTGCTACACAACACACATATATATAGCTGTATATGTGCATAAACTTCCTTATATAATATATATATATATATATATATATATATATATATATATATATATATATATATATATATATATATATATATATATATATATATATATATATATATTATATTGCTTTCCGTCAATTTAGAAGAGAAAAGTAAGAGCACACAAATGTTAGGCAAATGTTGGAAATTGACGTTCACCAATTCTGTGGCCATCTTCTTTGACCACCTTTTCCTCCACCAATTTTCTCCACCAACCAACATGTGGTGTGTATGTGGTATGGTGTAGGTATTGAAAGTGGTGAGAAGACACTTTGGCCTACCAATTGTACCATCTGGAACGGGGTAAAGCTATTATATCCAGGTGAGTAACTCTATCTACATGTTAGTTGTAACATGTTATATGTGTTAAGTGTGCTTAATTACTGATAATACATGTAGTAGATTACGTGTAAACTATATAGACATATACATAATCCTTTATGATTACATGTGTTAGAAGTTTGTGGTTATAGTGTGTAGTAACTGGTAACGAGATGAGAATCTCATGTCCACTGGAAGTAAGGTTTACAGATCACATAATGAGTACATTGTGATTATGTATAATTAAGATATTAGTGGTTTGCTTAAAGAGTACTTAGCAACCATGGAGAAGTGTGTATAATGAATATATATGGTGAAATATATGCATTATGATGTAGTATGTATACGATACTTGTTATTTTACAGGTATGCAGGGACTGTTGTGTACTAGTACTTTACAGTCATGATGTTGAGCCTTTGTGGCCAAGTGATTGGGTTTAATTACCCAATATATGTTGTGAGAACTTGTAAGGTTCATGCAGGCTTTAGTGGTCGAGGGAGGACCTATAAAGTTCCAAATTATACGGCCTTTGTGGCTAGGAGATTGGATTTGATATCCAAATTATACGGCCTTTGTGGCTAGGAGATTGGATTTGATATCCAAATTATACGTCATGTGGCTAGAATATTGGATTTGATATCCAAATTATACGGACTTTGTGGCTAGGAGATTGGAATTGATATCCAAATTATACGACCTTTGTGGCTAGGAGATTGTATTTGATATCCAAATTATACGGCCTTTGTAGCTAGGAGATTGGACTTAATTATCTGACATATACAGCCTTTGTGGCTAGGAGATTGGATTTGATATCCAAATTATACGGCCTTTGTGGCTAGGAGATTGTATTTGATATCCAAATTATACGGCCTTTGTAGCTAGGAGGTTGGGCTTAATTGTCCAACATATGTAGTTAGAGCTTTTGTGCTCATACTACAATAAGGGTAGTGGTGAGTTTAGTGACTCGAAACCATAGAGGTTGAAGAGAAGATAGATATAAAGTCCTTGTGGCTTACGATCAGAGAGGTCGTAGAATGGAGGAGTCCGTGTTGGAAGTCAGTGTGACAGAGTACCTTGTAGTGGTACCGAGTTGTTAGTTAGGTGTATACTTGTGTTACTTGTAATACACCATGCTTGTTCATTTAGTAGCTTATGTGTTGGGATATACCTATATAACTACATAAAGAGTGCTTTGTAGTTATCGAGAATGTATTATAACTGGTCTGATATGTTTATATTAACAGTACTTATAAGTTGTTGCAGGGAATAACTGCACCCACGAGTTGGGGTGATGTATTACATTATAAATAAGTTATTCATGCCATTGTATTGTTGCTCACTAAGCTTTGTAGCTTACGCATGTGTGTGTGTTATGTTATGTGCATGTTAGCAGTTGTAGCGTTCTGCTCGGATCGTGGGACGATTCTCGATGATAACTTTTTGTAGTATCCAGAGCACACGAGTATCCAACTATATTATTTAAGTTATAACTACGAAAATTTTTGGGTATCTGTGCTGAAAACTGGGCGTTATACACATAGATGTTGACTATATATACTTTGCCTACAGATCATGCCATACATGAACATTCCCTGTATGGAGCCGGTTACAGACAATGTTGGTCAACATCAAAGTCCAACAAATATTATAACAAAAATCTCATGTATCTTTATATGAATGATATGCGATATTATCAACTTAGAATTACTTGTGACAGTTTCCATGAAGTAATCTCTAAGTGCGGGTTACTCAAATACTTGATCTCCATCAAGTATGTATTAGTGTTTGTCACATCAACTATATTATGTCCATTCCCATGAGCAATCTACTAACACCTTATTTAAGATTAGGATTACATGATGATGTATAATTGATTAGTCCTTTGATCATAATATCAATTTTTTCAAAATCATCTATCTTGAACAATCAAAATCCTCTATTTAGATCCCACAACAACAAAAGTATCCATTCTAATTTCACAAGCATTCCATACTCCAGATAACCGATTATAACACTCTAGTTTTGCTCACCATAAGTTTAATGTCGTGGCCTTAAATATATCATGTCCAAGGCAAAAGGGCCACAACATGACAACCATTAAATAAGCTTTACAACACACTTATTCCAACCGATGTGATAGCATGTCTATACACCAAAAACAAAAACTTTGTAACAATGTTTCATTCCTTAAAACACCCTTCTGACTAGGATAATACCTTACATTACTAGGGCTTTATCTGAAACATCTGTTTCCCACCTATAAATATATACAGATCCCACAAGCATATGTGTATGAGACATTTAACTTATATACTTCAACTTACTTTCGTTCCCCCTTGTTTAACTATCATTGGTTGATCGTCGATGCGTGTTCTTATGGACCCCTTTCAGGATAAGGCTAATCTTTGCTTTTTCTACACATATCAAGTCTGCTCCCATCCAAACATCTTCCGAGTGACAAAACTAAGAAAATCAAAGGAGTTACACACATTATTATACCACAAAATAAGATATTTGATGATTTATACCAAATCAATCTCCAAAGTCTTTATCGTGAAACTCTAGAACTTTTAACCCAAACCCAAACTTTTTTTTTTTTCTTCCAATTCATTAGATTTGATAATGTGTTATGAGTTTCGATTTAAAAAGAAGTTACATTAAATAATGGGTGGGGATGGAAATCTAGACATGGAAAGATCGCCTTATTCCTTGACGGCTTGATATTAATAATGCTAAAGACATGACCAACTATTATAATAAACCTTTTCTGGACAAGGATGTAACAAACGAAACCTTTTGACAAAACCTCGTGAATAAATTTCTGTAATGTACTCAATTTTGTTTTAACGCATAAATAAGGGAAAGTGTAAATGTTGTTCAAACAGTTTAAGTCTAAATAATTTATCTATTAAATTAAATGAATCATTTAAAGATACCATATCTGATTTTGACGTTTAAATAAATAAACCATTGTAGGTGCAAATATTCCAAAAGACCATATGCTTGAGGATTATATAACTCTTATCAATATGGAATGGATGAATAATAATATTTTTTTATCATTTTTTAATCGTTTTAGTTAATATTTATAGTATACAAGTGACAGTTAAGAATACTAATTGCTACTACTATCTTTAACGATAGGTGCATATGCTTGCCTGCAACATGTTCATACTCGATCACACTTCTTTCCTTATTAGCGGGTTACCAAAATCGATTCTACGCCAACCCATCATCCGATTCGAGATCCTAATCCCAGTATGCCCGAATTTTAATTTTAATTTTTCGCACGAATTTCCTCACTACGTGTCTCTTACAATTTTGACCTGTGTTTTAATATTTGTAACAAACTTTGCCAGAAATTTTTTATAAATACTCTACGACTTTTTAAAGTTCATTTTATATATTTTTAAAGCTTAGTATTTTTTTCAAAATTTATTTTTTACAACTTCTTTTACATCTTTTTATATCATTTTTATAGCTTTTTTATGTTGGTTTTTAAATCTATGTATTATATCTTCATTTATGTATGTTTTAAAGATTTTTTGGTTTTCAGAAGTTGATTTTTTTTTCTTGTTTTTAGGATTTTCCCGTTTTTAAAGATTTGTGTTCTTTTAGGTAACGTTTGGTACGTAGTACTAGATGTAACAGAAAATAAAAACAAGACATTTTGAAGTAGAGTTTGACATGGACGACACTGAAACAATGACCGGGTCAAATGCAACTAATTAATTAAATTTTAGTCCCACCTGAAAGGATGGAATAAAGTGAAAAATGAAGTCAAAATGTCAAAAAATTCCTTTTACCAGTCTTTCATCTACAGTCTATTGGTACCCACACCTACACCCACCCCACCCTCCCACCCTCCCACCCTTACCCTTACCCAACCTTCACCCCTACCCCCCCCCCCCCACTCATACCCACACCCATACCCCCATCCACCCTTATCCCCACACCCCTACCCCACCCCCAACCAACCACCCCACTATCCCACCCAACCCCCACACCCTATCCCTCATTCACCCTGACACATGCGATGTTACTTATTTATAATTATAGTATGGTAAAAAGATATTAGAAATAATTTACAAATGGAGGACGGCCTAATAATTTTAATGTATTTTTTGTTTTGTCCTAGTGCGATCAAATGCTACCGATAAGTATTAATTTAGTCTCGTCTAATCCAGCTCAGTCCAGTACCATCCAGTTCAGTCCAATATTATCCATGTATCAAATGTTACCTTACATATATGTTTTTAAATTATAAAAAATACGCTATTATTTATGGTTAAACATAATTATACTTTACATTAACTTTCCGGCAATGTCACACAGGTTGCTAATTTTAAATTTAAACATATCTAAATATTATATTTGATTACGGTTTCAAAAAATCACTTCAACCGTAAAAATTAAAATAATTTCAAATATTATCCTATCTATTTAATTTGCGTTGGTTTTTTCCCCCGTGTAACGTTTTTTGGCGTCGTGGTTTTTTTTTTTTTGCTTCCTCTTCCATTTAATACCCGTCCATTTTTTGGTACGCACAAACTGTTCCATAAAATCCGTAATCCGAATCTCACCACCGACCTCAATCTTCATCTCTGTCTGCTCCACCGCCTCCTGCTTTCCCCACTTCGCCACTATCGATCGTTTCTACTTGCTCGCCGGCCGTTTGGGCACCAGAAAAGAAGAAAAACCTCCTTACGTAAATCACAGTTGTAAATAACAAGCTTCCCCCAATTCTACGACTATATCTTCACCATCTTTACTTCCGCCAACAAACCCTAATTCTAGATCCACTGATCTGACTCTCTCATACCGTCATCTCCCCATTCTCCCCAAATAAAGGGGTTGTGCGAGACCAAATCGCAGTTGCCTCCCACCGCCTCGCCACTGCAACACCTATCCTTCGTCGTCTCTGCTCTGCATGTTCTCACTGGCTGTCAATCGGCAAGTCCGATGATGTCGTGGAATCATCTTCTTGATCTGTTTGAGTGTAATACCGTTCGTCGAATCATTGAATCACACCATGTCCATATGATCGAACCTGATGTCTCCATGGATTCTGGGTTTAAGGAAGAACTAAGGATCTTACTAATAAAGAAACAAGTGAAAGTCTGGATCGTACTGGTGAAAGGGAGGTTGATTGGTGGATCAGATGGAGTAATGAAGCTAGAGGAGGAGGGTAAACTGGGGATTTTACTAGACGGGATTCTAACAGTGGCGGTGGTTGGCTACAAGGGCTGTGCTGGGGTACGCTTTGTGATGTGTACGGTGTGCAATGGGAGTTGTAAGTTGATAGGTGGTGACGGGAGGAGGAACATCAAGTGTTTGGATTGCAACAAGCCTTCGTCTCCCTCCTATATAATGGCTCATTTGACAACTTCCATTGAATCAACAATGTAAGTCGAATTCATGTTCAACTGCATTGATTGTTATGTACATAACCAAGTTTTCTATTAGGTTTTGTGCTGAATTTCTCTTAAAAATGATGCATATATGATCGTTACGTGTTATTTGACTAATTTCTATAAATGCATGAGTTTATTTGGAGTACTATGCATTCCAAAATGAAACAAAAGTGAAATCTCCTTTTAGATTGACTCTTTTCATATTGAGGGATCTATTTTATTTTGTTGTGTGCAGAAAAAAGCAAGGATATTGAAACTAAAATAAAAATTAAAGAAAGCGAGTTTATAAGAAAGGACAGGATAATTGCAGAGCTCCAAACACAACTGGAGATAACAAAAATTATTGTTCAATGCCAACCATTTTTATAATAAATGTTTAAATTGTCATGGATTAGCAACAAACTTTTTCCACATAAAGACATTCTTTATCGGGTTTTTCATTAAAATTTGAATACAAACTCTACCTGGACATAGTGTGATCAAAATTTGCCAAGTGGATGTCATGTACGCATCAAAACCAGTGCCAAATAAAACCGAAAATTGTTGTTTAGCGACAACCATGTCCCTTTAGAACTTTGATGACTTAAAAGGGTAAATTCGGAAATGTTGGTTACTGTAAATGTTTATGATTTAAAAATCTTGATTAATGGAGTTAGCTTGCAAGGAAACATGTCAATTCCTTAACTAACCTTACCTTCAGGAAACCATACAAATAAAGGAAAGGATCATAGAGACTTTAATATCAGAGAAGAAGGTATGCATTCGGTTTAATATCTGTTTCACACAATATATTTTAAAAATGTAAGTAATTTTATTTTCTTGATATATTAGGCCTTGCATTATGAAATAGGGATGTTAGTAGTTACTAACTTACTATTAAGAGAATTCAAGACAGTATGACTACGGACAAAGAGGTGAGAGAAAATTTCCTGATAATTACTTAATATTTAATTTTAGAGTAAATTACCGAAATTGTTCCAATGGTACATTGGTATATCTAAAATTATGAATCTTTAACATTTTTCATGTTATGTTTTTATTTTGTTGCCGAAATCATCCCTAATCAATATAAAATGACTCCAACATACCCTTATCTGATAAAGTTTGTTTTTTATTATTCGTCTATTGATTGTAAATGACTAATATACCTTTATCTGGTAATTTTAATTTGTTGTAGATACAATTTGGTCTTCCGATGCTTTGCTGCAGCCAAGGAAGGGAATGGGGTTGTTTTGTCGGGTCCTAAAAGGTATTATTTAGCAATATTGGACTTTATTTGAGGTTTTTGTAACATTTATATGGACCATATTCCAAGAAATATGACTATTTTTGGAACCTAAATTGCAAAAATCAACTATACTCAGGGACAATTCATTGTAGTTGGAACATATACTAAAAACTTTACAAAAACCTCAAATAAGGATTAAATTTGCAACTAGAAAACTCATCTAGACCAAATTTTGCAAAAATAAAAAATAAGCTATACTTAAAAACTAAAAATGTAAATTAATCTTTGCATTTAGAGTAAATTACATCTTTGGTCCCTGAATATAAGCTGATTTTTGCAAATTTGGTCCCAAAACGCAAAACGTTTAATTTTTTCATATTTAAGATTCCTTTACCGTGTTTTTGGTCCTTATTCCAAGTAAATTACTTTTTTGGGACCAAGATTGCAAAAATCAAAGTAAGTCAAATTACTTGGAACATGGACCATAAACGTTACAAAAACCTGAAATAAGGACAAAAATTGCAAGAAAACTCATTGAGACCAAATTTGAGAAAATCAACTATGCTCAGGGACTAAAAATGTAAATTACTATTTTAAATTTTTAAAGAAATTTTAAAGATTAACAAATAAAACGAATACAATATTTATTGCCTTTCCTTGGAGAGTAATCATTGCTCTAATGACATTGACACCACAATTTTGTGCCAGCGTTTGTGGTATAGCCTCAAATGTCACTAGTGCATCTTTCATAAGGCCATTGTTTCAACCAAAACAAATTTGAGTTTATCTTATTTTTCCAAACTATTTATTTATATTATCAGCATTTTAGAATTTCAAAAAACACGTTTTTTACCTTTTCGGTGCCTTCTATTGATGAGCTCATTTGCTTCAATGTGATTGTTTATATAGCATAATTGTACAAATATGAGTATATGTACCTGAAATTTGTGAAGCTATGATACCCTTCATTTATTGTTGTGTTTCAATGCATTTTTGAAGACCTGTGCTCATGAAGTTCGTGTTTGCTCATGAAGTTCTTCAGTGATGCCTATACAGACTTGGTATGACTTTTCCTTTTGTAAGTTTGTTTAGTTGAAGGTTTTTCTTTGAATGGTGTGTATTTAAATCCATAGTTGGTGGAATGACATTGCATAAAGTACAACCCCTTTATGCACTAAAATGACACTGATAAGGTGTATTTCTTATGATTGATTAGTTCCTTTAATTTCTTATGAGTGAAACTAATTACAAAAAGGCCCATAAAAATATGAACCAAGACTCACATAGTTGATACCATAAAGTACAACCCCTTACACCACCTTGAGAGTCGGGATTTTGACTATGAGTTTCACCTTCTCATTGCTTTAGCAGTTGCGCGCTTCTTTCCTAATGTTTCCAGCTGGCGCCAAGAAGTTTGGGCTATGGATGCTTGGATCTGTTCCAATAATTTCCAGAAATGGCAATGTGCTTTCATTTTTTTAGCATCCTACTTTTGTTTCTTTCTATTAAGGCATTGCACTTTCATGTTTCTTATTATATTTTGAAAAGTGTACATTTTAAAAAATCTACCCAATTATGACATTTCGAGCTTTTTGAAGTACAATTTTGTGATACGATAAACTGTAAAAAAAGCAACGTAGCTTTTTGAAAAGATAATGCCCTAATAAGAACAAAAATCAAAGTACAATGATGTAATTGGGTCCAACCTCTTTCTAATGATTGTTGGCCCTGTAAAACATTTTGTAAAACCTTCAATAATGGATGAAACATCGAATGACCATCAACATTAGCACAAACTTTTGGGGATATCAGTTCATCTTCACCAGCTTAGACTATTAATCCTCTCATTTGATGATGGAGAGGATTTTCATTTGAGTAACGTATATGTGTGGTAATCGCAAGCTAGCTTGGAAGCTCAGATTTTAAGAATGAAAGAATTCTCAACACATTAAAGCATCTCAAAAAAACTCTAAAATACTCTTGGTAAATATAACATTATCACATGTATGTGTTAGTGCACTAACAGGTAACAGATTCATGGGTTTGTTGAAGATTCAAGTTTTACAAAGTGGGACAACATGTGTTATACAAATCGAGAGGGGAAAATCAAGGTAAAAGGTATGCCGGTATATTTATAGTTGAAAACAATATGCCACCGATTAAGAGATAGATTACATGAAAAAATGGAGTATATTATAAGCAATTGTTTAGATAGCTTTGAAATTTTGATCTAAATGCAAGAAGTACCGCTGTACATCCATTTTCTTTGCGTATTATACCATTCTACTTTCATTAAATTTTTACCTGTTCTAACAGGGACATCAACTGAAAGGGGGACGAAAACAGACGACATTAGTAAGGAGAGGAAGACCAACACAACAACGCCGGTATATGCATGCCCGGCTAAATGCCTGTGATGGCTATAGTGTTAAAAGAGTATCTCTTCGCCTTTTAAAGAGAGACCGAGAAGTCAATAGAGGACATCAATCAATTTTAGGAGGTATGTGTCTGCATTAGAGACTCTTTGGTGTATGAATGTACTCTTGGTTTGCTAATTTATCATTTGTGATCTTTCTGAATCACAGAGAAGATCCATTTGCTTGAATTCATAGAAAATAATTGACGTTAAGAGATTTTATGTTTGTTTATGTTGAAGTTATTAGTAGATGGCAGTCGATCTATGAGACAAGATGACGTTATAAATAGTGGAATCATTGATGAGTTATATTGCAGGATCAAATCCATTCTTGAAAGAAATCCTTGGTAGGTAAAAGTCCCAGAAAAAAAAATTCTAAAATACCCTTCAATGAATGTAAGATTTGTATGCCTATTCTAAACAGGTTAAAGGTTTGTTGAAGATTCAAGTGGCAAAAAACGTGCATCCTTAGAGTGGAATTCGGACAACATGTTTTGCACAAATGGAGAGGGGGCAAGAAAGGCAAAAAAGACCTGGCTCATAAAAATCTATTAGTGAAAGGAAATTGCCTCTCATCAACCTTACTTCATGTAACGACTTCTTTTGCTATCACATCGAACAAGTAGCGATGTACTTTAATTTGTTTATATATTATACTATTACACTTCCATTTATTTTCATGTAACAGCATCATACTTCATTTTTACCTATTTAATCCTTTTTACGGTCCCCCGCTGCATCGCGCGGGGGGAAACCCCCTAGTTATAAATAAATTTGAATTATTTTCTACCGATATTACTTTTTGTCATCATTAAGCTTTATAATTATTAAGATGCAAACAAAAATACATTAAAAAACTCAAGGTAACCAACTTTGAAAACTTTAAACAAGTTATAATGATTAATTACTTTTTGATCAAACTTGTTATATTTTAGTTTGGATATTTAACTAACAATAGAAAAATCTCATTAAATTATAAGTCAGCCAAATGTTGCATTATCATTAATTGAACTTTACATGATTATAAAATTTCTAATTATTTAGGCTATGTTTGATAGAATAATTAGAAAACTAGATGACAACTGAAAGTTGGTAGCTAAAAAGTTAACTAGTAGCTAATAAACTAGCTGATAGTAGATAAGTCAGCTGATAAAAATGACTAATCTAATGTATTTTTTGTTTTGTCCTAATGCGATTAAACGCTACATATAATAACTAATTTAGTCTCGTCCAGTCCAGTTCAATCCAAACTCATATTGTTCAGTCCAGTATTGTCCATGTACCAAACGCTACCTTAAACTTCTTCGATAGGGGTTTCAGAGTGAGATTTGTAGAATGGAGTTGGAGAGAAAGAGAGATAACAAGTAAATATGATGTTGATTTCCAACTTTTTGAATCGTACATAATCACTTTCTTTACTTCTAGTATCTGATGGTGCATGGTGTGGTACGTTTTTTGATTTTCAAACTTGAGTATTAGGTTTGCGATGATGTCAAGAGGAAGGGCGTGTGGGTAGGGAGAGGGAGGGGAAAAGGATATTCTAAAATCATTTTATCGAGCTTTTTATGTTACATACTTTCAATTTTGTTAGTCTTTGAGGTTTTTTTTTTTGTGTTTCAACTTTACTGTAACACCCGACTTTTAAAACAAAAACACCCCTGAAAATTTTCATTTAAATCAAAGGTTTCAATACATTAAACCTTAACAAAAGGGGTATATTTTATTAAAAACGGGTACAAGTGTATCAAGGAGAGTATAAAATACCGTAATCTCCTTTGAAGCCGGGGTGCTACTGACAGCATCTAAAAGTCCCACTTCTTTAGTCACAGACTCTATCTTTTTCCTTATCAGGATCATGCTAACCTGCAGGGACATTTAACAAATAACGTGAGCTATAAAGCTCAGTGAGTAATCGTATCTGCAAATAACATGTATAAAAATACATTCATATATCTGTCTGGATGTCGGATCCAAACTCCTAGCCTTACTGGCTGACCGTATGTCTCTTAGGATTTCACATCCTACTTCATAGCCTTACAGGCAGTCATTTGCATACATTTCTGTCCCATATTTCATAGTCATAATTGTACCATAATCTAGGATCTAGCCAACGACTTTTCTATCACTTCAATCCATCAAATCGAAGTAGAACACGGTACTTCATACAATACTCCACGCGAGCCATCAGAATACTAGTATGCAAGTTGTTATTTCTTATAAATTCTACTAAAAATAGGCGATCTTCTCATCTTCTACCAGGGTCTGTTATGCAAATTTCAAGCATATCTTCTAGAGTCTGCATCATTATCTCGCCTCGTCTATCAATCTGCAAATCATATACAGTACTTACTAGTACTTTTGAACTAATTATTCTTGGGATTTATGCCAAAATCAGTGAATAATTCTATTATCTCGACCCGACACAATCGATACCGGTAACTTATCTATGTAGTTTTTCACTACTTTTCGATCTTAATTTCTTCCCTAGTCGGTATAAATTTGCACTGGTTTCACCAACTGGTCTATTGTTACTCATATAGTATTATACCCATGCGGTACTTGCGAAGACTTTATTACATAGTCTATAATAATATCGTCCCATTTCTTCTTTGGGATCCACAACGGTTAAATTTTCCGTATATCTCTAATGATTTGACTTTACTTACACACAAATCGGACACTTTTCACATGTCTTTCAATATCTTTCTTCAGCCCCGGCCACCAATGCATAGGTTATATCACCCTACACAGTTTGGTACTGCCTCGGGTATATTGCATATCTACCACAATATACATCTTTTAAGAACAAATTCCATATCTCGCTCGATTTGAAACCCACATACACAACCACCAAGGGTTTTCAATCGCCGTGAGTTTCTAACTAGCTTCTTTCGATAGCTAATCATTCATTCATTTTTCACGTTTTCAGACTTGCACACTTCTTTTTGTGCTACCCGAATCAACTCAAGTAATCGATTCGCCATACTCATACACGTGTATGTAACCTTCAAATGATATTTTCTTTTCAATTCAAGGCATCTATAGCCACATCCGCCTTTCCGAGATGGTACAAGATTTCATAACCGAAATCTTTAAGTAACCCATCTATCTTTGCTATCTCCTATTTAGCTTCTTTTTGATCAATTAAGTACTTCAAACTTTTATGATCCGTATAAACAGTAAGCTTTACACCATATAAATGGTATTTCCAAAGCTTCAATGCTAAGGTCATAATTTCTACTGCAATATTATGTATCCAAAGTCAACTCTGGATGCATTTCTGTAAAATAAATTATCTTCTCCGCTTAGCGATAATGCTAACACCGGGGCTTCACACAAGGTTTATGTAAGAACCCGTAAAAAACTTGTAATAAAATATGTAAAATAATCGGGCGAAAAGAGTGAAAAGTTGTAAAAGGGTAAAACGGTCTTTTGACACGTTATAAGATTAATATTTAAAATAATATGTATTTGTGAAATAATAACATAAGAAATAAAAGTTTATGTGAAATTTGGAGTTTTACCGCGTGAATAGTGAAATACGACCAAAAAGGGCAAATTGGTCATTTGACATGGAAATGACCAAAAATGTCAAAACAATGTTAAGTTAAGAGTTTAGGGAACTTAGGTTGCAAAGTTATGGTGTTAGGACTATTTTTATAGAAAATTTAGAAACAAATGGACTAAAGTGCAAAGAAATTATAAAAAATTTAAACATAAAATAAGAGAGTTATTACTCTCTATGCTCAGAAATCAGTGGAACGATCCAGAGAAAACTAGAGAGAGCACGGAAAAAGAAACATTTCTAGAGATTATAGCAAGGAATTGAAGTTGGAATTGGTGATTCCAACCCTTGAAAGGTACCATCTTCTTTGTTCTAACCTAGGTTTTGGTGGGTGTTCTTGATGTGGTATATGGGATGAATTAAAACTGCAATTTCAGTTAGGAATCATGTGGTTTAAGTGGCTAATGCTTCCAATAAGTCATTAGTCAAGAATTAAACCCAAGAACATGAAAGTAGATCGCTATTTTTGAAAGTTTGCAATTTTGATCAAGAACTTTAATTCCTGTAATTGAGTTATTGAACTGTTTTTAATAGCTTAAAACATGTAATTAGTCAAGGGTTTTGGTCCTAGAACAAACCCCATACGATTAAGCACTGAAATAAGTGCTTAATGGGTGAAAACTGCGTGCTACAGTGCACAAATCGCGACTAAACAGGCTACTGCCCAGGCGCCAGGCGCGGTGCGCCCAGACTCTAGGCGAGGTGCGCCCAGGCGTGGTGCGCCCTGATACTGGCGTGGTGCGCCTTCAGTCAGGGGCTGGGCAGGGACCAAAAATGTTAAAATTTTCAAATAACTCAAACGTTAGAAACCATAGCTAGACATGTCCGATTGACCTGAAATTTCAGACATAACCTTAACATGGTATAAGAATATGTCGGGAATGGTCAAATCCGTAATCCGACCTTGCGGAAAAGTTACTGTAGCGGCAGAGGCTAAAAACACTATTCATGCTCATGATTTTTAGAATTTGAGCTAGGCTTGTCCAATGAACTCCAAATTTGAAACACAAGTCTAATATAGTCAAAGATTTCATGGAAAAGAGTCAGAACTGAAATACGACCCCTCGGGGGTACTGTAGCAGAATACGCGTATTTCGGAAGAAAACCGTTAAACGAATTTATTAATAGTTATACACTTATTATAACCCATAGTAGCATCGTATGACACTCTTGTGCTGTAAGTTAGTTGTTATATATATGAATTGAATATAAACGTATATCTTGTAAAAAATAGGTGGTGGTTCAAATACGGTGAACCGAGCGAAGGAAAAAGAGGTGCAAACGATTAACTGAACCGAGGTGAGTGTTATGTGGATTTTTCGAGTACATAGCTAAATGAATTTTATTTAAGGTATTTTGGAGTCAAAGTGATTTATGTCTTTAAAAGTATGATTATAATGTGAAAGTAATGGAACCAGAAATACAATGTGATTGGATTATGACGATAAGTTGTTTTAGTATCCGGATAAAGACCACGGCCTGCTGCGGTAGGGGTGGCAATAAGACACTACTGGGATGGTACCTCCCGTCGCGAAGTAGTTGTCTTACCTTGATAGATGAATCCGTTTCATGCTATTGGGGAAGTAGTTATACGGGTGCGTCTCGTATAAAACCTACGGGTGCGCTCGTAGGAATGTACCATCATGAAATAATGAGTACCTGTGGGTGCGCTCACAGGAAATGTAAAACTTGGAAATTTAAAGGATAATGATATAATTGATAAATTGTTTCGGGTCTAAACCCATAATGCTCACGAGACATTATGTCTCACGTATTTTATTTTAAAATGCTATGTACTCAGGTAACAGGAAGGACGTTGAAAGAGTCGGGTGGGACCGTAGCTTCTGATGTATAATAATGTATAATAAACAGGTTTGAACCGTGGTTGTGAAACAAATTCGTGATACCCCGTTTGTAATGTAAATACATGGTTTGTTTTCAAACGTTGCAATAAGGTTTGTAAAAAAAAAAAATTGTGTGAAAAAAATTGGGGTGTTACAATTTGGTATCAGAGCCATGGTTTAAGCGAATTAGGTTGGGTAACCATCCTAGGCTTAAACTAGTGGATTAATAGTAAGTAAAGTAGTAGTATTAGGTACTAACTAACGGGGTAGAATCGCTAAAATATAGTATTGCAATCCACAGAAACCGATGAATTAGGGGATCTTGTGATAACATCAGAGCCAAAGTATATAGGTGGTTAAAGTAATATTGGGCCCGTATTATTGTAACCACAGGATATGCTTTGGAAATGGTGAAGTCACTAGGGAACCTGAAGAATTTGGTTGTGGAAATTAGTAGAGAGATACTTGCGGACACAGGTTCCATAGGAAGATCACATGCTATAGCTTTCGAATATATATATTGATAAATATATTATGTGGAGTAACAAAACGTGAATTTTATTATTTTATATAGTAAATGGCGAGCGGTGATCATAGCCTTTCAAGTGGGGGACGGGCAGCAAGCCATACTCCATCTCGTGGGAGTAATCCCGTCAATGATGCGGATAACATGGGTGATATGCCAAACCCAATACCGCAACCTCCACCCGTGACTTTGGAGGCTATTCAAAATCTTATTAGCAATCTAAAGACAGAGATGAGGGAGGATATGCGACAAATGTTGAATACACGGCTGGGGGACCCACAACCTAACCCTTCAGCAGATGATGCTTCTTGGAGACCTACTAATGGAGATTCGGTTACGGATGAGGATAGTGTGGGGACAGAAGATAAGAAGAGATGTTCTTTCAAAACTTTTCTGACGTGTAAGCCAACGGAATACTATGGTAGCTACGAGCATAAGGTTACGATGCGATGGATACGGGAGACAGAGCAAGTACTGGAAGTCAGCAAGTGTCATGAGAAGGATAAAGTTTACTATGCCTCACGAATGTTGAAAGACGATGCATTGGTCTGGTGGAACACTTTATACGAACTGGTTGGAAAGGATGTAATTTACAAGTGGTCGTGGACCGAATTCACCACCCGCTTGAAGAATAATATTGTCCCCTTCGGGACATAGAAAAACTTGAAGACGAATTTCTCACTTTAAAGAAGGGTAATTTGACCGTTGCCGAATATACTAAAAAGTTCAGTGATATGCTACCGTTCGTGGGAAACATTTACACTACGGAGCGGGCACGAATCAACCGTTATGTGAAAGGTCTACCCTGGGAGTATGAACTGGAAGTAAAACGGGCGGTAACCATGGATGCAGCGTTTGAGGCAGCAAGAAATGTCGAAGATGTGTGGAAACGAAGAACAGTGGAAAGGCAAATTTCTGGGGATAAACGTAAGTTCAGTGGCGGGAGTAGTAGTTGGAATAAAAAGGGAAAGTCGGTAGTGATGTCAACCAAACAGGGCAGCCGGAAGACATGTGAGAAATGTGGAAAAGAACATACGGGCGAATGTAAGATGGGAAGTGCAGCTTGTTTTAACTGCGGTCGAACGGGTCACAAGGCGAGGGAATGTACCTATCCTAAGCTCAGCGAAGTCGAGTGCTTTTCATGTCACGAAAAGGGGCACTATAGCTTTAACTGTCCGAAGAAGGGTGGCGAGACAATGGTATCAACTGCACAGAAAAAGACGGAGCCCCAAAAGGTGAAGACTCGCGCCTTTCAACTCACCCGAGAAGAAGCAAAGGAGGCACATGATGTGGTCTCAGGTACTCTACTAATTAACCAGATGCCTGCCTATGTATTATTTGATTCTGGTGCTACGTGTTTGTTTGTGTCCTACGGGTTTGGTCAAAAATTCAATACACCGCTAGAACCATTAGACCGTGTATGTGAGGTAGAATTGGCGAGTGGAAAGAAGGTGGAGATACAACATGTGTACCATGGCTGTGAACTCAGTATAGATGATCAGAAATTTTCGTTGAACCTTCTTTCGATTGGAGTGAAGACTTTTGATGTTGTCATTGGTATGGATTGGCTTGGAGCCAATGATACAAAAATTGCATGTGGGAAAAAGATAGTGTCGGTAAAAATTCCAGGTGGCAGCAAAGTCTACGTTTATGGTGAAAAACCCAAGAGGATGTCTAATCTGATCAGCGCAGCTAAAGTCAGGAGATGTTTGGTGAAAGGATGCTTATCCTATGTAGCGTATGTAATGGTGGAAGATAAAGTGAAGAAAACAGTACATGAAATTGATGTGGTGAAAGAATATCCTGAAGTGTTTCCAGACGATTTACCCGGTTTACCACCTGAGAGACAAGTAGAATTCCGCATTGATCTTGTACCCGGAGCTTCTCCTATCGCCCGTGCTCCATATCGCTTAGCCCTGACCGAAATGCGGGAGTTGATGTCCCAATTACAGGAATTGCTTGATAAAGGCTTCATACGCCCCAGTGTGTCGCCTTGGGGTGCACCAGTGCTGTTTGTCAAAAAGAAGGATGGCACGATGCGAATGTGCATTGACTATCGCGAGCTCAATAAAATTACCATCAAGAATCGTTACCCGCTACCACGGATAGACGATCTGTTTGATCAGTTGCAAGGCGCTGACTATTTCTCGAAGATTGATCTCCGGTCGGGTTATCACCAGGTGCGGGTAAGAGATGAAGATATTGAGAAGACTGCTTTTCGCACTCGTTACAGGCACTACGAATTTTTGGTCATGCCTTTTGGTCTGACGAATGCCCCAGCAATCTTCATGGATTTGATGAATAGAGTGTGCAAGCCGTTCCTTGATAAGTTTGTGATTGTCTTTATTGATGACATTCTTATCTATTCGAAGAATGCAGAAGACCACAAGAATCATCTGAGAACGGTGCTGGAAGTTCTAAAGAAAGAGAAGCTATATGCAAAATTTTCGAAGTGCGAATTTTGGCTGAGGGAGGTGCAATTCCTTGGACACGTCGTCTCCATCCAAGGCATTAAAGTAGATCCAGCAAAAGTGGAGGCAGTAATGAAATGGGAAATTCCCAAGACTCCGACGGAAGTGAGAAGTTTTCTTGGACTCGCCGGGTACTACCGACGGTTCATCCAAGAGTTTTCACGAATTGCGGTACCTCTTACGAAGCTAACAAGAAAAGGGGTAAAATTTGAATGGGGGGCGGAACAAGAGAAGGCCTTTCAGACACTAAAAGAGAAGTTATGCAATGCGCCGGTTCTTACCCTACCAGAGGGAACGGAAGATTTCGTGGTGTATAGTGATGCCTCTAATAAAGGATTGGGTTGTGTACTAATGCAGCGGGGAAAGGTGATAGCGTACGCTTCTCGACAATTGAAAGAACCCGAAACTCGGTATGCCACGCACGATTTGGAATTGGCAGCAATTGTGTTTGCATTAAAAATCTGGAGGCATTACTTGTACGGAACAAAGTACACCTTGTATACGGATCATAAAAGCTTACAGTACGTATTTTCTCAGAAAGATCTCAATATGAGGCAAAGTAGGTGGCTAGAGCTAATAAATGATTATGACTGTGAAATATCTTACCACCCTGGGAAAGCGAATGTGGTAGCAGATGCCTTAAGCAGGAAGTTTCATGAAAAGAAAAGTCAAGATAAGTTGATGAAAATCGAATTGAAATCAAGCCTAATAGAAAGCATCAAAGACGCCCAAAAGCAAGTATTGGAAAGAGGTGACTTAAAGAAGGAAAAGCTAGGAAAAGATGTGGTGTTTGGAGAAAATACCCAGGGATTGAAGACAGTCAAAAATCGCATATGGGTACCAAAAGCAGGTGGAATCCGAAAGTTGATACTAGAAGAATCCCATAAGTCAAAGTATTCCATTCATCCTGGAAGTACGAAAACTTATCGGGATCTCAAAGAACAGTATTGGTGGCCGGGAATGAAGAAAAGAATTGTCAAATATATTTCTAAATGTGCAACCTGTGCACAAGTGAAAGCGGAACACCAAGCCCCATATGGAAATACTCAACCATTGCAAATTCCAGCGGGGAAATGGGAAGACATAACCATGGATTTCATATTTGGATTGCCAAGAACCCGAAGAGGTCATAATGGTATTTGGGTCATTGTTGATCGTTTGACCAAAAGTGCTATGTTTTTGGCGATTAATGAAAATACACAATTGGAAACGTTGGCGCAGATATACAAGGATGAAGTTATACGACTTCATGGAGCTCCCTTGTCAATTGTGTCTGACAGAGATCCACGGTTTACCTCAAAATTGTGGGAGGCACTACAAGAACGTATGGGGACGAAAATAAAAATGAGTACAGCTTATCATCCCCAGACTGACGGGCAAAGTGAACGAACTATTCAGACCGTAGAAGATATGCTACGATCTTGTGCTTTGGATTTTGGTGGAAATTGGGACGAGCACTTGCCGTTGGTGGAATTTTCTTATAACAATAGTTATCATTCCAGTATTGGGATGCCACCATTCGAAGCTTTATATGGCAGAAAGTGTAGAACCCCTTTATGTTGGTTGGAAGCGGGGGAGACCAAAATGACTGGGCCAGAAATTGTGAGAGTAACAAACGAAAAGATTAAAGTAATTCAAGCTAATATGAAAGCCGCTCAAGATAGACAGAAGAGCTATGCAGACTTGAAGAAGAGACCCTACGATTTAAAGGTAGGTGATCTTGTAATGCTCAAAGTGTCACCGTGGAAAGGTGTGGTAAGATTTGGAAAGAAGGGTAAACTAAGTCCAAGATATATTGGACCATTCAAGATTTTGAAAAGAATTGGTGAACAAGCTTTTAAATTAGAATTACCACGTGAACTGAGTGCTATTCATGATACGTTCCATGTGTGTTATTTGAAAAAGTACTTTGGGAAGAGTGAACTTGTTATTCCGTTGGAAGACTTACAAGTAGAGGCCCCGAATAAGCTGATAGAAGAACCAGAAGCGATGTTGGAAGTGAGAACTAAAAAGCTAAGGAATAAAGAAATTGATTTAGTTCTGGTCAAATGGAAGCACTCGTCGGGTTCAGATTTGACTTGGGAGACTTTGGAAGACATGAAGAAAAGATACCCGAATTTCACGAATTATGAGAAGATTCCGAGGACGGAATCCTCTTAAGGGGGAGAGGTTGTAAGAACCCGTAAAAAACTTGTAATAAAATATGTAAAATAATCGGGCGAAAAGAGTGAAAAGTTGTAAAAGGGTAAAACGGTCTTTTGACACGTTATAAGATTAATATTTAAAATAATATGTATTTGTGAAATAATAACATAAGAAATAAAAGTTTATGTGAAATTTGGAGTTTTACCGCGTGAATAGTGAAATACGACCAAAAAGGGCAAATTGGTCATTTGACATGGAAATGACCAAAAATGTCAAAACAATGTTAAGTTAAGAGTTTAGGGAACTTAGGTTGCAAAGTTATGGTGTTAGGACTATTTTTATAGAAAATTTAGAAACAAAGGGACTAAAGTGCAAAGAAATTATAAAAAATTTAAACATAAAATAAGAGAGTTATTACTCTCTATACTCAGAAATCAGTGGAACGATCCAGAGAAAACTAGAGAGAACTAGAGAGAGCACGGAAAAAGAAACATTTCTAGAGATTATAGCAAGGAATTGAAGTTGGAATTGGTGATTCCAACCCTTGAAAGGTACCATCTTCTTTGTTCTAACCTAGGTTTTGGTGGGTGTTCTTGATGTGGTATATGGGATGAATTAAAACTGCAATTTCAGTTAGGAATCATGTGGTTTAAGTGGCTAATGCTTCTAATAAGTCATTAGTCAAGAATTAAACCCAAGAACATGAAAGTAGATCGCTATTTTTGAAAGTTTGCAATTTTGATCAAGAACTTTAATTCCTGTAATTGAGTTATTGAACTGTTTTTAATAGCTTAAAACATGTAATTAGTCAAGGGTTTTGGTCCTAGAACAAACCCCATACGATTAAGCACTGAAATAAGTGCTTAATGGGTGAAAACTGCGTGCTACAGTGCACAAATCGCGACTAAACAGGCTACTGCCCAGGCGCCAGGCGCGGTGCGCCCAGACTCTAGGCGAGGTGCGCCCAGGCGTGGTGCGCCCTGATACTGGCGTGGTGCGCCTTCAGTCAGGGGCTGGGCAGGGACCAAAAATGTTAAAATTTTCAAATAACTCAAACGTTAGAAACCATAGCTAGACATGTCCGATTGACCTGAAATTTCAGACATAACCTTAACATGGTATAAGAATATGTCGGGAATGGTCAAATCCGTAATCCGACCTTGCGGAAAAGTTACTGTAGCGGCAGAGGCTAAAAACACTATTCATGCTCATGATTTTTAGAATTTGAGCTAGGCTTGTCCAATGAACTCCAAATTTGAAACACAAGTCTAATATAGTCAAAGATTTCATGGAAAAGAGTCGGAACTGAAATACGACCCCTCGGGGGTACTGTAGCAGAATACGCGTATTTCGGAAGAAAACCGTTAAACGAATTTATTAATAGTTATACATTTATTATAACCCATAGTAGCATCGTATGACACTCTTGTGCTGTAAGTTAGTTGTTATATATATGAATTGAATATAAACGTATATCTTGTAAAAAATAGGTGGTGGTTCAAATACGGTGAACCGAGCGAAGGAAAAAGAGGTGCAAACGATTAACTGAACCGAGGTGAGTGTTATGTGGATTTTTCGAGTACATAGCTAAATGAATTTTATTTAAGGTATTTTGGAGTCAAAGTGATTTATGTCTTTAAAAGTATGATTATAATGTGAAAGTAATGGAACCAGAAATACAATGTGATTGGATTATGACGATAAGTTGTTTTAGTATCCGGATAAAGACCACGGCCTGCTGCGGTAGGGGTGGCAATAAGACACTACTGGGATGGTACCTCCCGTCGCGAAGTAGTTGTCTTACCTTGATAGATGAATCCGTTTCATGCTATTGGGGAAGTAGTTATACGGGTGCGTCTCGTATAAAACCTACGGGTGCGCTCGTAGGAATGTACCATCATGAAATAATGAGTACCTGTGGGTGCGCTCACAGGAAATGTAAAACTTGGAAATTTAAAGGATAATGATATAATTGATAAATTGTTTCGGGTCTAAACCCATAATGCTCACGAGACATTATGTCTCACGTATTTTATTTTAAAATGCTATGTACTCAGGTAACAGGAAGGACGTTGAAAGAGTCGGGTGGGACCGTAGATTCTGATGTATAATAATGTATAATAAACAGGTTTGAACCGTGGTTGTGAAACAAATTCGTGATACCCCGTTTGTAATGTAAATACATGGTTTGTTTTCAAACGTTGCAATAAGGTTTGTAAAAAAAAAAAAAAATTGTGTGAAAAAAATTGGGGTGTTACAGTTTACCTCAACCTTTGAAAAGTTACTTGTGGTTTTTTTTTTCTACCCACTCAAACTTTTACTTTTCTTGGTCAACTTTAATCAACGGAACAACAATCAAGGAGCAGTTTTCTACAACTCTCCTATGATAACGTGCCAATTTAAGGAAACTACAATTTTAGTCAGATTCCCCAGGCAGTTCCCGTTTTATCACAGCGTTATTTCCACTGAATCTACTTTATCATCTTTGGCACTGTTAACATGCCCAAAGAATTGAAACTTCTTTTAGCCAAATTTCATACTTGGAAAACTTCGCATATCACTTTTCTCAACGAAGTAACTCCAATATTTGACACAATCATACATCATATTCAATCGGGTTCCGAGAATATCGAATTCTCGGTAGTCAGTGCACCTACACATTAACTTGTCTTTCTTCTTTTCAAACAAGATAGGGTTTCACACGATGATACATTCGGCCATATGAAACCCCAATTCAAAAACAATTTCTTCTAATTGTTTTCCCACTCTGCCATCTCTGCAGGTGCTAATACAGAGCCTAAATAACAATAACGGCTCCCGAAATCAGTTTAATCATAAACTCTTCTCGCCAATCTGGCGATAATCCTGGAAGTTCTTTGGAAGAAACATCCAAGAATTCATTTAAAGTTTTACACTTCTGTCACCGCTTTATTTAGCTTGGCCAATACTACACATGCTAACTAAAACATCCTTCCTTTACTAACTCTTTTCTGAGTTTGAGCAAAGAGAAGTAATCGGTATTCTCAACAACGGTCATTTACTCTGGATTTTGCTCCATTTCATTTCTGATTTTTGAACCATAATGTTCATTTGTCTACAATTCATGTTAGCATCATTCATTGCTAACTAATTCATATGCATAATTTCTTCAGATTCATTGGTAGTCATCAGCTTCAGATTTATAGGGAAAAATGGTCCCGTAAATCCTAGGCAGACTACCTTCCAGGTGTTAAATATCTTGAACATATTTGCTATCTGCTATAGCTACTTCCAAAATTTTCATCCATAATCGTTGATGAAATATTCAGACAAGACATCAAAGTCACCGATCCCAAGCACAGCTTCATGGATCAAATATAACATATACGGGGATTATATTCAAAACAATCATACATAAGACCATATCAGTCTACTCACAAGCTTCTTCCACAGTCTGCTGGGATGCTCGTGGTGTCACTGGTCATTCTCGACCGTTCATTTCTTCTTTCTTTTATCCCCGCTCTTTCTTGGGTTTATCACCCGTTACTCCACATTTAACATGTGAACATTTCGTAGGGAAGTGATCTATAGCTCCGCGCTGGAAACACTTCCGTCCCATCCAACAAGCTCGAGAAATATGCTCTTGTTTCTACGATTTCAACAATTCAGCGGTAGAGTCACAACTCTAAAATTTTCTGAGTGCTTTTCCTGCACTTCTTACACCACATCGCCTTTTTTATTTTGGTCCCTTCCCTTTAAGGTTGGACCTAAATTGTGTTAACTTCTTCTGAAGCGTCCACTAATATTTTTCTGCTTTTCTTGTAGTCTCAACTACTTTTCTTTCACCTTGAATTTCAGTCAGGGTGAGAAACTAATTCCTTTTTCTGACCACATCATCTACTATTGCTTGTCATGTGGATTTTATACTACTTGTCTTCTTGCCCATCATTCAATGGAGCCTTGGGAAAGGGCTGGTCCACCTCTTAAACTCCACGCCCAAACTGCTCATACTTCTTATACGTCAGAAGTCAGCAACGGTTAGGTTATATATATAATAACAACTTATATACACCTAACTATACATCATATCTACTATCTCAAGGTTTAAGTCCAGGAATCTACTCTATAGACACCTAGTTCACTTAAACAACGGCTCTGATACCAACTTGTAACACCCGACTTTTAAAACAAAAACACCCCTGAAAATTTTCATTTAAATCAAAGGTTTCAATACATTAAACCTTAACAAAAGGGGTATATTTTATTAAAAACGGGTACAAGTGTATCAATGAGAGTATAAAATACCGTAATCTCCTTTGAAGCCGGGCTGCTACTGACAGCATCTAAAAGTCCCACTTCTTTAGTCACGTACTCTATCTTTTTCCTTATCAGGATCATGCTAACCTGCAGGGACATTTAACAAATAACGTGAGCTATAAAGCTCAGTGAGTAATCGTATCTGCAAATAACATGTATAAAAATACATTCATATATCTGTCTGGATGTCGGATCCAAACTCCTAGCCTTACTGGCTAACCGTATGTCTCTTAGGATTTCACATCCTACTTCATAGCCTTACAGGCAGTCATTTACATACATTTCTGTCCCATATTTCATAGTCATAATTGACCGCACCATATATCATGGCTATATAAGCCGCACCATGTGTCGTGGCTATATAAGCTGCACCAAAACATTTTCAATATACAAGTCATAGCCCTAAGGCCGCACCAACAGTTACATCATTAATTTCATAACCCAAAGGCCGCACCAGCTGGGTTCAATAACCCGATATCATGATCATAAGACCCCACCATCTGGATTCAAGACTAATATCATAATCATTTATGGCTCACGAGTTTGCCCTGCTTTTTCCTAGACTCACGGCTCCGTTCTTGTCATATCATTGACTCACGGCTTACCCGGTATTGTCTTTTTATTTTTATCGACTCACAGCTCCGTTCTTGTCTTTCACAGACTCACGGCTTATCTGGTATTGTCGTATTAATGACTCACAGCTCCGTTCTTGTCTATCGCAGACTCACGGCTTATCTGGTATTGTCTTTTCAATGCATCTGTAAACTGTCAAATTTCGTCCCCCGAATCTGTTTCAATCTGCAACAGTCCGATCAACACATATCATATATGATATAAGTGAGATTACTCACCTGGATACTTGCTGCATTTTAATTCCGGTTGTTTCTTTCTTTTGCATACACCACAACCATTTGTCCCGTACCTATATATTCATTTATATACCAAATGATCATAGGTTAATTACCATTTCAGTTGATTCTAGTGCTCAAGAGTCTAATATAAGACCAATTCCAAGCATTTCCAATCAATAACCATCATTATAAAAATTTAATACACTTCCCAAAATACGCGTATTCTACTACAGTACTTTTGGGAGGTCGTATTCGTATTCCGATAATTTTCCATGAAGTTTCACAACATATTAGACCTATGTTTAAAATTTCAGGTCAATCGGATAAGCCTAGCATCAAAACCAAACTTGGAAATTGCACCAAATTTTAACAGAGGATTTCTGCACTTCTGCCGCACCCTCGCGTCGCGACCAAGGCCAATATGGTCGCGTCGCGACTGCTGGGAATTCAGGCAGTAAGCTCCGATTTTGTGCTAGAAAATCCCATTTTCTCATATTAAGTGCTTAATACTCTGCTTAATCGGTAGGGGTTTGTTCCAAGACCAAAACCCTTCATTTACCACAAGTTTTAAACAATGGAATTGGTAATTCCAATCCATTTCTAACATTTCCCGTTTTTCACATTTTTGGTCCAAAACCGAAATTATCAAAGATTAATCACTTCTACTGATTTATTCTCATCTCTAGCAACATTTGGAACTCATTAGAACCCATTAGAATCCACTGGATCATATAAACATGTATTCTAGGGTTCTTGAGCAAAGTTCCAAATTTTCATTAATAGCAACATACTTTCGATTTAATGTGTGTTCTTACAACACAAGCATGTTTAAGACTTATAATTATACAAAATCACTTGGATTATAACTGGAATTCAGTTTCCAGTTCATCCCAAGAAAACCCACCAAGAACACCTTCAAGAACTTGGTTAAAAATCAACTACTAACCTTGTTTAACTTAGGAATCATCAATTCCAAACACTTGTTCCAAATTCACGCTTCAACTCTTGTGGATTTCCAACAGATTGCTCTCAAAAAATCCTTCCCGTAGCTTCTCAACTGATCAGCCACAAATGGAGAGTCAACTCTCCTATTTATACCTCAAAATTTTACAAATTTAGTCCCTAAGTTCATTTTCTTGAACTTTTGGCACTTTTTTCACATTTTATCACATATAACTTTCATTCCTTAAACTTTTACCACAAGCAAACAATATTTTTACATAATTGGTCCTTCACATGGTCAAATGACCAAATTACCCTTTTATGGTAAAATGACCAAATTACCTTTTTTCTAGTATTAATTTTCTAATACTTAGAACACCATATTAAATCATAAATACACTATGATTAACATACTAATACTTAACAAAAGTATTGTGGTGTTACATTTACCATAGTGTTTATCGTCATGATGTCCTACAAAAATTGCAATGTTTACAGACTAACATCATTCTTTGAAAATTTGAACAAAAAAATATCGATAGTTGCAATGATTGATGGGGAAAGGTGGGAGGTTTCCCCGAAGACGAAGACGAAGACGAGAAGCATACAATTCATATGGCAACTGTTTTTGTAGGTGGGGAAGATGACAATGATTGATGGGAGGTTTCACCGGAGACGAAGACGAGAAGCATGCAATTCATACCGTAAGGTAGGTGGGGTGAGTTATGGGGCCATTTTCTATTTTAGACTTAATAATCGTTAAATAAATTGTAAAATAGAAATCAAAGGGTTAAAATAGTTTTTTCAAGTTTGACAATAATCCATAATCAAACTAGCTGAAAAGGACCATATCTGCAGTTTTGAAACCTTTTGTGCTGTACCCAAAGAAAATAATAAACCATAATGACCAGTTTTGCAATTTTCTTTTTTGGTCGTTTTAGTTGATGTTTATGAAAAATACATGTGTCGTTTAAGAATACAAATTGTTTCTACGTTAGCAGTAGGCGTATATGCTTGCCTATCGGAGGTCAATGTTCGATCATGAACCCTTCAATTTCTATTCTAACGGGTTACCAAAGCCATGTTTGGGCTAACCCGTAATCCGGTCTAAGATCTTGGCCAAAGTCCGTCCCTGCAAGTTTTCTGTTCACAAAATTGACCAAAGTTTTATTCCTTTGTTACTAATTCTGTTCAACTTTCTTCATAGTGTTCCTATTATTTTTTTTAACAATTTTGACTCATGTTTTAATTTTTGTTACAAAAACGTTGTTTTACAAATATTCCTCGAGCTTTTAAAACTTAGCTTTTTCTTTAGAATTTTATTTCTTTTATATATATCTTTTTTTTTACAACTTCATTAATATTACAACTTTGTTTTTTACCAAATCATTTTTACAAATTTTCAATTTTAACATCTTCTATATTATTAATGCTTTTAATTTTTTTTTAGAAATCGAAATCTTTATAATGTTTTTAATACTTTTCCTTTTTGAAAATTGATATTTTTTTATTAACCGGTTTTCAATTCTTTTATATATATATGTTTACATGAATATAGGGTTATAAAATTATGTAATTTTTTTGAATATATTCGTTTTCAAATACCAAAAAACACTATTTAATTAAACATAATTACACCGTACATTAAATTTCCACTTGCCATGTCTAATTTAAACATTTATAAAATTTTATATTACATTTTAGTTTCAAAAAGTAAAGTTAAAACAATTTCAAAAACTACAAATAAATTTGAATTAATTTTCTAACCATATTAATTGCTTTTTCATCATCATTAAGCATTATAGTTATTAAAATACAAACAAAAAACACTAAAAATCTCAAAGTAATCAACCTTAAAAACTTTAAACAAGCTATAATGATCAATTACTTTATCACAAAACTTGCATACTTTATTTACTTATATTTTAATTTAGATATTTAACTAACAATAAAAAAATCTTATTAAACTACAAGTCAACCAAATGTTTCATTTTCATTTATTCAACTATACACTGATTATAAAATTTTCCACTTATTTAGTTATGGAACAATGTTGTATTCTCTCAATTGAACTTACAAAATTCTTTTTAACCTGACATGTAACATATACTATGTATACAATATAGTTCTAAGAGAAAATTACACGAATGGTCCCTATGGTATGGGGTAACTTGCACGCTTGGTCCCTAATCTTTTTTTTTTAACTCGGACAATCCCTATTTTTTGATTTTGTTGCGCGCTTGGTCCCTTCCAGACATAAAAAGTCTATTTTGCCCTTAACAATTTCATTTTAATTTTCCTTTATTTGTTTATTATTTTTAAATTAAAAAAAATCCAATTACCCCAACCCATATCAATTCACCCCTAAAAATTATCTGGGTCATCCTCTTTCCCGCCAGCTTCCCATCCGACAACCAAGATAAATCACCACCTTTTACTGCCAACCACCTCAAAATCGTATTCAGTCACCGGAAAAGTCTATCAATTCGGTTACCGGAGAAAATTACCACCATCTCTGCCACATGACTAAAAGACGGGAAAATATTGGATCAATGTCAAAATTCAGTGAAAATACTAACCCGAAAATTCATTCAACCAAGGAATCAAAACCCTTTCAAGAAATCTACAAATCAAAAACATAAATCAAACCTAGAAATCCATTCCAGAAATTCAACACTTTTATAAACACATAAACACACATAGGCATAAAACCTGCAACACAACCAATCTTCCATTTACACTAACAATCAAGAAATCGTTATGCAAAAAAAAAAAAGCCAATCAAACCCGATGTCGACGACCTTGTGGACGGTGGTTAGTGTATTGGGAAGGAGGCTTTAAGCCAAACCCGTGAAGAAAGAGACTACAAGGTTGCAGATCTGGTACTGAAGGAGATGGTCGGCGATTTCTGTTCAAGTCCGCCACAAAAACAGATTGTAAGGTTGAATATCCGGTATCGAAGGAGTCTGCAAGGAGCTTTGAATCATACCCCTAAAAGGAAGGATAAAGAGGCGGCAACGATTTTTGTTCGTCACCGATATTTGTTCGTCGGGGAAGGAGACGGTCGGACGTTGGTGGCAAGAGCAGCGGATGTTGTGGTAGAGACTTTGCACTCATCGAGGACACTAGAGAGAAAAGGCTCCGACAAGTTGAAGAGGATGGGTAAGCGATGGAGGAGATAGCCGGAGAAGGAGTCGTAGGTGTGAAGAAAGCGTGAGATGAAAGTGTGAAGAAACCGTGAAGAAATCATAGGAGGTTTAGGGCTGATTAGGTAATTGGATTTTTTTTAAATATAAAAATAATAAATAAATAATAGAAAAAGAAAAAAGAAATTGGTAAGGCCAAAATAGACTTTTTACACCTGAGAGGGACCAACCGCGCAACAAAACCAAAAAATAGGGACCGTCCGAGTTAAAAAAAAGAATTAGGGACCAAGCGTGTAAGTTACCCAATACCACAGGGACCATCTGTGTAATTTTCTCTAGTTCTAATGAGAAAACATATGTTCGATTCTAATACGAATAATAATATCTATCAATGGGGGACCCAACAAATTGATTCAAGTTCAATTCAAATGTATCACACTTTCTTAAAAAGAGAGAGTTTTATTACTTACGTAGAATCGAAGATTTGCTTAAACCTAATCACAGTATCACGTTTATGGTATTTTTATTGCCATTCTTAGACGATGAGTCTTGCTTGCCGAAGCTAAAATAGAAATAAATTTCTATAAAGTGGGAGGAAAGAGAGTCTTTGCGACCCAAGCCGCCTTGTTGGTAGTCTTCCTTATTTCAACTTTCACTTTCCTCTTTTACTTTCTCTCTCTAAGGATTTGGTTGTGTACCCGCGAACCCATCCATCTCAAACACCCAAAATGGCTTGACGGTACTCTAAGATTCGCAGCCGTTGGTCGCCGTCGTCACTCGTCGTCTGTGAGTTTACCCATTGCGTTCTCTTTTGTTACGCCTGTTGTGCTTTACTTCTCAGATCCATCTACTTTTCTTTTACTAAATCGCTTGGTGGTATCAAATAAATGGTTTTGGTTTGTACAAATTCGGTTCAAATTTAGCTTGTTTCTGTCTAGGGTGAGTTTGATTTCTTGTATGTTTCATCATTTTTTTGATTGTAATCGTGCTGGGTTCGGTTGATCTAGCTGTCACATACCCCACGGAGTTAATAATTCATCTACTAGTTTGAGTAACGCTTTATAACATTTTAATTGGTTGCTAATAAGGGTTAAATAGTTATTTGTATGGCTAGCAAAGCGGTTGAGTTGCATGATTACCATTATTTTGATTTTGCGTTGCTGTTAGCTTTTCATGGATGTTAATTAGGGTTTTATTAAGTGCTTCTGCTTCGAAACAATGCCTCGTAAATTCATGTTCAGCATATTGATACAAGAGATATAGACCCAAAGCTGTTCTTTGCTTCGAGTTCTGATGCTTAAATTAGGGTTCCTTTTAAGGGCCTCGAGAATTAGGGTTATCTGAATGAATGATTTTCCCTCTATCTATAGTTTAGTTGGGGATCTCTAAATGTGGATGAAATTTTGGGCATCTTGGCTTTTTTCAGAACCCTCCTGATTAGAAAAATATTTAATAACGCGTATAACATCTTGCTAGATTATGCTTCCAGTTTTGATGTTTGTCTGGATAAATGATGTTTTTGTCTCAATTGAAGGGTTCCAAGTCCTTAATTCCACCATGGAGGACTCACAATCTGTAGCTTCACTCTTGGAGTCAACAACCTCAAAAATCCAACAACTTCAAAAAGCATTTGCTGAGCTGGAAAGTCACCGAGCTGTAACCCTAAACCTAAAATGGAAACAAATTGAAGACCATTTTCATGGACTTGAAAAATCCCTAAAAAGACGTTTCACCGAACTCGAAGACCAAGAAAACGAATTCAAAATCAAAACAAATCAATCCCAAAAGCTTCTAGAAAGCCGCCAATCAGCTGTCATAGCCAAAGAAGAAGCTTCCCTAAAAAAACTCCAAGAAAAACGAGATCTTGCAGTCGCCGCCATAACCAGCGGCACAATGGTGGAAGAAGAGAAACCGCCGCCACCATCGCCGCTGCCACCACCGACACCGGAGTTAATATCAACACTAACAAACCCTCAACTTGCTAAACTATGTCAAGAAAATGACGTGGCGGGACTACATCAATTTATTTCCGACAACCGGAAAAATCTCGCCACCATAAAGGAGGAGATTCCAGTGGCTTTACGGGCGGCGGTTGATCCGGGGGGTTTCGTTTTGGATTCGGTTCGCGGGTTTTACGATTTAGTTGACGGGAAAAAAGACGCGAATTTATTAGGGCAACGAAGAACGTGTATAATGTTGATGGAGTGTTTGAGTGTTATGTTGGGAAATCTTGACGCGGGTTTTGTGTCGAGGGTAATTTCGGAAAATGTGAAAGAAAGGGCGAAGGGTATTGCGGATGAGTGGAAACCGAAATTGGATGATCTTGATTTGGATGCGAGTAATGGGAATTCATTGGAAGCTCATGCTTTTTTGCAACTTGTTGCTACTTTTGGTATCGATTCTTGTTTTGTTAAAGAAGATTTGATAAAGTTGGTACCAATGGTGGCTCGCCGCCGCCAGGCCGCCGATCTTTGCCGCTTTCTTGGGTTGTCAGAGAAGATGCCAGGTTCGTTTTTTATTCTCAAGTATGTGTGGGAAATTGGACAAAATAGTAATTTTGTCAATTTTTTTTTTTTGTTTTCAGGTGTAATTGATGTGTTGGTGAATAGTGGAAGGCATATTGATGCTGTTAACTTAGCATTTGCTTTTGAGCTTACACTGCAATTTTCTCCAGTTTCATTATTGAAATCATACTTAACAGAGGCAAGGAGAGTCCCTTCACCTACCAAATCAGGAAATTTGTCTCCTGCACAGGTTCTTTTTCTCATTTTCTGTACTATGTAATCCTGTCAGTAAATTACATTTCTGGTCCCTGAGTATAGCTGATAATTGCAATTTTGGTCCCAAATTTTTTTTTCTTGCAAGTTGGGTTCTTGTTTGAGGTTCTTATAACGTTTTTGGTCCACCATCCAAGTAAAATGATTATAATTTTGTGACCAGAATTGCAAAAATCAGCTCGGGGGACCAAAAATAATCATTTTACTTGAAATAGAGATCCAAAACATTACAGAACTTCAAATGAGGACTAAAGCTTCAAAAAACTCTTTGGGACCAAAATTGAGATCATCAGCTATTTTTGGCCTTTTTTGAGGTTTTTGTAACATTTTTGGTCCCTGATCCAAGTAAAATGACTATTTTTGGGACCAAAGTTGCAACAAAAAATAGTCATGTTACTTGGGAAGGGTCCAAAAATGCTACAAAAACCTTAAAAGGACCAAAATTGGAAGAGAAAAATTTACGGGACCAAAATTGCAATTATCAGCTCTACTCAGGGACAAAAAATGCAATTTACTCTAATACTGCCAAACTACTAACATTTAGATTAAATTACAATTTGGTCCCTGAGTATAGCTGATTTATTTTTTCCATTTTTGGTCCAAAAAAGTTTTCTCTTGCATTTTTGGTACCAAAATTGCAAAAAATCAGCTATATTCGGGACCAAAAGCAGTCATTTTACTTGGGACAGGGACCAAAAACTTCAAACAATGACCAAAATCGCAAGAGAAAGCTTTTCGGCACCAAAATTGTAAAAAATCAACTATACCCGGGACCAAAAATGTAACTAACTAACATGTACATTTTCAAAACTTCAATCTCTAGAACGATGTAACCGAGCGAGAACTATCCGCTCTAAAAGCCGTAATCAAGTGCATCGAAGAACACAAGCTCGAAGACCAGTACCCAGTGGGCCCACTTCAAAAACGAATACTCCAACTCGAGAAGGCCAAAGCAGACAAAAAACGAGCCACGGAAGTCGCAAAACCGCAACCCAAAAGACCCCGCGCCAATGGCATAGCGGGATACGCGCCCCGTAACACTAACATCGCTGCTGACAAGAACTTGTACTCTAGGATGACCGACAGGTACGCACCACCGTCACAGTACGTGTATGACAACAGACCCTACGGTTACCCGGTTCAAGCCGATACCCACATGGGTGCGTACATGGGCACCCCGGCTTACAACATGGGTCCCAATCATGGTCATGGACATTATTTTGCAACGGGGGTACCAGTACCAGGCTGCTTATATGCACTGAGGTTGTAGGGAAAAGGGGAGAGAGAGGGTTTAATGGACTTATTTTAACTTGTAGGAGTTAACCCTGTTGAATTAATTAATCTGATGTTTTACTGTATTAATGTGGAGAAAAGAATGTTAAGGCTATGTTTACTTTAGTTCTAAACTTTGTTGTGTTAGGTGACAGACGCTATAAGTGTAATCCTCTAATATATGCACTACTTCTGTTGTTAGTTATGTTGAGTAATTTCTTGTGTGAAGTATTATAATTTCTCTGTATTTGGTTCACTTAGGTGTAGCTTGCTACATTGTAATGTATTTGGTGAGATGATCAAACGCAAATGAGCTAAAGTTGTAAGATTTTTAAAACAAGAAATAACTTGTACAAGGAACGTAGGAAGATTTATCGCTTTATAAGATCCTACTTCAAAAGCTTTATTATCATTACCTGTATGGTGTCATATCATCATAACAACATACTCATGGTGCATACATTCAACAACGACATTTCAAGTATTCAAAAGCTTACTTTGGATCTTCATTTTCAAAATAATTATAGTGACGTTTTGAAATCAAAATCAATATTTAAATTAAGATTTACATAATAATATTGTAAGGTCATCCACAATGTATTGAACATTAAATAGCTTAATGGATGAAACCAATATTAATTCACTTTCTTAGAACATAACTTTCACTTTCTTACAACTTAACGTTTTCTCCTACGATGCATTAAACTCTAAGAAAGTTTAATGTGACATTTTAAAAACTTAAGAAGTTTTATTTTTCCCATTAAATAGTTCAATGGTCATTGAACTCCATATATGTTGAACGTCAACGTGACATCACACCATGATTGAGTTTAATCCTGACAACTAGAGAATTCACATTATTCAACTATTGTATTAAAACAAGTTTTGAAACATAGCAATTTTTGAATCGTAAAGGATACGATTAAGTATCATAACTTTTTTAAAACATATTATTTTTTTATTATAACAAATTAAGCATCATAAACATATTGGATCATAAAGACTTTGGATCATGTTGTTTTGTATCATATCATTTCTTTTAAAATTATTTTTTTTAAAACTTGTAATATTCTAAAATAAATGTGTTACGCAAACAATTTTATTTTTGAAAAGTTTATAATATATGATATATCAAAAGTTTTATAATATATATGATGGTTCATATAAATTTTACGTTACCTTATCATAAATGTACCTTAATTACCTTGATAAATTTCTTTCACATACCGTTACAATCAAATTTCTATAAATTTACACTAACAAAACATCATATGTATTCAACTTTTCAGTCTTGATCTCCCTCAAGTTGATCATTGCAAGATGTATAAAATGAAGAACACGACTTCTATTCTTGCTATTGTCGTTGCATTGATGCTTCTTTTGGCTGACGTTCATGCTCAAGATTGTAATCCTGATCGAGAGATAAATGATTGTTATCCAGCTCTAAGTTCTAAAGGATCACCATCTTCACTTTGTTGCGATGAATTACGTCGCCATAATAATTGCCTATGTGAATACGTAGACATTAATCGTCATATATTGCCACCAAACTATCAATTTCTTCGTAGGATTGCTAAAACTTGTAGTGTCTTCTTTCCGTTTTGTCCTGTATAATATTTTGGTTGTGTCGTTACATAAATACTAATAAATAAAAAGTTTTGTCTTCATGGTTTTGCATTTTTGTATTTCCTTTTAGGTGTATTTGTGTTTGTGATCACGTTGCCCTAACATGTATATGGTGTCCAAATAGTAACGTTCTTGTTTTTTTATAAAATAAAAAAGAATATAAAAGTTATTTTTGACAAACTTTATAATTAAATTGTTTTGAACTAGGGTGAGAAAGTCGCGCGTTGATACGGTTATGGGGAAATACTTTGGACAACAAATATGTTTAAAAACGGATATGTAAAATCTTAAAAAACATACAAACAAATATATAAACCGTAAAAAATTACAATCTTATGCAAACACAAAAATACAAATGATTTAGAAGGTAATCATCCAAAAAACAAAATTTGTGTAAAATACAGTAACATAGTAAGTTAAAAAATATTTTTGTTCAAGTAAGTTTTAAAAAAATGAAAAAAAATTTGTAAAATAAGTTAGAGAAAACCATGAAAAAAGTTTGCAACAAATTAATAAAAAACTAAAATGTAAACAAAAATGACAAAAATAAAAAATTGGATGTGGAAAAGTATAAAAATTGACCAAATATATAAAAGAAAAACTTAATGGTATAGAAATCGCAATAAAAAACCTGAATATAACAAATAATGATAAAATAAAAGTATTATCCAAATATGTAAACAAATAAACTTGAAAAGGAAAAAAGAAAAAAATTGATGAATGCTAGCATTATGGTGCATGTTAGCCTTTTTAAGAGGTGCGTTTTAACAATAACCAATTTCAAAAATGGCCAGAATTGTATTATATATAATATGCAATTATGCATTGTAGTTGATTCTATATTTACTCTTGACATAGGAGTAATATTTTTTGTAGCAATCTTTTATCTGCTTTGCAAAATATTATTATTTTGGTTTAATGATATAAATCCAAATTGGAATTAGAATTTTCAGATACCGCAAAAGATTGCATCTACCCTTTGAATTTGTTTACAAGTTGCAACTTATCTCGCATAACATAAGGGCTACTGATGAAAACAAAGAATTTAAAGGGGTCTTTTAAGCATGTGCACAAAAGTATAGAGGCTATTTTAGTACTTCACTTGCATTTGAAAAACGACTTCATGAACTACTTCTCTCCGCTCAAACTCGGAAGTAATATTGCCGCCAAGAATGAGAATCGCCGAGATTTCTTCACCGGATCTCCGGCAGACGCAGTCACAGGATCCGAAATCCGATTTACTCTGCAAACTAGAAGCATTAACAACTGAAATCGAACGCCACTCGCCGGAGTCTCCTTTGCTGGAGTCCGTCCCCGCTGCTCTCCGGCATGGATTGACTCAACTAACTTCTCTAGCACCTTTCCAGAACTCCGTGAAGCTGCAGATATGGAAGTTGAGTTACCGTTTATGGAATGCATGCGTTGATCTATTCAACTTCGTCCGATCATCGTCGTCTAAAATTACAGAGGAACACGCTAAACTCCGGCAAGTCTCCGCAGATCTTCTCTTCCTCGTCGTTGACGTTTCCGGAGTCCCTTCACCTTATTTCAAGTGCGCTTCGTTTTTCTACAAAACAGGTATTATCTGGCATGATCTCCGTAGGTACGATCTCGCTAGCAATTGCTTCGAGAAGGCGACAGATCTTACGTCAAAAGTCGAGATTACTAATGTATCCGATCGTGAGGAGCGTAGGCTGCTTCTAGATTTAAATATCTCAAGATCCAAAACAGCCTGGGAGGTTTCTGATAGAAATTTAGCGATTAATTTACTAAATAGGTCAAAGAGAGTACTGTTCGGAATTGCAGAGAACTACATTTCCTTAGCAAATCAATATATGAATTTCGGAAAATTGGTTTTATCAAAAAACGAAGCCACTGGCGTGAACGAGGCGCTGAAGTTAATGAATGAAGCTCTGGAACTGTGTGAGAAGGGGTTACGAAATGTGAAAAAGCCAGACGAAACCCTAGCTCTGAAGGAATTAAAGCTGAAGACACTGAGATTCATGGCCGCATCACATCTTCAGAGAGATGAATTTGAAAACGTTTTGAAGTGTGTGAGAGTTTTGAGAGATGGTGAGAAAGGGGAAGATCATCCCAGCTCTAGCGTGTTAGCCATGAAGGCGTGGTTAGGGTTAGGTAGACATGGAGAAGCAGAGAAGGAGTTAAAGGGGATGGTAGTAAATAAGGGGATTCCAGAGGGAGTTTGGGTATCAGCGATGGAATCATACTTACAGGCAGTAGGAACTTCTGGTGCAGAGACAGCAATGACGGTGTTTCTAGGACTTCTAGGGAGGTGCCACGTCAGTGCTGGCTCAGCAATTAGGGTGGTTCAGAGAGTAATCAGCGATTGTGTAAATGGAGAGGGAGCTAAGGTAAGGGCCAAACTGGTTGCTGAGTTTGTATCCAATGACAAATTTGTCGCTCTTTTTGCTGGAGATTTGGCTGCAAATCAAAGGTCTGGCATGCATGCTCTTCTTTGGAACTGGTAAGTCACTATATTTTACATTTATAGCTGCAATGATACAAATCACTGATAACTATACTTCCCCTCAGTGCAGCAGATTATTTCCGGTCTAAGGATTATGAGATTAGTGCAGAAATGTTTGAAAAGTCTCTGCTTTATGTTCCTCACGACATAGAAAACAGATCTCTTCGGGCAAAAGGCTATAGAGTACTATGTCTATGCCACCTAGGCCTCTCACAGCTGGACAGAGCTCAAGAATACATCGATGAGGCTGCTAAGGTACACTCAATTCACTTCAAGAACTTTCTTTTGTAATAAAATCAAGATTTTTAATATCTTTTTTGCTCTTCACAACAGCTGGAACCCAATGTTGCTTGTGCTTTCCTCAAGGTAAGTTATGCATCATGAAATTTCGTACAAGTGGTTACTCAAAAACTGATAGTTTTATAAACATATGTTATAATAAACTTCCAGTTCAAGATCTATCTTCAAAACAATGATCACAATGGAGCAATTACTCAAATCCAAGCAATGCCAACTTGCATTGACTTCACTCCTGAATTCCTCTCATTATCTGCTCATGAAGCCATTGCTTGCCGTGCTCTTTCTGTTGCAGTCAACTCTTTATCTCATCTTCTAACTTTCTTTTCTAATGGGAAACCAATGCCAACAACAGAAGTCATAGTTTTCAGAACCCTAATCACAATTCTAATTCAAGAACCTGGAAAAGAGCCCGAAGTCCTCAAATACATGAAAAGAGCACATGCCCGGTTTTCTGATATTGGACCTGAGCGGTTTTTTGGGACGGGTGAAGTTGGAAAAAGGGAGCAAAATTGGTTTGCTTTGAATTTATGGAATATTGGGTTGAAAAGTGGACAAGAAAAGAAGTATGAAGTTTGTGGGGAGCTTTTTAGGATGTGTGCGGAATATTATGGTGTTAAAATTGATGGAGAAATGGAGGGAAATAGTTCGATGGTATGTAAGTCGATGATTTTAGCGGTGTCTGCTTTGTTAGCTGGTGAAAAGCAAAGTAAGAACACGTTATCGGACAATGAAGTCAAACAAGCCATGGAATTGCTAGAAAGAGCCGGAAAGGTACTAATTTTGCTCTTGAATCTTAACTAAATTACAAAATAGTCCCTATTGTTTATCACGATTTATGGATATGGCCCAATAGCTTCATAGTTTGCATTTTCATCCCTAATGTGACATGTGTTCATGTTTTAGTCCTTCTGCCGTCAATCTTAATGACACAACAGCACAACCATTTCAACTTTTAGGATTTTAGGGAGGTTTTGATTAATTTGGTATTGTTTATTGGTCCAAGAGTTTTAATTTTTTGCCTTTTTCATCCTTAAAAACACGTTTGATACATTAATCGTTTCTTTACTTTGATGCAGATACTAATGTCTGGCAGTACAAAAACCCATATAGATGATGATCAAAACACCAGAATCGAACCACATTTCTACTTTATATACACATTAAGCGCATACGATCTTTACAGAAGACTAAACGCCACAGAATCAAAGCAACTTCTCTTGATAAAAACCTACACAAACTCCAAACATTGCAACCCAACTTACCTCCTTCAAATCGCCCTAAATGCATCAGAAGGTCCACGACCCAACTCTAAAATAGCCACACTTTGTCTCAAAACTTGTATCTCTTCCCTCCTTTCTTCTTCATCACCTGATTATCAGACCATTTCTCTCATCATCAGAAAACTAATCTCCATCACCGGTGTTCATAAAGGCAATGCGGATTATGATGATGATGATGATGATGATGGTGGTGGTGGTGGTGGTGGTGGTGGTGGTGATGGTGTGTATGAGATGTATAAGAAAGCGTCTAGGATTATGGTGGGGTTGAAGGCGGGGGAGTATCCGGTGGAGGAGGGGAAGTGGCTGGCGATGACCGCGTGGAACCGGGCAGCTTTGCCGGTCAGGTTAGGGCAGGTGGTGGAAGCGAATAAGTGGATGGATATGGGATTGGAGTTGGCGGGCAGGGTTGCGGGCATGGATACGTATAAGGCGTGTATGGAGGATTTTGTTTCGGGAGTTGAAAAGAGTCGGGGGAATCTCGTTCTTGGAAGCTAGAGGTATGCAGCTATCTAAAAAATGAATCATTTTGTAGTGATATAATGGTACAATTTTTATCATATGGAATGATCCAACTTGATATCTATAGATGTAAATGTGAAATATTTTCCTTTTGTAAGTCTTGCTAATAGACTATACAAAAATTTATAGCTTCATGTATTTAGATACAATGAGATAAAAATTGTAATGTTTTATCCTATTCAAAAACATGTAACAAGGTAGGTCACTAGACAATACGAGATCTTTTTCAATAAGCATTTTGGTGCTATGTCATCACCACATAAACATACCAAAAAGCTTAACAAAAATCCACAATAGATGGGTTTTTTTCACAAAAGTTTTTTATGGGTCCTACCAATATCAATTTATGAAGGGTATCCACAATGCATTGAACTTTGTAGAGTTTAATGGATAGCCACGTCATCGTTCTATTTTTCATACAATTCTATCTTTTTTCTTCTAAGATGCATTTAACTTACAAAAGTTTCATGAAACATTTATTTGTAACTTAAAAAATTCCCTTTTTCACGTTGAAGAGTTCAATGACAACTCCATATCTATTAAACGCCAACATGATATCATATTATGATTGAGTTTAATCCATTGAATGTCAACTAGACATTCCACGTTATTCAACTCTTCTATTAAACTATATATTAACAAATGAACAAAATAATATCTTAAAAAATGTACAACTTTCTATCCATTGCGTTTTAAATTTACAAGCTTTGGGATGGAAAAACTCTCGCAATAGCCTCTTTGACTTACCATAGCTTATTTAACCCAACCAACCGTTAAAAAAGCTTCTACGGAGAATAAAATAAAATCAGTAATGGAATTATTGTGTATATCATCACCACTTAAGCAAGTCAAGTTTAATAATACATGCATATAGTTCCAAACTCCGAACAAGATATTATTTTGTGTTAGAAGTGTAGGAATATCGGGTTTGAGTTATCTCTAGAAAATACACTCTTTTAGAAAAGATATAAATCCAAATTAATTTACATATCTATTAAAAATCATCACAAATAATAATAATAACGTTGAATTTGATTCGTAAACTTTCATTTTTCTTTAAGAACTTTTTTGGGCATTTGGTTATTACCAAAAAGCTTCAATTAGATTTTTTGGAGGAATAGAGTAATAAATCTAAATTTTGAAATAAAGTTATCCAATTCGGCAATTCCATTATGGATAAGGGAAGAATCTATCCAAAGACATGTGAGCCAATAACAATTGTACATGTGTATGGAAGCATCTTTGAGAGAACCACAACTTTACGATATAAAGATATTCAGCTTGCCAACTCACTCTGTGTCTCCCCTACTATAACCATTCGATCTGGCCTCTGAATTATAGATTCAAGCAGAGAGAACAAGAAGTGAATTGACCAAAATGGCCACAACAGCCTCAACCATGGCTAGCCACCTCAAGGGCAGTTTCGCAACTTCTTTTACAAGAGAACTTGTTACTCCTAAGGGCATTTCTGGCACACCATTCAGAATCTTGCCTTCCTCTCGCAAATCTTCCTTCACCATCAAGGCTGTTAAAACCGATAAGGTTTTTCTTTCTTTCATTTATATATTTTCTTTTTCTAAAAAACACCACATCATCTAAATTTTTGTTGTTTGATCATAAAAATTAACGTTTTGTCACATATTTTTTTTGTTGTTTGATCATTTGTAAAATTTCCCAAATGTCATCTAAATTGATTAAACATTAAAAAACTTATGATGTAAAATCAATAAGAAATTAAAGGTAATTTTGTTTTTGATACATCATGCAGCCCAATTACCAAGTGGTTCAGCCCATTAACGGTGACCCATTCATTGGAAGCCTGGAGACACCAGTCACATCAAGCCCATTGATTGCATGGTACCTATCAAACCTTCCTGGATACCGCACTGCGGTCAACCCATTGCTACGTGGTATCGAGGTTGGGCTAGCCCATGGGTTCTTTCTAGTAGGCCCATTTGTGAAAGCGGGCCCACTAAGGAACACAGAGTATGCTGGTGCAGCTGGGTCACTAGCTGCCGGCGGACTAGTGGTGATTTTAAGCATTTGTTTGACAATGTATGGGATTGCATCGTTTAAAGAGGGTGAGCCATCAATCGCACCATCTTTGACTTTGACCGGGAGGAAGAAGGAGCCAGATCAACTTCAAACGGCTGATGGTTGGGCCAAGTTTACCGGTGGGTTCTTCTTTGGGGGAATTTCGGGGGTCATTTGGGCTTTTTATCTTCTTTATGTACTTGACCTTCCTTACTATGTGAAGTAAGTGAGCTCAAATTGGTGCTTTTTGGATTGCTAAACATGGGAAGTTTGTATATTATGTGGATGATGATCTTTTGAGAGAGATTTTTTATGATGTTATGTAAATTTAGTTTACTTTAACCATTTAGGTTGGCAATATAATCGGGTAAAATGGGAATATAATAAGTTAAGAAATGAGAACACTTGAAATGACATCCTAACAAAAAATAAAAACCATCCCTCAACATAGTAAGGAAAGAGAGGTATAGACTTGATCATGTCACGTAAAGTTTATAGAGCATAATGGGTCTATACTCAACAATTATATGAAGCAATTGATACATTATCAAGTAAGCGGTTGGGAAGCCACATCTATAAACATTAGGATTGAAACGGCCCCAACTTTGAAAATAATTAAACATGTTAGTTCTTTAAAAGTTTGCTAGAATAAAAGTATTTTTGGGCACAAAAGAATAAAATATGCATAACGTTATTTAAAATGATCATTGTACATAAAATATTTTTTTCGTCAATAAGTATGTCCTTTATGCATAAAATGTTCATAACCATATTCATGTATTTAAATCTTCTAGAATAATAACATTTTGGCTCATAAAAAGTTTTTAATCAATTAGCATGTTGTGTGACATTGAGAATAAAAGAAGATTTTGATATTTACCTTTTTCAAGCTTCTATGATAAAAGTAGAAGCGACACAGAGTGTAAAATTTCCCTAGTATGAATTAATTATTTAGGTATTTATAGTTTTTAACTTATTAAACTTGATTAAAACAACAATTTAGCTAACAATGATATTTTAAAAGTTTATAAAAAGTATATATGATATTTTCAAACTTAAATTTATAAGAATGACTGAGTGGTATAACAGTCTATTGATAAAAATATGCATTCAAAATGACTATAAAATGTTTAAAAATATTACAAATAACACATGATATTTTGAAAACTTATAAACAACAAATATGATATTATAAATTAGGCTAGTGGCATAACAGTTGATAAAAATATGTATTCAAAACAACTATAAAATGTGTAAAAATGTCACAAATAACACATGATATTTTGAAAATTTATAAACAACAAATATGATATTAGAAATTAGGTTGAAAACATATGATATTTTGATGTTTAAAAATGATATATACGCAATTTTCCCATCTTGAAATAAGTATAAAATTTTAATATTTTCTTAAAATTGAATTAAAATTATGACTGTATAATTTTAAATTTTGTTTATATTATTCTATTTGGGATGTATGACTATAAATATTAACCAACTTTGTGTGCATACTGTTTTGAATTTTGACTATGTTTATACTCCCGTATCCAAATTACTGGCTCCACAATTGTGTTCATGTTCGTTTGTTTTTAAGTTAATCGAACAAGCGACCAAACACAAACACATAAACAAATGAATTTTCTTGTTTTCATTCATTCATTTAATAAATTACCTTGTTTGTGTTCGTTCATTTATGTTTGTTAAGACGCTCAACAAACATAAACGAACTAATATATACGATCATAAACGAACATATATGAAAATAAACGAATATAAATGAACATATCCAGATCGAGAACCATACTTAAATAAATGAACATAAATATCCAAATCAAGAGTGAACATGTATGAGCAAGTCATCAAATATATGTTGCTAGAAAGAGTTTGGAAAACAAGAATACTCACAACATAAAGGAACGTAAACGCTCATTAACAAACGAACATAAATGAACATTCACGAATGTAAATGAACTTACCATTGTTCGCGAACGTTCTTTTAAATAAACGAAAAAAGTCTTGTTTATGTTCGTTCATTTATTAAATCAACAAACATAAACGACCTTCCTATCGCACGATTCACGGATCCTTCAGTTACAACCCTATAAGCATGTCATCATGCAATGACAAGTGTAACACCTAAACTTGAGGTCACCACCCTAACCTATTATCAAGCATCGAAACCACATACAAGAAAATCTTAACCAGACAACTAGTGAGAATGATACTAATTTAGCCTTTCATTATTGTCATTATCCCTAAGATTTTCAAGAATTCATAGGCAGGACAAGTATTTTATGATTGTGTTCAATACTTGCACATACGACCTCTTGTGTGAACCTTGGCACTCAAGGGTCACCACATCACACTTGTTACTTCGACGATGTGTTTTCATTACACATTTAATTTCTTTTAACCATCTCATGTGACTATGTGAGTCATGACATCACAATCCCACATTCCATGCATGAGGAATATAAATAAACATGAATCGTGCATCATCATTTGTTCATTGAAATCATATAATGTGTGAATACATGATATAGCCTTAACATGATATTCTTTAAAACATTCTAAGCACGTGACAAGACATATCTAAACATGCGAATGTAAACGTGTAAAATGTTAATAAGTGAACATAATTAATCCTATTTGATATGTATATCTATTTTTGCAAAAACTTATATACCTTTAGTCTAATGAAGAATCAAATCATTACCTCTATATTGATTTCGATCACTATCAAGTATCAACGCACTCAATAACACACCTTATTACCATTTTTGGTAGAATATATCAGACAACGTCTACAATATAAACACATGATAACCATTAAGTAGCTCGACAACATCACCACATACAAGAAATTTCAACTACAGCTAGGATATGTTTACTATGACTACTATGATATGCTAAATGTAATTTTTTCATCATCAAATTAATCAACCTAGAGTATGTTATATCCAAAGGCATATATACCAACAAAACATCAATTCTAACTACATATACTACAAAACACCATTAACCTTCTCCCACCATAATCCACTATAAAGAGATATTCTAAGTTTCTAGGTTTGTAAATTATTTTTCGGTTGAAAGAAATTATGTTTCAAGATGATATCAAGACTCAAGTCGAAAGAAATTAAAATTTCATTTGAATGAAATTGTCAAGTATATAGCTAAAATCTTCAAAAATTTTAGAAATATGAAATCTATATAAATGTTGTTAAACATAAAGTTATGTTAAAGATATGTTTGACAGGCTAGCTGAAAAACTAGCTGGTAGTTGAAAAACTAACTGCTAGTTGATAAGTTAGCGGGTAGTTGATAAAAATTGGTGTTTGATGAAAACTAGGTGATGAGCTAGCCGATAAATTAAAATGTTATAAAAGTGTATGCAGAAAAATGAGTTCTTATAATTATTAAGGGTATATATCAGAAAATTTTATAAAAGCTCAATAAGCTCATTGATAACAATCTAAGTAGCTTTTAAAAAGTAGCATATAAGCTACTTTTTGTTGGTGATTTGCATCACCGATATTATTTAAGTGTAATGGGATGAACTTGTTGACCAATGTAATCTTTATAAATATTGAACAAGTTAGGGCGGTACAGAGTGCACACTTGTTTAAGTTTATTTTGATTTAAATTATACTGATACTTAGGGGCGAAACCCTTGAACAACGAGGGTTCGGGGGCAGTACCCTTGGTAGCGGGGTCCAAGGGGCAGAGCCCCTAGCTCACGGTTTTTATTTCATTTAATAATGCTTTATGAAAAATGCAAGAAAAATCCGAAATTTTAAACCGATTTTGACCCTAATGTTAAACCAAGTTTGACCTAATTTTTAGACTCGTTTTTATGACAATTATGTGACGGTTTTATGACGGTTTGACACAATTTTATAACTGCATATGAAAGTTTCTTCACAAGTTACAAAGATGGGGTTATTTCCATGTTTTGGTCATATGAATATGGTACACACGAAAATCATAAGATTCTTCTTTCTCTCTTCTCGAATCACTAAGTTTTATCCGATTAAACTTTCGATTGTACCATCGAAATACTTCAAAATGAAAGTGAATCACGACTCTCAGTTAATCAAGCAATCGAAAACCAGAATTTCTTACATTTTTTGACATGCCAGACATGACCACCTAAAAAAGCTCAAAAAAATAAGTTATCCACACAAAACATTACCTAAATAACAAAAAATAGTCAAGATGCACTCCTTTGGTCAGAAAAGTAATTTCAAACACATGCATCATTTGCGGAATCTAGGATTTCTTAAAAAAATAACTTTGTTGTTAAGAACATCTCCATGTCATCATTTTTGTGATCATCATTTTATATTCCCTTTTTAAAATTAAATTTAATTCTAAGATTTTAAAAACTCAAGATCGTAAAGAATGAGAACCAATGAGGCTCTATCTTTATTTAATGATTCAAAAACGAACACAACCGCCACCTTTACTCCCTTTGGATGCTATCATCTTCTTTGCCCACTCGCGCCAAACCCATCGAAAATGGCTGCCATTCTTCACATCTCTTCTCTTCAATCTAACACTCCCCCGTTCCTCCTCCATTCCCTCACACCATCTCAGCCCTCTCTCCGACACAGCTTCCTCAAATCGAAGGATCACATCCCCCACCAAAGAAGAAATAGATCGGTTGCCTTCACCTGCCAATCCGTCAGCGATGACGGCGATGATGTAAGTTCCATTTTTTGCAATCGTGAAACTGTTTGATTATGTTTTTTTTAACCTTTTAGTTGAATGATTGTGTTCAATTAGGGTTATTTATTGGACGCTCCTGTTTCCGCTGGAGATGGCTTCTCCTTTAGTGGAGGTTCAAATTTGCTTCTCCCTGTGTAAAATTTTGTAATCCGCCTGTCAAATATGGTGCTGATTAGTATTTTTTTTTGAACAGGGAAGTATTCGGATGGACCTAATCCAGCTGATGAATGGTTTAAGAAAGGAAAATACGTGAGTTTCTATTTTACGAAAACCATTACTTCGATCTTCAAGTATCAAATCCGGCCATATGGTGTTTGTTCTATTATTATAAAGTTAAAACCTAATTCAACAGTTTTTATCTTCAGATGAAAGCTCATCCTGTTTATGGCACCGGTGAAAAGGCCAAGGATCCAATTTTTGGTCTGACAATGGGCGGCAATTCTCAAACCTCCACAGATCTCTTCAGGTACTCCTTGAAGTATTGTTCTATAACAGAAGTCCCTCCATCCAATGAGAATTGCAACCATTTCCATCATTTTGTATGAGCAATTCCTACCTTCCATTGATGTCAACAGTTTGATTAAACTTCAAGCCAAGTAAAACGTAAAACATCACAATTTTCATAGGATGGAGGATTTGAAAGTGATAGTCGGATAGGTGGTTGTAATGCAGTAATTGAAGGTTGACTATTTGCAGGGCTTACCGATTGAAACATGCTCTCTGTATATAATTTTTGCACTAGATGGTTTTGTGTAGAAAGTGGAAATGCTGATAAACCTACAGTTGTACTAATTCATGGACTTCCTTCACAGGTGAGGTTTATTTGTAGATTCCAAGTTTTATAAAAGGACTACAAGTCTTTTTAAGTTATCAAGAAAACTATATTTATGTTGTTTGATCATATTTTAAATAAATAATATATTTCATCTTGACCTTTAGGCTTATTCATACCGCAAGGTAATTCCACTGCTATCAAAGGATTATCATACCATAGCTTTTGACTGGTTAGGTGAGGCATTACATCTTATTTGCTAAAATTACTTAATTGCCCCTATTCTTGATATTATCTTTTTTGTTCTTACAGGCTTTGGATATTCAGATAAGCCTCAACCCAAATATGGATTTGATTATACCTTAGATGGTAATTTAAATTTACCGATAACCCCATTTTAGTTCCTGTTTGCAATTAAAATTTAAAAGACATAAAAGATCATACAATATTTCACATACATTCTGCATTTTATGGTATGCAGAATTCGTTTCAGCTTTGGGTTCTGTTATTGATGAACTCGGTGTCAATAAAGTTTCACTTGTTGTTCAGGTATATTTTTGTACTCACTTTAATTTCTTGTTGGTGATGATTGAAAACAATTTCTTTTTTTAAACTTTGCAGGGGTATTTTGCACCAATTGTTGTTAAATATGCAAGCAAGCATCAGGACAAGTTGAATGATCTCATACTGCTTAATCCTCCTGTAAAAATTTTCTCAACTTTTCTCCATACAGTATATATACTTTTTAACATATAGTTTCTACTGAAGCACCTTTAAAATGGAAAATTTATTCCTAGTGAAATAAGAACTGTATCAAAAATTGTTTTGGCACAATATTCAGACTACATAGTATAGTACCATCAATGCTAAAACCGTCTAGAAGTATGTTTTTAAATTCTTTCTAGAATGTTAAATGAAACTCTATTAATTTAAAGACTTAAAAACTGATTAAAACCTAATTCTGTATTTTCCAATGACTAAAGCTTACACCCAAGCACGCGAACCTCCCATCAACATTATCCATATTCAGCAACTTTTTATTGGGCGAAATATTCTCACAGGTATGTCACACACATGTAAATTTAATCCTAACATTTACTAAACTGCCCTTAGAAAATTAAAATACCGAATATAATCAGAATGACTATATATGGTAACCAGGATCCTCTTAGGGCAAGTGATAAAACGTTAACAAGCTGTGGACCCTACAAAATGAAAGAAGATGATGCCATGGTGTACCGGAGACCTTATCTTACATCCGGGTCCTCCGGCTTTGCTCTAAATGCAATTAGTCGCTCAATGAAGAAAGAACTTAAGGTGTTCTATTATTCTTTCTTTTACTTTTTCTTATTAGTTTTTTTGTCATATAATCTTCATACTGTGTTTGACATGCATTGGACAGAACTATGTTGAAGAAACGAGAAAGATCTTGATGGATGATAATTGGAAAGTCAAAACTTCAATATGTTGGGGTCAAAGAGACCGTTGGCTTGACTTTGATGGAGTTGAAGATTTCTGTAAAGCTTCAAAACATCGGCTAGTCGAACTCCCCATGGTACTGTCTCTATCAGACTGTCACTGTCACTGTCACTGTCACTGTCAGTCTGTCACACTGGATAGATAATTTGTGTCTTTGTAGGCAGGGCATCATGTACAAGAGGACTCGGGTGAAGAACTAGGAACGATTATTGCCGGACTTGTTAGCAGAAAGGTTCGTATATGAATATGATGTCATCATTACATTAATTTATACTTTGAATATGCGAGTGTGCCGAAATGGATCTATATGCTTCTTTTTTTTTTTTTTTTTTTTTTAAAATAATAAGTGAAAACAAAAAATTGGTATATGTGATTAGTTATTGTTTGTCAAATGTGTATGAATTTGAAAAGAACATCTATATTTTGTTAAATAATTGTAAATCTTGAAAATAAACAACGCGAAGGGATTGTGTGTCAGTGTTGATTGTACGGATCGACCCAACATTCATCTTCTTGAACAGCTTTTCGCCATCTTCTCTTGAATGTTTCCAATTCATTAAAAGACTGTTTTCGTACCTACAAAAAAAGAACATGTATCTCACACTAATAAGCATAAAAATATTAACGTTTACAAAATGAATAAATTGGTCATTTAGACTTATTTATAATTTTATGAAGATTTAGAAGTTACCTCAGCTCTGATATCGGTATGTTTGGATTCCAATGGGACTGTTTCCTTCGAAGAAGATTCTGTCGATGATTCACTATTTGTCTGCATAAAAAAATTCATGAGAAGTAAATCAATGCACATGATCACATGTGCAATCATTGCTTTCGTCATACTCATGCTCCAAAATCAACCCATGTGAATCGTGTTACAAACGTCTAATTGACTTTTCGACACATCCTTTACTTCGCTTTTTTTCAAACCATATTTCAAGCTGAATCTTGTAGTCAAATACATTATAATATGTAAATATACGAACCTTATTTTGTGATGAATCCCCAAGTGTAGGAATACCATAATGAACAACATATTCGGAGTCAACAATCCCAATATATTGTGTGCGATTACCCTGTGCACAATACCCTAGTTGCATGTCCAATCCCCATGCATGAATCAAGTCATTCTATCGCAAATCAAGTCCAAAATTGTCATTGTTAGAACAATTTTGCAAAAATGGTCAAAGGGTTAAAGTCTTGTGTTTAGTAGCTAATTTACCTGAATCATATACCACACACAACGCCATGCTTCTTTTGAGAAAACAGGAGCCATCATTTCGACCCACCTAAATTAACACATCAAAATGTTTTAAAAATGAAAATAAAAGGTGGAATTATAATGTTTGATGAATCTTTTATGGTCTTTACCCTGTACATGGTGGATCTGTGCTGTTCCAGTAGCATTGTTTTCTTGAACGGCTCATTCTTTCGATCCTTCTGTTACCATAATATAGAAAACAGTCCAAACATAGGTAAGTCGAATATTCGACGTTTATGTTATATATAAAGCTTTTGACCTTTGAAAACCAATAAAAGTTCTTTGAATTTTCGAAAAGGTCTCGAAAATTTTGTGAAGGATCATGACTTAGACAATTAAGAATAGTCTAAGATTTGAATATAAACACATAATTTTGAACTAAAAAATATACGAATTTTGGATGTTTAAAGTCAAATGTACTTGAAGATGAAAAAATAACTGTTCTACCTGTGAACCGTGGATCCATTTTCTCGCGTAGTCAATTCATGATGCACCTCTGATTTCTCGGGATCGAGTGCTGGCTGTGATATATGAAGCCCTTCATTTCTCATTATCGATACGTATCTGCATCATTGAATTAAAAAAAGTAGTACTATTAGTTTTAGGATTTAGGGTTTAGGGAAAAGGTTTATGGACAGATGAAGAACCTTCCCGCATCAAAATTTTGTACACCAAGATCTTCATCCCAAAGAAAAATATAAGCATACTCCGAGACAACGTCAGGGTGCAAAAATCTCTTAGCAAACCACCTAAGCCATCCGTAGGTAAGAAACGATGACTAAATTTGTATATTAATTTTACCAACCACATGAAAGTAGGGTAAACATAAAACATCACACACTAGGTGCCCTACCAACCAGTCTCACAACCAACATGCCAACAACAGTTGTAGTCAAACAATGTGTCTGCTGATTTTTTTTAGAACGGCAAATCCAACAAACATGTTAATTGGTGTTCACACTTTGCTTCTCATTAGCATGAGAAGCTCAGCAGTTGGAGTTGACAAAAACTCCAACTGCTTAACATCTTATTTTAAGGGTTTAGGCTTAAATCTGAGACCGTATTTATGAATTCTCACATCTTTACTGCTAAGACAGATTAAAGAACTACAAAAATGGAAAAGTTTACCATTTTGTTTGGCGAATTGCCGAAAGATGTATGGCACGACTACTCCATTCTAGATCCTTCCATTCATCCACGATCCCATCATAATGGAAGAGCATAATCACAAAATCATCGGATGGGAACTGAGTTTGAACACAATGATTTGTCTCAGTGCAAGTTATGAATCTCCTTAATCATTTCATTGACATTTGTTAGAAAATTTGATCAATAGATCGATCACCTTTTTAATCATTTCATTGACATTTGCTTTTTGCTTCATTCCAACCGCCATAGCCAACAAGCTCATTGGTGACTTCGGGTTCTTCTGGTAAATGACATAGAACTAGTTATACACTCTTAAAGTTTTCACGGGACATGAAGTGGTAGGTATTGGTGAAAAATAATACTTGCGACATATTTCTCTATTGGTTTAACGACGGATACAATTCCATTGAAATCCGTCGCTAAATTTGTTACTATGGCTGATTTAATAGTAGTGTTATACGCACCCTCTTCTTACGTGGACCCCATAATGGCCGCATCTCAAGATCAGATGTTTTGGACACGATTCCTTTAGGTAACGCTTCACTTCCATCACGAATGCATTGATTCTTTAAAAAAATAAAAGATCAATTGTGATCTCTATACATCAAGAAACTTCAAAATTAATAAATTATTCAGACAAAATTTTCAAACCTCGCATATGTTTATTGGAGAAACCTGCATAGCCTCAGGCTTTCGTAGTTCTGGAGATTTCTGAACCAAGATGGCCCGTAAGTTTGGGAACTTATCAAATCAAAGGATATCGTATGAGTGATATGAACATTCATTATGTTAGTGTACATATATAATACGTTAATCAAGTGGCATTAAGTTGTAAGACTATGTTTTTTCTCAAGTATTGGTTGGATAGAATACTATGCGGATAAAAGATGCTTTGAGAAAATGACAAAATACTTGTGGAATGGGAATAAAAATAAATGAAGACTAATTTGTAAAAAAGTTCGGATCTAATTGGAAACCACCTTTTTCATGACATTCTTTAAGGGGCTGCTTCTTCATTAAGCACTTTATCTCGACAACTATATATGACTGTTTAATGAGCTTTTGACTTGGTGGGTTAACCCAAAGAAATCCAACTTAATGTATTAAGACACCAACCCTTAACTATTAGCCATTCTTATTTTTTTCATCCAACTCTCATGTTAAACTGTTATACTTTGAAAATTTTTCGGTTTAACCATTCAAAACAACTACCGTGACCAGGTTCAAGGCGTTTCTTGATAACTTAGATTTGTGTAAAAACTACTGTAGTTTTGCATTTTTTTTTGTTTAACCACTTAAGAATTTTTTTAATGAATTAATGACAAAAATTTTGAATTTAAATAAAAACCACCTTACAGGAATTTTCTCGATTATATTAATTTGATTATTAATAGAACTTTAAATATGCCTTAAAAACATAATCATATAAAAAACATTATAATATTTTGGACGAAGAAATTTTCTTAAATAGCCGTTAAAGAAAATATCCAAACCATCTTAACATATGTATAGCGATTCATGTTAAGGTGATTATTTTAAAAAGAAATTTAAGACACAGTGGTTAAATACGAAAAAAGATTTTTGGATGGTTAAACTGAAAAAAATTCCGAATTACAATAGTTTTATGGAAATTGGCTCAAACATTTGACAGACTTTATGTATACAACACTTTATTCAGTTATACATCGTTACCCCTTCAACAACTTCATTTACCCATAAAAAACAACTTGATTACTTTACCAATATAAGACATAATGGGAAAAAAGAAACAACCCCTTAAGTCTTTTCTCCCATTAAGCAAAGAAACAACACCAAAGAATGTTTATGCATCTCAAACGTGTGACCTTTTTGTAGTTTAAATTAGATGAGAGATTCGGACACTATATGTACCTGTTTATGATCTATAACGATGAGTGCACTTGCTATAAAGAAAGCCGCGGATACTAATATAGTGCCAATAAGAGGGCTGCAAAGTAATGATCTTTGCCTCTTGATAGGCAACGCAACCTGATACATAAAAAGACTCTAGTGAGTTACCATCAAGTCAAACAACAACAATTTGAGTTTCAGCTAATAAAAAGAAACAACCCCATTAAGAAATCTTAAGTTCTAATGTATATTCTTCATCGTTTTCCAATTTCTTTGAGAATTCAGAATAAAAAATAAGCAAAAAGATAAAGATGTAATAAGCAATTGGCGGTCTGAGGGCTCTACTTCAAAATAAATTACCGATGAGTTACTTACAGAAGTGTTCTTCATATGATCAGCTTAAAGAACTCCAAAGAAGATGAAATGGAATCAAAGATCAGCAACATATATGCAGAATCATATATATACATGATATTTAGAAAGAGAGAATGAAATGAATATTAATGTTGACTTTTGAAGTCAAAAAAGGTGAAGTGGAAGCTGAACAGAAGAGAGCACCTTTGCTTAGAGTTGGGGAAAATAAGTGCGACTTTACCGGCAAAATGTAATAGAATTTGGAGTAGTCTTTTCTTTAATTTCTAATCGTATATTCAGATTTTTTTTATTAATTTCATTCATATTTATTTCAATCGAATTATTTACCAGGAATTATTTATATGGGCTGAAACAATTAGCAGTTTTTCAATCGTTTTTTTCCATATTTATGTTGTTTCAAGTTCACATGTATGATAGTTAATTTGATTAATATATATGGGCTGCCAAGTAATGACTTTTGTTCGCTTGTATAAAAAAAAATGTTGAATTGTCGTTCCAAAAAAATAAAATAATATATTTAATTGATAATATACCCGAATAATAATATTTGATTTTCAATGTATTGAAATTTCATAATGCCATAACACTTAAATACATGATATAACTTCGATGTATTAAAATGTTTACGTCACGTAATCTTATAGAAGTCTAACTTTCAGATCCCACTTTTAATGTGCTGTGTGTGGATTATTAGATGTGCTAATAAACAAACCTCTCAAATTTAATTTTTTTTTTTGTTTTTTTAATCATAAATTTTGCTTTTATTCTATGAAGATGTACAGTATATAGCATGATATTTGGTTTGATATTATTATTAAATTATTAATTCAATGTCTTAAGTATTATTTAATGAAATATAAATACACTTATAAACGAAAATCTATCAAATTCAAATCATATAGACTAGTTGGAAAAATATATAATATAAAAATATATCTTTTCAAAGACAATCCAAAGATTTATATTGAATCTTAATCATTTAAAACTAGTTACCATACGAGTCAATACATTGCTTGTTGATCCATTAAAGTAAACATGCATTAACTGTGAAGTATTTAAATTTAAACAATACTCAAACATATGATTTTCAGGTTTTTTTCTTCTTTTTAATGTGGTATCTTTTTCCGAGTAAAAGTTTTATTTATTGAACACTATTATATAATATAAGAAAATTTATTATTCATTAATTACATTTTAAGTACTTTATCATTTTCGTTGAATTACATTTCACTTTCACTACCTACCAATAATACCATTAACAAAACCACTATTTAATTTTTTATTTACGGTGTCAAAACGAAGTATAGTTGCACCCACACTTAAAGGTCCCATTTATCTGTTTCTGTACTTTTTTTTGAACGGCAAATCTATCCTACTTCTACTCCTAAACTACTCCTTGTTATATTAGTGTCAGGGTTTGAACTCATGACCTCCTTGTTAGTAATCACCTTGTTAGCCAAGTGGGCTAGCCCCAACTTGTATCTGTTTCTGTACTTAAACCATATAAACATTCATCTGGTTGCAAAACCATTTAATATATTTATAAACAATATTATATAGAGTTAAAAAGTTTGCAAAATAATATGATATATTTAAAAATAATTTTTTTTTCTTGTACCCATGAATCCATGATTCGTAGTAGGGGTGAGCAAAAACCGCACCGAAAAATCGAAACTGCGAAAAAACCGCAAAAACCGAAACCGCATCAAAAACCGATGGTGCGGTTTTTAATTTTGAAAAAACCGCAATTTTGCGGTGCGGTTCGGTTTTAGGTTTTAGAAAAACCGCAAATTAACCGCACCGCACCGCATATTTAAAATAATTAATAAATATATTTTATATATATATATATATATATATATATATATATATATATATATATATATAATTATAAAAAAAAGGAAATAGAAGCGGGGCTCTGGGGGATTCAAATTCATTTTTGCCCTAATCGACTAATCCTCTTCCTCTCAATCTCATCGCCGCAGTGCCGCCCCTGCTCTCTCAACTCGACTCTCCGGCTAGTTGACTCTCCGGCTACATCTCCGGCTACCATCATCGCCTGCTACATCTCCGGCTGTCCATCTTCGCCTGCTATCATCTCCAATTACTTGATGCATCTTCGCCTACTACCATCTCCAATCACCTGCTAGGCTGCTACCATCTCCAGCTTTCCATCTTCGCCTGCTACCATCTCCAATCACCTGCATCATTCATCACCATCTCCGACCACAGTAGGTATGCTAAAAAGCTTGCTACTTTGTCGAGTTCTGTAAATTATATACGCAGTTTGTTTGTGTTTATTTCAATTGATTGTGTTGGTTCAAGAATCCCATTTCAGACTTTGATTAGTTTGTTTATTTTAAGTGATTGTGTTGTTACTCCACCCGAGTGTTGAAATAAAAAAAGAGCAACACCTCAAATCAGTGTTAAAAACCGCAAAAAAAAACCGCACCACATAAAAACAGCATAATAACCGCAAAACCGCACCGCAAGAAAAACCGCGCGGTGCGGTTTCTGATATTTAATAACCGCACTTTGCGGTTTGTGGTGCGGTTTTAGCCGAAAAAACCGCAATAACCGCACCATGCTCACCCCTAATTCGTAGTGTAATTCTCAAAAGTTAATGGGCCAGTGCCTTCAAGGCCCGATAGGTGAACATTTAGACCGGTCTTAGCCAATCTGAAAATTACACAAACAACCGGTAAGTCCCAACACAATAAAACCGACCCGGTCCAAGTTTTGTGGATGCAAATTGAACAGACAAGACCTATTAATTTTCTGTCCTATGTTTCTCTTGATTCTTTCCACATAATATAAACAACCTTCAAAACTGAATTGAAATACAGAAGCAAACCCTTTTCATTTAATCAAAGAGGTTATGCATATATGTGAAACAATTATCAACAACCATTAGTGACACTCTCTTGCTATAGAAAGAAGACTTACAGGGTCTTCCAAGGAAAAGTTTAAATGAGAAAACTGAATTAGAATAAATTTTCATTAACACAAACTTGTACGCAATAGACGAAAATATACTTTGACTTTCAACAAAAACTTCAATTGCAACAAATATCAGCCTTGAATCCTAAAATTTGGAATTCTTATGAAATCCCTTATATTTCGGGTAACAAGGATCAAGGAGACACAAATTACTCAATCAACACATGATGCCTTAGTTTTCATGTTCCAAAATACAAACTCAATAGGAAGTTTTCAAAGTGTGACTTTTGGGCAAGAAAAGGTTTTGAGTCATGTAGTTTCAAGAGAAGGTAGTAAAGTTGATCCTTAAAAAATTGAGGCTGTCATGAAGCGGGAACCCCCGAAAACTCCATCTGAAATAAGAAGTTTTCTCGGATTAGCTAGTTATTACAAACGATTTATTCAAGATTTCTCTAGAATAGCTACTCCACTCACGAAGTTAACCCGTGTTGTCAACGAGAAGCTTTTGAAATATTGAAGAAGAAATTATGTGAAGCTCCCGTGTTGTCACTACTCGAAGGCATAGAAGAATTCGTGGTGTTTAATGATGCTTCTAGCCTAGGCCTCGATTTGTGTGCTTATACAACGGGGTAATGTTACTACTGGCGCCTCGCGACAGTTGAAAGATTCAGAAACTTGATATGCCACTCATGATTTGGAATTAGCTACTATTTTTTTTGAACTCAAGATTTGGAAACACTATCTTTATGGAACAAAATGCAAATTGTTCATAGGTCACAAGTGTCATCACTATGTGTTCTTGAAAAAAGAATTAAATACGAGACAAAGACATTGGATAGAGCTCATTAATGATTATGATTGCGAAATCATATATCATGAAGGAAAAGCTAATGTAGTGGCAAACGCTTTAAGCATAAAAGTGCATGAAAGAACTGTCAAAGGAAGATAAATGAGAATTGAGGTTGTGTCAAGCCTGATTCAGAAGATTGAAGAATCGCAACTAGAAGCATTAAAAGAAGAAAATTTTAAGAAAGAAAAGCTTGGAAAGAATATTGAGTTCAAAATAAATCTTCAAGGGTTGAAAACTCATAAGGGACACATTTGGGTCCCTAAGTATGGAGAAGTAGAAAGTTGATCTTGGATGATGCTCACAGATCCAAGTATTCCATCCATCATAGAGGAACTAAAATGTACAGAGACTTGAGAAAACAATTCTGGTGGCCAGGAATGAGGCCGAGAATTCTGAAGTATATTGTAAAATGTTGGCCTTGTGCTCAAGTCAAAGCAGAACATCAAGTCCCGTATGGGAAGATCCATTCTCTGAAGATCCCAACTGGTATATGGGACAATGTAACTATGGATTTTTATGGGTTTACCAAGGAAAAGCAGAGGAAGCGACTGTTAGTTCTATATGCCCAAGGATGATCATAAAATGATATTACTAATAATACATGATCCTATAGGGTCACACCAACAACAAGTTTGACACCAATTGATCATTTGGAATGTTAAATTTGATTTAACATCAAATGATACTAAACTTGCAATTTAATTTTGTAAGTTATTATTATTTGAGGTAAATAATAATAACTCCAAAAATTAAAGGTTGATTGATAATTCATATGTGATGAATTAATTAAGTATAACAATTAAATTATTTATATTGTTAAATGATTTAATTGAATTATATGTAAACCTCATTTATTTAATTTAAATGGTAAATTAAATAAAATGTAATATGCATGTTGTAAATATATATTTACATGATAAATATTACATGTTCAAAAGGGTTTATATATATACATTATGATGGTTTAAATGTTACTCCATTAAACAAAAAGGTATGAAAGTTTATTATTTATAAAATCTTATGGGATAAATTTTATAAATAATAAAAGAATGGAATTTATCCTTTTTGACCAAGAATGGCCGGCCCTTTGCACTTCCCCAACACCATGTGCCTCAACATAGAAAGTAGAGTAAGATTCTTTGGGTCCCCAAGACTTGACCATGTCAAATATCAATGCTCTTGTTTCAAATAAGTATGACTATTCTTCTCACTTTCTTACTCCAACTTGGCCGGCCATTTTGGGAGAAAAACACCATCACTTTCATGCTTAAAATCAGCCAAGAACACATCTTTGATCCTAGCAAAAAAATCGTTTTTAAGCTCAAGTGTTAAAGGTGTTCATTTTGCAAGTTAACAAGACTAGCATCTAAGGTGTTTATACTTGTGGGTGGATCAACTATAGAGGGATTCTTTCTTGATTCCTAGCCTTCATAAACTCGTGATATCAAGCTCAAGAAGAAAGGTTATAATCTTGAACTTCATCTATGCTTCTTCTTCATTTTATCTCTACATGCATGTAGCATGATCCTCTTGGAAGTGAAATTCGTGTTCATGATTTTATGCTTCCGTTGCAACTTCTAGTTTTTGAAACTCATAACATGAACATGGATATCCAATAGCGACACATCAAGTCCCGTATGGATTTTTATGTGTATTGATGCAGTAGTATGACTTCATAGTTTGCCCTTGACTATAATGTCACACAAAGATGCTAGGTTCACATCAAAGTTTTGGAAGTCCTTATAAGAATTATTGGGAACGAATTTGCAATTGAGCACGAAATACCACCCGTAAACAGATGATCAAAGTGAAAGAACGATTCAAACAATGGAAGATATGTTAAGGGCGTGTGTTATGAACTTTGGAGGAAGTTGGGTAGCCACCTACCCTTGGTGGAGTTTGCTTATAATAATAGTTATCATTCAAGTATTGAAATGCCACATTTTGAGGCATTGTATAGAAGGAAGTGTAGAACTCCCTTATGCTGGCTTGAAGCCGGAGAAAAGAAGTTTACAGGTTCCGAAATTGTTGAAGTCACCAATGAAAAGATCAAAGTCATCAAAGCAACATGAAAGCAGCCTAAGATCGGCAAAGAAGTTATGCAAGTAGGGGATTTGGTGATATTGAAAGTCTTACCTTTAAAAGGTGTCATGAGATTCGGAATGAAGGGCAAGTTAAGTTCAAGATATGTTGGACCTTTTAAGGTCTTAAGGACCATTTATACACAAGCTTTCAAAGTAGAATTACCTCTAGGACTTCGGGGTATTCACAATACTTTTCATGTTAGTTACTTGAAGAAGTACTTTGGAAAGGAATATTTGACAATTTCTTGGGAGGAATTGAAAGTAGATGACAAGAAAAGATTGATAAAAGAACCTAAAGAAATCCTAGAAAGAAAGACCAAGAAGTTGAGGAACAAAGAAATCAAACTGGTTCTAGTAAAATGGAAGCATTCTCTAGGGGAAATCTCACTTGAGAAACTATGGAAGAAATAAAGAAAGGATACCCGGGCTTGGTGGATTGTGAAGGGATTCCGAGGACGGAATCCTTTTAAGGATGGGGTGATTGTAAGAACCTGACATTTCAATAAAAGTTGTACTATAAAAACTAATCGAAACCTAGTTTCAAGGGGTTGTTCTTTTGTATCTCCTGAAGAACTCATTCTGTTAAAAATGAGTTTATGTCAAAACACATTCTCTTAAGAATTAATTATGTTAAGAATGATTTTTCTATGAAGAATGTGATCTCAAGAAAATTTCATTTTTGTACTTGTATTTCATGTTTATTCTTGCAAGAATGACAGTTTTATATTATTTGTATCTCTGGTTACAGAATGAGTTTTTTGTAATAATATATTTTGTTAAGAACTCATTCTGATAAGAATAAGTATTCCGCCAAAAATGTAATATCAAGAGAACTTATAATGAAATTGTATGTTATCATAATGAAATCTTATCATAATGAAATTGTATCTTACGAGAATGGCATCTTATCAAAAGGAAATTATATTTTCAGAATGAAAAAATTTAAAGATTTTATTTTGCTAAAATATAATTTCATTTTGA